>CM053790.1:33023147-33768147 GCA_028749045.1 Cupressus sempervirens
AAAATCTACAACCTATTCCAAATTGGAAATGTTGAGACAGAGAAAACCCAAACATATTTTATCTTTTTGAAGGGACATTGACCTTGACCCTATTCGTGGGACACAATCTTACCTTGAGGCACAATTGTACCCCAAAAAGTCAACCTTGACCTACACTGCTCTTATGAAATTTATGTTTAGATCTCACATGTTCGACAAAACGAGTATCTAAATCTATTGTTCAATTCATTGTTCCACACATTTATCTATAAGAAAAATGGTTTGTTTGTTGGATTGGGGGTTTTCCTTATTCAAACCCTAGTTTGGAACTAAACTTGAAATATAATTGAAATAATATATGTATAAACAAAGTAAATGGAACTATTCACCTTGCTTATGAGGAAATCCTTGTGGAGGATTCGAATCCTTGAATCCACAAGTATGAATGCTTGAAATATGTGTAGAAACATATGTAGGATGTCTCAAATCAATGTCATTAGATCTTCAACACCAATATTGAATGCATCTTTACACAAGAGAAGGCTTGGATGAATGTGGATGAAATCTTCAACAAGAGGACTCAATAGAGATTGAATCCTTCAATGGCTAACAATGGATCTCCTTGATGAATTGGATGCTTGAATGCTAGAAGAACTTCACTTCACTTTATTGACCATAGGTAGAATATAGATAGTGGATATGCTCATGAAGTTATTGATGTCAAAACAAGGGAAGAAGGCATCCTTATATAGTGATATAGGGCACTAACTCCAAGAGAAGGTCAACATTGAAGCATTAAATCTAATTTAACCTTAACCCCTAGGAATAGACCTAGATTAAATGTAATTTAAGAGTCTACCATTTTGAAATCCAAAACAGTCAACCTAGAAGTGAGAAAAGAAACTTTCTAAAGCCCAAGATCTCGAAACTCCCAAAAATTGAAAATGGGACCTAGGATTAGGGACAAAGTCAACCCTTCCCTAGGTTAGGGTCAAGGTTGACTTTGAACCAGAGGGTCATCCTTGACCTAGAGGCAAAAGTCCTTAGTTTCAAAGAGCAGTTTGTTAGAAATAGGTTGGAAATAGATAGAGAGAAGCATAAAGAGGGAAAACAATCAAATCCATGCAAAGACCCATTCAAGGTGCTTGACATGATCTAGACCACTTACTTGAAGGGCTAAACACTCTTAACATGGAAGTGCTTCCATTTTAAGACAATACATTAAGCCCCCACTTTAGCAAGAGTGTGGACTCGATGCAAACTCTTAGTAAAGTAGATCATAACAAAAAGATAATTTTATTAAAATCAAAGGGACAAAGAAATCCTCAAGCCCCCAAAGACTCAAGTCTACATCAACCCTAAGATCATAATAAGAGAGACATCTCTTGAAAAAAGAGAAAAAGAAAAAAGATTATGATTATCTCACCCAATGAGAACATATGTCCCATTGTGAATCACACAAAGAAGCTGTGCAACTAGAAAGATAGAATTGAACTACCTAGTAAATGTGGTTACTCACTAGTCAACCCACCAAGGATTCACCCTCAAGAATATTATATTCTATAAGAGAAAAACCAAAAGAGACCCAATCTTAAGGGCATCTTCAACCTTAAGGGATCAAAAATATTTAAAACTGGGGGGATCAAGAGATCCTAAAATATAAATCCATGCTTTAAGAATTAGTCACTAATCTAAAAAAGGGAGAAAAGTAATTTTGAAAAATACATACATGTTTAAAAGTGTGTATGTACAATACATGAGTAGAGTGCATGCCCCCATGTTAAATTGATTGCTAACACTTTAATAGGAAAAATGGCTTTAGAAAAAACATAAACATTTCCTCTAATTATGTTTCCACTACAAGATACCCCTAGACAAAGACAACTCAAGGGAAATAATACATAAACATATAGAGAACATAGAAGGGATCTACCTACTATGGGCTTAGTATGATCATAAGATAATATATACATGATATTATTGAAAATGAATTAACATCATTCCCCAAAGAAAGTAGAACTACAATCACAAAGGAGGAAAGATCACCTAAGAAATACAAAGAAGAATCTTTTTAGACCATGACCTAGAGACCAAAAAGAATCAGTGCTACCAAGTCATGGATCCAAGCAGATTACACAAAGGAAACATATACGAACAATAACACAAGCACAACATAACATGAAACAACATATGGAAGAATAGACATGCATATAGAGGAATAATTCAATAGGTTTGATTCTTTTATCACCTTGCATCAACAAAGCAACAAAAATCGTATAAAAGAATTTAAGAAAATTTAGCAAACATATTACAAAAGACACATAGTACAACGGAAAAACACACAACAAAGGTTACAATAAAAGACAAGCCAATCAAGTGTGTCACCTACTCTCCCCATCCCACTATATATCTTTTAGGGAAGGTGGGTAACTCGCAAGAGGGACTATATCCAACATAGTAGGAATGATAGCTAGTTCCAACCAAGGATCCTCGTGAGAATTACAATGTTCAATATGAGGTTTAAGTGTTAATTGTGAAGAAATCATATTAGGTAAATCAACATCAATGTTAATAGTTTCATATCCATCATTAACAGCATGAATATCATCAAGAGTATCTTCTTAATCTAAATTAATCAAAATAGGATTTAAGATACGAATAGAATCATCAAAATCATGCAACTTATTATCAAAAACAAATTTTTCTAACATGTCATGCATAGTTATATCCAAAGAAGGTAAAAATTTATGAGGTTTAGCTTGAGCATGACACTTCTTACAATGTTCATTAGTAGATCGGTTACCATTTTTCTTACTTGAAATTTGTTGAGAACTATGAGGAACAATTACAGGATCATTCACATGTTTTGTAGGAGGATTAAGAGGATTAACCGAAAACTAACAAGCAACATGAGGAGCTTGATTAATAGATGTAGAAGCCATAAATAAAGGAGGTATGGAAGGTGTAGGAAAAATACCACGGTTAAGATGCCTAGGAGGTAAGCTTAACTCAAGAATCTTTTGTTGCTTATAGGCTTGATATGAATAGAAAAGATGATCAGGTTGAGTAGGACATGAATTAGGTAAAGAAGGCCAAAAGAAGCCAATAGACTCAAGGGGGATGCAATCCCACTATGCATTGACTAGTAGCCTGCACATCCATTAGGCAATAGAGTCATAGAAATCATGAAGATCCGCCTAGCAAGACCCTAAAATCATTAAAAAAAATGCCCAATAAAACCTCAAAACTGCTCTCTGCAATTATAAATTAGGAAAACACACCTCTGCAACCTCCATGTGCTCATTTACTTCTTGGAAAATAGGAACAAATAGAAAGAAAGCTAACCTACTATGTACATAAAATGCCCATTTTTATCATAAACGGGGCTTTACATATATTCCATTGACTAGAATAGGAAAGAGTTCACCATTAGGTGTGCTTAACTAGAAATAATTGGCCTTCTTACAAATGATACTCACATAAGGACTTATGGGACTCCAAATTACATGCCCATTTTGAGTACCATTCTAAAATTTTGAGTCACTTTAAGCCCTATAAATGCATTTTCATGCTTGTGTACCCGGCTATTAATTTAAGGTTTAAGAGGTTTTTAATGCTTCTAAAACCTTTCATTTAGCATATCCATTTGTCTTGTAATGATAAAATATCATTTTGAGTCATTCTGTGAAGTTTTGTTTTGAGCAATGTTCATATCTGCATTGCCAAAGTGTAAAACAACTATAGGAGGCCTAGTTTGCATTTGAATATCTTGCACCTAGTAATGTTTCATGAATCACCACTTTGGAATTGTTTAGTAGGCATATCAGAGAACCTATGTTTCAAATTTCATATCATTTTGATATGTTTTGACTAGGTTTTGAATCCCTCAAAGTTGGTTACTTATCTCTATCGTGTTGATGCAAAATGCCCTGAATTCCATGAGGCCCTTTTTGACCTATTATAACTTTGACCAAGTTGACCATACTAATAAATTTAATTTTTCATTATATTCTAGAGGTCACACACTTTCTATGCTCCATATTTGAACTTATTAAAAATATGTTTGATCAACTTTCAAACGAGATTTTGATTGTAATTTATAACTTTTTACTAGTATCATAAAATGTAGATTGGTTGGTACCCCTATTTAGGATGCCATTAATAAAAATCCATAATAGATAAGACCAAATGGCTTGTACCACTATGATCTAATCTGAAAATACTTCAAGTGTGCCAATTTTCAAGTCTCAACCAATCCACCTGCACATTTTCCCAGGTCCATTCCATTTGTGAAAACCACATTTTTGTCGATGTCCCCTATTCCATAATTCTGAGTACCCTATTTCGTGTGCTTGCCAAAATTGCCCCATTATTTTTCATGATCCCAAATCATAGAATTATATTCTCCTCATGGAAATGAACTAACACCCCAGTTTTCAAGCTTTCAAAATTTTGTTTGCCTTGTTTTCGACACCAAATCCAAATGCACTTTCCTATTTTCTAGCATGTTTATTTGCAAACAGTTTTAATTGAGCAACTTTGATGGTCAATATATTTTGACCCTGAAGTCATCAAGAAACAAGATCTAACACAGTAAGAGAATTTTCACCAAAGAATTAGTGTGTCAGATCCCAAGGCTTAGTCAAGTTTTTCTGTCAATTTTTAAAGCCAGGCGACATGCCCTATTATCATAAAATCATAGTTTGTGAAAATAGGGTAAAAAAGTTTTAAACGATGATTCAATGCTCAAATTTTGAATTCAAATATGTTGAGAAGATCAATGGATCATTTTGTAATGTTAGTTATTTGAAAATGAAAAAAAAATAGCCAGACCCACTTTGGGGCCCAACTAATTCCATCAGATGAGTCTGAGTTTCATGGAATCCTAAAGGTATCTTGAGGTTTTAAAATGATCTTGATTTGTAAATAAATAATATGGGGGTCTAACCATGGGGAAAATATTGTCATATGAGGGCAAATAAGTAGTACATAATTGTATACATGGTTTTAAAGAGAAAAGTACATTGCATCAGTGGAAAATCTTCATGTATAGATATCAAGAGGAAATTTGAGATTGCGTAGAGTTTTATTCGAAAATAAATTGTTTAAAGGTTTGATTGAGCACATTTCTCCCAAGAACCAACCACATCAACCATTGTTATAGATTGTAATTATATTGGTGATTCAGTGTGTGTTGTGGGTGATCAATATTGTTGTTGATAGAGTGGATTTCCCTCGTCCAATCAATACCATAGGATCGGCACCTTAATGAATCAAGATTTTAATAAATCTTTCAATATCTCTACATATTTTCATTATGTGTAAAAATAGGTACTAATTCACAAAGATCTACATTGACAAGATCTCTTCATTTCTCTTTATAAGAGCCTATAAGGATACATCTTTATGCAAGAGCCATGGTACATTGCAAGTTCCCTTATTTTCTTATAAGAGTTTAAAACTCATATGGTTTTGTATGAGCCACTGAAATGGAAGAGATTACATATAGAGGAACCATCAAAAGGACAAAGTAGTCCATGTTAGGTAAAGAAATGGGTAGAGCATCCCACAAGAAAGGGTAGCAGTAAGTGTTTTGAATTGCATGAAGACCATTCGCAACTGTAGGGGAGATGCTCGAAGATGGTTAGAGGCAACAGACGAAGCATCCATGTTGAAGGAATAGAAGAGGCTCCCTAGTGTTGAGTAGCAGCAATCCACATGCAAAGATGGAGGGAGATCTGTAGTCAATATTCATGACTGTGTAGGCATGTTAAAGGGGAGTTCTACCCATAGCCATGGCCTGTAGAGAAGTAAAATGGGCACAAAAAGGCTAGCCCAGCATGAGGAGTAGAATAGAGGCCAAAAAAGTATGAAAGACTTTTTCATATCAATGCCTTCATTGGATGTGCCATTGTATGCTCATAGAATGGTCAAAATGTGGATGGGCTTTTGTCCCATTTTTGTTACAACATTGGGTTCCCTTTTTTTTAAATGCTTGAGCACTCAATTATAATGTGTCTACAAGATGTCAACCTTTTGAGCTCATGCATGGAGGGCACCTCCATGGCCAGTTGGATGATAAGGTCAACAAGTTTTGACCAAGTGTGAGGGGAGGGGAAAGTTTCCATGTATTGCACAATGTAGTGGCAGTTCATGTACTTGAAAGGAGAAACATAAGGAGTTGTGATGTTATGATGGAATCATGAGATCGAAAGGCTCAAATTGAAAGTGTACAATGCTACAACCAAATTGTGTAATCGAAGGTTGAAAGTTGAGGAGTTGCAATATTACGATGGGATCATATGGTCAGGGGAAGAAAACTTTCAAGGTAAGATGGTACACCAAAATTGTCAGGATGTCAAGATTGAAAAACTTAAAATGGTTTAAATGTTGCATTAGATCAGTGGGGCCCACCTGGTTGATTTTGATGAATGAAAAGTCAACAAGTGGCAAGGGGAAAATGAATAAAAAATTAAACTTCAGAGAAATTTAAATTTTTTTAATGCATAGAAGTTCATATGTTGAAGTTTTAAATAAATTTAATGATTTGATATAGTTTCCCCTATATATTTCATTTAAATTTTTCAATTTTATTGCTCTGTAATGGCTCTGTGCCTAAAATTTCAAATGCACTCTAGATGCACTTTTTCTATCAGAAACATACACTATAATACATTGTTGGAATTGGCAAGAGATGAATTTTTCATTTCCATAGTTGGTTTTTTCATAGGTATTCACCAAAAGCAACTATAGGTAGATTTGTAATTTTGGGGCATCCTTAGTTTAAAGTGCAAATTTGATGTTTTCAATTTGAAATGAAATCAAATATGATCAGATTTACATAAGAATAGATTTCACTAACCACTTTAAGGATGAATTGATTGTGTTAAAGCAAGCAGTTGCAAGTGGCAAGGTTTTGCCAATAGTATAGTCGAGTTTCATAGCAAAAGAAAAACATGACAAACCAAGATCTGATTTGAAGCTCCAGCACATATTATGATAGCTATCTAATTTTTCCTTCAAAAGAGATTTTTGTTGATTACTGTAAGGAGATATTTTCAACCACTTTATAGCAACATTAATGATTTTGATTACCAGTAGATGAAGAAGATCAGTTTCAACAATATCAGGATGAAGACAATTTCAGCATGATACATGTCAAAATCAAATTGCAGATCTGGAAACTCCTTCTCTACTCATTGTACATGTTGCATTTTTTATGACCGTGAAACCACAAGGTTAGTTCCAGTTCTAGATTTGTGATTCGCATCTCTCAGCATGTTTTCCTCTAATATGAATAGCATTAGTTGTACTTTTTTTGAAGCATTTTAAGTTATACAGTCATCCTTTTGTGCATCCTTTGAGTTTGTGCATATGCATGATGTATTGATTTCAAGGAATGAATACAAAGTTTTATTGGAAATTATATTCTAAAGTTCATCTCCTTTTCTATGAGTTTTTTATTTTTCTATGATATATGCCCAAAGTGCATATCATCCATTTACAGCTTGTGTTGAAGTTGTATGTCATTGTGTGTCTTGTTGTTGGTTAAGGACCTAAGTAATTTTCTTGATATGCCACTGATAGAACTGCAGGTATCATGAGCAATGTTAGTATGCTAATAGAAACCAAATTTAAATAAAGCTTCTACAAACTAAACAAAATTCATAAACTTCAAGATAGACTAAGATGAGCTCTCAATTGAGAATATGAGCCATTAATGGGCTCTCTTAATGAGAAGCTCTCTTGTTGAGTGGCTTTGTCTAAATAGATAGGATGTATGCTCAAGCTTATGCTTCAAAAAGGGCTTCAAATGGAGTTAGAATTTGGGTGTGAGTGTATGGTTTTGATGTAAAATGGCTTCTTAAAATGGCATTATGACATTACTTCATGGATTGTGTTAAAATGGCTTGGGAGAGGATTCCTTAAATAGGCAAAGGGCTTGAGGGATCAAGGGCTAGGACGCAAGGATGGGAAAAAGCTTATGGAAGGCTCAAATTGCATGAGAGGAGAGCACATGGATTGTGCTTCCTTACAGCCAATTAGGGAGTGACACATGTCATAGGGTGAGAGAATGGAGGAAAGGGGAAGGATGAGTCAACAAAGGAGGCTTAAGGGATAAAATCTTCATAAAGACCCTCATAATGGCTTTAAGAGCAATGAAAGGGCTTGGAAGAGTCGTTTATGGCCTAGTGGGCTTCATAAAGTTTTATGGTTGGGATATTTTGAGGGAGATGAGAGGAATTTCGACTTGGGCTTGATTAGTAAGGTTTTAAGCTTGCTTAGGATTGTGTAAATGATTAGATGATGGATTAGGATGGTTTAGGATTAGCTTACGGATAGGCAAGTGGATGGCATTTAATGAGGGTGGGTGAAGGAGGAGATATTTGTTAACTTTGGCTTGGGTTAGTAAGTCTTAACCCATGTTTAGGGAATGTGACAAGGTTAGGAGGGGATTAAGATTAGGTTTAAAGACATCTTCTAGAAGAGTTTAGACTTTGAATGAGGATAAAGACTTTCTAGAATAGTCTAGAACTTCCTAGGATGAGGATGAAGACTTTCTAGAAGAGTCTAGAACTTCTTAGGATGGGGATAAATTAGATTTTTAGGAAATAAATAAAGTTTTATTTATTTCAAGAGTTTGGGTTGAGGAGATATTTATTAATACTTTTTTAATAAACATGAGGATTAATATTTAATCTTAATTAAATATTTTGAGTTGGGATTAGGGGTAGGAAATGATGGGATTAGCCTTTAATCAAAATTAAAGAACGATTAGAAAATTTTGAAAGAGGTTAGTGGTCTTAAGGAAATTGGCCAATTTTTGGGCAAAAAATAAATTTTTATTTATTTTGGGTTTTTTGGTCAATTTATATATTAAATAATTAATAAAAAAGGAAATAATGTTTAAATAAGATTTAAACCTTTTTGGGAGGGCTTCCTTAATTAAATATTTTTAATTAAGATAAAGGGATTTAATGGCATAAAAATAAATTAATTAATTAATAAATGATGATGTCATCAGGAATTTTTTTAGAAAATAAAAATACTTTATTTTCTAAAGGATTTAGGTGTCTACATTTTGCCCCTCTTTGATGTGATGCCACAAGTGGCATGTCATCAAAGATAAAAAAATAAGATGCCCAAGGCTAGAGCAGAAGAGGAGAAAATGGACTGTGAGATGCCCCCTCAAGAAGGCGATAGGGAGAGAAAGTGAGGCTCGACGACTTCTTGAAAAGTACAAGAATTTGAGATGAGCAAGGAGACTCAGATTGGCTTAAGAGAAGAGGTTTAGTTAGCTCAAACTCTCACTATGAGAGAATGATAAAGGGAGAATCAGAGGCACAAGAGGAAGCAAGCTTAAGATCTCAGGGATTGCAGAGGATGAAGGAGCAGAGCGCTATAAAAAGGAATCTAGGATAGGGAGATGGATGATGGGATGATAAAGCTGATGCAATAGGATTTCAAAGAGTTAGATTGGTGGAAGATGGATTTCGGAGATCCCTAGGACTAGGATTGTGGAGCTCGAAAGATGAGACTTGGTGGATTGATTAGATTGGTGGATCCCTAAGACTAGGATTGTGGATCCCTAAAGCTAAAAGTGCAGATTGATTCAAAGAGATATTGATGCATAAGTTGGGGTAGGAGAGACAGATGCTAGATATGGATGGGGATAATGGAGATGAAGGGAAAAATTGAAGCTTTTTTGAGCAGGGGGATACTTCAAAGAGAAGTACCACCATTTAGTTGAGCACTAGATTTGCTATAGGACTATTGGTTAATTGCCAAGGTTACCAAGAACATCAAGGCCTTTTCACCAACTGTCCAGAGGACTGACGGACTGACTCAAAATAAACATGCAAGGATTTCCCCAGCATAACACATGAATCCCAGAGGAAGCAGCATGGAACCAACACTGGGTAACCCACCAGCAAAAAAGAAAAATAAACAAAAGACCTGATCAAGACCTTATGCTCAGATTGCCCCATTCGCAGTATACCATGATATGGAAGATCGTGGCAACCTTGAGGAGGGAACAAGGAGATTGCTTGGAAAAGATACTTCAAGATCCAAAAGGGAAGATTTCAAATCAAAAGAAAGAGAAAATCCAAAAGAGAATTCTTTGCCAATGAGATGGGTAGGATGAGGTACTAACGGACCAAGATCAGACATGTGGAAAGCTATATCCTGCAAGGATCTATCGGAGAGCACCTAAGCTAATGGATTTTGGATGAGTGATGCATCTGGCAAGCTAAACTAAGAAAGATAACACTTTGGTGACAAGAGATCTAGCTAAAGGATGCATTGGAATAGCTAACCAAGGGTTGTACGATGTGTGCAAGACGGTGATCAAGGAAGAACTTACACAAAAGTTGGATAGATACAATGGTACTAAGCTAAAGAGGATGTACAAGCTGACGAACCAAGATATGTTACAAATGTATAAGGTTGTTCATGTTTTGGTTTTTGTGAGATGGAAATGTTCATGAAGGGTGGGATGTCTGCAATAGTTGATAGGTGAATAGGTAGATGGTTTGCGAAAAGCTTAAGGAAAATGGGATTCTTTGTGTGCATGTGATAGGATACAAGCTTATTTACAAGCTAGAATATGGTACAAGCTTTGGACAAGATTTGGATATACAAGCTATGATACAAGGGATGATACAAGATTTACAAGTTGGGGTACAAGATTTACAAGCTAAGGTACAAGATTTACAAGCTGAGGTACAATGTTTACAAGCTGAGGTACAGGAGGTATTTACAAGCTTCATTAGATTTTGGATATTTGGTTGGAACACCAAGGGAACAAGTAGGTGTTTTATGGGATGGTGGGTGAATGGATGTAGGATAGGATAGTGATAGATAATGGATTAGTCTTAGTACACAAGGCACCTGAATTACCAGGTTTTCACCAAGGTACCTATCCAAGGTGCTTGAATTGCCAAGTTTTCACCATTGGATGCTTATTTCTCTATACTATTTTTTTTTTTTTTTTTTTCAAAAGCTAGGTATACCAAGGATCTTCAAGCATAGAACTTCTTGAGATGAATGATGTTAGTAGGATCATTCAAGAGTTCTCCTTATGGTGTAGATAGCTGAAAGGCTCCGAAGCCAAAGGATGCAGTGACAACATAAGGACCAAGCCAGTTAGGTTCTAACTTGCCTTTCTTTTCTTGATCAGCTTGGACTTTCATATTTTCTTTGAGGACCATGTCGTCCGGCTGAAAGTGTCATGGAAGCACCTTCTTGTTGAAATTCCTTTTGAGATGAGTTTGATAGACTATGAGATGATCATAGGCTTGTTGTCACTTCTCATCTAAAAGATCTAGCTAGGTGAGTCTGGCTACTCTGTATTCTTAATCTAATATTTTCCCTTGCAAAGATATGCGCAAGGAGGGAAGTTCAACCTCTATAGGTAGTACTGCTTTGGCACCATAAACTAGGGAGTATGGGATTGTGCCTATGGATGTATGGAAGGAGGTTTGATAGGCCCATAGGGCTGGATTGATTTTTAGGTGCCAATCACGATCGAAATCATTGACAACTTTCTTTAGGATTTTGAGGAGGGTTTTGTTAGTTGCCTCTGCCTGGTCGTTACGTTGTGGGAAATATGGGCTAGAAAAGCGGTGATGGATGTAGAGGGAAGTACACAATTCTTCCATGTTGATATTTTCAAAGTTACCTCTATGGTCAGTGAAGATGGTGGATGGGATGCCGAAGTAGCAAAAAATGTGGTACAAGATGAACTTGGAGACCTAAACTCCTGTAGCTGAGACTAGGGAGACTGCTTCCACCCACTTAGTGAAAATAGTCTGTAGCTGTTATTATCCATTTATGTCCATTAGATGAGAGAGGTGTGATAGTTCCAACTAGTTCAAGGCCCCAACAAGCGAAAGGCCAAGGTGGTGCAATAGGTTGTAGATCTTGTGCTAGAGCGTGCACAAGATTTGCATGTTGTTGACATGGGAGACACTTTCTAAAAAAGTCACAGGAGTCTTCTTCAATGGTAGGCCAATAGTAGCTTGCTCTAAGGATTTATTGCATGAGGACAATACCATTCGTGTGGGCACTGCAAAGTTTGGAGTGTACTTCTTTTAATACCATTGTGGCTTCATTTTCATCTAAACATCGAGAGAGAGTATCGTGATAACCTCGACAATATAGGGTATTGGCTATGATAACATAGCAGGATGATTTTTAGATGAGGTTCTAGCATTGGGTACATGTGAGGTGATGGGAGATGATACCATCTTTAAGGTAAGCATGAATCTCATGGTACCAAGGGGATTGGGGACCAACCAAGATACAAACACAGTTTGAGTCATCATTCGCATAGGCAGGTGTGAGGAGCTGCTTGACTAAAAACTCATACTGCATAACTGCTTGGGGAATTTCCAAGAGTGATCCGATAGTAGCCATAGCATCTACTACTTTGTTCTGCATTTGAGGCACTTGTGTAAATTGAAGCTTTGTAAAATGCTGGGTTAGCTGATCAACTAGATCTTTGTAGGGTAATAGCTTTTTGTCTTTGGTTTGATATTCATTTAGGGCTTGCTTGATGATGAGCTGAGAATCACCAAAGATTTGTAACTCAGTGATGTTCCATTCTGTAGCTGTCTTTAATCCTACTATGAGAGCCTCATATTCTGCTATATTGTTGGTGCTGGGGAATTGTAGCTTGAACAATTTTGGAATGTAATCTCCCTAAGGTGTAACCAATAATATTCCTGCCCCTAATCCATGAGATGTGTATGAGCCATCAAAATAAAGTTTCCATGGGGTTTGTTCTTCAATTAGGCAGATATGATCATCTGGAAATTCTGTGATCAAAGGATACGTATCTACTAGAGGTGCATCAGTTAGGTGATCAGCTATAGCTTGCCCTTTGATTGCCTTTTTGTCCACATACTAGATGTCAAATTTTCTAAGGAGCATAACCCATTTGGCCAAATGGCCTGTAAGTGTTGTTCTGGAGAGCATATACTTGAGAGGGTCGATCTTGGAGACTAGCTGGATGGTATGACTTAGCATGTAGTGGCGAAGCTTTTGAGTTGAGAAAATAACTACCAAACAAGCTTTTTCCATAGGAGTATAATTGAGTTCATAACCAACTAGGGTTCTACTGATGTAGTAGATGGCTCTTTCTCTACCATAGTCATCAAGTTGTGCGAGAAGTGCCCCTAGAGCAGTAGGCATTGTTGATATGTACAAGATCAAGGGATGACCAAGATCTGGTGGAACCAAGATAGGGGGATTGGCGAGATACTGCTTAAGTTGATCGAAGTCGCATTGACATAAAGGATCCCACTTGAAGTTTTCATCCTTCTTCAATAAATGCGTAAATGGCATACACTTATTTGCAAGCTGGGAGATGAAGTGTCGAATAGATTGAAGCTTCCCCTAAAGAGAGTGAAGTTGTTGCAATGTCTAGGGAGGAGGCATGTCTAAGATAGCCTTGACCTTCTTGGGGTCAATCTCTATACCTCGTTTAGAAACTATAAAGCCTAGAAGCTTACCAGATGTGACCCCTAAGACACATTTCTTGGGATTCACCATGAGATGATATGTGACTAACCTATCAAAGACTTTCTCTAGGTTAGCAAGATGATCCATGAAGGTATGAGATTTGACCAAGATATCATCTACATAATCCTCCAAAATGCTATGGATGAGATCATTAAAAATGGCTATCATAGCTCTTTGATAGGTAGCCCCAGCATTCTTTAGGCCAAAAGGCATCATGTTGTAGCAAAAGGTTCCCTAAGGGGTAGTGAACGTTGTCTTATGCTGATCCTCTTCTGTAATCTTGATTGGAGTATACCCAGAAAATCCATCCATGAGGGACAAAATTTCATGTCGAGTTGTAAGGTCTACAATCATATCTATGTTGGGCAAGGGAAAATCATCTTTTGGACAAGCTTTGTTAAGATCTCTGAAATCAGTGCAAATTTTGATGTCACCGGAAGGCTTAGTAATGGGGACCATGTTGGAGATCCACTCTGAGTAGTCAATAGGTCAGATAACCTTAGTAGCTAACAATCTTTCTAATTCATCTTTGACTAGTAATGCCACCTTGGGGTGCATTTTTCTAAGCTTTTGTCTGACGGGCTTGATCTTTGGATCGACTGCAAGATGATGAACTACAAGCTTTGGATCAAGTCCTGGCATGTCCTGATATGACCATGAAAATCGGCCAAAATTATCTCTTAAGACCTCAAAGAGGAGGTTAGTTTGGTCTTGTGATAGGGATGCAGCAATCTGAACAAGTTTGGGGATCTCTAAAGAACCAATGTTGACTTCTCTAGTATCCTCAATTAGAATAGAAGACACCTCTAGTCGATTATCTTGAGGAGGCAATGCTAAATCCTCATGTTCTACTTGTGACTCTAGATTTTCTTGCTAAGGGGTTCTCTTTGCTACCTTAGCTAGTCCCAGATTCACCTTAGTTCTAGTTTTGGGTGTATCGGAACCAGGTTGGGGATTTTCTCCAAAATACCCCTTGGGATCTAGCTTATAGATATAGGTAGAATTTGACTTTGTTTGCTTGTGAGGAGTTTCAACTCCCATGAATCTCAGAAGTGCTTCCTCTAATGTGAACTCATCAATGTGTATGAACGCTTGGTTGGTCCCAATCTATGAGTTGTGGATGAGCGAGTGGTAGGTCAATGAGGTGGATGGATAGTTCTTGGAGAATAGAGTCTCCCAGGGAGATTTGGTCTGGGATATCATTGTAGACTCTCTTTTCAACTTCCTTAGGAATGTCTTCAATTTTGACAAGGTCGCGGTGAATGTTCAAAAAAGTGTGATCGTTCTCATTGGTGCCCCTAGTTGTGGGTATGCCAAAGCCAAGACCTGACTTCGTTTCCCACTTGTGCGCTTTGATGGGGCATTGCATGCCTCTCTTTTCTAGTCCTAGACCACCACCTTGATAGTTTCATTTTTTAGTGATGAGCTTATGTTCTTAGGGATGTTTCTAGCTGAAGTGATCAAGGCATGCTTGATTTCTTGGAGGTGCATCCTTATGTAACCAATTGTTGATATCTAGAGTGAGTTCCTCATGAAGAGGTATTTTTGAGGATACAAAGGTTGTTGGGCCAAACTATTTGTATTGAGGAGGTGGAATCTCTTTAGCTTTGTGATATGTCGATCGTCCATGGGCGTGTGGATCAAGTGGGAGTGCCCCAACAGCAAATGCATCTAACAGACTATACTCTCCACAGCCTTTGTTATTGATCTTCATGATAGATAGGGTGGAGACGAGGATGGTTTCTGGGTCATTACAAGTGTGGGATGAGTTGGCAATGGTTGTATCGATATCAATTCCAAGGCAATTGTTTTTATATGAAGCTTCAATAGCATTGCAGTAAGAAAAGGGTTTTGGATCGGCATGGATGGTTACCTCAGTGCCCTGATGTAGAAATTTGATGTACTGATGGTAAGTGGATGGAACAGCTTTCATGGCATGAATCCAAGGGCGGCCGAGGAGGATGTTGAATGGTAGGTTTAGATCAATAACATGGCAGAGTGTTTCTTGGATGACTAGCCCAAACTTGATTGGTAGCAAAATAGTTCATCCTGTGGTTCTTTCCAAGTTATCATAAGCTTTGATGGTGATAACCTCACTGATGATATCTGCCTCAGTATACCCAGCTTGTTTTATGAATTTTAGGGTGCAAATATTCAAGGCTGATCCATTATCTATCATTACTCTTTTTACGGTGAAGTTGGATACCATCATGGCTATGCGAAGGGGAAGGGTGTGATCTGGCTTGACCATGGGTATGTCAGTGGGTTTGAATGATAAGGCACATGAGGAGGATAGGTGTCCAATGAGATTATGAAAATTAGTAGCGTTGATATATGAAGGGACATGGGATTCTATGAGAGCATTGTCAAGGATGTTCTTGTACACAAGACTAGTGTGGAGAAGGTCTCAAATGGAGATTTGGGCTGGTATGTTCCCAAGGTGTTCCAAGATATTGTATTGGCTTTTTGATGGAGCTGATGGTGTTGGTGAAATGGGTGGGCCTACGATGTTAAATTGTGCTCCTTGAGTGGTGACTACACACTCATTGTTTGGTCCTTGGATATTGATAATATTGATAGAAGGCTCTTTCTTAGATATACAACCTATGAGGCTATCATAGTCTATGTAGAATGAAGTGTGGTCATTGTTCTTCCCATGCTGTTGGTTTGGCTGGCAGTTGTTGGTGTTGTTGTTAGTTTGGATAGGTGCTTTTCCAGAATTTTGGTTGTTGTGAGGAGGAAAAGCATTTTGATAGATTTGTAAGCCTGCATTGGGAGAGGTTTGGGCACCAACGGTGATTTCTTTCCGACCAATGAGGTCCTGCACATAATCTTTTAGTTTCATGCACCTGAGAGTAGTGTGACCTTTTACCCTATGAAATTTGTAGTACTCATTGTCTTTGTACCATGCAGCTTTGGATTGGCTTGGGTCAATTTTCTAGGTAGGAGAAAATTTGATGAGGTTTTTCTTGACTAATTTCTCAAAAATGACATCTAATGGCTCACCAAGAGGTGTATAGTTTCTAGGTGCAGGTTGGAACTTAGGCTTTAGTCCTACAGCTACATTGATGGCATTAGCTTGATTGCTAGACCCTTGAAAGTTGGGTCTTGGATTGTGGCTTTGATAGCTTTGGTGATTCTGTTGTTGGTAGTTGATAGCTTGTTGATTGTGTGGTTGATATGGTGGGTTGGACTAGTTTTGAGAAGGACCAACAATATTCACATGTCTGGTGTCAGTGATGCCATCTGTTGCAACGTGCTTGTTTTTGTTCCAATACCTAGACTTATCATTGGAATGTGATTGATTTTGGTTGGCTTCCTTATAAATCTTGACCACACCATCTTTAATGAGTCCTTGCTCAAGGATCATTCCTTTCTCTTTGATATCTTTGTAGGTCTGCAAACAGTTCATGGTCATGTGGGGAGCCAAGCTAGGATGGGCATTATCAATAAACATTTTCACCAAATGGAGCTTTGGCAAGGTGAAAGATATGTGGGTGGTAAGGGTTTTCCATCTTTGCAGATATTCGGGAAGGCTTTCTCCACCTTTTTGCTTAGTGTAGACAAGATCAACTACTGATAGCTCTGTTTGAACAAGATGGGCATATTGGGCTACAAATGCCTTAGAAAATTCAATAAAGTTTTTAATTGTGCCATAGGAGATTCTATAAAACCATTCAAGAGCTGGTCCGGCCAAGCTTTTGGGAAAGAGACACAAGAGGAAGATCTCATTGTATGCCACTTCTTGGAAGTGCATGTAAAATTCTTTGATATGTGTGGCAGGGTCTCCTTTTCCTCTGAATTTGTCAAACTTGGGTGTCTCAAAATGCTTGGGAAATGGTGTCATGGTAATGGCTCTGTCAAATGGGTAAGGACACACATTCTCAAAATTGAAGGTTTTTGGATCATTTCCCTCCTGGATGTTCTTCAAAGCTGTCTTCATGGCTTCCCATTCTGAATTAATGGGTGATGGCTGGGGTGCCCTCAATGTAGGAGTGCCCTGAGGTAGGTCTGCGCTGAATGGGGCAACGGAATATGGATGGCTTTGAGGTATGGGCTAGTAGGGATTGTACATGGCTTGAGAAACTAAATGGTGGATGATGGGTTGCAGAGGTGGAGGTGGCACATATTTTTGTATGTGTTGTGAGGCCTGCTGTTGGTATGGGATTTGGGATAGGGATTGAGGGATGTAGGCTGGCTATGGGATAAATGGATTGCTTTGTGGAGGTAAGGTATAAGGTGGTTGTGAAGCTTGGGGAAAGGATCAGGGAGCTTGTGGAACTTGACTTTGGATTTGAGGAGTTTGACCAATATATGTGGGTTATGCCCCCATTTGGGAAGGTATCTACATGGAAAAAAAAGCCAAGTCATTGGTGGTTGGTGGTGGTGGATTTCCTCCTAGAAGTGGCATAGAAAAATAGTTGGTAATAGGAGGTAATGGATTAGTTGGTGGTGGAGGTGGTGGGAATTGAAAGCTTGGGAATGGAACTGATGGGGTTTGATAGCTTGGTGGTTGGATTTGAAAGCTTGGTAGAGTGGTGGCAAAAGCTTGGGTCACTTGAGAGCTTGGCACAACATTGGTAGTAGCTTGTGGGGTTTGATAGCTTTGTGGAGTGAGGGTAGTAGGTTGTGGATTTGTGGTTGATGGCACTGAGCTCCAAGGACCTAGTGGAAATGATGGAATGGTGTTTTGAGCTGAGGTAAATAGGCTAGGGGTGATAAAAGGTTGATTACTTGGTCCCATGGGTGGCATCCCTGTTGTATATTGCTGAGGTTGGCCAAAGATGCTAGCACTGATTTGGGAGATGGGTGGATTTGGAAGGCTGGGTTGGAGAGCAGTAGTAGGAATAGTGAAGGGAGTGAATGATGAGGTGTTTTGGGTGAAGGGGGTTTGGGATGGAGTGCTATTGACCAATGGTGGAGTGGTGGTGGCTGGATTGACTTGCGGAAGGGAGATCTCAACTTGAGTGGAGGCTGGTATGTTTGGGTCTGTTGGATCAAAAGAATTGGCTTGAGGCTCTTCTTTTGGCACATATTGAGGATAATTTGAATCATAAGAGCCTATTGGGAGTGGTAGTTGCTTAAACAGTGGGTGAGATGGATCTGATAAGGGAGGAGGTCTTCCAAAGTCGAAGGCTCCTATGTTGTCCCTTCAAAAGTTAGCCATGATTTTTTCTTTGTTCTTGTCTATAATGGTGTTCACCAATATTGCATTTCCTGGTTGGTTCATGAAAGCTTCAATGTATTTAGGTGATGGTATAGCATTCTCTGGGCTGAAGGAAGGTTGAGTGCTCAAGGGGAGTGATGTTGTTTGATCCAAATGATAGGGCTCCATTGTTTCCCTCTTCTTCTTGGCTAAGCGAGTGATGGGTGACATGAAAATGCAGAATGTTCCTAGGGATGAGATGCAACAATTTTGATGGATGCAAAAGGGGAAGGCTTTTCTATGCAAATGATTTCCTAGGTTGAGGCAAAGCTATATGACAAAACCTAAGGAGGATTGGGTTGGGATTCTAACTTCAAAGGTACATTGCCAAAGCATGAAAAGTCTTCTTTCCTATGTGCAAGCTTGGTGGTGATTGTGTTAACTTAAGGATAGATTGATGATCCTTTAGGAAGAACATGAGATTGACCACTTGTGGATCCCAACCTTTAGCTCAAGATGATGAGAGATAACAAGTGACAAAGCTAGATTACCCTAGACAAAGCTCTGTCAAAGGGATAACCTTGGTGAGATTGGTGGATTTGGAAGATGTTTAGGAATGGTAAACTTTTGTCAAGGTGACAACAATTTTGAAGGTTTGGATGGTGAAGTTTTTGGATTGCTGGCTAGATGGTTTGGTTCTAAATGAGATAGATGAGCTAAAATGCTTAAGGGGATGACTAAGGATGGATGGCTTACCTACAAAGATGACTCTAATGCAAAATTGAAGCTTATGCAAGAAGATGTGGAGAAACAAGGGCGTCTAATCATAGAAATCATGCCTAGTTGGTAAGGCATAAGTAGGGTTGACTCCTAGATGTTGGTTAAGTTGGATGGTGCAATCTACCTAGGCGTCTTGAAGGGCTTTTTTGGCAGCTTTGTCCTCTGCTTTGTGGAGTTTGGCAATTCGAGGGCTTGGTGTTATTTCCTTTCTCTTGGCTGAAAGTTCTTGGTATGCTTGAGATGGCTTGAGTTTGGCTTTGTGAAACTTCTATTTGGGTTTGGGTTGTTCTGACATGAATTCCTGAATTTTCTTGGCTTAGAGAGATTTTGGTTGTTTTGCTTCAACTTGTTCAACTTTTTTAATAGGAAGTGACTATGTTAAGTATGCCCTAAGCTAGGATTGAACAAGTTTGGCAAACATTCATTCAACAAGTAAAAAAAAATCAAGCAATAGATAGGAACAACTAGATAGAAGTTTTTGATTCTCAGAATGTGATACTTGCGCCGAGGAGTGTGTATGTTTTACAAATGTTTCAGTCAATCACTTCAAACACATTAACACCCTAGATGGTTGTCTGCAAGGCTGATAGTTGGTTCGTTTTAAACCCAAAACAAAGATGTGTTAAACTCGATTGTCAAGCGCGCGCCTGGAGGCCCTCCATGTCAAGATTTGTTCAATTATTATGCCCAAATAAAGTGTTAGTGAGACTAATGCTCATTCAAGAGATTTTCTAACTTAGAAAAACCACTAAAAACCCAAGTGAGTGGAGTTTGATTTGCGTGGAGCACTTAACACCCTCTTAGGTAGACCCTTCCCCATAGATGGCGCTAAGATTGCAACCAATGGTTAAATTGATGGATGATTAAAGAGGGTGAGTCCAACTACAAACTCACTCAAAGCGTCTTTACTTAGTTTTTGTAACTTAGAAAATTTCTAAATTGTGGATTCTTTTTATGCCCCAAAAGATGAAATGTGATGTATTGTAATGATTAATTGACCCTTTTGCATTCAATATTGGATTTGTTGTTTTAATCATGCATTCATAAATTTTTTAAAATAAAATTTTAAAAAAAAAAAAAAAAACTTGATTTTAATCCATGGCACTCAAGAGTGATTTTAGCAACATGCATTCAAAGACAAGTGATTAAATATTCAAGTTTTTTCCTTTGAGCATTCAAGATTGAGATTTTGTGTGTTGTTTTAAGAACTTTGAAGTTCTTTGTTTTAACCTTAGATCATTCAAGATTGTTTTTGACTCAAAAGTGAAAATGACTTCTTTGGACTTTGATTTTCATTCAAGAGTTTGTGTTCTAGTTTGCATATTTTAAGCCCAAAAATGATATTCCTAGATTGTTTTGATGCATGAAAAACCTAAGAAACATTCAAGATTTTGCAACAAGACATTTGTTTGGAACAAATAACAAATCTTTTAGGACAATTTTGGCAACCATTTAGGACTCTTAGTTTTCATGAGATTTTTAAAAGAACTTAAAAATATTTGCAAATGGGGTTTATTTTATCCTTGATTGATGCTTTGAGTTTGATTTAGATTTTTGTGTGCACTTAGTGTTGATTTTGAACCTTTTGAAATGGAAACTTGAAGTTCTTTTTAAATTTCCAAAAATGAAGTGTTCCTAACTTTGCATGAATGCATCTAAAACTTTGATGTGGCAAGGATGCAAATGATTGGATTGGTTTAGTTTCACTTATTAAAAGATTTTTTAGTTTTTTTTTTGCAAATTTTTAGTTTTTAATGGATTTAAGTATGATTTGGGGGTTCATTTTAAGCACTAAAAAGAAGTGTGTATGATTTTGCTTCCTTTAAAAAAAATGGCCAAGATCTCCCACAAGAAGAAGAAGAAGAAGTAGATGGAATAAGAAGAATATAGACAAGAAAAGGAAGAAGAATTTCAAGTGCTTTGTCCACCTATAAGCTTGAAAAATCTGCAAGCACTGTGAGATAGACTATGAGTTCCTTTGTCTTCTTCATGCTCATGTGGACCTACAAAACCAATTTATACAATCCTAACAATCACAAAAACAAGAAAAATTAGCCAAAATTATCAAATGACATACAAAACTCGACTAAAAAAGCTAATAAAGATGACCCATGTGGGGTCCCACCGAGCGTGCCAAAATGTATATGAGCAATGTTAGTATGCTAATAGAAACCAAATTTAAATAAAGCTTCTACAAACTAAACAAAATTCATAAACTTCAAGATAGACTAAGATGAGCTCTCAATTGAGAATATGAGCCATTGATGGGCTCTCTCAATGAGAAGCTCTCTTGTTGAGTGGCTTTTTCTAAATAGATAGGATGTATGCTCAAGCTTTATGCTTCAAAAAGGGCTTCAAATGGAGTTGGAATTTGGGTGTGAGTGTATGGTTTTGATGTAAAATGGCTTCTTAAAATGGCATTATGACTTTACTTCATGGATTGTGTTAAAATGGCTTGGAAGAGGATTCCTTAAATAGGAAAAGGGCTTGAGGGGTCAAGGGCTAGGATGCAAGGATGGGAAAAATCTTATGGAAGGCTTAGATTCCATGAGAGGAGAGCACATGGATTGTGCTTCTTTACAGCCAATCAGGGAGTGACACATGTCATAAGGTGAGAGGATGGAGGAAAGGGGAAGGATGAGTCAACAAAGGAGGCTCAAGGGATAAAATCTTCATAAAGACCCTCATAATGGCTTGTAAGAGCAATGAAAGGGCTTGGAAGAGTCGTTTATGGCCTAGTGGGCTTCATAAAGTTTTATGGTTGGAATATTTTGAGGGAGATGAGAGGAATTTCGACTTGGGCTTGATTAGGAAGATTTTAAGCTTGCTTAGGATTGTGCAAATGATTAGAGGATGGATTAGGATGGTTTAGGATTAGCTTAGGTATAGGCAAGTGGATGGCATTTAATGAGGGTGTGTCATGTCCCCTTTTCAAATAATTAAAAATAATAATCTTTTCTAAGGCAGGCAGGCCCAAAAAGGTGAAGTTTCAAAAAAAGGGGATAATCTTTGGAAGCTAATGGACTAATAAATAAAAATTATTATTAAAATATGTTTTATTAACCCCTCTTGGACGTGAGTTAAGGTTATGCCCTCTTTTAAGGGGTTTGGAGGCATTTTGGGCTCATTCCAGAACTTGATTTTTGCTCGTTTCTTTGTTATTCTTTAGAGGCTGCCAAACCTGTGGAGAAGGAGACCCAAGAACGGGAGTTTGTAGGTTTCTAGGAAGGCTAAGGATGGGGGTTTGAAGCCATTTCATGTGCATTCTCATGCAGAGTTTTCCTTTGTACTGAACAGTGCAGATTTGTGATTTTTCGGGTGTGTTTTTTTGTAAGAGTTTCGTGTTTCCGGTTGAGTATTTCATATCAGTTTGGGTTGCTGCTATATTTTAGACTTTTAGATGTTAAAATAGAGCTGAATATATGTATTTGGTCATGATTATACTTCTGTGATAGATTATTAGTGTTTTTGTAGTGTTTTCGAGCTATTCTATGTTGTTTTCGGGAGCCCAATGAGCATTGTTTTTATCCTCCGTTTGGGAGCTGTTGTGTAAATGTTATACAGATCTGAAAATGTCATTTTGTAAGCTGTTATGCTACTGAAATTTCTATAAAAATGTCCACTTTCATATTTACTAATAATATGTGAAGCTGTGAAGTTTTTGGCACTATTTTCGGCATACTCGATTTGGGGTTTATTGAGAAATTGGTGGATCTTTGAAAGATTGGTTGTTTGATCTTAAAGATCTGATTAGAGGATTGAAATATCATATAAAATCAGTAAAGGGACATTTCAAGGTGGGTGAAGGAGGAGATATTTGTTAACTTTGGCTTGGGTTAGTAAGTCTTAACCCATGTTTAGGGAATGTGACAAGGTTAGGAGGGGATTAGGATTAGGTTTAAAGACATCTTCTAGAAAAGTCTAGACTTTGGATGAGGATAAAGACTTTCTAGAATAGTCTAGAACTTCCTAGGATGAGGATGAAGACTTTCTAGAAGAGTCTAGAACTTCTTAGGATGAGGATAAATTAGATTTTTAGGAAATAAATAAAGTTTTATTTATTTCAAGGGTTTGGGTTGAGGAGATATTTATTAAAACTTTTCAAATAAACATGAGGATTAATATTTAATCTTAATTAAATATTTTGAGTTGGGATTAGGGGTAGGAAATGATGGGATTAGCCTTTAATCAAAATTAAAGAAGGATTAGAAGATTTTGGAAGAGGTTAGTGGTCTTAAGGAAATTGGCCATGTTTTGGGCAAAAAATAAATTTTTTATTTATTTTGGGTTTTTTGGTCAATTTATTAATTAAATAATTAATAAATAAGGAAATAATGTTTAAATAAGATTTAAACATGTTTGGGAGGGATTCCTTAATTAAATATTTTTAATTAAGATAAAGAGATTTAATGGCATAAAAATAAATTAATTAATTAATTAATAAATGATGATGTTATTAGAAATTTTTTCAGAAAATAAAAATACTTTATTTTCTAAAGGATTTAAGTATCTACATGTGTGTCTTGTTGTTGGTTAAGGACCTAAGTAATTTTCTTGATATGCCACTGATAGAACTGCAGGTATCATAGGAGGATTTGATATGTATGAACTTTGTTTGAAGATTTATGTCTATTTACAAGCTAGATAGATAGATCAAATTTCTGAGTATACAAGTATAATTTAAGTATCCATGTGTATGTTAAGATTTAGTTGATGTGCAATGGATAAGGGATTGATTAGCTTGGAGGTTACATGTTCTTGTTGTTGCATACTTGGGTTATGCTGATTATTCAATCATTAATTGAATATCTTTTCCCTTTATGTTTAAGAGTTGAAAGAGTTTCCCTCACTTGGTTTATCAGGTTCATGTGCTTTGTTATTAGCTATTTTATGTCCATGAATACTTGCATAAACATAGAAGATTAAGGGGTTTTATCTATTATCTAGATTCAGTTGTATGACTTTACACTAGTACCATATAAAGAATCTGAGGTCCACCCACCTAGTTCTTGTAGAGCCTAAGAAGAAGGAGAGTTGAATAGCCTTATAGTTGTCCCTAGTGTCTATATAGGTTCATTAAGGATGGGAGTTAGCTGCCCTTAGGTGTAAATTTTCTTCCACTAGGTTATTCAAAAGTTGTTAATTTAGAAGCCAATAAGGACCACTCCATAGTGCATCAAATTTTGAGTGCCTCCCTAGTTTTCCCCTGTCTGCATCCCATTTTAGCATAAGGTCACACTCTCTAATAATTTTAAACTTAGCCTTCCTATCAAAACTCTTCTTGTTCTATTGTTGGTGTGCTTCTGAGGTCTACATGGCCTAGTGTCTTTTCTCCTCTAGCTTTATTAGCTCTGCAATTCTTATAGACATGACATCATTTCCAATTAGTCCTAATTGATGGGCTCATTTTATGGATGGAAATTCTAATGAGATAGGAAGCCTTACTTCCCTAACATACACCAAAATGAAAGGTGACTGTCCAATAGGCCTTTTAGGTGGTATTCTATCAACCCAAAGGGTAGATCTCATTTTTTTATGCAAACACCTTTGATTGTATTCAATAGTCCTCTTAAAGATTTTGATCAAATTTTTATAGGTTTTTGGGGGTAGTAATTAGAAGAAGTGCTCAAGAATATGACATGATCAATTGCCCATGCACAAAGTTGAGCTCCTACAAATAATTTTGCATTATCTAAAATGATGGTGGAAGGGGTACCAAACCTTGTGATGACTCCATCTAATAATTCAACAAATGAATTCTCAGTAGCATGTTTTAATGAAATTTCTTCTATCCACCTAGTAACGTAATCTATAGTAGCTAGGATCCATTTATGACTAGAGCAAGAAGGGGGATTAATGGTGCCTATGAAATCTAATCCCTACTGAGCAAAAGGTTGATTGACTTGGATAGGGTGAAGTGGAAAAGCTGTAAGTCTTTGTTTACCTAAAAAGAAGGCACATTTTTTAAACTTTTTGACATACCTATGGCAATTTTTGAACAAGGATGGCCAATAATATCCTACCCTCATTATCAAGTCATGATAGTTGTTCTTTCCAAATGGTGTCCATTGTCAGGACCATCATGAAGCTCCTTAATCATCATTTATGCTTGATATGTATCAATGCATCTTAACAAAGCTCCATTAAAGTCCTTCCCAAAAAGAACATGATTAAAAATGGCATAAGGGATTAACTACAATCTGAATTGTCTCCTTTTAACCCTATCCAATCCCTAAGGATGTCCAGTGCCT
Source organism: Cupressus sempervirens (assembly GCA_028749045.1). Classification (NCBI taxonomy): domain Eukaryota; kingdom Viridiplantae; phylum Streptophyta; class Pinopsida; order Cupressales; family Cupressaceae; genus Cupressus; species Cupressus sempervirens. The sequence continues at coordinate 33,048,831 of CM053790.1, forward strand.
GACAAGAAGGCCATCATGTCATCTATCCAATTCCTTGGATTCTCATTTCTCACTGCTTGTTTTTTTTTCAATACCAAAGAAACTTCCTCATCTAATTCCTAAGATGAGACCATCTACTTTCATAATCCTTTCCCTCTTACCAACTTGGTAATCTAGATGTTCACATCATACTCCATCACTTTGGTGATCCAACCCACTCTTTTCTCACTAATAACCTTTCTCAAAAAGAAGTCTTTAACACTTGCATGAGGGACCAATAAGTGGATCTTTCTATGGGATAGAAGGTGCATGAATTTCTTCAAAGACCTTATAACTACACTAGTATATTTGGGCCCACTTTTTGACCTTTATTGATCAAAATTTTGACCCAAATTTTGACCAATGTTCGACTAAACTTGACTAGCCAATTGGTAAAAAAATTTCTAATCAAAATTTTGACCAATCTATTGATCGAAAATCATCCAGAGCCATGGCTCAAGATAAACTAGGAAGTGGTCAAAATTTTGACCAATGAAGGTAGAAATTTTGACCAACAGAAGTGGAAACTTTTGACCAATAAAGGTAGAACTTTTGACCAATTGGTGTGGAAAGTTTTGACCAATAAAGGTAAAAATTTTGACCAATTGAATTGGAAACTTTTGACCAATAAAGGTAGAACTTTCAACCAATTGATGTGGAAAGTTTCGACCAATAAAGGTAGAAATTTCAACCAATTGAACTAGAAACTTTTGACCAATAAAGGTAGAAATTTTGACCAAGGCTGGGAAAATTCAACCAATGAAGGTAGAAAATTTTGACCATTGAAGGTAGAAAACATCCAACCATTGGTAGAAATTTTGACCAACACTTAGGTGTAATTTTTTTTAGGCATTCTATAAAATAGTTCACATGCATTGTGTATGATATGATATTTTGCATGTATCCTGCACTCTCTCATCAGACTAATGATGGATTACGAAGAGTGATATGGCACGATGATGCTAAAAAATGCACACAATCAAATCCAAAATGAACCTGCATTACAAATGGATTGTGGGAATCTGATATTGTTAATTTTGCATGCATGTCCACCAAGACAATTAAAAGTTAAACACACACACACACACACACACACACACACACACACACACACACACACACACACACATATCTCATTCAGTTGATGATGGATTATGGAGAGTGATCTAACACAATGATGCTAAAAACACACACACAATCAAATCCAAAATGAACCTGCATTACAAATGGATTGTGCGAATCTAATATTGTTAATTTTGCATGCATGTCCACCAAGACAATCAGAACTTAATATGTTTAAGTTCTTATTGTCCTGGTAGACATGCATGCAAAATTAACAATATTAGATTCCCACAATCCATTTATAATGCAGGTTCATTTTGGATTTGATTGTGTGTGTTTTTTAGCATCATCGTATCAGATCACTCTCTGTAATCCATCATCAACTAGATGAGAGAGTGTAGGGCACATGCAAAATGGCATATCAATGCAAGGCATGTGAAATATTTTATAGAATGCTTGAAATACTCCCTAAAAAATCTATGTTGACATAAAAAAATTAATTTATCTTTTAGAATAAAAATCCTTGCAACTATAATGAAATATGAATCTACAACTTTCATAATACAAAAGATGATGTGCAACAAAAATAGATATATTACAAATTGTGCTAAAAAACTTAAACCATAAGAATTGTTCTATAGCACCTGAAGGATACAATGGTGATGCAACTTTAGAAAGATCGTCTGAAGGACATTATGCTTAGGTTGAAGGAGCTTTGAGATTTATCAATTGGGAATATATGTTTAAGTTCTGATTGTCCTGGTGGACATGCATGCAAAATTAACAATATCTGATTCCCACAATCCATTTGTAATGTAGGTTCATTTTGGATTTGATTGTGTGGCTTTTTTAGCATCATCATGTTAGATCACTCTCTATAATCCATCATCAGCCAGATGAGAGAGTGCAGGATTCATGCAAAATGGCATATCATACACAAGGCATGTGAACTATTTTATAGAATGCTGAAATACTCCCTAAAAAATCTATGTTGACATTAAAAAATTAATTTATTTCTGAGAATAAAAATCCTTGCAACCATAATGAAATATGAATCTACAAATTTCATAATACAAAAGATGATATGCAACAAAAATAGATATATTACAAATTGATGCTAAAAAACTTAAACCATAAGAATTGTTCTATAGCACCTGAAGGATACAATGTTGATGAAACTTTAGAAAGATCGTCTAGAGGACATGATATGCTCGGGCTGAAGGAGCTTTGAGATTTATTACTACAATCGAGAATGAACTCATCTTTAATCTTCTAAAGATTGAAGATGAGCCCATTCTCGAGTGTAGTAATGAATCTCAAAACTCCTTCAATCTCATCTATGAAGCATATTAAAAGTTAACAGAGCATCTTTGCTAGTTGATCTCCCTTGTGAGCTCAACTAAAAGAGAATTCCTAATTGAAGAATGTCAAAGATAGTCATGATATGCCTATTTCTAATAGGCACATCGTAACTATCTTTGGCATTCTTCTATGGCTCTTGTGGTTCTAATCTTATAACATGAGGCTTCCTCTTCTTTTTTCGAGCATAATGCTAATGCAGCCCTGTAATAAGAAATAAATGGGTTTAATTTGGATCATGTACAACACAAAGAAAACCAAAATGTAATAGAAATTTTTAACAGAGAAATGAACTATATAAACTTATAAAGAAATAACATAATTAACATCACAATATTAACTTATGCATTTAAGATACTGATAGCAATTTCATTGCTTAACTAATATTGTTGAAAAATGTATGCAACAGAAATCACTCAAAAACTATGTAATGTTGATGTATGTAGGACTAAATTCATTTTTTACTTGTTTTAAAGGAATAAAATTATTAACATCATAATATTAACCTATACTGATGGCAATTCCATTGTTTAACTAATAATATTGAAAAATATATGCAACAAATATCTTTCAAAAATGGTGTTGTTGATGTAAATTGATAAACCTAGGAATCTCATAAATAGTTAATGATATAAACAAAATGACATAAATCATTTTCTGACCTCACAACCTAGCTTGTAACTCTCCAATCAACAACTCCATATACTCCCCAATAACCATGATATCCCCACAATGACGACATGGTCATCTTCAAGTATGGTATGATAGCTTTGAATTGATACAGTAGTCATAAAGGGTAAGGGGCTCTTTGTATGCATGTTGGGCCTAGCTTAATCTCTCTTGGAAGGTTGTGTTGGCATTATGTGCCTTCTTTTATGGGCTAGGTGAATTCATCTGGGATACAGCCCAACAACTATAAAAAAATGGTAATTTTTTAAATCATTTTAACATTACACACAACATTGTATTGTGGATTATCTTCTCACTCACACACAAATTTATTATTTATTAGCAAATCCTAATAAGTTTTTACTTGGAGTTCTAATGCCTATAACTATGAAAAAATCTTTGTAAAGCTCCTTTGAATCTTGTACAATCCACCATTGATTTGATTAAGAAGACAGATTTAAGTTTTAATTTTTTTAAGTAAAACCTGTGAGGCTATAGGGTTTTTGCCCTAAGGTTTAAATGTGAACTCGCATTCCAAAATTTCAAATGGGAGAAATAAAAAAATAATGAACATAACAAATAATCATTAAGTATGAAAGGTATGATACATGGAATAAACCAATCGGTATCATGAAGAGATGCCATCTCTTAGACATGTCAAAAGATCCATAGGAACATATAATTTGCCACCACCTATAGGTGAGGCAAGGAAAGCATGCAATATTTTAAAGGATTCAACATCATTTAGAGCCTTTGGAGGCAAGTAAACTAGCCACCAACATTAGAATTTCCCACTCCAACTTCTAGTTGTTACAAAGGTCTTAATTTTAGCTACTTGTTATTGAAGTGAATGAATAATTTTAGGGTTAAGGATTGTTGGAAGAGCCTCTAAACCAATGAGAAATATCAAACTAGAGTATAACAATTTCAAATAGTTGTGGGCAATTTTTGAAGTGTAAAACACTTATTCCCATTTGGACATACTCTTCTTACATTGCCTCACATCCAGATTGAATATACAACCATATCTGATCATTATTGGGGATATTCTATGACCATCAGTCCCTATAGAAACTATTGGGGAAAATTTCAAATATAATATTCTTTAAATGTTCAATGAAACACCAACATTCTCATATTACAAAATTTGTACAATCTACCAGTAGTATCATCAATATATCCAGTCCACTTAATACTAGCTAGTACTCTATGTTCAATCTATTTCCTGACTTGTAAATAAAAGCTCTAAAACATGCCAATTGTTTGATGCAATGATTGCATATCCATTTAAGTTTTTATGAAATTAATGATGCAAATTGTTTGACAAAATTCCTAGTCATTAAACTTGGAAAGGGAAAAAGGAGAAATTGGTTAGCAAAGTAGAGTTGTTCATTACAATTTCATTACATATGTTGCTCAACTAATAAATTACCATTTACTTTCTAATGTAAAATAAGATTCATACTTCCAAAAACTAATTGTATACTATTGAAAAAGATATCAATAACAAAATTCCTAGATAATGGAGAACAAAAGTGTCTCTTGCTTTGGTAATTTAATTTTGAGCACTAGCAAAATGATGCTTCATTCCCAATAGTCAAGTATGAAGTTATATATCAATTATAATCCAAAGCTAAAACTAAGGATTTGGGCTTAGCTACTTACTTGTTCAGAGCCCAAAACTAGGGTTTATGGATAGAAATCCAAAGTTCATGAAATTTGCACAACATAAAAGTGAGATATTAGTAAAAGAGATATAATGTAATATCAAATAAATCACAAAGATGATCCAATGACAACTCACAAAAATATCAAATAAATCAAAAAGATGATCCTAAGTATGCCAGATAGGTTGCATTAAGTTTATCTGTGAATCAACATTGAGTCGGGAATAGTCAGCACAAATATTGATGTCAGATAGGGTAGCCATGGAGGCCCACTTTTATAGCTATACAAGTTTCATCAAGTAAAACACACTTGCCTTAAATGTTGAGAGAATATTTTTTGACTCTTGTACTATAGTCCACTTAGGCTCTTTAATCATCCTAGTGTTCATTTCATGTACCAACATTAGGTGAGTTGGATATCAGGGAAAAACTAAATAAAAAGAATCTTTTGAACAAAAGTCAAGGCAAATCATAGTTTTTAGTAAATTTGTATACAGCTACGCAGTTGTTTTGACTAGCAAAGCTGGTATTGAAGAATTCCTTTTGATGGATTGTGAATTGAATTATTTGTAAGTAAATTATATTCTTACATTCCTATTTGTTTTAACAGAAAAAGATGTGGTATTCTCCCTAAAGTTCATGGTTTAATGTCAAGTGCGCCTTGTCATCAAATTATGGCAAGCAATAGAAATACTAATAATATGTTGACAAAAAGTTAGATTCATACACATTTTGAAAAGACCTGCACTGGAGTTACAAGGCTAACGGATCACCTTGTATTAGGCATATCATGTTCATCCATAATTTGAAAATGTACCACCAACATCATTAAGTATAAACCATTCTACTTTTGAGCCTAGAAAGAAAATTGGATCACCTGGTCGGTTAATTAGCATTCTAAAAGCATGTTACCAATATCACTACAAGAAAATCATTGTACAACATAATTAAAGATAAATACACAAGCAGCTCCGTATCTTGCCAAGTAATTATAGTACCTGCATGTGATTTAGACAATCATGGAAGTGTTCAATCTCAAAAGGCTAATAGATGAAATATATCTAGGGTATTCTTTTAACCTCTTCATTGTGTAAAAATTCAAAAGCATAGTTAACAAGTTCTACAATAAAAAATAAAAAAAGGACTTTGAACATTTCACCATCCAAACCTTTTATAAGCTTTTGTTTACATCAAAAAATCATTTAGAGGCCTCTACACAGATGTTGACCTTGTTTTTGGGTTCAATAATCATTTGAAATTTCAAAATTTCATAAGCTAGCAAAAAATACTAGATAAAATGCAATGCATAAGGATGTATATTATTTATGATTTGGGCCCATTATTATGAAATATAAAAGACATTTCATATGTAATGGCCTTCTATTCTTTTTTCTTAACATGGAAGATTCTATGACATATTCTCCTTGTTGTTGCCATTGTATAGCCTCTCGGCATAACAAATATCATTTGCCAAGTCCATATTATCATAACACTGAGTTCATCTTTTGGAGGTGGCATACCTAAAGTTTGTGATGCATTCACTTTTGCAACAACAAGATGGTTTTTCAAGGACACTTGACTATGATGTATATATACACCAAATGCCTACCCCCATAATAAAATGAGTAAGTCATCAAGTTTCATACTCAAATTTTATTTGGTGAGGATATTTATAGCTTAGAAATGTTTATCAAGCATCAATAGATAAAGTTTAGCATTGAGAATGATAGGTTTCCCATTGATCTAATATTATTTATACATAGTTATACTTCTTCTTTCCAATTGGGATCACTTTCGAATAGATCTATTTTCCATCAATGAGGTCTGATTAGAAAACCCCCCAAAACCCAACAAATGGCTCTAAATGGGGATAACTTTTTCTTGAAAAAAGTAGAAGACTCCAAAATCTTGGCAAGGACCAAGGTTAAATCCATTGGGCATATGATTCAATAATGTGAGTGCAAGGAGTTGCTAAGAATGTGGGCAACAAATGAAAACTAAACGAGTCAAAATTTTCTATAGCCTACAAAAGAACATAATCTTATATACAATTATGTACATGGGAATGAAACCCTTACCTCAAGAAAGTTCCAACAGAGATCATCTAAATCCAATAGTAGATTAAAAAATTATACAAAATGGATAATATCATTATCCAAAACACAGATCTAGAAATAGATTCCAGAGGAGAGAAAATTAATGAGAATACAACAAATAGAAATATGAGAAATAATAATGAGATTAAAAGAAAGAACAAAAGAGATGAAACCAAAGGGAAGTAAAAAGATTCATTCTCAGACGAACGGCTTAATAATGAGATATTAGCTTATTCATAATAGAAGGATTCGTTATCACAAGGATAAGGCACAATGACAAGTCTCATATACACACGAATTAATGAGACCATGAACAAAGATGAAATTCATTCTTTAGAGACAACAGAATAAAAGATTTAGATAAAAATGTGTGAAAAGAAACAGAAAGTTTCATCCAATTCTCAAGAAAGGAGGGATTTAGGAAAATGATTAAAATCCCTTCATATAGAGTGTTGAAATTGGTGATATTAGAATGTATTTCAAAAACTCATGTTATAGGCAGCAGTAGTCATGGATCATTTTAGACCTACCACATGCAAAGTGTCCATTTTATGTTAGTTTGAGCTTCACTTGGTTTCAAGAATACTATAATATTCTCTACTTAAAGAGGCCAACCATGTGAAGGTGGAAGCTCATCTAGCCTCACCCCCCTCCCCCTAACATCAATCTAAATTCCCCATTATCATCTAATTACATACTTCATTCATTCATTCATCCATTTGTGAACTATAACATTCAATCAATACAATCACATAACATTCATTAATATGATATAAAATTCATTAATACACAATACTAAACTAGACTTCATTAACACATAATAATATTCATTAACATAAAATAAAAATCAGTATTAATATGCAACATTCATACATAATTACTTAAAACAAAGTTCTTTCATTATCTAACAAGGTTTATCAAAGAACATTTTTAAAACATCATTTCTTCTTTTTGTTTTTCTAAGCTCTCTTAAGAAAAGCACTCATAGGAGAATCCATATTTGCATCATTCTCCTCCTCATCTGGCACATGTAATGTCAAATTATGATGGCTCCTTCTCTTTGGAGGAGTAGGAGGCTGCTGCACTAAAGGGGGCTCTATTGCAAGAAGTAGTAAATGGGATAAATTGGCATACTCTTTTTCTTTGTTCAACTATTACAAGTCTATAATTAAGTACTAGTACAACATAACATGCATCTTTCTTACTTGATAATGCCACATCATGTACATTAACATTTTGATCTACCACCATGCCAACATGTTGAACACTTGGAACATGCTCCACTCCTTCAGCATGGTGTTCAACATGCTCTAAAATATTCAAAAAAAGGATACACGTCACATTGAAATTGAAGATGTTAAATTGTATTCATAAATGCGTAATTAATTTCCAATAGCAAATTAATGTCTCCACCACTATAATGCACATCATGGCCTTCCTCGTGAGAAGGTTTTGTGGTAGGCTATGAAGGCTATAGTAAAATGTTATGCACATTGTTATGTAGTCAATTTATCTTCAAAACTAATACCAAAAAAGAATCTTCTCAACTATTCAATTTCATTTACTTTTCATCTAACCAAATTACTTGTGAGATATCATTTGGTGTATTGGATTTTTGGGCAAGGCTTACAAATTCTTTGCCTAGGCGTGTAGCCATGACTTTATAGCCTTCCTTTAAGGCAATTTTTTTATCTTCATCTGTGACATCCACATTGAATTTTGCACCCTATATTTTTTGCTTAATATTGTCAATTTTCCATGTATGATTTCATTAAACAAAATTTTTTGTAACATTATATTAAAAATATATATATGAAATTTCATTGCTCCTACTTACAAGTCAAGACTAGAGATTCATATAGCCACCAGAGCCAAGTTTTTGTTGGCCAAATTTTTTTGGTCTCACTTTTGTAGCTACGGATGTGTCCTGCAATCTATGAACAATTTCAAACATCTTAGAACATATATTTACAAATATCAATAATTAGTGCATGATTACAATGTACTTAATACTATCATGACATACCTTTCTCTGCCCTATGCTGCTTCATTTACTCTATCTTTGCATAGCCTTTTCTCCTTTGCATCTTCTATTATTTCATTCCACTCCATTAGTGGAATCATAGGAGGATGATCATACTTTAGGTTATCCTTAAGAGCCCTTCTATATTCATCCCTCATAGTCTTTATATGCTTTGCTACTCTTTTGAGAAGTAGGCTAGTGCCAAAAATGTTTTTTCCAAATTTCTCCCCAAAAGATGTAATGAGCTAATTTTTTAACTCCATAGTTTGTAAATTCCATCTTTTAAAAAAAAAATAGATTGTTAGATCAATAACTTTAATATATTACAATAAATGGAAGAAAAGAAAAATTATGTAGCAATGATATGAAACTACGTACCTTTTACGTATGGTTGGTCCAATAGTCTCAATGTCATATGAAAAAGATGTTCAAAGAAAGCATTATTACCTACAAAAACATAAAGGATTTATTAGTCCAAAACAAGTAATGTAAAAGTAAACTAAATTTACATTTTAAATAATAACAATTTTAAAGCACCTAGAAGTTTTGTTCTTTTAACAGAAACATAGTTTTCTTATTTAGCAACAATGTCCCTTCATATGAACTAGTACCAGTCACATGGACTGCTCCAAGAAATGGATAAGCTTCAGCAATACTTCTCTCTGTTGGTAACTCTTGTGCACATATGGTAACATGTATATCAAACTCTATGACCATGTAACATATGGTAACTCTTATGCACATGTACACAAATACACAATAAGCTATGTAGCATAATAATACATGCATGTCAAATCATAGTACAATATACCATATCGTAATATAGTAATTTTACACACATAAGAATATAAAGCTACACTTGACTGAACATATAAGAATATAAATGCACTTGATTGAACACCTAGAGAAAGTGACCCCACCTCTAACATTCACAGACCATTCATAAAAAATGAATACTAACAATTAACTAACACTACAATTCACTCCACAAATGCACTTAACATAAAAATTGTTTCTACTATCAAAAATAGGCAAATTCAGTTGCAACTCAAACAAATCAACCTGGCCTTGAATGACGATCAAGGTACACAAATATAGATAAACAAGACCAACTAGTTCAAGTATGCAATACCACACTTGCATCTTAGAGAACTATGGCTGCCACAATAATCAAATCAAAGGGTTAGTGTTGTGATATAATCATAGTTAACCCTGTAACAAAGTGGAAAAGAGTTAGTTTAAAAGAGGAACATATGTTATGACACTAAATTAAGTAAAAATAGTTAAGTGCCATGTAGTCTTGTCAAAAAATATGTAGGATTTTATTAGACTGCTCTAGGTTCTAAAAACATGAAGAGATGTTTTTGATAAAATGGCATAATTAAGAGATACTAATATTTATTAAAATTGGTCAAAATTGCATCTGACTAGGTGGATGCTAAATAAGGTACCAATTGATTATTGAATTTGTGAAAAACATTACACAATTATTGAAGATGAGTACAGTTTTGCATACAAATTTATGAGTGCTTGAAGAAATAGACCCAGATTATAAAATGATCATATATCATATCCATCTTGTCGGGTATTACTTTCATTCATCTTAGCTGCATGAAATGTTACATATCAATCATTGAAATAATTGTGTAAAATACACCATTAAACTTGTTGGATTTTTAAAAATTCTCCCAATTTCTTTAAATCAAGTAATTTCTATATAAAAAATGTTTTGATGTTGATATACCATAAACCTTAAGAAAAATGTATTAAAATGTAACCTTAAGGTACAAATAACCTGTATCACTATGCTTTACAACTTGAACTATCACACTAGCTATCAATAACTTACAGTACTAGAATCTTAGAATCTATAGCAAATGATGAGCCAATTAAAGCTTCATAAATTCAATCCTCCAAAATTGACAATGTTGATGCCTGTGTACTCCTATTCTATTAGCTGCAAATCAATAGCAGTACTAAATTTAAACATCTATATAATCCAAATGTCATTTGCAAAACAAGAGGAATCTTTCCTTTCTTGTGTTTTGATGATCATAAGTCTTTCTTGTTTTCTTGTGCTCCATTGACCATAGGCCTCTATTCAGAGCCACCTTGTATAGAAGAGGCCCTTTAGTAACCTTAAATACCAATCTACAAGCAACACAATCAGGATAATGCATATACCATGAGCAAAGTGATTCAAATGTTAGAAGGCACTATTGATATAGCCATACTGCCTCAGCATTTTCCTGTTGATATATCAGTCCAATTAATAGCCTTGGAATCATCTTCTAGCATGTGATGTGTGATCACAAGGTTGTAAAAATCTTTAAAACTGGGGACCAAAAGCAAAGAAAAACAAGATACTGCTTTTGAGTTATATGATCTGTTAGAACATAATAGATGCATGGAGGAGAATGCCTTTCATGTAAAGACATCATAATAGAGGCAATTTAAGGTTTATATTTGCCATATCAATGAAGAATCCATGTTTTGAGTTCACATATTTGGTGCCCTATTTACTCTATTTTTAACTCTTTTGTTTTCCCCTATTTTTAAGGATCTACAAAGGTCTCATTCGCAACATGTCATCTATGTCGCACTACTTATCTTCAACTTAACTATTGCCATTTGTAGCCTATTGGATTTTTATTTAATCTACATAGAAACTTTAATCTATCCTGCCTTAAACTTTCTTGCATTGTAATTGTGAAACTTATAGAAATGCATTATAATATACAAAGTTGTTCATACAATTTAAGGGGTAGTAGTAATATTGATGAACTACAAAAGACAATGCCATTCTAAAATTAGAATAATGGACAATATAAATGGGGAACGATGAGAACTAATGACATATGCTTACCCTAAATGGGGGCTTTCCAGCCAATTTATAGCAAATGGTTTTGCCACCAATTTCACACCTCATTGTTCTGTATGCCACTTTCATGGAATTTAATGTTTGCATCTATTGTTGATGATATTGCAGGTATAGGTGTTTCTCAAGGTGTTGATGTTTAGGTAGACCTCACACAACTACCAAACCATACCCCACCTCAAATTGAATGCATACTTGACAAGAAGGTTACCAAGCAGACTAGGAGGGGTACTTATTATTCCTATTTTGTTAAATGGAAGGATACACCACAAGAGGATGCTACATGGTTGACTAAAGCAGAGATTTTTGAAAGTTGGGTACACTCTTAATTCCATCCCAACTCAAGGGACTTAAGTTCCTTTGGAGCTAGGTAGTATGGTATAGGGTACTCGTATGTCAAGGGGATCATCATATTGAAGATCATTGTCTTGATTGGTCATTCAAGATAGGCTTAGGTTATGATAGTTATTTTGGTCTAATTGTAAAGGTTTTAGGCCACTTGTTGTTTTATAAACCAATGGCTTCTAACCTATGGGACACTAAGGATTAGGTTCATGCCAATGGCATCTAGTCTTTAGATTATGCACATTGCACTATAGGTGTGTAGACACTTAGTTTGTGTCAATAAGAGCACTTGATTAGCAAGGATGCTCAACAATGCCACAATGTTGCAAATATGTTGCAATGCAACTTTTTGCCAACTTTGAAAAACTTTGTCATTAGTTACAAATCCAAAACCTATGTAGGAAGAAAGAGCATTGAGTTACCTTTTGAATGCAGTTGGTTTGACTAAATTTGGTGCAATATTGATCAAGTTATCTATATTTTTCTCTGACTAGGTCAGAAACCCTCCATTCTCTAGGGTTTGGAGAAAATGGGCATTTAACTCTCAAAGTAACTGGCCAAATTGCTTTGAAATCTAGATTTTTATAGTAACATGAGTCCAGTACATGATTCCACAAGGAGGGATCTAAAAGAGTTGTTTTGCTATTTTAAACTCGTGCCCTAGGGCAAACTGTCAGGTAAGTTTGGCCTAGAAATAGTCAAATATGAACTCATAGACCAAATTAAGAGAGTTTGATCAATCAAATGGTACAATATGTTCCTAGAGTAATCCTAACAAAAACATCTTATCTATGCACCCATTTTGTTATAGTTTCTTTGTCATCAAGCCTAATTAGGCATGTTAGGTTTGCATAGATATAGGACTATCACATTGTGCTGGAGTAGGTTTGTTTGTTGATTGCTAGGAAGTTGTTTTAGATGTTTGAGACACATTTTATTAACACCTTTGGTCTAGTCAAATATTTGGTGTTTTGTGTTTTTTAACAAAGTCAGTAAATGCAGAGTTTGGTAAGACTGTCACATACAACAATGACTATTTTGGTGCAACTTGAGTGTGGCAGTAAGTAGTTTACAATTGTTGTCTGTGAGTTTAGAGTAAAATTAGGTAGGGTTGGTAATCATTGGGATTTGAAAAGGTAATAGGTTAGTGAAGTGAAGAAATAATTTCAAAGAGTCATTGAAGTAGGGTGAGTTTGGGAATACCTCTCTAAAGTACTAAGCCAAATCAGAGTCAATCCTTTTTTTCAGTGCTATTAGGAGATTGTAAGGTTATTGAATACTTGTAGATTCCTTGAAGGAAAAAATTTAGTGTCATTGATACAATAATGAGTTGTTTAGAAATTAGGATTAGTTGAGGAGTCAGTTATGAGAAGTTATTGGGTCTATTCAGTCTTTGCAAAGTTATATATACAATGCTATACCTCAGATATGTCACAGGTTATCATTTAATTAAATTAAGGAAAGAAACTTAGCTATATCTATATTTTAAAATATCACAAGTACAACATCTTACTGATATACAATGAAATTTTACCATCCTATATATCTCCTAGTAAAGCATCTTTTTTCATAAAATATTTTTTTATGGGAGACATATATGTTGAATTGGTCCTTGATTTAGTGCTCATTACAAAATATAGCAAAAAAAGGTTTTACTAGTTCTAGTGGGCATAGACAAGGATGTTTGCATGGTTCTTGTTGTTGACAATGCACTAGACAATACTAGACTACCAACTGAAGGAGGAGTCTACGCTTCATCATGAGCTGAAGAATACAATATTGTTAGCAAATAAATTTTCAATGGATAAAGATCAAATGTGATACTAGCTAGAAATGTCCACAAAAAAAAAGGGTAAGTGTTATAATGTTGATGAAAACAAACAAAGTTAGAGATAAGATACTATAAAATATTAATAAATATTGAACTTCTATTATTTCGTTAGTTGAATTACTGCTTACCTTCAAAGATTGGATTCTACGGTCCAATTTTGTTTTCAGTTCCTCTTTCTCCTTGGTTATGTCACCCTTGATGATAATGTTAACAAGTTCATCAGTGTATCTTTTCTTAATTGTTTGGGTGATGAACACAAGGTCAGCAACTAAGGGCGATGTCATGTAGATATGACACCCATATCTTAGATCACATTTGATCAGCAGTCGTTCTAGCTTTTTCCTATCATTTGTGACATGAAATATCAATAAAATTTCATCAAAATAACTCCAAAGCCATAAAGAAAAGAACATAATAATACAACATTTGTTTCTATATTAACATTAAAATTTACAATAATTAATTTTTACCTCTACTAAAGGCATTTGAGATGGTGGATCCATATCGCCTTGTGAAAAAAATTAGTAAGTCTTAGAAATCAGAAGCGAAATTAAAGTAATAGACTTACCAAAAAAAAAATTAATAATAAAGTAGATTGTATATGTAAATAATTTGTCTTAAGTTAAAAATTTAGTGTAACTAATGTGTATATCTATAAAAAAATTGACATTGATCCTACCTAGACATTTCATTGATCATCGTGATCTTCATCCATGTCTTCATCATCATCATCATCATCACCATCATCGTACATGTCACTTTGATTGTTGTTGTCACCACCACCATCTTCATCACCATCATCATCATGACCATCATCACCATCTTCATCATCATGATCATGATCATCATCAGCATCATCATCATTATCACCATTATCATTAGCATGACAAAAATCATCACCATCTTCTTCTTCTTCATCACTAGGTAACTGTCATTCCTAATAATCATTTACTTCCTCTTGTGCTTCTTCAATATCTTCTTCTTTGATCATTTTATACTTTATCGGCCTTCCTCTCGGGTCATGTCTAACAACAAATGACCAACCTAGTTTGTGTGGAACACCAAAGTAAAACACTTGCTCACATTGGCTTGGAAGAACATAGGGCTCATCTCCAACTAGCTCAAATGACCTTGTATTAATCATAGTAAATCTACTATCATGTTCAATAATAGTCCTATCAGGATCATTTTGATTTAGTCATAACTTGAACCATTTGATGATAAATAGCACTATTTTGAATGAATTAAAGTCGCACTCAAGTATATCATCCAAAATTCCATAGTATCAATTTTCAGATTATTGAGGATGTATGTCAGTTCGAGATGAAATATCGGTGACCGCGAAGACAACACTTATCCCAGAATCACACTTTTTTTTCATTTCATCTAACTTTTTCATGTAGGATTTATAGCCATGGTAGTACATAGCTTTGTGGTGTTTGACCTACAATTATTCAAACATGTCAAGATTATTTGCATCGATCTGTAAGTTGATATTAAACTTATGTCTCATGATTAGTAATCTTATGCATACCTTTGTATCTCTTAAGCCATGTATTAGATTAAGTACCATTGGCATAACATTGGGATCTCCATTACGATGAGCTTCTTTAACCAACGATGCAACACTATCCCATGTTAATGAGTGACCATTTTCTTGAGACTATTCAATCCATACCATCATCCAATATAAAAAACACAATTACACCAGTTTATATATATATATATATATATATATATATATATATATATATTGATGATGGATAAGAATTATTAAACAAAAAAAAAAAAAAAACTTATAGTTACCTTTCACCCTTCTCAATCTACCTTTCCCCATCAAGTATTCTCCTTTGAATTTTTCATTAGAGTTGGGATCCCAGATGTGATCTGCATGGATATCTATTGCAAACTTTGGAAGATATTCACTAATGTACACCATGGTCTGGTATATCAGATATCCCTCTATCACAGAATCCTTAAGATGTGCTCTTTGTCAAACCAAGCCCTTCATAAATTTGAAGTGCCTATCAACCATCCACATTGATCTAGCTTGTACAGGTCCACAAAATTCAATCTCCTCAACTTGATGTATGAGGTAGTGTTCTTAAGCATTGAAAAAGGTTGGAGGTAAATACTTTTGCATTTCAAACATAAGCTGTGGAATTTTTCTCTTCCAATATTTTATATCTTTTTTATCAATTTCTTTAGATGATAACCACTTAAAAGAGATTCAACACACAAAAACACATAAAAGAGATTTCAAATAAAATTATACAATATATTTTAGATAAAAAGCTACAAATCTAAGAAAAACACTCCTTACCTTGTGTATTTTTCAAGATCATATATAACTTGTTTAATACTGTTGTCAAACTATTGTGGAAGGGATAGAGGTAGGACGAATTGCAATCATTAAAAAATGATCATTTCAATATATTATTAAATAATGCAGTAGGTACTACATTCAATCTTACAAATATACTATAAATAGAGAACATGACTTACCTTGACGAAGGTATGCCAATCATGTGTTTTCAACCCTAGCCCAAAATCACCTTTCTTTGATAGAAGAGTGCTTATATTTGTAGCAAATCCTGTTGGAAATTTTTCTTTTTTTATGACTTCTTTTAATGCATCACTTTGTTGCTCCATTAATAACCAAGGAAGGGCACTTGTATTTATGCAATCTCCATTTCTATTTGATTCAACGAAAGCTTTTAGTGCATGATTGGATTCATGAATGTCAGTACAAATTTTGGTAATTTGTTCTCTATCATGCCTTCAATCCAACATTTTCCATAGTGTTTCTATTACATTCTTTCCAATATGCATAGCATCAAACAAATGCATGATTGGGAGATCCTTGTAGTATGGTAACCTACTAAATTGAGTGGGATAACTTTTCATTCCTCTAGGAAGTTGGCCATTGATGCCTTGATGACCTTCACAAGCATCAATTATAGTATTAGTAAATATAAGACAATATCAAAATACAAATTTTAAACTTCAGACAAAAAATTGGACATTACCTCGACAATTTAGTCAATCGTATTCCAACTTCCATAGATGAGGTGTCATTCTTCATGGCCTTGATGATGTCTCTTCTTTCCCATTGAAAATATGTTTTTTGGCAATTTGATACCTATGATTATTGTGGAGAAAGTCTCTAAACTCATCAAACCCCTACTTTCTTAAACTTCTTGAATGACAAGATTTCATCTTTGGACCATAAACTAGACATGTGAATTTTCCCTTTGTCTGAAGACCTAAAAGATCATGTATAATTGGATCATGTAAAATTATCATGTGCAAATTAAGCATTTGATAGTAATGTGTAAGCACTATAACAGACCAAAAATATGTGATCTTAACAATATAACATACCACAAAAATGAGTTAGCCTAGGGGCATCATGTATTGTCCATATAAGCATTGCATCGAATTGAAATTGTTGATGACCTATCAGTCTAGAGATGTCATACATAGTGATGCCATTCCATAACTTCAAAAACTCATCAATTAGAGGCTTAATATATACGTTCATATCATTAACTTGGTATTTACCTAGTAATTGAATGAACGTAAAAATTACATAATTATTATGACTATTTTTATGCACTATTTATAAATTAATTTAGATAACTATAAAATGAAAAAATACCTGGCACAATCATTGACAACATTATGTGCTCCCTCTTTATGGACATCTAAGGAGGAATGTTATTGTTAATAAAAAAAATAGGCCACACTGAGAAAACAGATCTCATATCTCCATATGGATTGAAACCATCCGCTACCAATGAAAGCTTCAAATTATGAGGTTCTTCTTTAAAGTGTGACCATGTTTCTTCTATCTCTTTAAATGCAAAACCATCGGTAGGTATTTGCATAATGTCATCTTGACTTCCATTGTGTGCATTGTAATGCATAAATTGTGCCAAGCTAGCGCACCTGAATAATTGTTGAAGACGTGGAATAATGGGAATGTACCGAAGAACCTTGTGAGGCACTTTTTTTGTTATTTGATCTGACCGATATCTACTAATATGACAATCAGGGATTTTTTTGCAAATTCATGTTGTTTATGATATAGAATGTGATCATTGGGACATGCATGTATTATTTGATACTTCATTCCAATATGATTCATAATGTTAGATAATTCTCGATACGAATGAGGCAAAAAAATTTATGGTGGTAAGAAAAGCTCACTAATCAACCTACAACAACAAATATGCATTGTTAATATAATGAATAGTAATTGTATGCTAACATTGAAGATGAAAAAAATGACATACCTTAGCATACATGTCATTGCTACATTGGATATACCATTCATAACCTTTAAGTTCACCAACAACACTATAGCCGAGAGTAGTGTTGTTTGGGAGCCTTCGTATAAGGGCTCGTGTGCCTTCTCAAGTAAAGGTATATCAAGACCATCTTCATCATCATTATCAGATTCTCTAGTACCATCATTGTGAGTCTCTTTATCACCTACCCCAATACCATCTTCTTCAATCATGTCCTCTAGCACATTATCATCTTCTTCCATGGAAGTGTTATCCTCAACTTGGATATTCACACCTCCATGTTCCTCCAGTAGGAAACCCACATTCAGCAATGGATGAAAATCGTGGCCCCCTTCAACATGACCATGTTGCCTACAATGACTTTGGGTTGTTGTATTTATAATTATTTGATTCTTTAAGCCCTTACACTTTTTGCAAGGACAATAACATTTAGTAGGTTTCCTTCGAAACTGAGCCCACAATGTAACCATTGTCTCATTACTTTGTTCTAGGTTCATATTGTCAAGCGTGGTCTTTCTTCATAGGAAAATATGTCTGTAAATAAATTGGACATGTTTTAGTTAATGTTTATATTTGTACATATGGAAATTTTTGATTAATGTTTTCAAATGTAACTAAAATGATCCTATGATTTCTAGAACCCCTAGATGTTTGCAAAATGTGGAGTTATAGACAATGTATCTTAATTACTTGCAAAATGCCTCAAAGAGATGTCACAAGGTGAAAGTTACTTAGGTGCTATTAGCAACATGCCTTGACTAATCCTTATAGAAATTACTAATGTGATTAATGCATCAACTAATGAAGATGACTAAAAGATCAAAACATATTAATGTATAGCAATATTTTCCTCAAGGAAAGATTATTCTAAAAATCAAACAGGGAAACACTTCAAGACCTTAGAAGTGGCAATATGATGAATTTAACATGGCTATTGAAGGGGAGATTATAGTGGAGGATTAAAAAATTTGTACAACCAATAAAGGGCATGTATTCAAATACAAATTCAAAAACCAGTCCCATACAAGGATCCTCACTGAAAATACACAAGCGAACTCAAACAAATTTTCTTGGTATACTCTAGACAAGAACAAAGGCTAGCATCAAAATTTCAATCCAAATAGCAATCCTATATCAAAATTAATAAATAGGCCTCTCTTCTATGCTCATTAATGACATCAAAATTAAATGGTTCTGATTTAGGTTCAATAACTCTGCCAAAAGCTTCTGGGGTTGGCTATTCTACATGGAAACTAACTAATAGAAATAGGTAGCCAATTAGCTATTAAGAATGGAATCACCCAACTTCACATTGAGCTATATTCTAAGATTACTATAAATATGTCCATGTGTAAGACAATTTTGTGCTCAAAGAAATACATCTTTCACCAAGTTGCCCCAACCAAATAGAATGTGACCAGAACTTACCCAGGTGCATATATAGTCATATCACTTTATTAGATATGGCTTGAACACAAATTGGAACCCACACACACCCAAAAAAATATTCGTTAGCTCTATTAGATACTGTATGAATTTATTTTTAAACAGTCTGATGTGAATTCTGCTAAAAAAAAAAAAAAAATTAATTTCACTAATGCAATTCAACTGTACTTTTTCTATTAAGGCGGCCCATTTTTGAGGCTTTCTTCCACTGTGATTCTACTATTTTTTAGCAATTTAATTATTTAATATTTAAATAAATAATTATTTATAATTTATATTTCTATTATCTTGTTCAAACATTCGATATTTTTCACAAATGGGGAACGTCATCTCGATTTAACAAATTCAAGGCCTAGACCCATGAGCACATTTGACCATGAAAGTAGATGTTTCAACTTTCAAATGTTGAGATATCTCAAGAAAAATATACTACAAATTTGGAAATGTCTATTATACCTTAGGGCCTAAAATCAAGTTTTCGAGCTTCATCCTTTTAGATTTACAACAAACACCAAGATTGAGGTATAAGACCAAGGTTGAGGTATAAGACTATCCAATAAAGTATAACACTTGAAGTGAAGACCTAGAGAAAGAATACTATACTATTCTATCTGTAATAATCTTCATATGAAGATAGCTACGAAGGAAGAAAATCGATATAAATAGGTATAATCCAATGGCTATAGATCCCCTTGAGAAAGTTCCAAACATCCATGCTCTAGTCCTTTTAAAGCCTCATAGATACAAAAGTAACTCAAGCTAATTAGGCTATTTGTTACTTCCATAGATAATTGAATAACCATGTAATCAAGCCTCAGATTTTATCTCTAGTAAAAAGATTTTAAGATCCTAATCTTTATAGAAATAACACTAACCCCTTTTAAATCTAAATCTCTTTTCACCAACAAATTTTAGAATCCTAGTTTCAACCAAAAAAACTTAGAGGTAGAGTAGATATAGATTAATAATCACAACATTTATAATAAACTCACATTCAACAAATGGGAACTTACTTGTTAAGTGCAATAAACACACCACTGAGAACAAATGCTCTCATCACAAGCAACCATCCAATAATGACCAACTTGCCATAAACAGTAAATCTTATCAAGGTGGCAAAAAATAAAAATAAACTAAAAAATCTACTTTTCATGAAGCATATTAAAATTTTGAAGAAACCAAAATAAGGGTTACCCACATATAATATGCTTGAAGCCAAGAATAGTCAATATTGTCAGTTAGTCACCCTCACAAGCATCAGTATAGATATGATATATTTTACCTATAGTAGAATAGAGGAACCAATAACAAAAACACTAGAGTCTAGAACCACTAAAGTTGGAACATTGTGTTTTAATGTTTGTAGAAATGATGCATAGAGAGAGGGAGGGACAAAGGGACAAAGGTACATGCAAAAACCAAGGTGGGAGATTAAGAATTTGACAAACCAAAGATGAATCCATGCAGCCCTTGTGCAAAGTGTTATGTATATGTGTCTTCTCATTTATATGTTTTCAAAAGCAATCTAAAGGCCTTATGAAATTCCTGAAAGGGTAAGTAGTGTGTGGATTACCTGAGTAGCAAGTGCATGAAGTGGTAGAGTACTAAAGCTACAAAGAAACTGCCCTGCAAATTTGTTCATCAAAACAATAGACATAAGCTATGTCCAAAGGACCCTAAGGAAATCTTAGAAATTAGTGATAAAATAATCAATTTCATACCCCAGAATCAGACATACATAGACAAGCATGTGATTCTTAAGATAACATGAATTATATCAAAATTTCCACTACATTGATTAAAGACATTAAAAACAAAAAGTGATTACAAAGATATCTTAAAATAATTTTACAATAGATAATGTAGAAAACTTTTTGGTAATATATAATAAAAAACTAGGAGCTCCTATAGATATGTGTATTCTAATCCATAACCAAAACCAAAAGAATGAAGCCAGCTCAAATACATTCTCCAAAATCACACACCAAAGAGAACACATTTTTATCCCAACCCAATTCAATGCCATAGGGACTAAGAGTAAACAAAAAAGCAATATGTAGTATTTTATACTTGGAAAAGTATGAAATGGATCATAGAAAGAAGCAACTCTAGCTTGTTAAACCAAAACAATTCATCCTATGGCTTGATCTTTGAGTTAGATAAATGTCCACTTCTAGTCACATTTTCTAGTGCAAGTGTTGCAATAACATGTTGCAGCTTTGTCCCCACAACAAGAACAAGTTACAATAGACACATAATATGTGGGAAAATAATTAATTCTATCAAGAAGGAATATTTATAAATTAATTTAGATAAGGAGAGAAATCATTAGTGAAAATAAGAAATAAATTTAATCTCCTTTTATCCTCTCTTCCTTTGCTAATATGAAAATAATTGTAAGCCATATGAAGATAAGTCTTTCTAGTTCCTTTCTCATCCTCATAGAAAATGAACGGAGGGTGTGGGAAATAGAGGGGGCAAAGGGAGGGCATAGATGGATAGACAACACAAAATATTCTTTGGGAGAAGAGGAGGAGGCAAACTAAGGTTTTGAAGACTTAGAATCCCTTGTTGAACCTTGAAGTTGAATTATCCTTTAAGAGTATTCCAAGGTGGTGATTCAAAGTTGGATGGATCTTAGTTTGTAAAGGAAGTTAGGTTGAAGGGTAAAATAAGTTAAAGCCATCATGAATATAGATTTGGAGACTTGTGGATACTTACAATTCAGAACACAATGCAAATGTATGGGTAAGGTTTGTAGAATGGTCATTTTGAGTAGTTCATTTTTCAATTTTTTTTAGTTGAGATGGTTGAGAAGTTGAACCTACAACAACTAGTGCATAGAAGACCTTACATGGCACAAGGATTGCATGCTAGATAGCAAGTTGAGGTTAGAAGGCAAGTATATGTTCCTTTTAGCATTGGAACCTATGAGGATTATGTTTTATGTCATGTTATTCCATTGGTAGGATGCCATTTGATCCTTGGGAGGGCATGGCAAGTAGAGAAGCATACATTATATGATGGGGCATTCAATAGTTACACCTTCAAGCATGGTGGAAGACAAATGATATTGAGATCTTTGAAAGAAGATGAAGCATCATGGAGGATGCCAACTAGTTTCTTGTTTGAAAGAGTGGGGTTTCTAGGAAAAAGGGAACAAGAAGAAGATAAGGTAGACAAAAAGATAATAATTGATTTGGTACATTAGGCCTATGTTGAGGCACAAGGAGTTGTGGATCAAACAAAGATCCTAGAGAGGGTAGTGGTCGAGATGACTGGTTTAGTTGGAGAAGAGACAAAGATGCAAGTGCAGATACATATGGAGAAGTCAACACTTGAAGATCATAGGACAATGGAGATAGTGATACATGAGCCACAAAAGGAAGAGGCTCAAAAAGATGAAAAGATAGGGATAGAGGAGAATATCTCAGAGGTTGTTGAGGTAATAGAAGAGTGCATGGGTTGTAATGTCCCTTTACTGATTTTTATTGATATTTCCAGCCTCAAATCAGAACTTTGAAATCAAACAACCAATATTACAAAGATCTGCCAATTTCCCAATAAAACCCAAATTGGGTATGTCCAAATTAGTGCCAAAAACTTCACAACTTCACAAATTATTAATAAATCTGAAAATGGACATTTTTACAGAAATTTCAGCAGCATAACAGCCTAAAAATGACATTTCCAGATTTGTATAGCCTTTACACAACAGCTCACAAATGTAGGGCAAAACTATGCTCAATCGGGCTCCCGAAATTAACACAAAAATGCCCGGAAACACCACAAAAAACTCATAAACTATCTCAGAAGTTTAATCACGACCCAATACATATATTTAGCTCTATTTTAACATCATAAAGTCTGAAATATAGAAGCAAACCAAACTGATATGAAACACTCAACTGAAAACCCAAACTCAAACCAAAAACAACCCCGAAAACACCCAAATCGGCACTATCCAGCACAAAGGCAAACTCTGTATGAGCATGCACATGGAATGGATTCAAACTCCCATCTTTAGCCTTCCTAGAAACCTACAAACTCCCATTCTTGGGTCTCCTTCTCCACAGGTTTGGCAGCCTCTGAAGAACAATAAGAAAATTAGCAAGAATCAAGATGTAGAATGAGCCCAAAATGCCTCCAAACCCCTTTTAAAGAGGGCATAACACTAACTCACGTCCAAGAGGGGTTAATAAAATATAATTTAATAATAATTTTTATTTATTAGTCCATTGGTTTCCAAAGATTAGCCCCTTTTTTTGAAATTTCACCTTTTTGGAGCCTGCCTGCCTTAACAAAGTTTTTTTTTTTTTTAATTATTTGAATAGGGGACATGACAAGTCCTCCCCTCCCAAATATTGCTTGTCCTCAAGCAATGAAGGTTGGAATTCTCAAGAATATGTGCTCCTTCCCAAGTTGCATCCTCTAGTGGTAATCCTTTCCATTTGACCAAATGCTCTATGATGCTCCTATTTCTCAACCTTTTCTCTCTTGTATCCAAAATCTCTTCTGGTATCAAAACTAATTTCCCTTCATCATCAAGAGGTGGTAATTCTATAGATACTATGGTTTTCTAGCCTAGAATCTTCTTTAAGCAAGATACATAAAAAATATTATGTATTTTTCTGTTTGGTGGGAGCTCCAATTCATAAGCTACCTCTCCTACCTTCTTGATGGTTTTATAAGACCCATAGAACCTTGGCTTGAGTTTCTCTGCCCAACTTCTCTTCAAGGTGCTTTGCTTATATGGCTGCAACCTAACAAATACCAAATCTCCCACCTCAAAAGATCTTTCAATCCTTTTCCTGTCAGCATATATCTTTTGTTGGTTTTGTGCATGTTGTAGATTATCCTTGAGGGACCTTATTATGTCTTGGCTTTGCTTGATGAAATCACTTGCTGCGGGTACTCTGCTATCGGAAAGTATTAGATAAACAAAGGAAAGGGCATCATAACCATAAATAGCATGAAAAGGAGGCATACCAATAGACATGTGATGAGATGTATTGTAACAATACTCCCCTAGGTGTAACCATTTCACCCAAGCATGTTGTTGATTTGAAACATAGTTCCTCAAATATCCTTCTATCCATTTATTAACTATCTCTGTTTGTCCATCTGTTTGAGGGTGATAGCTAGTACTGGGAGTGAGTTCAGTTCCTACCAAATGAAAGAGCTCCTTCAAAAAAGAGCTGAGGAATCTACCTGTCTCGGTCACTAACAATGTTTCTAGGAAAACCATGTAATCTAAAAATTTCCTTGAAGAACAATTCGGCCACTTGTGATGCCTTGAAATCAGATGTGATAGGAAAGAAATGTGCATACTTAGTTAGTCTATCTACCACCACATATATGCAATCCTTACCTTGAACCTTGGGCAACCCAGTGATGAAATCCATGGAAATACTTTCCCATTTTTGTTCGGGAATAGGAAGTGGCTGCAACAACCCTGCAGGAAAATTTTGCTCACTCTTGCTTTGTTGGCATACCATACATTCCTTAATGTGTTTAAGGACATCCTCCTTCATACCCTTCCATGAAAACTGCTCTCGAATTTGCCTGTATGTCTTGAAGTATCCCTGGTGACCAGCCAAAGGTGTGTCATGAAAGGCCCTCAATATCCTCTCCTTAGTTTTTGACCCTAGCACTAAGAAGATCCTGTTCTTGTAATAAATCAATTCATCAACAACCTTGTACCTATTATCATCCACTAACTTATCCAAAATCTTGGTGGCAAATGAATCTTTAGCATACTCTAAAATTATGGAGACTTTCCAATCAGCAGAGATAGATGATAAGGAACACAAAGTGGGCTTTCTTGAGAGAGCATTAGCAACCACATTATTCTTTCCTTTCATGTATTCAATATCAAAATCATAAGCTTGCAATTTTCTTACCCATTTTTGTTGACGATCATTCAAATCCCTTTGGTTCAAGAAAAACCTAAGGCTATTATGGTCTGTCTTTACAATGAATCTCCCACATACCAAATATTGTCTAAACTTATGAAGTGCATGCATGATTGCCAACATTTTCTTATCATAGATGGAGTACCCTTTCTCTGATTGATTTAATTTTTGACTCTCAAATGCTATTGGATGTCCCCTTTGAGTTAGGATAGCCCCTATACCTTCTCCCGAAGCATCACATTCAACAACAAAAGGTAAAGAGAAATCTGGAATTGCAAGCACAGGGCATGAACTCATTACCTCCTTAAGCTTATCAAATGTTTTTTGTGCCTCTTCTGTCCAAACAAAAGCTCCTTTCTTTGTCAAATCAGTCAAGGGGGCAGCAAGCTGAGAAAATCCCTTGGAAAATCTCCTATAGTAGCTACACAACCCGAAGAAACCTCTCAACTGTGTAAGATTAGTGGGTGGAGGCCAATCCAAAATTGCCTGGATTTTTTGTTGATCAACCTGTACTCCTTTAGAGCTTATAATATGTCCCAAATATAAGATCTCTGTCAAACCAAACTCACATTTAGATAGCTTAGCATAGAAGGATTGCTGCTCCAAGATTCCCAAAACAGTGTCTATGTGCTTTAGATGCTCTCCCCATGTTTTACTGTATATCAAGATATCATCAAAAAATACCAAAACAAATTTTCGAAGATGCTGACTGAATACCTTATTCATACAAGATTGGAATGTTGCAGGTGCATTAGTGAGTCCAAATGGCATAACAAGAAATTCAAAGTGCCCATAGTGACATCTGAAAGCAGTCTTTTCCACATCTTCACTCCTCATTCGGATTTGATGGTAGCCTAATCTTAAGTCAATGTTTGAGAAGTATACAGCACCATGTAACTC
The DNA here is from genome assembly GCA_028749045.1 of Cupressus sempervirens. NCBI lineage: Eukaryota > Viridiplantae > Streptophyta > Pinopsida > Cupressales > Cupressaceae > Cupressus > Cupressus sempervirens. Next base: position 33,075,353 of record CM053790.1, read on the forward strand.
ATCAATGAGTTCATCTATGCGTGGTATGGGATACCTATTTTTTATGGTCTTCTTGTTTAGAGCCCTGTAGTCTATACATATTCTCATTGTACCATCTTTTTTCTTGACAAGTACCACAGATGAGGCAAATGGACTAGAGCTAGGCCTTATGAATCCCATGTCCAGGAGTTCTTTAATAGTTTTTTCAATTTCTTCCTTATAACCTCTTGGATGGCGGTATGGGGTTGTTATAACTGGTTTGGCACCCTGTTCTAACTCTATAACATGCTCAAAACCTCTATCTGGTGGTAATCCTGGAGGCAAATCATTGAAAACTATACTATGCTTATCAAGAATATTTTGAATTTCAAAATGGAAATTACCTTGATTCTTTGGAGAGATTGTTGGTTGGATTATGACTCTTGCTGCCCATGTTACTTTTCCTCTTCGAAAAGTCCTCTCCATCTTCTTTGCAGAGACCGCCTTCTTTGCAGAGACCGCCTTAGGTGCTCCATTCGATAACCCTCTCAATATGACTTCTTTCCCATTGGAATGAAATTTAAACTCCATAGATTGATGGTTCATGTAATAGCCTCCGATAGAGTGCAACCATTGAACACCCAATACAAGATCTGTCTCCCCAATACCAACCACATAGAAGTCATCACATAACTCATAATCTCCTAAGGTCATCTTGAGTTGTTTCACCACCCGTGTGCAAGGCATAGTGAATCCATCAGCTACAGTAACATTGAACCCCTCAAAATCTTCTACTTTAAGCCCTCTTTTCATGACAAATCCCTCATCAATAAAATTGTGAGTTGCCCCACTATCAAGAAGAACAGTCAACCTTTGCCCTGCTAGTACCCCTCGAATTCGGAAGGGATGGTATCTTGGGACTCCTGATAATGCTGCTAAAGTGCCATCCTTGCTGATTTCTTTTACTTTCTCTTCTTCTACCTCCTCCTTAGTATCATGAAATTCCTCATGCTCATCTGAATCAGATTCTGAAGCAACTTCAATATAGTGCACTTGACCTTTCCCCAAACATCTGTGTCCTGGAACCCATGGTTCTCTACAAGTAAAACAAAGCTTTTTCCTTCGTAATTCACTCCTAGTCTCTTCATCTACCTTCTTTTTTGCCACATTTGTCACATCTTTTGTTGGTAGTGTTGGGAAAGTCTTTTTCTGAAAATTTCCCTTATGTTGCCAAAGATTTCGGGGTTTTTGATTAGTGATTGATTTCATAGGCACGCAAGTTTCAAGTTGCAAGCTTCTTTTGATAGCTTCTTGTAAGGTTGAGGGTGAGAAAGCCTTAACCAAACCCTTAACAGAATCTTCTAAACCATCAAGAAAAAGATAAACGATCCTCTTTTCACTCATATCAGGTACCATAACAGCCACTTTTTGAAATTCTTCTATATACTCATTAACTGATTTGGTTTGCTTCAACTTTGACAATTCTTTAAAGTGCTCTTCATCATCCTTGAGGTCAAATCTATCTATCACCCTTTGACTGAAATCTTCAAATGTAGTTACCTGATCGTGACCTTGAGTAGTCATTCTATAATACCACCAATCATAGGCTGCATCTTCCAAGTGTAGACTTGCAAATTGAATAGCATCACTCTCTTTCATGGGGTTAAGTGTGAAGAAAGTTTGTAATTTTTGTAGCCATGCTCTAGCTGAAATTTTATTTGTTCCATCAAAAGTAGGTGCTGTAAACTTGCTTATTTTATTTTTGAGCTCTCTTCCACTTGTGTCATGCTCCCTCCTGTTCTCTTTCTTGGGCATCAAAGCGTTCATCATATCCACATATTCTCTAAAAGGAACTGAACTACGAAAGTCATCATCTAAGCCATTGTAAGTAGCTCTTAATGTAATCAAATTACCTGTAACCTCTTCCACTGGATTAATGGCTGGATTTGGTACTGGTGTCTCATCTGCAGGCAAGAAAATAGATTTGGTTGATTTAGATGGTGTGGATCTCCCATTTCTCGGCTCCTCTGAAGTGCTCCCTTTCTCATTAATAGATGCAATTCTTTGTAATTTTTCTGTCAATATTCGCAAAGCCTCTCTAGTTTCCGCCAAACCATCCACTGTTTGCTTCTGAGTATTTTGGATGTCTTGGAAGAATTTCTTTGCCATCTCATCTGGATCAGCCATACTTTTTTCTTCCTTGGATTTTGTACTTTTTCTTTCAACTGGGCGTTTGATCAAAATTTCTTTATTCTTTTCTCGCTGCAAATATCTTTTTTCTCTTTCACTTAGTTGCATGCAATCATAAAATATGACATGCAAGATCTGGGTAGTTATCAAAACTTGACATGCAAGATCTGGGTAGTTGTTAAAACTGACATGCAACTTCTACAAACCCTCAGGCTGGCAAGATCACGGCTCTGATACCACTGTAATGTCCCTTTACTAATTTTTATTGATATTTCCAGCCTCAAATCAGAACTTTAAAATCAAACAACCAATATTACAAAGATCTACCAATTTCCCAATAAAACCCAAATCGGGTATGTCCAAATTAGTGCCAAAAACTTCACAACTTCACAAATTATTAATAAATCTGAAAATGGACATTTTTACAGAAATTTCAGCAGCATAACAGCCTAAAAAATGACATTTCCAGATTTTTATAGCCTTTACACAACAGCTCACAAATGTAGGGCAAAACTATGCTCAATCGGGCTCCCGAAATTAACACAAAAATGCCCGAAAACACCACAAAACACTCATAAACTATCTCAGAAGTTTAATCATGACCCAATACATATATTCAGCTCTATTTTAACATCATAAATTCTGAAATACAGTAGCAAACCAAACTGATATGAAACACTCAACTGAAAACCCAAACTCAAACCAAAAACAACCCCGAAAACACCCAAATCGGCACTATCCAGCACAAAGGCAAACTCTGTATGAGCATGCACATGGAATGGATTCAAACTCTCATCTTTAGCCTTCCTAAAAACCTGCAAACTCCCATTCTTGGGTCTCCTTCTCCACAGGTTTGGCAGCCTCTGAAGAACAATAAGAAAATTAGCAAGAATCAAGATGTAAAATGAGCCCAAAATGCCTCCAAACCCCTGTTAAAGAGGGCATAACCCTAACTCACGTCCAAGAGGGGTTAATAAAATATAATTTAATAATAATTTTTATTTATTAGTCCATTGTTTTCCAAAGATTAGCCCCTTTTTTTGAAATTTCACCTTTTTGGAGCCTGCCTGCCTTAACAAAGTTTTTTTTTTTTTTAAATTATTTGAATAGGGGACATGACATGGGTGGAGATATTCAAGTTGGGATAGTCATATGTCCCTTATATGATGTTGTTAAAAACAAAGAGGATAGGGTTGTTAACCAAGCCATAGATGAGATTTTTGAATGCTAAGAAGGATGGCATTGGGAGGATAAGTTGTAGGAGGTCTCAAAGATGACAGGGACCTTAAGGGATGAAGAGTTAAGACTCTTAGAAATAGAGATGGTGAAGAATGCCACAAGTTGGCAAATGAAGATGAAAAGAAAGATTGTTTAGCCCATTAAGAGGATGATTGAGAAGAGAAAGTTGCTAAGGGAACCTACTAAGATAAAGGTTCTAGAGGATGATTACAAGGTAAAACATTGTGTTGAAGATGGTGGAGTAGCAAGTCTACAAGGACTTGATAAAGAGATAGATTTGTGGGATGAGATGAATGCCATAGTTGAGGAATGGCAAGAGAAAGGTGGAATAATGAGAGAATGCCTTGAATAGGGGCATGAAGAGGAAGAAGTATATGGTCATGAAGAGACCTTAAAGTTAGGGTTGTCTACAAGGACAAGGAACTCACAAGAAGTGTGGGAGCAATCCTTGTTATTTTTATTTTTTGATGTAGATATGGACTATGAATTTTTTATGCAAAATGTGATAATTCTTGAAGCCCAAAATATAGCTATGGAGCAAAAAAAAAAAAATTTAAAATATCCATGAATGACCAATACAAACCTCAAATATTACTTCCAGCATACATATGAATGAGGACCGAAAGGAGGTGGAAAAAACATAACCTCTGTTGCATTTGTAGTTCTTCGTACTTTGGATTCAGGTCTAATTTGCAAGGCATTAGGTTCATATAATTTCACTATTAGGTGTTTCTTCTACAATAGAATTTAACTAATACATGTCATAGGATGTTGTGCTAGGTTCATTATTTTGTATGTACGGCATGAGATTCTTTTTACATTAGTTGTTGTATAATCACCATCTTATCTATTTTGCACATGATATAATCAATTATTAGTCATATCCTACTAAAACATGGAACTACAATGGGTGTCAAGTAATAAATTTGTTCACTGATAAATTGCAAATGATTTTTTTCTGTAATATTGTCTGAATGATAACATTATTTGGTTATGGATTTCCCCTTAGCAATGAGCATCCCAGAGAGCTTGATGGATAGTTCAATTTTCTGCGATGCATTTTGCCCATTAATAAAAAGATCTTGAGAGACAAAAGCTTACACCAGTTCATCATTATTTTTCTTTGACTCCTAGTACCATTATCATCTCAAATTAAATTACTACATTTTGGGTTCTTGTTTAATGATTAATCAAATATCATAACGATCAGTAAAAATATCATCTTTATTATCCATATTATATGAATATACTATGTACAGAGGTTGTACTATTTCTTCTTTTATTTATGAGTTTGTGTCCCATTAGATCTCCATTTCATGTGGCTGAGTGTTTATAGATGGTAAGTTTTAGTGCTTGGTTTAGTAGAAGTTTCTAGAATTGTTTAATTCTCATCCATATCAATATAATAATTTCTTTAGGAAAGCTCTTGCAAATACATTTCAAAATATTTATATCGTTTTCTATCTTTGCTAGGTCAAAGTTTTTATTTTCTTTTATTAAAGATGTTTTCTCAAGTGAGTTGGGAACATAGATTCAGATTTTTCGAATGAGATATCAATTGCATTTTGGTATTGAATAATCAATGGAGAAACTAAATCTAATATTAAATTTCAAATGTGACTTTCAAAATTACTTTGTAAAGAGAAATATCTACTTCTACACTGCAAATATATTTCTACTACTAAAATAAAGCTAATTGTTTACATATTTTGTCCATCGTCCATGTTATCCTTTCCCCATTTTCCACTTTTTAATCCAATAATGAAGCATTACTAAGAATGCATAAATTATCTTCTAGAATGTACAAATACTTAAAATAAGATTTTCAAATCTAGACCTTCATCCAAGATAATGATTACACTAAAAGAAACAAGAGTGGTGTTATGGAATTTTATCAATAATGAATTGGTAGCCTATTCCACTTTTTCTTTTTAATTAAGCTAAAGCGGCATAAATAAGAGCAACAAAAACTCTCAATTTAGTAAAATTAAGCAACCCATATATCTTTCTAGTCTAAAAGAAACTCAGTCGAAATAGTAGATACCTTAGTTTTTTGTGAGCTTTAACATATCAGTCAATCTATAGTGTTTTCTTCTCATCCTTGCCATGGTTCCACTAAATTCTAAAGGTATGAAAAGATGAGCTCGATTTTAATGTCCCTATCTAAGGGTTACAAGTAAGAATTGTGCTAAAAACACTACATGTTATGTGTTAGGGTTACAAGTATGCAAAAGGCGTGGCACAAAAACAAAAACATAGGATATGAGTTTTATTATAATTTAGAATGCTTAATGAGAATAAATGGGTTTTATTATCCTCTAGTTAAATTAAAAAGACAATCTTCTTAGAACTTCAATGACTAGGCCAACTATTTCAACATAAGATTCACTAGCTTAAAGATAATCAAATAAAAATTGTTAGTTTAAGTTATTGCATCATTTCATAAAGCTTTGGTTAATAGAATTTTTACACCAGAATATCTAAAGTTGGAGAGAGAACATGAGAGAAAATGAAATGATAAAATAATAGTAGTTCTTTCCATTGTATGAAGCTATCAATTCCTAATCTAGTGGACCATACTACACCTACATAGGCAATTTTTGCGATGAAGAAAATTGCATCCACGTCTCAATATCTTTGTCTTTGATTAAGACCAACATTTATTTTCACATGGGTGGCTAGAAATTTTTTTGCTCTCTTAATCATTTGTACGCATGATAGTACACCCTTTGTTTTCATGAATTGAAACAAACAAAAAGACAAAGTTCTTATAACATGAATACAATCAGACATTTTCGCTAAAGTCGCAGTGTGGCCCACAACCCAAGGATTCCATTGCTCTATCTAAACTCTAATGAAACATATAATTTCACTTTCCATCCTATCTATTCTAAACTATACTTTATTAATAATTGGATGAAATGTTATAAGATTTTAAACCTACAGATCTCATATCATTCACGTTAAGCCTTCTAAATTATAATAAAACCCACTTATGTAGCTACAGTAAGCACACAATTTTATAAATCTAAAAAACCCTTTAAAACTTATGAATGGTTAAAACAATTTTATAAATCTAAAATCCTCTAAATAAAATAAACCCAAAAATGGGGTTAAACATGGGATGCCTAAAAATTACCAGAAGACCTTGACCCTAATCCAAACCCTATGTCAAATCTCCATTTATAAAGTAGCACTCGTCCTCCTCACCAAGAATTCACCAAGCACTCATCCTAAGTCTTTGCTTGTGTGTCCCTTCTAGCTCATACAAATAGCCCAGGAAATCTAAAATAGCAATCATGTGCCATGAGAGAAACCATGTTATGAGACTAGCACAGATATTATGGCTCACAAGTCTTCAACCAGCACTCAATAACAGAAACAAGATGTCAATCCTTGTGGTCACAAGTCTTCAACCACTCTTAGAACTCGACTATAATCATCCATGAACCATGGGTCTAAGAATATTACAGGGCTAGAAATAGTTGGCGCATATTCACAAATACCAAACCTAATTGATGTACTCGGTCTCTCTCTTGAGTACATGTGGTTTATGGTTTACAATGCCTTAGCCCCATGTTGAGTAAAGAGCCCTTAATGCGTGCGAATTCAATTGGCTGAAATTGCTAAAAAGTGAGGTGATGATTTGCTACATCTACAAATAAAGAATATACTCTAAGAAAGCTATATCATCTAGCTAATTATAAATTCCATTTGCTCAATATTGAGTTGCAAATGAGGAACATTTATTTTCTCCTCCATATTACTTAGCCTTCTAAGAAATGCTCAAATTTAATTAATGGTATTTGTATTCTTATTTTTAATAAAGATATTACTTCTTAAGAAATATTATTAATTTTAAAAGTTATCTTCATTTTAATTTAACTATTAAAAAATTATTAGTTATAATTATTTATTAATATTTGAATTTTAGTATAAATACATTTTTTGTTAACTAATTCTATAAATCTAATTGTGTCCTACTCTATAAGAAGAATACACCAATTTTGAATATTTTCTACATGATAAATATGTATATTTAAATGATGAAGATAGGTGTATTTTTAAGTATAATGAAATCATCTTTCTTATATTAGGGATGTATAATTTAGGTAAAAAATAATTATATACTTTTAATTTCAGACTCAAATAAATATTTATATAGATGTGAAAATATCTTAGTTGAATCAATCTAATCTACTTAACTCTATTGTAGGAAATTCAATTTAATTTGATCACTTGAAATAGGCATTCACTCTTCATTGTGTGGCAATTTCCTCTTGGTGTGTATTAGTGTATGTTGCAATAATTGTAATCCATAATCTCATTTTTCTTTGATCATAGGTTAAAAATATATATTAGTGCTCACCAAACTTCTACACTTGACATGTATGTCAACAAGATCTCTATGTTTAGGGTTAGGATTGTTGTCATTGCAAGGGTAAGCATCATGCATTTTATTATGGTTAGGGTTACAATTTTGATTACGATTATGATTAAGGTTAGGTTTGAGGGTTTATTTACTAATTTAGATAATTTTATGGTTCAAGTTAGGGCTTTTATTAGAGGTAGGATAATGTTTTGAATTTATGTGGCAACTAGGGTTAGGAGTGTATTTACAATTTGGATTATGATTTTATTTAGAATTATAATTATGGTTAAGATCATGCTTCAATATTTGCAATAAGATTCAAGGTTAAGGATTATGACAATAGAACATGATTATCTTCCTCATTGATAATTTTACCTAAATTTAATTGAGGTTTACGATGGATAGTAGCAAAAATGGAATTTTTTTGCTTTCCATGCCAACCTCATTTGCTTCATTCCATCCATCCATTTTAAACCCTTAAAGCTCAAAAAATTGAAAACTCAAATATCACTTAGTCTAAATAAAGCCAATATGTGTGTATGCTTTAAACTAAACAAAATAAAAATAAGAACAATCTATGTATTGGAAACCCTAAATAAAATCTCTTTGGTTGTTTGAGTAATGAATTAGCTCAAACATAGATGGATCCATTTGTGTTATTGTAAATTATTATCCAAATAGAATAAGACCAAATACTTCTATGAATTGAACTTTAATATATCTTTGGCATACCCATTGCACCTTAAGGTGCGATTACTAGTTATAAATATTGAATCAAATTCGTAGACCATTGAAATATACCAAGACCAATATCTTAAAGATGCCTCCTAAGAAAGGAACTAAAACCAAAATGACAAGAGTACACAGTCAGCATTAATAACACACACAAATAAACATAAAACATATTTCTCCCACAGACAATATAAGTGGTGCCAATGAATATGTTCTTATCATAATTTGTAAACAATAAAACAAAGATTTGCAATCATATAATTCCCTAATTAAGCCGGTGTTGATTGAATTTCGACCAACATGGGCATGGATTTTTAAAAAAACTTATTTTTCATTTATATTTCGACCAATTTGACCCCATTTTAATAATGGTCAAAATTTTTGGTCAAAAAAAATGGTCAAATGTACTAGTGCTACAAGGGTTCTCTATTCCACATAGTTGTACTTGTCTTCATATTCTTTAAGCCCTTTACTGAAGAAAGCAATGGGTTGTTCTTCATTCTTATCATTCAATTGAGTCAAAATAGCAAAAATACTTGACTCCCCTCTATTGGTCTGATTTTTCACAAGGCAAAGATTGAATAAAATTTTGATGAAAAATCAATTAGGTCCTTATCTCTTGCAAATTAGGGTTGTGAACTTTACGATTTTTATTTGTCATTATGCCCTATTATTGCTCTGTGTTGTTTAAATTTTTCTATTTTCTTAAGTTTTGTTATCAAAGCAATTACCAAAATACCCTAGATAAAAAGGACCCTGATTTTCTTGTTAAGTTTTCAAAAGGTTTGGAAAAGGCACTCAAATCTGCCCCTTTACGGTCTCATGGTGTAGGGTTGAGCAAGTGAATGCAAAGGGTTTGAAAAGGCATTCCCAGGCATATGCTTAAAGTGATTTGTGAGTGAGTGTAAAGGTTTTAAAGGGAGATATTATATTGTTTTACATGGTTATGGGTGAGCCTTTAAGCGAGTAAGCAAAAATATGTTGGGTCTTGATCTATGCACTTACGATCTAGGGAATAGCGTAAGGGCATAATACTTTGCACAATGAAAAGGCATAAAGTCCTTTACGGTCTTACGTATGAAAGGGACTCATAAGACCAAAAGTGTTGATCAGTGATGTTTATGTGCCTTCACTTTGCAAGATGTACGGACAACTGCAAAGGCTATATTATGATGTGAATTTGTCGGGTGGGACCTGATGAGTTGTCAAATGGGCCCTGATGCAAGAAAATCTGGTAATGACACATCACATGTAATAGATGGGCCCCAAACAAATGATTTCATCAAAAAATGAGTTGTGCAGATTAAGTGACATGGTGGCATCCTACTTAACATTTATAGGCCAAAAGTTTTGACTATGTCGGAGCTCACTATGTCGCTATCGAGAAGTTTGTGATTTTTGCTGGTAGCAAGGTAGCGACATGCCTGAAAATGACAAACCTAATAGAGTCAATGAAAAATGATGTCATTAGAAATTAAATAATATATATGTGTGCCAACATTTTAGGCTAGCTTAGTGACAACAGTATCTTGGACCCACTCCCATGCATAGAACATGTCAATGATTCTAAATCGTCAGATCAAGCATAAATCGATGATACTTGCTAACTCACTATAGAAAGGTGCTCAAAATTTATGTATAGCAAGGTAGCAAGTGAGGGACCCACCATTCTTCTCTTAAGGGTTGTATCAAATGTCTACCACAGGATCAAAGCAAAATCAGTGGTTATCGCTAACTTGCTATAGAAAGATGTGCGAAAGTTATGCATAGTGAGGTAGTGGTTTGATGACATGTGTCTCTAGTCATCAGGGGGCCTGCCAAAGTGATGAGAAGCAAATTTGAGATCGACATGTGGCTTTGCGACATTACAACCATGTCGTGTGGTCAGGGGATGAGCTTTGTGGTTATACGATGGTTTGATGAATTCTTAATATCATAGGTGAAATAATAGATGGCCCTGATGCTACGATGGTCGTAGGATTGGGGCATAAATTTTGATGTCCTTTGATATTCTGACCAATTGTATGATTAGGAGAGAAGTTCCAAGCCTCTCTGATGCTACGAGTCTTACCCTTTTCGTATGATCGAAGGGGTCAATTTGTGGTGTGGTGCTATGGTAAGATTAAAAGCGTCAAATTTTGACCACATGAATGCAAAGGAACAAGTGCTATGTGGCACATCCAAGGAGCCTCTTGTAATATTGCTAGGCATAATGACAAAGGCCACTATCTTACAAAATTGTGTAAGATTGTGGAAAGGTGGTGGATGTGATCATGATATTGCGATAATACATTTGATAGTGAGGTCAAAAAACTCTTAAAAGAGTTTTGAAATGTTACGAGGAGTATACTTGTCGTGTGGTCGGAGGCACAAATTTTCAATGGAATGATGTTACGATTGAGTTTTAATCATAGGATCGTGAAATGATATTAAGGGCTTCACGAGATAGAGATATAAGGGGAAGCAAAAAAATGATTATAAAATCAAAACCCAAAATGATTTGAATGCTCATAACTTCAAATGGGAATATTTGATTTATTTTTAAAGTTTATATAGTTCATACTATATGACTTTTTAAAATTTTCAATTTTATGTGTTCTATTTAGCCTGGGAGCCTGATTTTCAGAATGGTCTCAAAGGGGCAATTTTTGTCAGAAATGCATAGTGTAATATACCATCGAAACCAAAAAAGAGTGAATTTTCCATTTTTGAAGTCAGAATTTGAGCAGGTATCAGCTAATAGCAGCTACATGAGGTTTTCTGATTTTGGGAGCTTCACTGTGAATTGTACAAATTTAATGTTACAGATGAAATTGCAATTAGATTTAGATATATTTTCATCTGATTTGACTTATCCAATAATTATAAGGATGAATTGAATGTTTTTGGAGGTGGTTGAAGCAATTTCTTTTTTTGGCAACTGCACAATGTTGAATTTCATGGCAAAGCAAATATGGCATGATGAGATCAAATTTTTGGAGCCTTAGTACAAATTGTGATGATTTATTGATATTCCTTCATGAGATATTTACATATTTTAAGTGGGGATATATCAAATATTTTGGCATCATTTATGGTTTTTAAAGTGTAGGTAGATGAGGAAGTTCAGTTTCAACAACTCTAGATTGAAGACTCTTTTAGTGGGACACATGTCAAATTCATATTAGAGACCTAGAAAGATTTTTCTCTCCTATATATCTTCCTTTTCTGCTTGTTGTAAGGGTTCCAATTTTTTGGAGATCTTAGGAGGATTGTGAGACTAGTCTAGTTCCAATTTCTTGAGATTTTCTCACAGATGTGATACCAATTTTCTTAGTGTTATTCTATTATGAATAGCATATTGTATTTCTTTTGAAGCATTTTTTATATTACACAATCATTCTTTGTGTATTTTCTGAGTTTTGATATGCAGATGATGTATTGTTTTCAAGGAAATTAATACAAGAACTTCACCTTTCTTAGTTTCATTCTGATTATCATCTCTTGCTTCTATTACTTGCAATGTTTTGCGTCTAAGAACAAAGAGCTTGGACTTAGTTGCAACCCCTTATGGTTGTATATCAAGATGATTTTTTTGTTGGAACAAAGAGCCAAGTAAATGCTTGTTTATATTGATAGGGTTGCAGGTTACACCAGAAGGATTTTTCATAAGTATGAGAGTTGTTATGAAGATTGATGTATGTTTGCAAGTCAAATAGGTAGATCATATGCCTAAATATATGAGTATAATTTAGGTATCCATCTGCATATTAAGGTTTAGTTGATGCCCAATGGATAAGGGATTGGTCAGCTTGAAGGATACATGTTTTTTGTTGTTGCATACCTGGATGATGTTGAGATACAAATCTTAATCGAATATCTTTCTTTTGTGTTTAAGAGTTAAAAGAGTTTTCCCTCACTTAGTTTATCAAGTTCATGTGCTCTTTTATCAACTATTTCACCCATGAATGCTCGCATAAACATAGAAGATTAAGGGATTTTATCATTTTCCAAATTTAGTCGTATGCCTTTACACTGGTACCATATAAAGAGTCTGAGGTCCACCCGCCTAGGTCTAACAGAGCCTGAAGAAGAAGAAGGATTTATCCTTATAGTTGGCCCAAGACTATAGTCAAGTGCATCCATCATAGAAATTTTCTAACCTTAGATGTATTGATCTGGTTTCTTGGTTATTTCCAAAACTGTTAAATCAGGAGCCAACACCCTCCTAAGGTGTAAAGAATGAAATCCTTATCAAAGTTTGGATTGATGAGAGTAGGGGTTGAGGCTATGACCACCTTGATCTCTTCAAAAACTTGCCTTCCCTTCCTTGGTCCATGAAAAGACCATGTTCTTCTTGAGCATAGTTGTAAGAGGTTTCACCATAGTAGCTAAATTAGGAATGAATCTCCTCACAAAATTTATCCTACCAAGAAAATTGTGTAGCCCTTTCTTGTGGCTAGGAAGGTAAAGAGAAAGGATGGCCTTAGTTCTTTCTGGATCAATAGTCAGACCATCCTTAGATACAATGTGTCCTAATAATTTTCCTTGATTAGTAGAAAAGACACACTTTCTTGGATTTAGTGACAAACCGAACTCTCTACATATTATGAATACTTGTCTAAGATGGCCTAAATGATCTACTACATTCTTTGAATACACTATAATATCATCAAGGTATACCAACACAAACATATCAATCATGTTCTTGAAGGCCATCTCCATCACCTTTTGGAACATGGCACCTACATTTGTTAGCCCAAATGGCACTTTATTGTAAGCATAGGTGCCCCACTTGGTGGTGAAAGTAGTCTTATATTTGTCAGCCTCTTTGAATAATACTTGATTGTAACCAGAGAATCCATCAAGGAAAGAAAACCTCTCTACACCACTAACCTTAGACAAAAAAAATTCCATGGAAGGGAGGGGATGATGATCATTTAGGGAGGCTTGGTTAAGATCCCTAAAGTCCACACATAGTCTGATTTCTCCACTCTTCTTCCCAATAGAGACAAGATTGACTACCCAAGAGGAAAGTTTGATAGGGAAAATGATATTGGTCTCTATTATCTTGGATAACTCCTTTCTCATTAATGGCACAATTTTAGGATTTGTTGGCCTTTTCTTTTGTCTAATAGGCTTGACATTATTAACTAAATCTATGGTATGTTGAAACAAACTTGGGTCAAAACCCTTTAAATCATCATATGTCCAATCAAATACATCATTAAATTATTGACATAGATGAAAAAAAAAATCTTGCTGATTTTTAGAACATACCTTCCCCATATTTAGTCTTTTTATCAGCAACTATGATTGGTATGTGATCATCCTTGCTTGCAGCAAGATTCATACCTTTATCTCTTGCTTGATCATTAGGATTGAAGACACTCTCTAAGGTAATGAGACCCTTAGACAACTTATTGGAACTGAGATTGATGATTTGATCCCCATACTGATCTTGTAACCTTGATTGGTTCCTATCTAAGAACTCTCCTTCATTTTGCAAGAAACTCAAAATTTGTGCATCAGATTCAAAGGTTTTCCAATTAACATTATTATCAGGGATAGTAGGCCTAACCACTAGTCTACTATGTTGTTTCTTTTCATCTTCAAGGCTCCTTGGCACATCATAAGATGCACCACATGTTGCAAGTCTATCAGCATGTCTATTCTCTTTCCTAGGGATTCTTTGAATGTTAAAAGTATTGAAATTTTCAAGCAAATCCCATACTCCGTATTTCTAAGACTTGAGTAGACCATTTTTGGTGACATTCTAATTTCTCACATATTTAATCAACTACTTACTATCTCCATATACACTTAGGGCTTGAATTCATCTTTTTTGAGTGAGTAGGAGACCTTGAATCAATGCCTCATACTCCACTATGTTACTAGTACAACTGAACTAAAGCCTAAATGAGAAGTGGCACATTTCTAGCATAGGAGAAACCAACATTACACCAACCCATGATCCATTTTTATTTCTTGATCTATCAAAGTACATGCTCCATATCCCACTTGTATCCCCCTTGTTCTTCATAAGGTTAGTGACAAGAGCATCCCTTTCTAATATACAACTATACACTAAAAAGAGTGCACTTCCCTAAACCATTCTATCCAAAATTTTCCATAGATTGGAAAGCTTGAATGTCAGCTTAGGGCTCCCTAGTCATGGAGTGAAAAAGCATACAAATGAACATAAAGTGGCTCTCAGCTAAGCCTTAGGAATGCAACCCTTACTAGTAAACCATGAAATGGGAGATTCATTAAGCAAGAGCAAGAATGCTAGTGTTAAAGAACTTGTGATGCATGCAATGCAAGAATGCAACTATGCTAAAATGAGATGCACAATGAAACTAAGCTAAAAAAATAAAAGTGTTACAGCCATACTAATTAGACTCTGTGCTCTAAGCTACTTGTAAAAAAGAACTACACTATATGCAAAGTAAGTTAGGATGCCATGTAACAAAATCATATGGATGCAAGGAATGTAGACAAGAAGATGGTATTCTCCACAAAAGCTCTCAAGCATTCAAATGGAAATCCTATAGCATAAAAATACTCATCAGTGTGGATCCTTTGAGGGGGAAAACTCTCCCCCTTTTAAAGTTGTACGAATGGTAGAGATCAAGATTGAGATGGTGGATGATCAATGGTTGAGTTTGAAAATGGGAGGGATCCATGCACACACACAATTTAGCCAATAGAAAATGAGTTGACTTGTCATTTAAGGCAAAAGTCTCACAAGCTTTTTCTTTTAATTAAAAAATAGAAAAAGAACTTTATGTGTGCACTTTAAGTGGGTTAGAAGAATGGGGTCTTTTATTTAATTAAAAGGGGACATGTTCTTTTAATAAAATAATGAACTTAGGATAGCATAGTCAAATAATAGGTTATAATCAAATTAATTGATTATTAGTAATTTGGTCTAGGTAAATGATTAATTAAATTAGCCAAAATACTGAGAAGGGGGCTAATAGTATAGAATGACCATTTTTAGGTGATTACATTTGCCCCTCTTTGACTAATGTGTGATAGATCTGAGAACACATTATTTCAAAGAAAACAAAAGCCAAGTAGGCAGCAATAAATATAGATATCTGATTCTGAAGAATGAAATGTAGAAAGAGATAGCAAATCCTAAATGTACACCCTAATAGTGGTAGTACTGAACACTAGGAAAGAAAAGGTGATGTTAGAATCCAAGAAGTATGCTAACACCTAGGAAAGTAGATAGATCAAGAGAAAGTGAAAAGATCAATCATATGCTCCTAAGAAATAGACAGCTATAGCAAGCGATGATAGACTATTTATGTCCCCTCAGGATCAAAATTGAAATGAGGTAAGGGGGATGTAGAAATGAGCTAGATATGAATAAATTGAGATATAGAAATGTCCAAGATGATAGATAATTGATTAGAACCAAAGAGTGACTATAAGAAACTGATAGAATGCCCCAGTTTGACCAAAGTTGAACACAAAGGATAAAGCATAAAAATTAAGTCAAATCGAGTGGAAAAGTCATTTTAAGAATGAAAAGGTGAATAGAAGGAGATATGAAGCATAGAAATGGTGAAGACATGAAGAAATGAAGATGTCCTAGCGATGATTCAGAGATTAGACCTCAAAAGGTCAGCTAACTGCTCAGAAGAAGGTAGAATTTTAAAATTTGATTTTGATCATCAAGATGAACTCAAATTTTGATTTTGATTTGAAAAATGGATCCAAGATGTTGAAATTAGCCAGGGGTGCATTTTTTGTGCAATTTCAAGGGGTTTTAAAATAAGGTCAAAATGAGGTCAGAAGCTATAAAAGGGGCCCAAGTGTCATTTTAAAATTCATTTTGTCTTTTGTGATTTGTTGAGAGCTTGTGAGTGGTTGAGAGGCTACCATGGATTTTCCAAACATTCCTTTTCACTGACACCATTTTGAGCGTAGCTGGTTACACAATCAGCAAGAGCAGTATAGGGTGCTAGTAAGTGACTACTTTTTGTCATTTTTTTGACCTCTCTTTGGTGTTTTTTCGCATGTTTTTAGGGTTTTCCATAAAATATCATGTGATACTTAAAAAGTATCACATAGGTACTTTGGTAAATATTGCATGATAATTTTTTTCCCAAAATGTATCGCATGAATGCTATGTAGTCTATTGTATGGGACATACCCATATGTCGAATGAACTAGTGCAAAATATTGCACAACAAAATTGTGTCGCATGTCTTTAGAAAAAGTATCGCATGATACTATGTCAGAAAATTATGTCGCCTGCATATAGAAAAAGTATTGCATAGCTATTTTTTAACATGTTTTGTGGATTTTTTGTGTTATGATCATGTTTGTGATGTGTTACTGATGTGTACATGTTGTGTGTTGTACAATATCTGAGTGATGATGAGCATGTGGCCATATCTACTATGGGTTTGTGATGGATCATACAAATGCCCCATTTATGGGCAAACCATGGATTGTTGACTACACTAACTGAGCAATGGCATAGTGAACATAACACCTTTCATCTACCAACTAGAGAGGTCTCGATTACATTGGAGGACATGTATCACATTCTTCATGTGTCATGTCACAATGAGCCAATAAGTTGTTGGATTGATTATTCTTGTCATGTTTTGTAAATATTAATGCAAGGGATATTGATGTTAACCTTGGTTATGTCATAGGTGTACTATGATCAAACCCCAATAGAGGGGCAAGCCATGATGTAGCAGTTGTTTCACGATGTCACCATCTTAGATTGTCATCTGGGTTGGGAGTGATTGGTTGCCAAGTATGGAGTAGATTTCCCTCTTCCCAACTTATTGTGTTCATTTGTAGCATAGGCTTTGGTGATAGATAAGGGGCAGGAGGGCTTCCCACTAGGATGTGGTTGATTGGTATTTGATCTAATTGCACAACCATGCAAGATGGCATGGGGGCTAGTGATACTAGCGGAGATGTACCATGAGCTACATGAGATAGTGTATAACAAGGGCCACTCATGGGCATGTGACATAGTTGTGGCATAGATCTGGGCTTGGGAGCATATTGTTGTGGTTCGACTATGGGTGTAACCATGAGAGCAAAGCCAACCATATACCTTTGGTTATAGAGGATTTATCCTATAGACACATAGTGGGGACCTGACCTATTATTGGCATATCTTTGATGAGCTGAAAATGTTTACATAGCGTCCTTATCGAGAGTGTCACAAATGGTCTAATGTATGGGAGATGAACTGTATGAGGTATAGCAGGCCTCTAGTAGGGAGGATGGAAGATGTAGTTGAGCAGTTTGTGATCAGTCAAGTATGGTGGCAATTTGCAGAGCACTAGGTGATATCGGTGGACACTACCACTCATGCTCGGATATGATTAGATGAGGCATGGGGATGGTTGTCAATGTTGGATTATCAGACATTCATATGTGATACAGTGGCTCTAGTGCTGACTCCTTGGGATTATCACCTAGATGTGACAGATGTAGGGGGAAATCCTACATACTTATATGAGAGACAGAGACCCCAATTTTCACAATTTACAAAGCTTGATGTGCTACTCACAAGAGGGGGATGCATAGGTGGTGGAGATGAGGGTGGAGGTGGAGGTGGAGGTAGGGGTGTGAGATGGATGGAGGTTGGAGAGGGATCCTGATCAAGGAGGAGGAGGATGTGGACACAGGCCATGAGGGAGATGGAGGAGGAGGAGGAGATGCCACTGAGTTGACAGCAAGCAAGGAGAGTAGAGGCAGAGCTAGAGTAGCCAACTAGGGGGGATGATGATCATGATGCATGGATCTAGAATTTAGAAGTAGAGCTATAGGAAGCTTGATTTATGATTGCAATGTGAGATCAGTAGCTCATAGATGAGTGGGTGTGAGGAGATGAGCTTTATAGGGAGTAGGATGTTACAAGGTGAGAGGTAGCTCATCATGGTGCCCATGTCACATACTATTATGCTGCCTACAAGGGTGTAGTGCCACCACAGCATGGACTTCCTAATTACTTAGACCAGGCAAGTAGATTAGAGGGTGCAGTATAGTCACTGGATGGGAGATAGGCTCTACCACTAGGGCCACCACCTCCTCCTACTGCAGAGGGTAGGAGTTAGTCATAAGCTGATACTAATATTTTGACATTTTGATTGTACATCATGTATTTTTGAGACATATATCTAGATTTTGGATCTCATTTTTGTATATGTACTATGACACATTGATATATATATATATATATATATATATATATATATATATGAGATACTTGATTCGATTGGCATTCTTGTGTACTTGTCTCAAATGGATGTTTCAACATTTTAATTTTCATGTGATGTTTTAGTTTCTATTTATTGCTCATGTATGTGTTTGGTTGGATACTTATGCTCATGTATCTCTCTTATATATGATTTTTTTTTCTCTCATGTGTATGACATGGACTTTATGTTTTTGAAAATGTGTGACACTTGGATAGATTGAATGTGATGTTTATATTAACCCCTTGTGATGATAGGATAGCAAGATAGATATGAAATGAAAGATTAAGAAGGTGAAAGACATGATAAAGAAAACAAAGAAGCACATGAAAGCAATTAGCTTATATGTTCACGAAAAGGATAAATAGAGAGTTCTCCCCACATGCAAGAATGCAATACTAGACTATAAAAATGAACCTCAAATGCAAGCTATTATGCAAAGTGGTTTATCAACAAGGGACACATAACATTTAGACTCTTATTTCATCATTGAGAATTTATTAGGGACATCATGAGATCATACAACCATCACTAGTATAACTATGAGGATATGAATATGATCGATATCATATAGGTATGTGGAAATCCAATCTAAGCATGAAAGGCATAGAAGTCAAGATAACTATGCGATTAGATTCCCTAAGTTTAGTATAGCGAGATTACACCTATATCAAGGCATAAGTGTCAGGATAAACCCCAAGTGTGGTCTTGCAAAAAATAGTCAAGGATGATACATTTATAAGTCAAAGTGCCAAATAGGACAAGCATGAATGCTTACAACACTATAGACAAATAAAGTATACCCACAAGTAGAAATCAAGAAAACAAGCCCCATGCCCCTAGTCTTCTGGTTAATGAAATCCTCGAGAGACTATTAGGGAGAAAACATATAGTAAAGAAATTTTCATAGATTGCACACTAAGTAAATAAAGATCAACATAGCTCAATTGTTTAAGTGTTTAACTGTGTCTGTGTAAGTTACTTGGCAATTTCTTCAAGACTTGATTCTAATAGTGAGAAATATCATGACATCAGAGACCATAGGTAAACTATCTGAAAAAGTGTTGAGAAATACTTAATGTCAAGGTGGGGGTAGTTTTAAGAAACATTATTTTGTGAGGTGTTAAATAAATCCTAATGCACAAGAATACATCAATAGGCTAAGTAGCTATGCCCCCAAGATGAAGACAAGAAACAATCCCAAGCTAGGGAGCATGTAGTGAAATGAGTGATTGAGACAGATAGACATAGGTGCAAGGGTCTCAAGCAAGGCCTATTTCTAGGTTTTCACCACTTGGTAGATTTATTTTTTTCAAGACTTTTTCAAAAAAAATTATATCTTTTATTTTTTTGATTTTTTTGGTGATACATCAAAGTTCCTATTGCAAGGTTTTCACAAAGATGATCATTTTTTGAGGACATTTTTTGATTTTTAGGATTTTTTCAAGATCATAAATATGTACAAGGTAGCTGAGCAGTAAGCCTTTAAGCATTAAAATTTTTTTTAATTGTAGGACATTAATAGGCTCGACAAGTTCTTCACCTTCAGGAGTAGACAATTGATAAGCACCAGACCCAAATATTGTTGCAATAATGTATGGGCCTAACCAATTGGGTTCAAACTTTCCCTTCTGCTCTCTATGTTGTTGATTTTTGGATCTTCTCTAAGCACGAGGTCACCAACTTGAAACTCACATGGATGAACCATTCTTTTATACTAAGTAGACATGTGCTTTTGATAAGCCCTCATATGATCAAAGGTTGCCTTATGATACTCATCAAGGGTCTCTAATTCATGTATTCACATAGCCCTATGGTCTTCATTAGTTATCAACCCATGCAAAGAGACTCGCAAGGAGGGGATCTCTACTTCTAATGGAAGAATGGCCTTGGAACCATAGACTAAAGAAAAGGGTGTGGCCCCTGTAGGAGTACAAATAGTAGTTCTGTAGGCCCAAAGTGTTGGATTTATCTATAGGTGCCAATCTCTCCTAGACTTATGAACTGTGTGATGCAAGATTTATAGCAATGTTTTTTTGGAGGCCTCTGCTTGGGATTTCCCTTGAGGGTAATAAATAGAAGACTAGTGTTGTTTGATCCAAAACTTCTTGCATAGCTATCTTAGGTCCTTATTTTTGAATTTTCCTCCATTATTAGTGATAATAGAGGAAGGAATACCATATCAAAAAGTAATGTGATTTAGCATAAACAGAGAAACATGTTTGCCTATACTAGCAGATAATGGCACAGCTTCAACCCATTTAGTGAAATACTCAATTGCTATAATGATGAACTTGTGGCCACTAGATGAACTTGTGTGAATTTTTCCAACCAACTCAAAGGCCCATTGTTGAAATGGCCAATATTTCATAAAAGGAATCAATTCACATCTAGGAGCATGAATTAACTTACCATGGAGTTGACATTTTTTACAAGATTTGGCATAACAAACAACATTAGCTTGCATAGTTGGCCAATAATAACCTGCTCTAACTAGGTTTTGAGCTAGTGCAAGACCATTAGAATGTTCCCCACAAATTTCATCATGGAATTTGGCAAGTTTCTTTTTGAACTCTTCTAGCTCTAAATATGTAAGCAATGTTTAGTCTAGACCCCTTCTATACGAGTCACTAGAGACCAAAATGTAATGTGAGGCATTGTGAAGGAATTAGAATTTTTGGTTGTGCGTGAGGTTCTCAAGAAAAATTTGATCACACATGTAAGAGAAGATGGTGGCATAGTGGAAGGAATCATGACCTAAAATGGTGTAGATCACTTGATTATCAAGAGAATCATAGGCAAGATGATGCAGTTCTTCCACCAGGAAATCAAATCGAGATTCATGTTCTTGTAGTTGGAGAATGGATGCCAGAGTGGCCATAGCATCAACAACTTTGTTTTCTGCTCTAGGAATTTGCTGAAATCTCACAAAAGTGAAGTAGTTCCTTAGAGCATCTATCAACTTGTTATAAGGTATCAACTTGTCATCTTTCATTTGATAGTCATTATTTACTTGGTTAATAACAAGTTGGGAATCTCCATAGATATGCAATTCAGTTATTCTCCATTGAAGATCCATCTTTATGCCATTTGTTAAAGCCTCATATTTTGCCACGTTGTTTGTACAAGGGAACAAGAGTTTGTAAGATTTCAGAATCATATACCCATGAGGAGAAACAAAAAATATACCTGCTTCAGCTCCATTTTGTGTATGAGAACCATCAAAGAACATTTTCCAAGTTCCCTTAGTGATGTACATGATTAAGACATCTAGAAATTCAACTTGTATGGGTGTTGTATCCTCTAGAGGAAAATTAGCTAGTTAATTAGCTATAGCCTATCCTTTGATGGCTTTGCATTTGACATACTGATTGTCAAATTTTGAAAGAATCATCATCCATTCAGCTAGATGACCAGTAAGCATAGCTTTGCTCAACAGATATTTCAAAGGATTAATTTTAGAAAATAGTTGGACTATATGTGCCAACATGTAATGTCGAAGCTTTTGAGAAGCAAAGACCACTATGAGACAAGCCTTCTCGATGCTGGTATAGTTCATCTCATAAGAAACCAAATTTTTACTAATATAATATATAGCTCATTCTTTACTAGTCTCATCACTTTGGGCTAACAGCACTCCTAGAGAAGAAGCTATAGCTGAGATATACATGATCAAAGGTTTTCTTGGAATAGGTGGCATCAAAACTAGAGGTTTTTCTACATACCCTTTGAGTTGATCTAGACTTTGTTGGCACCTGTCATTCCAAATATGAGTAGAACCTTTGTGCAAATTCTTGTTGAAAGGTTGAGCTTTATCAGCCAATTGAGAAATAAAACTTCTTATGGATTGTAGACGTCCTTGTAGACTTCTAAGTTGACTGATATTTTTTGGCGGAGGCATATCCATGATAGCCTAGACTTTTTTAGGATCAACCTCAATACCTTTTGCTAAGATAATGTAACCTAGAAATTTTCTCAAAGTGACACCAAAGGCACACTTTTTTGGATTTATCCTAAGTTGAAATTGTTCCATATAGTCCAATATCAAACTAAGGACTTGAAGGTGTGTATCTCTTGTTCTAGATTTTGCCAATATGACATCAACATAGTCTTCCATATTTGTATGCATCATATCATGGAATATGGTGGTCATTGCTCTTTGGTAGGTAGCACCAACATTCTTGAGCCCAAAAGGCATGATGTTCCAACAGAAAGTACCCCATGCACATGTGAAGGCTATCTTCTCTTTATCAGTTGGAGCTATATTAATTTGATTATACCCAAAAAACCCATCCATAAGGGAGTATATTTCATACCCCATAGTCATGTGTACTATCATATCAATGTTTGGTAGTGGGAAATCATCCTTGGGGCATGCTTTGTTAATATCTCTAAAATTACTACAAACTCGGATGGTTTTATCATGTTTGGATATAGGTACAATGTTGGAGATCCATTCTACATAGTCAATTGCTCTAATAAAACTTGCACTCAAAATTTTTTCCAACTCTGCTTTCACCAACAAAGCTACATGTGGATGCATCTTCCTCAATTTTTGTTTAATAGGCTTGATATTAGGAGAAATAGATAAATGATGCATGATAAGATCTATGTCAACCCCAGGCATGTCCGAGTATGTCCATGCAAAATTAATCTTTTTATCTTGAAAAAATTAGGGCAAATTGCTCCTTTTCTTTAGCTAATAATGATTGAGCTACATGAATAATTTTAGGAGATTCCTCTATCCCCAAGTTGATTGGCTACATAGGCTCAATGAGAACCAATGATCTATCTTGAAAATAGCTTGGAAGACTACCAAGTACCTCATCTGCAAGTGCCTCAAAGAGGTTTTCACTATTAGATACATCTTTATTTTTACTATTTATAGGTTCAGATACCACCACAATGTGGTTTTTGCCATCTAACCATTTATTTTTCTTTTGATTTTATGACTAAGGTACTTGATATCTGATTTAGTCATGTGAATCATGGGTTCACTAGTGGAAGAAGTGATGGGTTCAATGGCATTTAGGTAATAGGAAATCTCATAGTCATTTTAGAAAGATGATATTTCTGGTGTCTGATGTTGAATGGACCAATCTATGAGATTAGGATAATCAATGAGAGTGAGGTAGAAGCTTCAAGGTTATTGATGTAAAAAGAGTCATCTCTGGTGACATGCGAACTTGAGCCTATATTGAATGTTGCAAAGGTATCTAGATCAGGAATAGTCCTAGAGGAACTAGTGTGACCCACTAAAGCATTTTGTGAGTCAAACTCATCAGACCTTACACTAGACTCATCTACCACATTCAATTGAATTGCATAAGTATGAATGACATCAACCTCGAGTTCACAAGAGGCATATGATAAACTTTCCCATTCATATTCTTGAGAGTTTGTACTCTAATCTCTAGCAATTAGATTAGCAATATTTTGTCTAATTCGGCCTCTATTCATGTTCTCATGGTTAGATTCATCTTGTTCTAGTTGTCGAGAAGTGAAAGCTTCAGCATCATTAGTAGTATTTGGATTGTATTACCCCCAAAGAAGAGAAGTTGTAGGCACAAAGTCTTCATCTTGTGAAGTGGAAACAACAAAGGGAGAATCATCATCCTCTGATTCACTAGATATGGGCACATTTTGAGTAGATGCTAGCATATTATCCTCTAGCCCAAATCCTAGACCAGCAGTGTCTCCAGCATCATGACCTTGAGTATGACTTAAACATTCAACTAGAGATTTTTTGTTACCATTTAAGGACCCATAACCTTGATAGCCCATTTTTTCAAGCATCTTATATCCTTTTCCATATTGTTTGGGAGAAATGGGAGTGGTAACTATAATATCTTCTTCATCTTCCTCTCCCCTATATATCCAATCTTTAATAGCTTGTTCTTCTTTTTCTACTTCTAGGGGAATTAAGGACTAGACAAAAGTGCAAAAAAAAAAGTCATAGTAGATGTAGAAGATTTCTTTTTGGTAGATAGCTTCCCATAAGACCGAGGGGAAATAGGTAGAGCAGCAACAAAGTCTAAGGTGTATTTTCCCATACCAAGACTCATCATTTTCATTTTTTGTTCACACTCCGTAAGAGATATTGTTGGCTCATGAGAAGAGAGATTGTGTGGGACTAGTGTTTCAACAGTAGATAATGTGTTGATGGACATTGAGTTATCACTGAGGACAACTACTTCAGTACCATTAAAAGGGAACTTGATGCACTAATGCTACGTAGAAGGCATTGCTTACATGTCATGAATCCATGGTCATCCCAACAACATATTATATGCAAGGGGTATATCTAGGACTTGAAAAACAACATTTTTTTCCACTATACCAACTCCAATTGGTAGCATAATTACACCCTTGGAAGGTCTTTCAACATTGTCATAACCTTTTATGATGATCTTGCATCTAGGATCAATAGCAAATTTTGACATGCCCAATTGTTGGATGACATTAAAGGAAATAGTGTTTAACCCTGCACCATTATCTATCAAGACTTGACCAACCCGAGTATAGAAGATTTGGATTTTGACATGGAGAGCAAGGTTGTGGGGATGACTGGGAGCTCGGTCATCTTCTTCATAAAATGTGAAGTGAGAAGGTGAAGAGATATGATTCACCATAGCTTGGAACCATTCTGCATCGATATCTGTGAGAACATTAGTAGAGTGTAAAGCTTTTTCAAGGATATCCTTGTGCAAGGGAGATAACTTTAACAACTTGAAAATGGAAATTTGAGCTGAGGTACATTGTAATTGACTGACAAGGTCATAGTTAGAGATCTTGGAAGTGGTTGTTTGTTTAGAAGATGAAGCATTCTTGGAATCATGGGCAACTTTTAGAACAACCTTAGATTTCCCCCTAGTAACAGTATTAAGTGGTTCACTTTGTGATGAAAAAGAATCAGTGACCCAAAGCACCACCTTAGGTCTAAATTCATTATGGTATTGAGGAACATCATGTATTTTTAGGACAATGTTAGGTCATTCTTCTATATATCAGTTGTCATCATTAGAACTTCTCATGCATAAATACTCAACAGGCTCAAGCATACCTATAACATTGTCTATGTTAGCATAAGCATAGCTAATCTTAGCATCATGATTCTTTTTAGTAGCTTTAGAGGTTTCACCCTTCTCATATTCTGGTAAGGATTGCTTAAAAGCTTTGTGATCAGTATTTTTTGTGAGACCATCTATGACAACTTTTCCTTCCTCAATAAGATCTTGAATTACATCTTTGAGCTTAAAATGGTTTTTAGTGTTGTGACCCTTGCTTCGATGATAACTACAAATATGGTCCTCTCTCCACCATAGGGGTTTAACTGGTGGGTCATAGGGTTGAGAATTATTTGGAAAACTAATCAAGTTGTTTGCATTAGAGTTTTCAAGACCATTTCATAGGGCTCAACCATTGGTGTGTAAACACATCATTTATTGGTAAACTTAGAGCTTTTTTCAAGTGTTTTTGGTTTCACATTTTCTTGTTGCTTTGTGGCATAGATGGTAGTGGAAAGATTAAATGTAGGTTCCTTGGTCTTAGGAGTATCCACCACTCTATCATTGACAACATACTTTTTTTTATTCCAAGGTTTACCTTTGCCTTTACCATTTCTATTGTTGTTCTTGTCTTTATTTATGACAATATCACCCATTTTGATAGCAACATCTTCAATATGATACACACTCTCAACCATGGCATTGAAAGATGTGAATAGTTGTTTCCTTAGATCAAAGTATAATTTTGGTACAAGCGTATTGAAAAAAATATTGATTTTTTCAGCCTCGGGAACTTGTCAGGGATATTGAGAGTATAATGATCTCCATCGTTGAAGGTATGTTGCAAAAGGCTCTCCTAGTTTTGTTTGATGTTGCATAAGTTCAGCACTATTACAGGATGTTGAATATTGTGGGACTATTGCTGGATAAAATTTTGTGCAAGCTTGTTAAATGTTTTAATAGGAGGACTCAATTTGGTGAACCATTCCATAGCTTACCCTCTTAGACTCCTAGGGAATAACCTCATAAGAAAGTTGTCTTCATGCATAAAATCCATACTAAGAGCATAAAAATGCCTCACATGATCATGAGGATCACCATTTCCATCGGATTTTTCATACTTAGGAACCTCTATATCCTTAAGAAATGGTAGCATGCAAAGACTCCTATCAAGTGGAAGCAACACATACTGATTCAACAAATAAAGTTTTAGGTGGTTCTTTTGAAGCTTGCAGTCGTGTAAATTGTTTCCTCAGTTCTTGTATTTATTCCCCTAATATTTCAGCTTCAATGGGTTCTCGTTTTAGAATTATACACTCTATATCAAAATCTTGGGGAAGTTTCCATCCTCTTACTACCATGGTGACCAAACCATTCTCACCCTTAGGTGTCTCACAAGGTGTGCCAAATGGGTTTTCAAAATTGTAAAGTGGATTATGCCTAACATTAGCTATTTGTTTTTCAATTGGCTTAGGGTCTTCCACACAAGGTTGTCCATGAGGACGTCTAGGTGGGCTTTCTAATTGTTTGAAAACAAAAGGGGTATGGTTACCACTCCCAACTTGAAATCTAGTTGTAATTGGCATGTAAAGACTTATTTTTGTTTAATAGGAAAAGAAAAGTAAGTCAAATTTGAAGCTTTTATAATCAAGATTAGTCACTTGTCAAAGTGTGATAGATGGCTTCTCAAGAAATGCTCAAGAATTTACAGCACTAGTGATTCGAACCAAGCAAATGAGCAAGAAGCTTACTAGCAAGTAGCTAAAAAGAATGGTAACCAGATTTTGGCAAGTGATTTATCAGTGAGGTTTCAAGACTTACATTTGATAGACTAAACCCATCTTTTTAGCCTAGGATAATTTCCTAACATTTAGATGTGCAACCAGGACCTAGGAGATGGAAGTGATGCACCCTAGACCAGAAAAACTAGAATGTAGATGATGTTTTGGCAAGAAATAGTTACAGGCTATACTTTGTTAGTTACTAGGTGATAGTAGGATAGCATAAAATATCATACAATACATTTCAAAATAGGAGGGCAACACTTTTCTTGCAGATGATAGTTCACACAGAGTGATACAATAGACCTTAGTATACAAGGGTGATATAACTCAAAATAGGTAGGTGATAAACTTTTGGTAAATTATAGTTGCATGATATTTCTTTAGAGACTAGGAAATAAAGTGTCAGTTTGTGTACAAAAGACTGGTTTTGACTCCAAAATTTGTGTTTTAGTCTTGACAGTTAGGTGACTTTTTGAATCAAACAGTGTATGTTTCTAGTTTGTGTTAGTCATCAGCATTTTTTGTAAATGAGTGTTT
The DNA here is from genome assembly GCA_028749045.1 of Cupressus sempervirens. Classification (NCBI taxonomy): domain Eukaryota; kingdom Viridiplantae; phylum Streptophyta; class Pinopsida; order Cupressales; family Cupressaceae; genus Cupressus; species Cupressus sempervirens. The sequence goes on from CM053790.1 coordinate 33,103,395, forward strand.
TAACATGTCTTCAAATAGTTGAACAAGGGTAAAAACAACCTTTCCAACATGCACTTGTGATATTATAATAGCCTTTCTACTAATATTACTGCAATTTTTTGATGTGTGAGAATGTTAACACTGGTCAACACATTCGAAAATAGTAGCCAAGCAATCTACCTTAAGGTCATGGTTCATTACTCAACAACTTGGCCCATGCTTAAAGATTTGTAAAAACTAGCAACCAAACAACAACAATTAAAAATTGACCAAAACACCTCAAACAGAAAGCAATCTCTGTCAAGTGATAGTTTTCATTGGAAGACTATCATATGATACTTCATAGTATAACTGTGTGACAAAACTTCTTTGTGCGATATATTTATTTTTAGCTAGGTGATAGAAATTTGTTATGGAGACGATAGAATTTAGTATGGTCGTGTGACACTATTTTCAAAAAACTATCGCACAACAATAATGTGAACTATCATACAAAATTGGAAAAATGTTGCCTAGAATTGTAATTGTTAAGAAAAAGAAAATGCAGGATAGTAAATGAAAATAGTGAAAAAAATAGAAAAATTGAGGATAAAACCCACTATTCTACCCCATGGTGGGTGCCAAAAATGTGTACTAAAAAGAGTGCAGTTCCCTAAACCCTTATATCCAAAGTTTTTCATAGATTGGAAAGCTTGAATGCTAGCTTAGAGCTCCCTAGTCATGGAGTGCAAAAGCTTACAAATGACCATAAAGTGACTCTTAGTTGAGCCTTAGGAATGCAACTGTCATGTCCCCTTTTCAAAATAATTAAAAATAATAAACTTTGCTAAGGCAAGCGGGCTCCAAAAAGGTGAAGTTTCGGCAAAAGGGGCTAATCTTTGGAAACCAATGGACTTATAAATAAAAAATATTATTAAATTATATTTTATTAACCCCTCTTGGATGTGAGTTAGGGTTATGCCCTCTTTTAAGGGGTTTGGAGGCATTTTGGGCTCATTCTAGAACTTGATTTTTGCTGATTTTCTTTGTTGTTCTTCAGAGGCTGCCAAACCTGTGGAGAAGGAGACCCAAGAACGAGAGTTTGCAGGTTTCCAGAAAGGCTAAAGACGAGAGTTTTCAAGTTTCTAGGAAGGCTAAAAATGGGAGTTTGAAGCTATTCCATGTGCATGCTCATACAGAGTTTGCCTGTGTGCTGAATAGTGTCAATTTGTGAGTTTTTGGGGTTGTTTTTGGTTTGAGTTTGGTGTTTTCAGTTGAGTGTTTCATATCAGTTTGGGTTGCTGTTGTATTTCAGACTTTAAGATGTTAAAATAGAGCTGAATATATGTATTGGGATGTGATTAAACTTCTGAGATAGTTTATGAGTATTTTTGTGGTGTTTTCGGGCATTTTTGTGTTAATTTCGGGAGCCCGATTTAGCATAGTTTTGTCCTACATTTGTGAGCTGTTGTGTAAAGGCTATACAAATCAAGAAATGTCATTTTTTAGGCTGTTATGCTGCTGAAATTTTTGTAAAAATGTCCATTTTCAGATTTATTAATAATTTGTGAAGTTGTGAAGTTTTTGGCACTATTTCGGACATACCCGATTTGGGTTTATTTGAGAAATTGGTGGATCTTTGTAATATTGGTTGTTTGGTTTTTAAAATCTGATTTGAGGCTTGAAATATCATACAAAACCAGTAAAGGGACATTTCAGTGGTATTAGAGCCATGATCTTGCTAGCCTGAGGGTTTGTAGAAGTTTGCATGTTAGTTTTGACAACTACCCAGATCTTGCATGTCAGTTTTGACAACTACCCAGATCTTGCATGTTAGTTTTGACAACTACCAAGATCTTGCATGTCATAATTTATGGTTGCATGTTTCTTCTAATTAGTTGCATGTCAAAATTTATGGTCGCATGCAACTAAGTGAAAGAGAAAAAAGATATTTGCAGCGAGAAAAGACTAAAGAAATTTTGATCAAACATCCAGTTGAAAGTAAAAGTACAAAATCCAAGGAAGAGAAAAGTATGGTTGATCCAGATGAGATGGCAAAGAAATTCTGCCAAGACATCCAAAATACTCAGAAGCAAACAGTGGATGGTTTGGCGGAAACTAGAGAGGCTTTGCAAATATTGACAGAAAAACTACAAGGAGTTGCATCTATTAATCCTGTGGAAGAGGTTACAAGTAACTTGATTACATTAAGAGCTACTTACAATGGCTTAGATGATTACTTTCGTAGTTCAATTCCTTTTAGATAATATGTGGATATGATGAACACTTTGATGCCCAAGAAAGAGAATAGGAGGGAGCATGACACAAGTGGAAGAGAGCTCAAAAATAAAATAAACAAGTTTACACCACCTACTTTTGATGGAACAAATAAAATTTCAGCTAGAGCATGGCTACAAAAATTACAAACTTTCTTCACACTTAACCCCATGAAAAAGAGTGATGCTATTCAATTTGCAAGTCTACACTTGGAAGATGCAGCCTATGATTGGTGGTATCATGGAATGACTACTCAAGGTCATGATTAGGTAACTACATTTGATGATTTCAGTCAAAGAGTGATAGATAGATTTGACCTCAAGGATGATGAAGAGTAATTTAAAGAATTGTCAAAGTTGAAGCAAACCAAATCGGTTAATGAGTATATAGAAGAATTTCAAAAAGTGGTTGTTATTGTACCTAATATGAGTGAAAAGAGGATTGTTTATCTTTTTCTTGATGGTTTAGAAGATTCTGTTAAGGGTTTGGTTAAGGCTTTCTCACCCTCAACCTTACAGGAAGCTATCAAAAGAAGCTTGCAACTTGAAACTTGTGTGCCTATAAAATCAGTCACTAATCAAAAACCCCCAAATCTTTGGCAACATAAGGGAAATTTTCAAAAAAAGACTTTTCCAACACTACCACCAAAAGATGTGAAGAATGTGGCAAAAAAGAAGGTAGATGAAAAGACTAGGAGTGAATTATGAAGGAAAAAGCTTTGTTTTACTTGTAGAGAACCATGGGTTCCAGGACACAGATGTTTGGGGAAAGGTCAAGTGCACTATATTAAAGTTGCTTCAGAATCTGATTCAGATGAGCATGAGGAATTTCATGATACTAAGGAGGAGGTAGAAGAAGAGAAAGAAAAAGAAATCAGCAAGGATGGCACTTTAGCAGCATTATCAGGAGTCCCAAGATACCATCCCTTCCGAATTCGAGGGGTACTAGCAGGGAAAAGGTTGACAGTTCTTCTTGATAGTGGGGCAACTCACAATTTTATTGATGAGGGATTTGTCATGAAAAGAGGGCTTAAAGCAGAAGATTTTGAGGGATTCAATGTTACTTTGGTTGATGGATTCACTATGCCTTGCACACAGGTGGTGAAACAACTCAAGATGACCTCAGGAGATTATGAGTTATGTGATGACTTCTATGTGGTTGGTATTGGGGAGACAGATCTTGTATTGGGTGTCCAATGGTTGCACTCTATTGGAGGCTATTACATGAACCATCAAACTATGGAGTTTAAATTTCATTCCAATGGGAAAGAAGTCATATTGAGAGGTTTATCGAATGGAGCACCTAGGGCGATCTCTGCAAAGAGGATGGAGAGGACTTTTCAAAGAGGACAAGTAGCATGGGCAGCAGGAGTCATGATCCATCCAACAAACTCTCCAAAGAATCAAGGTAATTTCCATTTTGAAATTCAAAGTATTCTAGATAAGCATAGTATAGTTTTCAATGACTTGCCTCTAGGATTACCACCAGATAGAGGTTTCGAGCATGTTATAGAGTTAGAACAGGGTGCCAAACCAGTTATAACAACCCCATACCACCATCCAAGAGGTTATAAGGAAGAAATTGAAAAAACTATTCAAGAACTCCTGGACATGGGATTCATAAGGCCTAGCTCTAGTCCATTTGCATCATCTGTGGTACTTGTCAAGAAAAAGGATGGTACAATGAGAATGTGTATAGACTACAAGGCTCTAAACAAGAAGACCATAAAAAATAGGTATCCCATACCACGCATAGATGAACTCATTGATGAGTTACATGGTGTTGTATACTTCTCAAAAATTGACTTAAGATCAGGGTACCCTCAAATCCGAATGAGGAGTGAAGATGTGGAAAAGACTGCTTTCAGATGTCACTTTGGGCACTTTGAATTTCTTGTTATGCCATTTGGCCTCACTAATGCACCTGCAACATTCCAATCTTGTATGAATAAGGTATTCAGCCAGCATCTTCAAAAATTTGTTTTGGTATTTTTTGATGATATCTTGATTTACAGTAAAACATGGGAAGAGCATCTAAAGCACATAGACACTATTTTGGGAATCTTGGAGCAGCAATCATTTTATGCTAATCTATCTAAATGTGAGTTTGGTTTGATAAAGATCCTATATTTAGGACATATAATAAGTTCTAAAGGAGTACAGGTTGATCAACAAAAAATCCAGGCAATTTTGGATTGGCCTCCACCCACTAATCTTACACAGTTGAGAGGTTTCTTCAGGTTGTGTAGCTACTATAGGAGATTTGCCAAGGGATTTTCTCAGCTTGCTACCCCCTTGACTGATTTGACAAAGAAAGGAGCTTTTGTTTGGACAGAAGAGGCACAAAAAACATTTGATAAGCTTAAGGAGGTAATGAGTTCATGCCCTGTGCTAGCAATTCCAGATTTCTCTTTACCTTTTGTTATTGAATGTGATGCTTCTGGAGAAGGTATAGGGGCTGTCCTAACTCAAATGGGACATCCAATAGCATTTGGGAGTAGAAAATTAAATCAATCAGAGAAATTTTACTCCATCTATGATAAGGAAATGATGGCAATCATGCATGCACTTCATAAGTTTAGAGAATATTTGGTATGTGGGAGATTCATTGTAAAGACAGACCAAAATAGCCTCAGGTTCTTCTTGAACCAAAGGGATTTGAATGATCATCAACAAAAATGGGTAACCAAATTGCAAGCTTATTATTTTGATATTGAATACATGAAAGGAAAGAATAATGTGGTTGCTGATGCTCTATGAAGAAAGCCCACTTTGTGTTCCTTATCATCTATCTCTGCTGATTGGAAAATCTCCATAATTTTAGAGTATGCTAAAGATTCCTTTGCCACCAAGATTTTGGATAAGTTAGTGGATGATAACAGGTACAAGGTTGTTGATGAATTGATTTATTACAAGAATAGGATCTTCTTAGTGCCAGGATCAAAAACTAAGGAGAGGATATTGAGGGCCTTTCATGACACACCTTTGGCTGGTCATCAGGGATACTTCAAGACATACAGGAAAATTTGAGAGTGATTTTCATGGAAGGGTATGAAAGAGGATGTCCTTAAACACATTAAAGAATGTATGGTATGCCAGCAAAGCAAGAGTGAGCAAAATTTTCCTGCAGGGTTGTTGCAGCCACTTCCTATTCCTGAACAAAAATGGGAAAGTATTTCCATGGACTTCATCACTGGGTTGCCCAAGGTTCAAGGTAAGGATTGTATATATGTGGTGGTAGATAGACTAACTAATTATGCACATTTCTTTCCTATCACATCTGATTTCAAGACATCACAAGTGGCCGAATTGTTCTTCAAGGAAATTTTTAGATTACATGGCTTGCCTAGAAACATTGTTAGTGACCAGGACAGTAGATTCCTCAGCTCTTTTTGGAAGGAGCTCTTTCATTTGGCAAGAACTAAACTCACTCCTAGTACTAGCTATCACCCTCAAACAGATGGACAAACAGAGATAGTTAATAAATGGATAGAGGGATATTTGAGGAACTATGTTTCAAATCAACAATATGCTTGGGTGAAATGGTTACACCTAGGGGAGTATTGTTACAATACATCTCATCACATGTCTATTGGTATGCCTCCTTTTTGTGCTCTTTATGGTTATGATGCCCTTTCCTTTGTTGATCTAATACTTTCTGATAGTAGAGTACCTGCAGCAAGTGATTTTTTCAAGCAAAGCCAAGACATAATAAGGTCCCTCAAGGATAATCTACAACATGCACAGAACCAACAAAAGTTATATGCTGATAGGAAAAGGATTGAAAGATCTTTTGAGGTGGGAGATTTGGTATTTGTTAGGTTGCAGCCATATAAGCAAAGCACCTTGAAGAGGAATGGGGCAGAGAAACTCAAGCCAAGGTTCTATGGGCCTTATAAGATCATCAAGAAGGTAGGAGAAGTAGCTTATGAATTGGAGCTCCCACCAAATAGAAAAATACATAATATTTTCCATGTATCTTGCCTAAAGAAGGTTCTAGGCCAGAAAACCATGGTATCTATAAAATTACCACCTCTTGATGATGAATGGAAATTAGTTTTGATACCAGAAGAGATTTTGGATACAAGAGAGAAAAGATTGAGAAACAGGAGCGTCATAGAGCATTTGGTCAAATGGAAAGGATTACCACTAGAGGATGCAACTTGGGAAGGAGCACATATTCTTGATAATTCCAACCTTCATTGATTTAGGACAAGAAATATTTTTGAGGGGAGGACTTGTCATGTCCCCTTTTCAAAATAATAATTATAAATAATAAACTTTGCTAAGGCAGGCAGGCTCCAAAAAGGTGAAGTTTCAGAAAAAGGGGCTAATCTTTGGAAACCAATGGACTAATAAATAAAAAATATTATTAAATTATATTTTATTAACCCCTCTTAGATGTGAGTTATGGTTATGCCCTCTTTTAAGGGGTTTGGAGGCATTTTGGGCTCATTCTAGAACTTGATTTTTGTTGATTTTCTTTGTTGTTCTTCAGAGGCTGCCAAACCTGTGGAGAAGGAGACCCAAGAATTGGATTTTTCAGGTTTTTAGGAAGGCTAAATATGGGATTTTGAAGCCATTCCATGTGCATGCTCATACAGAGTTTGCCTTTGTGTTGAATAGTGTCGATTTGTGGATTTTCGGGGTTGTTTTTGGTTTGAGTTTGGTGTTTTCAGTTGAGTGTTTCATATCAGTTTGGATTGCTGCTGTATTTCAGACTTTAAGATGTTAAAATAGAGCTGAATATATGTATTGGGATGTGATTAAACTTTTGAGATAGTTTATGAGTGTTTTTGTGGTGTTTTCGAGCATTTTTGTGTTAATTTCGGGAGCCCGATTGAGCATAGTTTTGTCCTACATTTGTGAGCTGTTGTGTAAAGGCTATAAAAATCTTAAAATATCATTTTTTAGGCTGTTATGCTGCTTAAATTTCTGTAAAAATTTCCATTTTCAAATTTATTAATAATTTGTGAAGTTGTGAAGTTTTTGGCACTATTTCGGACATACCCGATTTGGGTTTATTTGAGAAATTGGTGGATCTTTGTAATATTGGTTGTTTGGTTTTTAAAATCTGATTTGAGGCTTGAAATATCATACAAAACTAGTAAAGGGACATTTTAGCAACCCTTGCTATTAAACCATGAAATGGGAGATTCTTTGAGCAAGAGCAAGAATGCTAGTGTCAAAGAACTCGTGATGCATGCAATGCAAGAATGCAACTATGCTAAAATGAGATGCAAAATGCAACTAAGCTAAACAAATGAAACTATTACAGTCATACTAATTAGACTATGTTCTCTAAGCTACTTGCAAAAAAGAACTACACTGTATGCAAACTAAGCTAGGATGCCATGTAACAAAATGTTATGGATGCAAGGAATGTAGACAAGAAGATGGTATTCTCCACAAAAGCTCTCAAGCATTCAAATGGAAATCTTGCAACATAACAATACTCAAGAGTATGGATCCTTTGAGGGGGAAAAATCTCTCCCTTTTAAAGCCATACAAATGGTAGAGATCAAGATTGAGATGGTGGATGCTCGATGGTTCAATTCAAAAATGGGAGGGATCCATGCACACACACAAATTAGCCAATAGAAAATGAGCTGACTTGTCATATAAGGCAAAAATCTCACAAGCCTTTTCTTTTAATTAAAAAATAGAAAAAGAACTTTATGTGTGCACTTTAAGTGGGTTAGAAGAATGGGGTCTTTTATTGAATTAAAAGGGGACATGTTCTTTTAATCAAATAATGAACTTAGGATAGTATAGTCAAACTATAGGTTATAATCGAATTAATTGATTATTAGCAAGTTGGTCTTGGTAAATGATTAATTAAATTAGCCAAAATGTTGAGAAGGGGACTAATAGTCTAGATGACCATTTTTTGGTGATTACAACAACAAGTACCAAGGCTTGTCTCTAGAGTTTCTAATATAGGATCAAACTGGTATACATTAGCCCACTCATCCAAGATGAAATTGGGTATCTTAGCTAGGAAAGTGGAAAGCTCCTTCATCATATCAATTTCATCTACCTTTAGGATAGGACAATTCATATTGATGAGATTAGAAGTGTAGGGATCAATATGATTAAGGGCTAAGGGCTCTACTTTGATTGAAGCCTTAGTTCCATATCTTGTTCTCAAAAACATATATGACCAATCAGAGGATATGTAATCACCTATTTGGGTAGTGAAATCTCTTGAGAGGTGGATGAAAAAGTGTGGCTTGATTTCAACAACTGATATTTCTTGTATTATAGTACAACTAGAGCATGCATGTAGGACCATTTCAATATTCCTAAGCATTCCTACAATCTTGATAGTACTACCATCCACCTACAATGCATCCCTAATAATGGGCTCATATTTCATTCCTAGGACATTAGCTACACACTTAGTCATCACTAAACTATTAGCCCCTGATTCAATCATGTAGTTGGTGACTAGTTTATCCCCTATAATTAGAGAAACATAAAATGGAGGTGGTCTAACCATTTTATTCATTTCTCCTTCCTTTTCTAGTTATACAAGACATGTAGCACTCTCTATGCTAGATGGTAGATCCTTTGGTTCAATGCTCTCCAATTCTTGCTACATCAGCTTTTTTTCCATGAGTATAGTGGTAATAGTATCCCACATGGAAATGTTCACATTTATCTTCTTCATCTGCTATACCATACTAAATGATGCATTAGGTGCTTTGGTAGGAGCACTGGAGAGGTGGAGATGGAATAACTTGATGGCCATTCACATCTCTTCTACTAGTATTTTTCCTTTGTTCTTGAGGAGCATTGGATTGATCATTTGTTGCTTGTACATGAGGTATTGCATTTGATGTTGAGGCTTGATTAGGGGGAGGAGGGGAAGCATCTTCATAGCTATCCTCTTTCTCCTAATGTTGTGAGAAATGGAATCTTGGTTTACATTACAATGTTCCTCCACTTTGTGATTCATGAAGGAGAAATCACCCTGACATTACAAATGTGAGGCATCTTTAGATTGGCTTACATTATATGATTGCCCCACTATAGGTTCTTAGGTGCTCAAAGCTAAATAGAATTTAGCCTTTTGACACATACAATAGGCATAGGAGTAATTGTAGGAGGGACAAAAATCTTGATCTTGAGCCACATTGTTTTGAGGGACTAAGGCCCTACTTTGATTTGCATTTGAAGTAGAAGTGTGACTATTCTTCCTACTCTAATCAAAAGAAGTATTCCCATGATTATGATTTAGAGGCCTACCATTGTTTGGAGTTTAATATTGCAATTGAGGAGTCTTATTAGCCTGAGCTTTTTGTCTCTCCAAAGTCATCACTTTTTTGCTCACTTTTTGCATCACAAAGAAGCTATCTTCCAACTTCTTCTCTTGACCTTGCAATCTCTTATCTATGTTCAACATCATAGACTACACCATCTTCTTAATTTCATCCATTCCATTTGAAGATGTGGAAGTTTTAGGGGCTAGAGAAAGGTGTTGTGATGTGGAAGGTGTGGGAAAAGGAGCCATTATTGGTCATTGATTTGGGATATCAAGGATGAAGGGCATAGGAGGTCTTGGAGATAACTTACCTGCTTGTATTAATATGTTTTTTACCCATATAGTAATTTTATAAGCATTAGGTAATGTATATCCTCCCATGGTTTGGATTGTAGTATCAATATCATTGTTAAAAGCTCTAAGGTAATGTAAGAATTCATTACTAGGGGTAGGCTTCACTACAGTAGGTATTCTATCCCATGTCTTTTGAAATCTATAATTGAAATCAGTCATGTACTCACAGGGGTCTCTTTTTATAGCAAATAGCTATTCTAAAAGTGAAAGATAGTCACTTTTATCCTCAAAATGTTTGCATAGGACTGCTCCTAACCCATCCCAATCTACTATAGAGTTATGAGGCAATACTCTATACTATTGAAGCACTTTTCCTTTTAAGGATGAGGCTAGAAGCCTAACTACTACATCATCCTTAGTTATCCCATGTATATTACAAACATTTGCAACTTCTTGGATGTTCTAAAGGAGAGATGGAAGTTTCACTAGTAAATTCTAGTATACCTTTAAGAGTTGATATTGGTATGTCATATCTTTGAGCCAATAGGAGAGGACTTCCACCATTAAAGGTGGCAAAAGTATGAGCTCTAGCCACATTGGCAAGTGATCTATTGATATGAGCAAATGGTATTCTAGGTTGAGATCTAACAACAAGAGGAGTGGAGCTAGATTTTGTAGTGGTATATGTTACTACTAAACTCCTAACTAGTGACAAAGATGCCCTAGCTTTTCTTCTTCTAAGATTGGAAAATAAAAGCTCTTGGTATTGAAACTTACCTCTAGAAGATGCCCTTATTTTAGCTTTGGGCATGAATCACAATAACTATGGTCTAAAACTAGATGTGAATGATGTAGAGTTGCCAAGTTCTTTGTGGAAATGAGCCTCTTGAAAGCTTGGAATATTGAGAGCAGCACTCTTCTCAGTATCGACTTGAAATTCTTCTCTTTTAACACTAGTAGACTTGAAATCTTCTAAATATTAGTCCCACCGAATGTGCCAAAAATTGTTGTCATAAAACCTTGCACCCTTGTCCAAATTTTTTACCTAAGGATAACCTTGTGAAACATGGAAATAACCTTCAAGCTTAGGGACTTGAACTATGAGGTTGAATGTTCAGAGAAGGTCAATTTTCTTTACTATCAGGATGCACCTAACCACTCTTGGAGGGAAAAGGGAGAAGGAATGCATGAAAGTAAGAGACCTAATCTATTCTAAGGAGGTGATGAACCAAAATAGAGTGTTCAAACCAATCTTTGCCCATATATGCACACTTGAACTATTATGACATCAAAGATATATAGATTCAAACTTGTTCAAATCCAACAATCACATCTAGATTAGACAACCAAAATGAATGACACGAGGAAGAAGAGAGTTCACTTATATATCATTCATAGGTCAAAAGAGGTACAATCATGCAAGTTGTAGATAGCCACAAAACATTAAAGAGAGGAAAATAAATATTTCACAGTGCATCAATGGCTAAAAGAGATAAAACAGAATGTCATTAGGTCCAAAGGCAAAGAGGATTTATAGTGAACTTATAGAGAAATATCATAGAAATAGAGAAGATTTGACCCTAACCAAGAATTACAACTTTTCTTTTATAGTGCAAGCATAACTAAGATATTTTTGACTAAAAGTTACTCCACAACCACTGTCATTAGGTCCTCAGAGAACAATCAAGGTGATCTAACAATAGATTTGATTTGACATACTTGCAGAGATGTGAAAATTATGTAAGCCCTGACTGGAGCAACCCTAAAGTGATAGAAATGATGCCAATCAATTCTATAATCCCTCAAATGGACAATCGCATAATAGAAGGAATGTCCTTGCATTTCTTCTAGCACATCAATAATTTTGGGGTGGTTGGGATCAACCAGAAAGATCGGATCACACGAGAAAACCCTATCTTTCTCCTTCCTATCTCAACAAATCAAAAAAATCAATAGTCAAATTGGGTCAAGCAACTAGAAAACACCACATGGACCAGTAATATTATTTCATTTTACTACCTTGCAAAGTCCACATGGCTTTGACCATTAAACCACCTTAACTATGCCACACTTTCTTTATGTTCACTATGGCTAAAAAATACTAACCATCACTATTAGCATCTTATTAACTATGTGTGGCTAACTCCTTGTGAACTATGAGCCATATGGACATGTCTCCTCATGTCACTTTCTTGCATTTTCTAAAGACCGAGCAAGTCAATAATGTGAAAAAGTGATGATCATCAATTTGAGAAGATTGACGATCATGAAAGACCTCAGTTATTATTGCACTTTCTTTTGACTTTTTTAGGCCCACTAGACACTCAACATTGACCTTGGCATACATGTAGTCCTCTGACCAATCAGAACCTATTGACCTATTATGCTACTCTGACATATCTGCATTGGTCTAATGAGCTCAACCTTTGTGACTAGCAAGGGAGAATGACATCATACAATCCATGTGTTAGAACATTTCTTTGTCACATTATCTAAAGGCCTTGCATCTTCAAAATGTGAGAAAGCTATGGTCGTAGATCCTCTTTGATCTAATGACTTGGATGAATGGAACCAACCTTATACTCTGTGTTAGTATTTTAGCCAAATAGAGAATGCCTGTACACCAGCTCACCTAAAAACTTATTTGCATAGTCACCTTGGTGACCCACTAAATAAGTCAAACCCACAATGCTACATGGCAAAATGTCACTTCTCTACATTGTCTAAAGTTTGAGCAATGTTAGAATACAGGAAAGTGACAGGCGTAAATCTTAATCCATCTGACAGTGGAAGATGTGTGGGCTCATGGAAATAGTAAAGTGTGTAGTTAACTTAGGGAATAATATATAACCTAAGGTTCTAAAGATTTTTTTTTTGTACCCTAATTTGAATATTTAAAATATAAGAAAACTAGCTGAGTTTAAATTCAAAATTTCCATTTTGGTGGGAGGGAAAAAATATGGAGGGAAAAAAGAGAAGGAATGCATAAAAGTAAGCTACCTAATCTATTCTAACGAGGTGATGCACCAAAATATTAATCTCATATTGGTTTTGACAAGTGAGTGTCTACACACATAAGCCATTTACTTAGTTTATGTTGAACAAGTGACATATGTCGAGTACAACATATAAGTTAGAGCATGTTGAGTAAATAATGAGTGCTAAGTCACTCATGTGTCGAGTCATTTAAGTGCTGAGTAGATAATATGTTTCAAATGATTCAGGTGTTGAGCAAGTAGTGCATGTCAAGTCATTTAGATGCCGAGTGATAACATTGAAGTTATAGTTAGTGCCAACCACTATTAGAGTAAATAATTAATTTACTAATTATTTATTCTATTTACTTAAGCTTACTTAGGTAAATGCATTTATTTATTAGTTGTAGTCTAGGAGCTAGTTATAAGTTGTTGACAATACGGGAGTTTGTTCTCTCTAAGTCATACTTATCCTCTCACCTTGTTCAAGGACTTTCCACCTCATGTGGATGTGTGCTTAGTTGTCACACTTATCTCCTAGCATCTTCTAGCTTCTTCTAGGAGATTCATGGAGCTCTTTATATTCAGGCTCCCTCATTGTATTATCACAACAATATCACTTTTCATCATATTGTAAATACATATTTTCTTGTGTTGCAATATCTTGTGGTCTCTCATGTTCGTTTAGGGTTTTTCCCTAGCTCCACACTCTTCTCTCATTGGCTTCCCTTTGACAGGTTTTTGCATGCAGGTGATCTTGGGCATCTTTGGAGTTGGAATTCATCAACTCCAACATAGTATCAGAGCCTCCCTGCTGTTGCTTTGTTGAAGAATTTTTGAAGCCGTGATTTAGAGTCACAAACCCTAGTTTATTTGTGCATTTTTTCTTCAAATTAGGGGAACAGCAAATTTTTGAAGCATTGTCAACCCAAACGGATGCTACCATTGGATCTAGAAGGCACTTTTCAACTAGGATCCATATAAAATTTGTCAATTTTGAAGATAGGGCTCTGGGAGGTTCAAAAAAAAATTTGCAGGCCCCTTCTGTATGGTCGTACGAATGATTTTTTCGATTTCGGCAAAAAAAATTTAAAAGAAATCAAAATTCTACCGATCGCTGCCATGCCACTGGCGCTTAGCCCATGGGCCACCACAGCCGGCTACATGGCTGCCGAGCCACCGCAGCAGCACTACGGCCCGGTCTCAGCCCCTGCCAGGCGTTGCCTCCAACACCAGCCACCTCCACCGATGGGGCTTCCTTCCTGCACAACCTCCACCGGCATTTTCAGCCCAATCACCACCCCTGCTCCTCTAGTCTGTGTCAACATAGTAGGCCAACCAAAAATTGACACGTCGACAGGTCTTCTACATATGTGTCAGCTCCTACCCAATCTACGTGAGTTTTCACAGCCACACAGCGTGTGACATGTGGCAGGGCTACCATGTGGCCCCTACCACGTCATCTACTTTGCCACGTGGCTAATACATGGAAAACCACATGGACTACCATGTGGCATGCCATGTGTCATCTTTTTTGTGTTGACAAGCAGCAAGCTGTCAAATTTAATGCCATGAAATGCTAATGTCAACATTGCATCATCCACAACACCTCTCATAGGTCCTTTTTGACCTACCCTCAGTTTTTTGGCCATAACTTGAGCATACAAAGGTTTTTTTTCAATCCAAAAGAAGTACCAAAAAGCTAGTTTCGAGATGGAGACATTGGTGTGGGTATCTTTAGGTTTTGATGCTTTTTTGTTGCCCATTTTTTTAGTTGAAGTCTAAAGTTATGTTTTTGACTCCGGCATGCATATCTTTTGCATCCCATGTCAATTTTTTGAAAATGTTATATTTTTGGAAAGCTAGTTTTGTCATCTTTTTAGAAATGTGGTCATTTTCCTTAGATTTTGGCCCATGCTCTTTCTATCATATTTTTGGCATTTTTTCTTTATGGTGGATATCTTGAGTGTTTTAGGTCTGGGGATCATTTTCTTGACATGGTTTCTTTTTTTTTAGGCTATCCTTTCTTTTTTGTCAGCTTTTTCCTTGTTTTGATCATTATAAACATCATTTTGAAGCACTTTTATGTATACGCACTGAGATAAAGTGTCACTTTTGCATTTCGAATTCATGAACGTTATTTTTGAGTCAATTGTACATGCACTATTTTCATAAAGCACCATGGGGGGATATTAGTTGCCATGTTTGTGTCATCTTCCTTTGTCAAGTGAGTGTCCCTTCCATGACATTAGCCCTATGTAGCATCAATGTGACCATGTCTTTATAGGTGTTTGTACCTCTTCCTCTATCATCATTCTTGGGTTGTCTATAGGAAAATTTGGTCCACCTTCTCAGTTGCCTATCATCACACCCCATCTACATTAAGGGGGGGTTATGTTGTTGTTCTAATGCATCATTGGTTTGATGGTTTGATAGTGTGAACTATGTATTTAGTGGTTAATCCTATATACAAGGTGATTGCAGTGGCTAGCTACCTATGCATTTCGGTGAGATGAATCATCTACCATATAGACATGCTCAATTCATGCCTTCTTCTTCCATAAAGGTTCTTCAGATCAGTAGTTTTCTTTCAAATGGTAGATTTTTTGTAGCTTCTTCATACTTCACTGATGCTCTTCATGATCATTCCATGTTCCTATTTTAGGGGACATTTCCCTAGTTGGAGGCTTCTTTAGTTCTTCACTAGGTTCTTACCTCTTTTTGGGGGACAATTTTTCCCATGTGGTTTTCTCTCTTTCCCCATTTTCAGAGGTTGCATCTCTTTACTTTGTACATGGGTACCTAACATGGCCTTGTTGTTGGGACCCATTCTGCATTTCTACATTTCTTAGTTTTGTGAGCTTAAGGCATTTCACTAAGTTGCACTTAAGGGGGGGTGTTAGAGTAAATAATTAATTTACTAATTATTTATTCTATTTACTTAAGTTTACTTAGGTAAATGCATTTATTTATTAGTTGTAGTCTAAGAGTTAGTTATAAGTTGTTGATAATACGGGAGTTTGTTCTCTCTAAGTCATACTTATCCTCTCACCTTGTTCAAGGACTTTCCACCTCATGTAGATGTATGCTTAGTTGTCACACTTATCTCCTAGCATCTTCTAGCTTCTTCGAGGAGATTCTTAGAGCTCTTTATATTCAGGCTCCCTCATTGTATTATCACAACAATATCAATTTTCATCATATTATAAATATATATTTTCTTGTGTTGCAATATCTTGTGGTCTCTCATGTCCATTTAAGGTTTTTCCCTAGCTCCACGCTCTTCTCTCCTTGGCTTCTCTTTGACAGGTTTTCGCATGCAGGTGATCTTGGGCATCTTTGGAGTTGGATTTCATCAACTCCAACAACCACAATGGACTTCAGATGCCAAGTAACACAGTTTTGACATAGTTGTTTGTATTGGCACAAACTACTATGTAAACCATTTTTAAGCCAACTTAAGGATTGATTTACAATCTTTTTTTGATAAGGATGAATCTTAAGTGTGAATCCCTATATATTGCATGCATCTAATTAGTAAAATGGAAGGTTAAAGAAACAATATGGGTAAATCATATTCATTGATTCATACCTAATCCTAAGTCACCTAGGTCTTCTTAAAGAAGACAAAACCCTAAAATGTTCTAAGAGTAGAGAAGGAGAGTTTGTATGTGCAAACAGGACATTCATGGTGACCAAGGTATTATGATTTTAGTTTCATTGTAAAATCAATTAATGGAGAACAAAGGAAAGGAAATAGTGGACAGCAGAGAGACATCTGATCAGAAAAGATCAAGTACACATCAGTATATAGGTGATCTGACATCAAGCAACAAAGTGCTAATCATGAGATCATTTTTGAGACATTCTAACAGGTGAATAAGTTAAATCTCTTAATAGAGTAGTCCTAATAGGTTGTATTGAAATCCTCTAACAAGGTGCTTACTTAATTGTGAGTTAGATTCCTTTAATTAGGCACACTTCTAATAGGGTGTTGAAATCCTTTAACAGGGTAAGACCTAACAATCTTTGTAAGCTTTTAATAAGATAGACCTTTCATAGGGTAGATCATGTTTCATGATCAAATATTGAAACCTTCATTGGATACACTTTATTACTATAGTAGTGAATGTTTGTGGGTGTCATTCCCACCCCATTTTTACCTTCTCATTGGAGGGTTTCTGGGTAATCATATCTTGTGTCATAATAAATGGGTGAATGCTTACTTGTTTACATACTTTAGATGTATAAGCTTTATATGGTATTTTGGATTACTTGTTAAATTATGAGATGGATGTATGATGAATGTTTTTTATGGGTAGAAGTCTGAAGCACTAATTCACCCCCCCAGAGTTTATCTTTCCTATTGTAATTCCAATAATTGGTATCAGAACTAAGTCCTCTAAAAGTAAAGTTTTGCAGCTTTGAGGAAAGATCTTGCAAATGAAAGTCTACAAGTTGGGAAAAATTATTGAGAACTAGGAGATTGAAATACAACTCATTCAACATTATTTGGATGAAGTAAGAGATGATCTAGAGTTATTGAGAAAAAGGAAGGAAATTACTATTGAGGAGAATAACACACAATACCAAGAGATGAAGACTACTAAACTATTTACAAATGGAAATTCCAATGAAATTGATGTAGCAGTTGCAAATCGAATGGAAAAGAATAGTACCATAGCTAAAGAGATTAAAAATCTAAAGATATAGCAAGAATCACAAGCTATATTGTTATGTGAGGTGACCAAATAGAAAAAGAAAGCTATGAAAGACAAAGTCATGATTGAAGATGACAAAAGAGTTTTGACCAGCAAATTGGAAGAGAAATTATTAGAGGTAAATAGGATCACTCAAATGCAATTGGAGATAACAAATCAAGTCATGATTGCTAATCATGAAATAAATAGTAAAGACATTAAGATCACAACACTGAAGTTGCAGAATGAGTAGTTGAGAAATGATTTGAAAAGGGAAAAGGAGTTTGCTGAAATTTTCAATAAATCTCGTGAAGCCATCGAGTACTTTGAACAACTAATGAGATCCCTTAGATCTAATAGTGATATTTCTAGATTGGGATACACTAGTACTAAAGTGTTGGAATGTCTTAATTGGAAGAGTTCTTCTGAGAGGGGGGGGGTGAATCAGAAGTACTAGCTTTTAATTTATTTTAAACCCTTAATAACATATAATTGAAATGAACATGCATGCATATAAACATTAAGCAATCATGAGAAACAAATATGCATCACCACATAACACTTGAGATTTTGGTAACCCAGAAACCCTCCAGGAATAAGAAGGTAAAACTGGGGTGGGGATGATACCCACAAAATCACTACAGCAATAATGTTTGACCACTTCTGATGGTCTGCCCTGTTAAAGGCTTTACACCATATCAATAGTGACCTGGTTAAAGGATTTACAAACACTTTACATGAAGTGTTACCCTGTTAAAAGATTTAATCACCTTTTCAAAGGCTCAACAAAATAGCTGTTAAGCTAACCTATCAACATAGGGTTTCCTTTCTAATACAATGATTAAAGAGTATTAGGTATAATAAACCTAACAACTTACAATCCTTGATTGCTGAGTATAGGCACTTGATCTACTTTCTTTGATCTTGATCCTCTGAGATCTAATATTCATTTGTATCCCTTGCTTTTTTCTGATCAACTGAATGTCTAATTGTTGCTCTCTTCCTCTAAGTCCTTTTACTCTTCACTCTGAACTCCACTATAGTTTACCCATGCACTCCTTCATCCATACTTCATACAATGAGATTTTGTCTTCCTTATAAAGACATTCAAAGACTTAGGGTTAGGTGTGGATCTATGATCCATATTGAATCTTTATTTCCCGCTCATTCCTTGCACTTTTATTATTGGTCGCATGTAGATTGCATAGGAAATATAAAATATTCGAGCTTATCACTTAGATCCTTCGAGATTCATCATATGTTGGCCATAAAAATGGTTTACATCTAAATTAGTGAAGTTACAAAGTCATATGTGTATTCTATGTTACTCAACACTTACTAATTTTTGATGCTCGAAACATATAAGAGACTACCCTACTTGCCTGTTGTAGTGATTCTATCCTGCTCGGCATAATCTATGACTCGGCACCTAAATATCACTCGACTCTTGTATTATGCTCGGCACCTGAAGTCACTTGGCACTTGATCTTCACTTGGCACCTAAAGGTTGCTCAGCACTTGAAGATCACTCGACACGTGTTGGATTTTCTGACTCAGCACATGTTATGGCTCGGCATGCATAATGTGTGCAGCTTTAATGTAGAAAATGGTTAAGTGTGTTGGCACTCAAATGTCAAAACCATTCTAAGACTAACAATCTCCCCCTTTGACATGAGTGATAAAAACACTTAACTAGGCATTATTCATCTGACCTTATGAGTACATTCACTAATCTACTTGGTATATATATAGAAGTTTTAAAAAAAAAACTTGATCAAAATTTTGTAAGAAATAATATATACGACAAAATGGTTGTAACTCCCCCTAAGTTCTGTGTGTTGAATAGGTCTCATGCTGATATAACATTATGTCTCCCCCTTTGTCTCATCTTCCCCATTCTCTTTATCTCCCCCTTTTTGACACTTATGTCAAAGGGTCTTAAGGGTTAAGACCATATTTTGCCAAAAATGTACTATTTACCTCCATAATCATTTTGAGAGAAGCATCCCAATTATGCAAAGCAATTTCCAATGACTTGTGTTGGATGGCAATCTCTGCAGCAAGGTGAACAAGTCCATCTAGAGTAGAAAGATTAGGATCTTTCTTTAGAACATTTTCTGCATAGGCTTGTTCCTTATGGAGGATTTCCAAGTTTGGGGTGATGGAAGATTGAAGCTATAGCAATTTGGCCTTGATGGTGCTCTCTTCTATTGTCAACATAGCTACTTCCTTCTCAGTACAAAGCATTTGAGCAAAATGCTTCTCACTTTGAGATGGATCCTTAGGTAGTTGCATGCTTGAAATATTTAGATTCCTCTCCAAGCTCATTATCTTATGGCTGGTCTCTTGTGTGAAATATGAGAAGTTGTATAATGAGAATATATTCTCAAGTACCTATTTGACCTTTTCAATTTTCTTGGCCAATTCAACTTGTGATAGTGTTATTTCATTTGCAATTCTCTTGTTTACTTTCCCTTGAAATTTCTTTTCAGATCATTCCATGAGTTTTGCATTGGTCTCTTGGTCTTCACTTTGTACCTATTCCACTATATTGGCTAGTTGCTCCATTATGTGCTTTGTTTCATCAGGTACCTATAAATTGAAAGCATCTAGAAATATATCCTTAATTTCTACTAATGCTTGCCTTTTTTTGTACTCATTCCTAAGTACCTCTTGATTCTTCTTCCTTTCAAGTGCCTCTTGCACTTTAGTCATTTGGACAATGGTCATGGTGTCATAGTAGTACCTGGGAATGACTATTTCTTCATCAAGAGTAGGGTCTCCATAGTGAAGTACCCTTTCAACCTTGGTAGAACTTGAGCCTGGTACAGATATCAACAATGGTACTGCAGAGCTCGACTAATGTGAAGTTTTAGTGGGAGTCCCTGTTCTAAGCAAGTTGGCCAATGTTTGAATTGCCTACTACTCCTTCTCCTTAAGGCTCTCCCCTTCCTTGTCCTATTCTTTTCTACCTTGATCAATGACAATTATCTTAGGCAATGCACCTTGTGTTTATGTTGTAGATACAGAGGTATCTTTCTATCTAGTTTGCTCTTTTGCTATCTCCCCTGCAGGTGTACTTACTGAAGTATCAACCTTAGCAGTTGTATCTTTGACTTCATGCTCTTTAGGATGAGTACTAGTAGCTATAGGAAATTGTGAAGATGGATCTTGTGGATTCACCTTATCCTTGGTAATTTCAGCTACTACCTTCTGCAATTCATCTACACTCACCAAAATAAGGCTAGTGCACAACTGTGATTGCAATGTTGTTTGGTGAAGAATCTTCTTGAGATCCTCTACAATGAGTGGATTGATGTTCTGACAAGAGGTGTCAGGAACATCCTTTATTTTTACAGATTCTGCAGGTGTAGTTGCAATATATGCGGAGGACTAGGTGGTGGCAATTGGGTCTCTTGGACACTCTATTCTTGTTGCTGCTCCTCAGCTATTGCCTGTTCACCTTCTTGGGCATCTTTCACCACATCTTCCTCTTTTTCACTTTCATCAATATCTTCTTCTTCATTTCTCCCTTAAAAAAGGTCCTCTTCTCCCTCCTTTCTTGTTGTCAATCCATAGATTACCTTCCATATTTGTATTGACTTTTTGACAATATATTCAATTTGATTCTGCAAGATACTGAAGGCTCAATATTTAGGTAAAAATTTGCTTGCATATTTCTTGCTTGCCTTATTGATTTGACCTTTTCAAAGGTCTGGCATTACATGAGCCAAAGTTGACTCTCTTATTTCCTTTTCCACTTTGAGGTAGTAATGCCACTTATTCTCAATTAATGTGCTTACCTCCTTGGGTATTGAGTCATCAAGTTCAAGTGGAGTAGTCTTGAACTTTGCCATCATAGTGTAGATGGACTCCTCAAATGTATTTTGTTGTTCTATAGACAACTTATTGAACTTTATGGTCTTAAGACCAGACAAATCTGCATTATCTCTAATATCATTACAAATGCTTTCTAATCTGGATGAAGTAGAGCATCTTACCATTTTAAATTTTTCTTCATCAGATTATGTTTCTTCTTCCTTTGACTCCTGTGGTGCAACATACCTTCTTCTCTTCTACTTTGCAGGCTCACCTTGCTCTATTTCCTTCTTCTTTTCTTGTTTCTTTTCTACTTGGGTTTTTTCCCTTGTATCTACCCTTGTAGTTAGCTTAGCTGGGCTAGGTTTTGTCACAGTTTTATGTGCCTTAGGCTATGCAACTGGTTGCTTCTTTGCTTTCCTTTTTTTGGGCTTAATCTTGGGTGCATCCTTCTCTACACTTTCCTCTTCTTCAACATCTTCACCCATGCCTTGGGTTAATGCAGGTGGTCCTTGCTCTTGCTCTTCTTCTTCTCCTTGTGCTTCTTCATCTTCTTCATCCCCTTCTGTTGTGCCTACACCAAATTTTGCCTTCAGCTTTTTAACCAGTTTATCCTTTTTCTTGAGTGTGGAGGCAGTCTTTAACTCCATATTCACCTTTGACCTTACCACATCATAAGTGCCAAAGTGGGGGGCACTCTTGTCTGTCTCTTCTGCCAATAATGCAATTATTGTTGCAGATGCTTCATCTATGTTGACCTCATAACCAAAAGGCCTCAACCATCTCACCCTTGGTATGATGGCTTGTACATAGGTATAGTCAATATCCATAAGAAAACAAACATCATTTACATGTTTCTCCACTAAAGAAACTGGAATCCTGAGTCTTTGCTTCATTGATTTCTTAAAATCTTCAAAATAACTCGTCATCAATGTGTCAAAATTGTCTCCCATTTGTTCTATATATTCATTAATTTGGGCTATGATAGTTCTATCATTTCTCCATGCAACTTTTCCAAAAGAGGGAAATTCATTATGAACATAGAAGAATATACAAACCAAATTTGCACCAAATTTGCATTGGGCACCCTTTGTCCTTCTCATAGCTGCTAGGTTTTCATTAATCTGTTGTAGTTGCAATTTTGCAAGATCATAAGTATGATCCTTTTTCACCAATTTTTATCCTGCATCTACTACAATACATGGCACACTATTGAGTCTACTGGATTGATAGAATTTATGGCCAATAACTCTAACAGCAAATTCAATGAGAGGATCTTGAATGGTGTGAATTGTCATTCCTCTTTTATTCCACTGGGCACCTATTTTTTTCTCAATAACCTCTTTGGACTCACTTCTCAAGGTCTTGTACCAATCTAGGGTAGGATATCCAGTTACCCTATGAATGATTCTTTTCGTGATCTTAATGGGAACATCTTCTAACCACATACTACCATCATGAATTCTGCTTAACACAAGTCTAATCCATTCTATCTTAAATACGGTGGGAAAACTCAAAGCTTGTGTTAAACCCTTCCTCTCAACAATTTTGTATTCATCCTTCAAAACTCCATTGACACACAACTTCTCATAGACTTCCCTTATTTCCATATCTCCTATGACTCCTATCTTACAGTTATAGCATCTTCTTACATCCTGAACCATTACAACTTTCGGGGGTATGCAAGAAATAGCTCTGACGGGATCATTCTTATATGCAACTTTAGGGATGGGATGAAAATCAAGTTGCTTAACCTCATTAGATACTAGCTAGACATTGAACGACTCTTTGTCATGGGTTTTCTTAGAACTCGAAGCCATTTGTGCAAATTAGGGTTTCCTTTACAAAGAAATATGAAACTGCATAGCTCAGCACAAATGAAAATACCTCAAGATCGATGAAAATGCATTGTAAGAGGTTGGAATCTTCTTGGAATATTGGAATCTTTTCTATGAAGTTGCTCTGCTCTCTTTCTCTTCTTTGCTTCTCGATCGCGATGAAGAAAAATGATTAAAATCACAATAATATACCCTATTTCCATCGCATTAAATGCTCAACTGCCCACTCATCTTCTGAAGGATTTTTAACATTACTCGGCTTGCACTACATTTCCACTTCACTTGGCTTTCATTAGAGTTATTCAACTCAGCATCAGTTATCAACTCGGTCACTATTAGGAACTCGACACCCACTAGAGTTTTACTCAGCTTCTGAGGACAACTTGGCAGTTTTGTGAGAATCTTCATATTATGACTTGGCATCTTTTCTTATGCTGATTTCTTATTTTTAGTACTTCTTTGTCTTGGGACTGGTGTATGATATAACTTTGTATATCAGTCCCATGCATCTATTCATGTTTAGTTTGATGAGGTGTGATCACTTGACCCATTGGGTGAAGTAATCCCTTCACTTGATGTGCTACACTCATCTTTCTTCTTCCAAGTCTTATTCATTTGACCTCTTATTTTTTTGACATCAATCTTTTATTTTCCTTTATTGGCTTCAATTATTGGTTCTTTGGCCTTTGTTGGATAATTCCTACTGACATGTCCAGTTTTCAAGCAACTGAAGCAAGTAGTTTGATTCAACCATCTTTTATAGTTTCCCTTGAAATGTGTTCTTATGCAGTTTTGGGGTATATGTCCATATTCTTGACAATAGTGATAGTTTTGCCTTGTATTGTAATCCCAATTGTAATGATTTTCATTTCATTTTGTTTTTGCTAGTTGATTTGATGTCCACATAGGTTTTGATCTGCATTCAAAGGCTCTATGTCCATACTTCTTGCAATTATGGCAATGTCCATCAAATCTTTGTGTCCTTGTAACTTTAGTACTAAAATCTTGTGTCATATGTCCTTGCATGTTGCACTTGTGATAGTAAGCCTTGCTTTTGGGTGTGTTTGACTGATTAGTTCTTCTACTCCTGCACACATTAGCAGTATGTCTCTTTTTATTTCACTAATGACAAGTGGGTTTAGAATTCTTACCTTTGTCACTTCTTTTCTCAACACTCTTTGATGATTCCCCAAATTTAGTGCTATTGTATCCAAGTCCTTATTTATCATGGGTTGATCTTGGGGATTTCATCAACTATTCAAAGTACTTGATGGCTTCACTTGCCTTGTTGAGATTCTCTACTATTTATTTTTCTCTATTCAATTCATTCTACAGTTTTTCATTCTGCATCCTCAAAGTAGAGATCTCAATATCTTTCATATTGAGTTCATGACGAAGGTTCATCATTTGGGCAGGTGTATCCATCTGCATGTTTGAGATCCTTGTTAATTCAGTACATTTTTCTTCAAATCTATTAGTAAGATTTCTTTTGTCATCTTCCATCATGACTCTATCCTCAACTGCTCTTTTCTTTTGTTCAGTGATTTCACATAACATTATGGCCTGTGATTCATGTTCCATCTTGAGAGATCTTATCTCTTCTGCTTGAACTTTGATTTTCTCCATCAGTTCTGTTATTGCTGCATCAAACTCTTTTGTGTCTCCATTGGAAAACACTTGTGTGGTATCAATCTCCCTATGGTTTATATCATTTTTAGCTATAGCTATCTCCTTCCTTCTTTTCAAGGATTTTCTTAATTCCTCTCTAGCTTCTTCTGCCTTGTGTAGAGCGAGATGCACATCTATCACCTGGTTCTCAATGATCTTCCCAAGTTTGAAAACTTCCATCTTTAGATCTTTTCCTCCAAGTTGTTAGGCTTCTTCTTAAGAGAACTATGCTCTGATACCAATTGTTGGAATGTCTTAATTGGAAGAGTTCTTCTGGGGGGGGGGTTGAATTAGAAGTACTAGCTTTTAATTTATTTTAAACCCTTAATAACATATAATTGAAATGAACATGCATGCATATAAACATTAAGCAATCATGAGAAACAAATATGCATCACCACATAACACTTGAGATTTTTGTAACCCAGAAACCCTCTAGGAATAAGAAGGTAAAACTAGGGTGGGGATGATACCCACAAAATCACTACAGCAATAATGTTTGACCACTTCTGATGGTCTTCCTTGTTAAAAGCCTACCCTATTAAAGGCTTTACATTGTATCAATAATGACCTAGTTAAAGGATTTACAAACACTTTACATGAAGTGTTACCCTATTAAAGGATCTAATCACCTTTTCAAAGGCTCAACAAAATATTTGTTAAGCTAACCTATCAACATAGGGTTTCCTTTCTAATACAATGATTAAAGAGTATTAGGTATAATAAACTTGACAACTTACAATCCTTGATTGCTGAGTACAGGCACTTGATCTACTTTCTCTAATCTTGATCCTCTGAGATTTGATATTCACTTGTATCCCTTGCTTTGTTATGATCAATCGAATGTATAACTACTACTCTCTTCCTCTAAGTCCTTTTACTCTTCACTCTAAACTCCACTATAGTTTACCCATGCACTCCTTCATCCATACTTCATACAATGAGATTTTGTCTTCCTTATAAAGACATTCAAAGACTTAGGGTTAGGTGTGGATCTATGATCCATGTTGAATCTTTATTTCTCGCTCATTCCTTGCACTTTTATTATTGGTTGCATGTAGATTGCATAGGAAATATAAAAGATTTGATCTTATCACTTAGATCCTTCGAGATTTATCATATGTCAGCCATAAAATGGTTTACATCTAAATTAGTGAAGTTACAAACTCATATGTGCATTCTATGTTACTCGGCACTTACTAATTTCTGATGCTCGGCACATATAAGAGACTAGCTCAGTCGGCTGCTATAGTGATTCTATCCTGCTCGGCATCATCTATGACTCAGCACCTAAATATCACTCAGCTCTTGTATCATGCTCAGCACCTGAAGTCACTTGGCACTTGATCTTCACTCGGCACTCGAATATCACTCAGCACTTGTTGGATTTTTTGACTCGGCACATGTTATGGCTCGGCATGCATAATATGCTCAGCTTCAATGTAGAAAATGGTTAAGTATGTTGGCACTCAAATGTCAAAACCATTCTGAGACTAACACTAAAGAAGGAGAGTCATCCAAGAGTGGTGAAGAAAGAAGTAACAAAGGTGAGAACTCCAAAATTTCTTGTCATAATTGTGGTAAGATTGGTCATACTATTAATGTTTGCAGGAGCAAGACTATAAATTTGAATGTTGAGAAAAAGAGCATGGATCACTACCACAAGTGTAACAAATAAGGTCATTAGGAACATGAATGTAGGACCAAGACCATGCACACTTAAAGATTTGAAGGATACTACTATAACTATCAAAAGTATGGGCATAGATCTTTTGAATGCAGATTCAAACCCAACTGGTCATCAAACAAGCAGACAAAGATAAAGAACATTGGCAACTCTTATAATTGGGATTATAATACAAGGTATAGTTGTTACTATTGTTGAGAGTATGGACATATTCCTGATAATTGTATTAGAACACATTTCAAAAGTGATTACAAAAGGTGGTTGAGTCAAATCACATGTTTTAGTTGTTTGAAGACTAGTCACATAAGCAGAAATTGTCCAACAATGTCAAAGGTGCCAAGTTATGAGTTCAACAAAGGCAAAGGCAAGTGGTAGATATTGAAAAATTCAGAGATGAGATGAACAAGACATGGAGGAGAATGGAAGATTACAACACATCAAGTGAAGATGAGATCACTTCACCCAATAGGTTGGGTGATCACACCCCCTCAAATTAAGCAATAAAGAGGTATGTAGGACTGATATTTAAAAGGATATACTATACATCACTTCCAAGAATTTATTTTTGAAAGGATTACATATGCATTAATAAAGATGCAAAGTGTTGTCAAGAATCAAGAATAAATCTTTAAGTTTTGTCATTTTTCATGTTACTATGCACATGAAATGTTTCACTATGGTTGCCAAGTGAAATTTTAGTGAATGTTGAGCTAGAAAAGTCATTAGTGAAGGTCTAGCTCATAGTGTTTGTTGAGTGTATGAAAAACACATGGATGCTAAGTGAGCCAAAAATTCAATTGAAGCTGAGCTTATAGTTGTGTAAGCACTTAGCATTAAATATAGTGTTTTAAGGTCTATTTGATCAATTTCTACTCATTTGACATCATTCAAATTTGAAGTAGAGTATGAAGAGCTAAAGGAAATATGGAGAAATTGATCTAAGCATTTGTGAGAGACTTAAGAGGTTGTTCAACACCATTCCAATAGGATTCACAAGGTATTTATCATGTGCTGAGCTATGCAGTTTTAAATTTTGCAAACCCTAGCTTTCATGTAATGGTGTCTAGTTGTTCAACAACCAAGGTTGTAAAGGGAAAAGAGGTTTTAAATGTGCAATTGATAAGAAATATATAAAAAAAAACTTACTTTTAGAGCTATCCCAGATATAGCTTAAACAGGATCCCTCCGGCATGTTATCCATGATACCACCACAAGTTTTGATGATGCAAGATGTTAGAAATTGTTATACATGCAAAATTGGAAGTATAGGTAATATGAAAATTAGGGAAACATGTGGAAAACTATGTGATAATTGAGAATTGAAGGAAGAATTTAAAGTTGTTGAGAAGAAAGGGTTAACCCGTGACCTAGATTTCCCTAATGTTTTCAAAATAGAGTGGATAAAATTTATTTTAAGTAGAATTCATGACAACTTTGTATGGCTAGAGAATGGACTAGTAAAAATCACCAAGAAGATTGTACACAAAGTCATAGGGTATCCAACCCTAGATTAGCCCAAGACAATGAGAAGTGAAGCTAAGGAAATTATTGAAAGAAACATAGGGATTGTTTGGAGTAAATGAGGGATGACAATTGATACAATCATAGATCCCCTAATAGCTTTTGTAGTGAGGATTATAGCACATAAGATCTATCAATCTATCAAATTAAATAGTATACCTTACATTGTAGTTGATATGGGTCATACTTATGATCTTGTTGAGTTCTACTTGTAATAATTGATTGAGAATTTAGGAGCTATAAGGAAAACCAAAAGTGCGCAATGTAAATTTGGATCTATTCTTGTATGTATTTTCTTTTATTTACAAAATACATTTCCCACATTTGGTAAAGTTGCATGGAAAGTAAATAGACCTATTATAGTTCAAATAGGTGAATTTATTGAGCAACTAGGTGATAAATTTGAATCTATAATGACAAGTTATTTTGAAGATTTCAAACAATCAATGAAGAAAAGACTGAGAATACTAGTCTCACTAGTGGAGAAACATTTTGATGATGTTTTCTTCCTAGTTGACACTGATTCCACATATGTTTGGGTAGAAATTACCAGAGTGATATGGCTAAGCCATTAAGATATGAAATAAATTTTGATGAGGCCTCTATAGCAATCACAACATTACTTATAGAAGAAGTGGATAAAGAAGCCATAGCATTTGGAAACTATGACATGGCCAAATCAAATATTACAATGGAATTGAAGACGACCTCAATGATTCAAAAGAAGAATAAACTAGTTATGAAGCTGAAAGAAATATTTGGTGGAGTGGATGAAGAAGAAGAGGAAGATGATGAAGAAGAATAGGAAACACAAGCTCAAGCACCATTAGCATTAACGCAAGGTTAGGGAGAAGACCAATAAGAAGAAGTGGAAATTGTAGAAGGTGTTAAGAAAGAAGAAGCCAATGAAGCACCTACAGCTACTAAGAAGAAAAAGAGAAAATAAATGAAACAAGTAGTGAACAAACCAAAGAAGGTTGCTAAACCTACTTAGCCTAAGCCTACAACACCTACCACAAGGGCTAGTGCTAGAGTCACTGCACAAAAGGCTAAAGAAGTAGCCAAGCCTAAGGAGAAGAAAGTTGAAGCTCAAAAGAGATTGAAGAGGAAATATGTTGCTTAAGCTAAATCTAATGAAGAGAAGATTGAATTGGATGGCAACAACCAATTTCAAGTGGTAAGTCATAATCCCTTTTAGATTTAAACAATCTATGTGAGAATATTAGGAATCATGTTGATTTATCAAAATTCTCTCATATTAAGTTTAATAGTCTTGGTAAAATTGAAAAGAATCAAGTTGAAGAGGTAGTATATTCCATAATGGAAATATTCAAAAAGACTCCACTAGAACTTGCCAACTTCATACCTAAAAGCTTGTATGATAGAGTTGAGAAAAAGTGGCATTATTGTTTAGACACTGAGAAACAAATTAGGGAGACAACTCTTGCCCAAGTTATTCTAGAACTTAGTAAGGCTGAAATGACTACAGCCATTAAGAAGTATGTTGCAAGATTTGTACCAAAATATAGGGCATTTATCATATTGTGAAACAACATAGAGGATGTTGTACAAAAGTCAAAGCAAATGTGGAAAATAACATATGGACTATCAACATCTAGGGAAGCTAAGAAAACACCTATTGAGGTAGGTGAGGATGAAGAAGATGACAAAGAATAGAACACAGTTAAGGGAGGCAAAAACATGAGCATTGACATCCAGGCACCAGCTGAAGAAGAGCAACAAATGTAGGAGTTGATGAAATCCAACTCCACAGCTCACTAAGATCACCTGCATGCAAATAGCTTGTTGAA
Organism: Cupressus sempervirens; assembly: GCA_028749045.1. NCBI lineage: Eukaryota > Viridiplantae > Streptophyta > Pinopsida > Cupressales > Cupressaceae > Cupressus > Cupressus sempervirens. The sequence continues at coordinate 33,133,209 of CM053790.1, forward strand.
GAGAAACTAAAGAAGCAAGAGCTTGAAGAAAATAATGCAAGAGAAAATATTTCACAATAGGAAAATGAAATTGCTATGTGAATGAATTTACAATGAGAGAGAGACCACTTATAAAAGCCTCAAGGAAGCTTGTAGAACAAGCTGGAAGGAGGTAGAAGATAAGGTTGACAAGTAAGCACTCTTCCACAAAAAGGTGGAACATGCTAGAAGGGAACAAACTCCTGTGTTGTCAACAACTCATCACTACAACTATTAACTACTAAATATTAAATAAATACATTAACCTAAGTAAGCATAAGTAAATAAAATAAATAATTAATTATTTACTCTAACACCCCACCTTAAGTGCAACTTAGGGGAATGCCTTAAGCTCACAAAAAACTAAGAGAAAATGTAGAATGGGTCCCAGCAATAAGGCCATGTTAGGTACCCATGTAAAGAATGCAACCTCTAAAAATGGGAAAAGAGGGAAAACCTCATAGGAAAAACCCTCCCCCAGAAAGAGGTAAAAAACATGCTAAAAAAAATATGAAGTGAAGGAAGGAAGGCCTCAACAACACCCCCCAAGGACAACTTCCACTAGAAATGTTTCAAGAGATTCTTTCAAAACCATAAGTACAACCAGTCCCCCATAAGAATAGACACCAAGGCCCCCCCAGAATGATGGAGCTCCTATAAAAATGATCAAACCAATTAAACTCCAATGCAAAGTATACAAGGGAACAAAACAAGGGAACCCTTGAATGAAAGGGAAAACTGGAAGGCCTATCTAATGCTCAAAGGAGAAAATATGAGAATCCTAAAAGGGAATCCCCAAGGTAGGTGTGATAATATTGTCATGAATGTCCATTGTAGAATCTGCAACAAGTGCACCTAGAGGCTCGATGAATGGAGCTGGAGGATCAGGCAGAGCAGAAGAAGAAGAACCTTGCTGAAGAGAAAAGACCTCAACTAGATGTTGTGTGGAAGTCAAAATAGGGATCTCAAGAACAATACAAAGGTTCAAGTATCCAGATTGCACCACATGATGCTCTTTTGAGAGAGAAGAAGTGTGCTCCAACAATGGAGATGCTAGACCAAAGTGCGAGAAGGTGTAGAGATGAGTGGAAGGATCAACTACCCCTATAGAAATAAGACCTCTTGTAGCACAATCTCGAATGAAGACTGAATTAGTAGTGAACTCAACTGTCTTCCCTAATCCACTACATTTAATATGAGAAATTGAGAGAAGGTTGGCAGACAAAAATGGAACATACAATACATCATTGAATATACCATCTTGGATGTGAACTAAACCTTTCCCATAGACTAGTAGTGTAGTTTTATTCCCCATGAGAATATGAGGAATAGGAGAAGCCTCAAGAGTAGAGAAGACACCTTGAGAGGATGTCATATGGTGAGAAGCACCTGAATCCAATATCCAAGGAACCTATGAAGGAGATGCAATGGTAGCTTGTAATGCATGACCCTTTCCAAGATCTAATGTAGATGGAAAAGATGTGGAAGAAGACTAAAAGATAGACCCTTGTGAGGTAGAAGAGGATAGAGAAGAAATAGTGTTCTTTAGAAGAAGAGCTTGCAAATCTGCAATTTGTTTCTCATAGCCATCAAATCTCTTCTAAAAATAATGTACCTCATCATGAGATCCTTTCTGACAATAGGAATAGGTAGGAGTCTCAGTCTTCTTTTTCTCCTTCTTCTTAGAAGATGATGAACCAGTAGAAGAGGGATCTAATATCTGCTTTGACTTCTGCTCCTATGTATCCTTGACAAGCAATGCCTCCGACTGTGAACCTGAAAGTGAATCCATCTAATTGATTTTGGACTGTTCATGAGTTAATCGATCACAAAATATCTCAAATGAAGGCATCTTGTGTCTATCACCCAAGGCATCCATAGTGGAGTAGAAAGTGGAAGAGAAGATCTGATACTATCCCCTCAACTTTGAGAGTATCAAAAAGATACACTCATCATATGTCTTGGTTTTCCCACATCCCTGCAAAGTGTATGCAAAGATTTGAATTTCATCAAGAAGTCTTCAATGGTGTGAAAGTTGTCAGGTGTCAAATAATTCAACCCTACATCAAGTTGCAATGCCTAGAATTCATTCACTTTGCCAAACAAAGTCTAAAATTTAAGCCAATAAGCTCGAGGAGTGGTCAAACCATCCAAGTGAAATAGCAGACTATCTGAGATGTTTAGTACAATCAATCCCATAGCCTCATCCATTTTAATCCTATATTGAAGAACCTCAAAAGGGCATGTGAGAATAGGTTGATTCTCATCTAGACATGACCATAAGCCTCTTGACATGAGAAGCCTTGTCATTTGTGTCTTCTAGGTGTGATAGTTGTGTGGCATGAGACGGGTCACAGATGGATCCACCATTGAGAGAGAAGAAGACGAAAGTAGAAGGGTTTTATTCTGAATCAAATTATAGAAAAGAAAATGCTCCCCCCCATAATGTATAAATTGGGCACTCTTTACTTAGTGCAATTACAATAGCCAATTTAGGGCCTATTTTTGAAAGTAGTATTTCTACCCGTAGAACTTCTAATCTAATTGTAGATCTGGAAAGTAGACAAAAAAATATACACTTTCAAAAAAAAAGAACCTGATTATGTGTCCAGATGAGCCCGTACTAAGTATTTGAAGTGGCAAAAATTGAAAATTGTGAATTGCAGAAAAACTTAGGAACAAAGATCTCAAACCACCTACACCAATGTGTAGATCATGAAATCCTACCCCAAAACCAAAAAAATTGCTCGAAAAAATGAGTCTATATGAGGGAGATATCGCTATTTGAAAACCACCTATGTTGTTATTTTTTCTGAATCGCCACCATTGCACCTCCAAGAAATAAAGAAAAAAGAGCAAAAAATATCAAATCTATTATGTCAAATCCTCTTTCTCCCTTTTCTCCAAATACTGAAAAAAAATGCTTTTCCTCCTGATTGAAGAAAAATATCACAAACAAGTTAGGGATTGTGTCTCTGAATCATGGCTTCAAAAATGTTTCAAACCAAGAAGCAACAAGGAGGCTCTGATACCATGTAGGAGTTGATGAAATCCAACTCCATAGCTCACCAAGATCACCTGCATGCAAATAGCTTACTGAAGAGAAACCGAAGAAGCAAGAGCTTAAAGAAAATAATTCAAGAGAAAATGTTTCACAATAGGAAAATGAAATTGCTATGTGAATGAATTTACAGTGAGAGAGAGACTACTTATAAAGGCCTCAAGGAAGCTTGTAGAACAAGCTAGAAGGAGGTAGAAGATAATGTTGACAACTAAGCACTCTTCCACAAAAAGGTGAGACATGCTAGAAGGGAACAAACTCTCGTGTTGTCAACAACTCATCACTACAACTATTAACTAATAAATTTTAAATAAATGCATTAACCTAATTAAGATTAAGTAAATAGAATTAATAATTAATAATTAATTAATTAATTACTCTAACAAAAAATAGAATAGAGTGTACAAGAGTCAGCCATCCATAGGAGACAAGTGCAAACATTGTGTTAGAGTAAGTTATTTATTACTCTAGTTGCTTTAGCTTTCTTAGGTGCATATAATTAACATTTTATATTAATTATATTGTGCAAAACTAGTTTTTTTTTCCCTCTAGGGTTTAGTTCACCTTTAAAGGTTGAACCTTTGTACTTTTTTTTAATAACTTGGAATACATTTTCGCTCTCATATTGTTGAGAATTTCCAAGCTCTACTTTTTCCATTTTCTGGTTTCTCTTCGTTGTAGGATATTTGCATGTAGGTGTTCTTGAGGATCTGTGGAGTTGGTTTTCTCAACTTTTACATGGTATCATAGCAGACCTACTACTTCCTCATCTAAAGATTCTTGAAGTCACAATTGAGAGTCAAAAACCCCAGCTTTTTTAGATTTTTTTTCTTTAGAAGGGTGAAGGGCAATTTTTTGAGCACTTCGAGCCCAAACAAATGTTGTCATTGGATCTGGAAGGCCATTTTTAGTCAAAATACATTAAAAACTTGTCATTTTTGGCTTTTGGGCATCTGGAAAAAAATTTTAGCCCCCTAGGAGGGCGTATAGACATGTTTTTCAAGAAAAGAATTTTAAAAAATCAAAAAAGGGTTCAAACTAGTGCACCGCTAGTGCTCAGGCGAGTAGCCACTGTGGCACCGTTACTGCACTACCTGAGCACCACTTTGCAGGCTCCACAACTGCAACACCACCATTAGCATGCTACCCTATAGCCACCGTAGCACCACCTCCTGAGCACCACCTACGCCAACAACACTGTTGCTTGTCCACCTATCATCTGACATCAACATTTCATTCACTGATGTTAGCAATCCAACCTGCTGACATCACTTCTTGTGATACATGTTTTTTTCTAGCCTTCGCTAACATCATTTTCTGGCAAGGTAATGTCACTATTTGGTCGCTAACTTCAGCATTCTGGCAACCTAATTTTTTTCAGAGACGGCCTGTAACAGTTGTACGAGCATCAAATTTAAGATAATGTCTATAATTTTCTAAAGAGTGTCTTTTTTGGAGCAACAATCAATTTTTGTCCATAACTTGAGCATACAAACATATTGTTATGATCTAAAAGAAGTACCAAAAAGTTGACTCAAAGACAAAGACAATGGTGCTAGTTTCATTTGATTCTAAGTTCATTTGAGCTTCCAATTTTGGTGTTGAAGTAGAGGCTTTTGTTTCCTCTTCTCTGCATCTGACTTCCAGGTTCTTTTCTCAATTTTTGTGTTTCTCAATAGTTTTTGCTTTGGTTTTGGGGGATATATTTATTCATTGTGGGGGGAGAATTTTCTATTTTTTAATTTACTTCAGAATAAGATCCTTCTGCTTCCGTCTTCTTCTCTCAATGTCGGATCCTTCTATGATCCAGCTCATGCTGCACAACTATCACACTTGGAAGACATAGATGACTAGGCTTCTCATGTCAAGAGGCTTATGGTCCTATCTAGATGTGAACCAACTTGTTCTACAATGCACTTTTGAGGTTCTTTAGCACAAAAACAAAATGGATGAAGCCATAGGACTAATTGCATTGAACATCTCAGATAGTCTATTGTTTCACTTAGATGATTTTACCACTCCACTAGCTATTTGGACCAAATTCCACATGTTGTTTAGCACAGTGAATGAGTTTTAGGCACTACAGCTTGATGCAAAGTTAACTTCTTTAACACCAACCAGCTTTCCCACTATTGAAGACTTCTTGATGAAGTTAAAATCTCTAGGTACAGTTTTGTAGGGATGTGATAAAAACAAAATAGATGATGAGTGTATTTTTTGATACTCTCAAAGTTGCGAGGATAGTATTAGATCTTTTCTTCCACTTTCTACTCTACTATGGATGCCTTGGGTAATAGACATCACATGCCTTCTTTTGAGACAATTTGTGATTGGTTGACACAAGAACAGGCCTTGTTGCCGGGACCCATTTTCTTGCTTTCATAGCTTTTCTAGATTAGCTTCCTCCTAACCTTTGCTTAAGGGGGGATGTTAGAGTAAGTTATTTATTAATCTAGTTGCTTTAGCTCTCTTAGGTGCATATAATTAATATTTTATATTAATTATATTGCGCAAACCTAGTTTCTTTTTTCCTCTAGGGTTTTGTTCACCTTTAAAGGTTGAACCTTTGTACTTTTTATTTAATAACTTGGAATACATTTTCGCTCTCATATTGTTGAGAATTTCCAAGCTCTTCTTTTTTCATTTTTTGGTTTCTCTTCATTGCAGGATATTTGCATGTAGGTGTTTTTGAGGATTTGTGAAGTTGGTTTTCTCAACTTCTACACATTGAAACTATCAAAGTTAAAGATGTTTCTAAGACTATTGCTCATAACATCAATCCCCTCACTAAGGATGATTAGAAAAAGATACTTGATTAAACCACTCTCCATGCCGAACTATGTGACAACCTTGTACTAGTGAGTGTATATGAAATTCAAAAGGTAGATACAATAACTATAGGGGAGGAAATGCAAATACTAGACACACTTATAGTCACTCCTCAAGTCACAAGTGTAAAACCTTCACTACCTATAGTGGTATATCACAGGAAGGAGACAACAAGTTCCAATGTCAGTACATTTATGCAAGACATTCCAACCTCAGTGAATATGCAAGAAACTAAAATAGATAAGGATGAGACAATTAGAGAAGACAAGGTAGAGACACAAGAGAATGAAGGAACTCAAGGAAAAATAGCTCAGGTAGATACACCTACACACCTACACCTCTAGCACATGATCAAGGTGCAACTAGAACTACAAAGGAAGAGAAGGATAAGACTGAGGAGTTAAGTTTGACATCCAAGCGAGAGGAGCAACTAGCAATTCAAACACTAGTGACATTACCAGAATCTAATACTCCTCCTAGCCAAGCTCTTTAGAGGCCAAGCACAGATGCTACACCATTACAATTTTCAAGTCCAAATCTTAGCTCATCTAAGGAAGAAGAGGTAACTACATATGGTGATGTTAGCCTAGATGAAGAGATTGTATTGCCTAAATTTGATTTGGCAGTAATCACAATTGAGCAGATGGGTATGTTACAAGAGGACCTAAAAAAGAAAAAAATCAAGAACTATTTAGAAGGGAGCATAGGAAGTAGCAAGCTTTGATTTACATCAAAGATATTTTCCTAGATGCATTTGGTCTACTGACTCTAGATGAAAACAAGCCCATCATTGAACAATTAACCAATATATTGGAAAGGGTTAATGACACAAACTTGGATACAAATTTAAAAGTACTTGAATGGTGTGAAAGGAAGTTCCAAAATAAGGTAAATGAGAAGATATCAAGTGTTATTGCACTAACATAGGTTGAGCTAGCAACCAAAATAGAAAATGTGAAGAAGATACTAGAGAACATTTTCTCTTCGTACACCAAATTGTGTAATCCTATAGTCTTTACACAAGAAATAAAGAATCACATCTTGAGTTTGGAGAGCCATATATAGTCATCTAGCACTACTTTCCCAATTTTTTAGCTCAAAGTGAGAAACACTTCAAGTACCTCTTGCAATCCTAGAGCCAGTTAGCATCTTTACAAGAGGATAAAGCCAACAACAGGGCTAAAATGAGCAGCATCTAGTCAACATTGACTTCACACATGGAGATATTGCACAAGGAACTAGGCTATGTTGAAACTCTTATGAAGAAATATCCTCATCTTTCTACACTAGAAGGCTTAATCCACCTTGCTACCAAGCTGGCCATCCAACTCAAGTCTTTGGAGGTAGCTTGTGATAATTGGGATACAACTCTAAACATCATACTTGAGGTCCATCAATCATTTTGGTACAAATACACTATTAGTGTATAACCATTGACATAAGTTTCAAAAAGGGGGAGTAAGAGTAATGGGGAAGGAAGCAAGCAGAGAAAGAATGGAGGAAAACCCAAGGTAGAGTAAGTGAACAAAGTAATAAAATTGAACAATATCAGCTTAGAAAGAAACAATGACAAAGTAAAAAACAAAACAATTAGCTCAAGGGGAGTTATGAAATTTTGAGGTATGTTTGATAAGTAATGTTTTGCAAAATTTTGTTTTCAAATTTTGTATAGAAGTCAAACAGATATCTATGTTATGCTTGTAAGGATAAGATCATTAATGCATGACCAAGTGTTTTTGAAACTCATGTCAAATAGGGACATTGTTAATCTCATATTGATTTTGACAAGTGAGTTTCTATACACTTAAGTCATTTACTTAGTTTATGCTAAACAACTAACATATATCGAGCACAACATATAAGTTAGAGCATGCCAAGTAAACAATGAGTCTCGAGCCACTCATGTGCCAAGTCATTCAAGTGTTAAGTATATAGTATGTGCTGAGTGATTTAGATGTCAAGTAAGCAGTCAATGCCAAGTCATTTAGATGTGGAGTGACAATATTGAAGTTACAATTAGTGCCAAGCACCATGGACTTTAGATGCTAACACAATTTTGATGTAGTTGTTTGTATTGGCATGAACTACTACATAAACCATTTTTAAGCCAACTTAAGGATTGATTTACGATCTTTCATTGATAAGGATAAATCTTAACTATGAATCGCTATGTATTACATGCATCGAATAAGTAAAAGGGAAGGTTTAAGTGGAAATATGGGTGAATCATAGCTATTAATTCATACCTAATCCTATGTCACCCAGGTCTTCTTAAGAAAGACAAAACCCTAAAATGTTCTAAGAGTAGAGAAGGAGAGGTTATATGCGTAAACATGACATTCATGGTGACCAAGGTATTATGATTTGAGTTTTATTACAAAATCAATTAAAGGAGAACATAGGAAAGGAAACAATGGACAACAGAGAGACATCTGATCAGAAAGAATCAAGTACACATCAATATAGAGGTGATCTAATGTCAAGCAATAGAGTGCTAATCACAGGATCATTGTTGAGACATTCTAACAGGTGAATAAGTTAAATCTCTTAACAGAGTAGTCCTAATAGGCTATACTGAAATCCTCTAACAAGGTGCTTACTTAATTATGAGTTAAAGTCCTTTAATTAGGCACACTTCTAACAAGGTGTTGAAATCCTTTAATAGGGTAAGACCTAACAGTCTTTGTAAGCTTTTAATAGGGTAGACCTTTGATAGGGTAGATCATGTTTCATGATCAAATATTGTAACCTTCATTGGATATACTTTATTACTATAGTAGTGAATATTTGTGGGTGTCATTCCCACCCTAGTTTTACCTTCTCATTGGAGGGTTTCTGGGTAATCATATCTTATGTCTTACATGTGTGAATACTTACTTGTTTACATACTTTAGATGTATAAGCTTTATATGGTATTTTAGTTTACTTGTTGAATTGTGAGATGGATGTATGGTGAATGTTTTTATAGGTAAAAGTATAAAGTAATGATTCACCACCCCCCCCCCCCCCCCCCTCCCCCCCCCGCCCACCAAGAGTTTACATTTCCTACTGTAATTCCAACACAAAATAGAGTCTTCAAAACAATTTGTTCCCATACATGCACACTTGAACTATTATGATATCAAAGATATACAAATTCATACTTGTTCAAAACCAACAATCAAATGCAAATCAGACAACCAAAATGAATGACACAAGGAAGAATATAGTTCACTTATATAGCATTCATAGGTCAAAAGAGGTACAACCATGCAAGTTGCAAACAGCCATAAAATATTGAAGAGAGGCAAATGAATCTTGCACAGTTCATCAATGGCTGAAAGAGATAAAATAGAATGTCATTAGGTCTAAAGGAAAAGGGGATTTATAGTGATCTTGTAGAGTAATATCAGAGAGACAAAGAAGATTTGACCCTAATCAAGAATTACAACTTTTCTTTTATACTACAAGCATAATTGAGATATTTTTGACTAAAATTTACCCCACAACCATTGCCATTAGGTGATCAGAAAATAATCAAGGTGATCTAATGATAGATTTGATTCAACATACTTCCAAAGATGTGAAAATCATGGAAAACCTGACTAGAACAACCTTGAAGTGATAGAAATGACACCAATCAATGCCAGAATCCCTCATATGGATAATCAAATGGTAGAAAGAATGTCCTTTCATTATTTCTAGCACATCAATAACTCTAGGGTGGTTGGGATCAACTATAAATATTAGACCACACAAGAAAACCCTATCTTTCTCCTTACCATCTTAACAAATTAGCAAAATCAATAGTCAAATCAGGTCAAGCAACCAGAGAGCACCACATGGACCAGTAATATTATTTCATCTTGTCAGCTTGTGAAATCCTCATGAGTTTGACTGCTAAATCACCTTAATTGTGCCACCCTTTCTTTATGTTCACTATTAACTATTTTTAGCTAACTCTTTGTGAACTATGGACCATATGGATACGTTTCCTCATGGTGCTTTCCTACATTGTCTAAAGATTGGGCAAGTCCATACTGTGAAAAAATGATGATTGTCGATCTAAGAAGATTGACGATCATAAAAAACCTCACTTATTACTGCACTTTCTTTTGACTTTTTTAGGCCCATTGGACACTCAACATCCACCTTAGCATACACATAGTCCTCTGACCAATCAAAACCTGTTGACCTACCATGTTGCTCTGACATATCTGCACTAGTCTAACAAGCTCAACCTTTGTGGCTAGCAAGAGGGAATGACATCATACAATCCACATGTTAGAACATCACTTTGTCACATTATCTAAAGGCCTTGCATCTTCAGAAAGGGAGAAAGTGATGGTGTCATGTCCCCTTTTCAAATAATTAAAAATAATAATCTTTTCTAAGGCAGGCAGGCCCAAAAAGGTGAAGTTTCAGAAAAAGGGGATAATCTTTGGAAGCTAATGGACTAATAAATGAAAATTATTATTAAAATATGTTTTATTAACCCCTCTTGGACGTGAGTTAGGGTTATGCCCTCTTTTAAGGAGTTTGGAGGCATTTTGGGCTCATTCTAGAACTTGATTTTTGCTCATTTCTTTGTTGTTCTTTAGAGGCTGCCAAACCTATGGAGAAGGAGACCCAAGAACGGGAATTTTCAGGTTTCTAGGAAGGCTAAGGACAGTATTTTGAAGCCATTCCATGTGCATGCTCATACAGAGTTTGCCTTTGTGCTGAACAGTGCAGATTTGTGGGTTTTCGGGTTTTTTTTTGTAAGAGTTTGGTGTTTCCGGTTGAGTATTTCATATCAGTTTGGTTTGCTGATGTATTTAAGACTTTTAGATGTTAAAATAGAGCTGAATATATGTATTTGGTCATGATTATACTTCTATGATAGATTATTAGTGTTTTTGTGGTGTCTTTGGGCTATTCTGTGTTCTTTTCGGGAGCCCGATGAGCATTGTTTTTATCCTCCGTTTGGGAGCTGTTGTGTAAATGTTATACATATCTGAAATTTTCATTTTGTAGGCTATTATGCTATTTAAATTTCTATAAAAATTTCCACTTTCAGATTTATTAATAATATGTGAAGCTGTGAAGTTTTTGGCACTATTTCGAGCATACCCGATTTGGGTTTTATTGAGAAATTGGTGGATCTTTAAAATATTGGTTGTTTGATTTTAAAGATCTGATTAGAGGCTTGAAATATCATATAAAATCAGAAAAGGGACATTTCAGTGGTATCAGAGCTATGATCTTGCCAGTCTGAGGGTTTGTAGAAGTTTGCATGTCAGTTTTGACAACTACCCAAATCTTGCATGTCAAAATCTATGGTTGCATGCTACTTATAATAATTTGCATGTTAGTTCTTGGTGAATTTGGTGGTTACATGTCAAAATATATGGTTGCATGCTACTTCTAATCATTTGCATGTTAGTTCTTGGTGAATTTGGTGGTTGCATGTTGCTTCTAATCAGCTGCATATCAAAATCTATGGTTGCATGCTACTTCTAATCAATTGCATGTTAGTTCTTGGTGTTTGAAGAAGTTATAATCTATTGGGGTTACACTCTACTTTATCCATAATGGATAGGTATAGTAAAAAGTCTCAAAGGACACGATCTTGGACAATTGATATCCAAAGTCAGAATAGTAGAAAGGATGGTTATTTAGACATTCGAGATAAACTTAGGAAAATAAGCCATGACATGTCTGATAGTTGGTTGAGCACCATCGTATGATGAATGACATGTTGTCTGACCCAGCTAAGGTGGATAAGTTGACCAAATTTCTATTTGGTAGATTTTCTCATAGGGAAAGTGACACAATTACCAAGAACTTGCATGAGGAATTTGAGAAACTAGCTTATAGCCAGGCAGAGGTCTCAGATTCTACTCCGCCACAGGAGGTAGTGAGAAAGGATATTATGCAGATTGATAGTAATGGTCAACTTGATACTCAAATTGAGACAATTGTACATAGGTCGTTAAAGGGTGATATCACAGGCATTTAGGATGGTATAGTTACAACAGGTAGTGACTACAGCATAGTGGGTTCAGATGATGATTATGAGGATGTTGTTGTGCATGATGGTGAGATACCTGGTAAAGATGAGTAGACATTGAGCATTCATGACTTTGCTGAGAAAGAGTACCAGGCACAGTTAGATGCTTCGTCAAATGAGGTTGAGGCTAGTAGTACTTCACACGATTTGTCTAGCCAGCTGAAAGTGAACAAAGACAGTATTGTGACTTCATTATCTCATCATGACAAGTATGTGGAGTTAGTTGGTATTGGTCGTATTACTCAAGTGAGGATTTTTCTTGAGTTACCAGCTGATTCTAGTTTACAGATATGGACTCGAGATTATTATATTGGCATTTGGGATTTAGTTGACTGGAGATCTTTAACACTTTTTGGTAACAGTGTTTATTTGGGTGCTATCATGGATTTGATTAGTAGATTGCACGGTGTTGTTTTTTCTTGTTCCAGCAGCTTGTTCGATGTTGTTATTAGTTTTTATACACCGATGTTGGGCTTTGTTCATATATCTAGTCGACCATAATTGCTAGAATGTGTTGTGTGTACAGATGAGTCCCAGGATCATATTGGCATTGATGACATCCAGGAGGATGCAGTGAGCAGTTTTGAAGACTTAGTTTCCTTGGGAGTTTCTTTTGGTACAGAGGAGTTGGACAGCAGTGCTACAATTTTTGATAGTCTGTATGTTGATATGAGCTTTGGAGTTGATTCATAGGATATGGATGGTAATACTCTAGAGACTAGTAACTTTGAGGATACTCCTTTAGACAGTGCATCAGAGGAGGTTTGTAGGAGATAGTCTAGTCAATGCCATCATGTGTCTAATCAATTGAGAGTTAGTGAGCAAGACATTGCTATCACTTGCCAACATTTCGATGCTGCTCATCAGTTGTTTTTAGTTTATGGATGGGGTTCTCCTACTAGTGATGAGTAGGAAGGCAGCTATCTTTCCTTGACAGAGATCCACTCTTTATGGGAGGCTATTCAGATTTTGAGACAGAATTATATGTAGTTGGTAGCCGACAGAGATTATCTTACGGAGTGGGGGAGTAGAGCATATGATGCATTATTGGCTAAGGAAGATGAGGTGAGTGAGCTTACTCAGCAACTCGAGGTGACTTCTGAGATTCTTCAGAGTACACAGTTGGCATTTGAGGAGTCACAATTTCATTTGACTAAGGTGACCATGGAATTGGAGCGACTGCAATCTTTACCAGATTCTGTACAGTCACAACCTGTGGTGTCTAGTGATCTGAGGATGTCCATGGTCGAGATTGTCAGAGACAATGGAGATGGGGATGCATCCATCCTTGATACTAACATTGGCATATCGGGTTCATCCCCACTAGAGTCAGGTTCAGTTGAGTTGGGTGCTATAGCAAATTTTTGTGGTATGCCTGACATGGTGATGACCTCTAGCACTAATGGCATGAAGACTAGAGATGTTGTATCAAAGACCATGTGTGATGTTGGTGAGCCGATAGTTGGCATGGTTCCTGCTAGTAATACCACTCCCTTGGTGATGTCTTTAGAGGTAGTAGTCAGTTCCAACTTGGTTAGTGATCGATTGTAGTTAGTTACATCTGGATTGTAGTCTGAGCCACTGACTGAGATTGGTGCATTCTATCAGCATTACATTGTGAGGTATGCTCATCAATTTACCTTTGATTACCATGTTGATGAGATGATGATACAGAGATGTACTTTGGTTCCTAGTGCTTATCATCAGTTATGGGATAGTTTGATGCCTTGAGATGAGAGTTGTGATGGGCACAACATGGCGATAGGTTCTACAGTTGATAGCTTGATAATACGTGACTTAGAGCAGGAGTTTTGAAGTGATGCTTCAGCGGGTGTTGTTATTGATTCTACTCCTTTGGCTATGACATCTCCTGACTTAGCTGGTGATCAGTCACAGTGGGTTGTATAACTTGTTCATGATGAGCTGTTGACTGAGGTTGGTTTTTTTTATCAACATATTATATTGCAAGGTATGTACATCAGTTAGCATCTGATCCTTGTGTTGAGGAGTTGATGGCAGACAAATTTGGTTTGGGTTCCAATTCTTGTTGTTTATCTTGTGATGGCTTTTCAACATCAGGGGTGCATGGGAGTTATGGTTATGAGATAGTGGTCAGTGATCTACAGAGTTGTGTTGACTGCAAGAGTTGTACAGTGTGTGGATTCTCCATACTTGGTACAGTTTCATTCGGGAGCATTCACCATTGTTGCAGAGTTGGATTGTACATTCTGTATAGGCCAGTGGAATGTGTTGATGGTATTTACTGTGTTGATAGTTTGATTTGTCCACTTTACTTGGGTTTTGATGTTCTAATAGTTTGTGTCTCGTGGGTTTCTAACTATGGAAGTTGTGACTTTGGAGTTTGGTTGAGCAGTAATTGTCAGTTTGATTATGGATTCCTCTTGGTTATATTGCAGAGGATATTGCAGGAGCCTGTGTTAATTGACAATAGTATAGTTCATGGCTACATTTGGGATCCAAGTGGATTGATTGGTTTATTTTTCAGCCATTGCTTGAGGACAAGCAATATTTGGAAGGGGAGGACTTGTCATGTCCCCTTTTCAAATAATTAAAAATAATAATCTTTTCTAAGGCAGGCAGGCAGGCCCAAAAAGGTGAAGTTTCAAAAAAAAGGGGATAATCTTTGGAAGCTAATGGACTAATAAATGAAAATTATTATTAAAATATGTTTTATTAACCCCTCTTGGACGTGAGTTAGGGTTATGCCCTCTTTTAAGGAGTTTGGAGGCATTTTGGGCTCATTCCAGAACTTGATTTTTGCTCATTTCTTTGTTGTTCTTCAGAGGCTGCCAAACCTGTGGAGAAAGAGACCCAAGAACAGGAGTTTTCAGGTTTCTAGGAAGGCTAAGGATGGGATTTTGAAGCCATTCCATGTGCATGCTCATACAGAGTTTGCCTTTGTGCTGAACAATGCTGATTTGTGGGTTTTCGGGTGTGTTTTTTGTAAGAGTTTGGTGTTTCCAGTTGAGCATTTCATATCAGTTTGGGTTGCTGCTGTATTTCAGACTTTTAGATGTTAAAATAGAGCTGAATATATTTATTTGGTCATGATTATACTTCTGTGATAGATTATTAGTGTTTTTGTGGTGTTTCTAGGTTATTCTGTGTTGTTTTCGGGAGCCCGATGAGCATTGTTTTTATCCTCCGTTTGGGAGCTGTTGTGTAAATGTTATATAGATCAGAAAATTTCATTTTGTAGGCTGTTATGCTATTGAAGTTTCTATAAAAATTTCCACTTTCAGATTTATTAATAATATGTGAAGCTATGAAATTCTTGGCACTATTTCGGGCATACCCGATTTGGGGTTTATTGAGAAATTGGTGGATCTTTGAAATATTGGTTGTTTGATTTTAAATATCTGATTAGAGGCTTGAAATATCATATAAAATCAGAAAATGGACATTTCAGATGGTCATACATCCTCTTTGATATAATGACCTAGATGAATAAAACCAACCTTATACTCCATGTCAGTATTTTAGGAAAATAGAACTCACCCATACGTCAGTCACCTGACAACTTATTTGTGTAGTCACCTTGGCAGCCCACTAAAGAAGCTAGACCCACAATACTACATGGCAGAATGTCACTTCACCACATTCTCTAAATTTTAAGTAATATCAAATGCAAGAAAGCAACAAGTGTAGATCTTAATCCATCTGATGGTGGAAGAGGTGTGGGCCCATAGAAATAGTAAAGTACATAGTTAACCCATGAAATAAGATATGACCTAAGGTTCTAAAGATGTATATTTTGCATACCTTAATTTGAATATTTAAAATATATGAACCTTAGTTGAGTTTAAATTCAAATATTTCCATTTTGGCGGGAGGGCAAAAATAGCCAATAGTAGCATCCCTAAGCCTAGAAGTATGGTATAAGCTATGATTAATTGTCTTCACTTCATCATCATAAACAAGCTTAAGACATTTATGAATAGGTGAAGCAAAAAAATGCATGATATTTAGCCATGGTAAACCAAGCTTAACTTGAAAGTGATCAGAAGTAGGAACAACAACAAAGGTAGTGTTCACAATCTTTCCACAAAGTTCATCTGGGAAATCAATAGAATCAAATGATGAATAAAGAAAACCATTACAAGTTTGAATCCACACATCTAATTTATCATAAAAACCACATTGCAAACTTTTCAAAAAAATATTTTATTCTGTACTAACATTGACTAAAGAGGTAGGATCAACAAGACAACCATGAGTGGGTATCTCAGCAATCTTAGCATAAATATAAAGGGGACCATCAGGAGCTTTAATAGTCTCAAAATAATCAAATGTAATCAAAAGTTCCTGAGGTCATTTTTTTCTTAGATTGTTGTCAAGATTTAGGTTGAGGATTTAATTTAGGTTTAGGTTTCAATCAAGGTGGAGCTAAAACTTGAGATTGAAGTGGAAGTTGAGATTGAGGTGGAGATACAGATGGAACCACATGCTCAACTTGATTACCCACATGATTAACATCATCCATCATTGAATTGTACAAGATATCCATAGAAGATGGCTAAGCAATAGTATTAGTGTCATGTGTAGGTAAAGAATTTGTATAGATTTACAAATTTTGATTAGGAGGAGAAATAGATTTATTCCCACTACCATAAAAATTATGAACAGATAAAGCATTAGAATCAATTAAGTCATGAACCTTATGTTTTAAAGAATAACATTTCTCAGTATCATGAGCATTCTGGCAATGATATTGACAAAAAGCTTTCAGATCAAAAGATTTAGCCACCATTGTAAAAATTAAAAGAGGACAAATAGGGGGTAAAGTAATTATATTAGCAGTTAACAACCTATTCATGATAGAATGTAAAGATTTAGAGAGAGGAGTAAATGTACAATTCAATAAAAAAGTAGTGGATACATAAGTGTCATTGTGAGATGCAACAACAAATAGATCAACAACTACATTTGCTTGTCTATTTATCTTGACATAGTTGTTGAATTTTTGAATTTTATTTGGATTAAGAGTAGCATCACTTTTATCAATAGGATTAGGAGCCATTGGAGTGGTGCTCTCAAATTGACTCACTTGTAATTGATAATGATGAGCATTGTAAAAAGTTGTTGAAAAGACATAAATGCAGTAAGAAGAATCTTATGTCTAATATCCTTTTGCAAATTTAAAATAAACATACATTAAATATCAATATCAACAACAGAATAGGAAATCTGAGCATACAAATGCTTAAATCTGCCAATAAATTCAGTCAATTTTTCTTTAGAATTTTGTTTACAATTCATCAAATCAATAAAAGACACTTGCAAGACAATGTTATTTTGAAATTGTTGAATAAAAGCATTATCAAGTTGAGGAAATGAATGAATAGAATAAGGAGTCAAAGAAAAAAATCATTGTAAGGCATTGTCATGAAAATTTTGAGCAAACAACTTTGCTGAAATCCTATGATCATGAACATAATTACTACAAAGGATTTGAAATGTTTTAACATGATGAACAGGGTCTCCCTTACCATTATAATTCTCAAGACAAGGCATATTGACTTGTTGGGAAATGGGACTACAAATAATATCCTAAGACAAAGAACTTCTCATGTCACAAGTAGGGATACTAAACTTGTTTTGATTCAAAGATACAAGTTGTTGTTGTAAAGATAACACAGTTTGAGCCAAGTTGATAATTGTAGAATCATAAGAAAAAATAGGAAAACTAGCAAAATTAGAAACACTAGGCAAAGTGTAAGAAGCTACAAGAATATAAGACACAACTAGAGGAACACTAGGTACTATAGTTGGCAGAGGATTAGAATAAGTAAAAGGAACATTATGATAAGTAGGTTGTAAAATAGGAAGGGACATGGGAGAAACACTCATAGGAATAGAGGGAATCATCATAGTCACCAAAGGAGTATAAGTAGGAACACTAGGGAAAGGAACAAAAGAAGATTCTACACTAGTGACAAGAGGAAACAATCCTAAATCTTGAGCTTCTTGAGGTAAAGGTTTAACATTGGAATGCACAAGGTGAGTAATGTCACACAAGAGATTAACACCTTGTCACTATCATGAAGAAATTTCTTAAGAGCCTCTATAGCTTGAACAAAATCTTGATTATGGTTTTCTTGAAGAAGCCAATTACCCATTTTATCAAGTTCATTTGAAAGTTTTTTGACTTGTTCAGGAGGAACTCTTAAAGCATCATCCTCATCATTAGATGAGTGAGAAGAGTTTTTCTCCATAAGAGGATTACAATCATGAAGAATCAAAGTTTCACCTAAAATCCTCAGAAAAGGAGAAGAAGACTTAGGCTCAAAGGTACCCATAAGTCTACGACTGTGTCTAACCTAAGTTTAGAAGTAAGACTACAAGTAATAAAGTTCATAGACCAATGCAATGTAAATGAACAAAACTATAAAACAATAATATTTTTGTATTTTCAAAGAGATTTTGGAATTTTTTTGTATTTTTCAATGTAAAATGCAAGATCATAAATTAAATATAATCTTAATTCAAGAAAAGACATAATGAAATGAAAGGAAATATAATACCACAAAGCACAATAGGGCATCTAATTCCACACAAGAAAAGAGGGTAAGCATGTCGAGTTCACCAAAACAAATAGTGAAGGTGAACACACAAGATAATATGAAAGAAAATCCAACACCATAAAACAAAATAGGGCATCTAATTCCACAAAAGAAAAGAGGGTAAGTGTCTCAGGTTCACCAAAATGAATAAGAAGAAAATGGAAACCCTCTTCCAACCCTAATTTCCAAAAGGAATCATCCAAATTGATTAAGCACAAGAGAGTGATCAATGTAGAAATGGATCAAGTGATGAAAACTAGGGAGAAAGGGAGTTATATGATCTTCCTATTTTTGAGGGAGTATGTGCCAAAATCCTAAAATAGATAAAAGACAAAGATTCACCTTGAATCTGTAAAATGTTGTTTTCTGATGTCTGTATGTAGTTTCTAGAAAATTTGCAATCTGTTCTAGGCTAGAAATGTTTAGATAGAGAAAACTAAGAAATCTTTTGTCTTTTTGAAGGGACATTGACCTTTAGCCTATTGACGGGGCACAATTGCACCCTGAAAAGTTGACCTTGACCTGCACTACTCTGACAAAAAATTTGTTCACAAATCTTGCAAGTTCGACAAAAAGGGTATCTGAATCTACTCTATGATTCACCATTGCACATTTGTAACTACAACAGAAATGCTTTGTTTGTTGGATGTTGGGGGGTGGTGGTTTTCTCAGTCAAACCCCAGTTTGGAATTAACCTTGAAATATAATTGGAACAATATATATATAAACAAAGTAAATGGAATTATTCACCTTGCTTATGAATAAATCCTTGTGGAGGATTCCAATCCTTGAATCCAAAAGTATGGATGCTCCAAATATATGTAGAAATGTATATATGATGTCTCAAATCAATGTCATTAGATCTTCAACACCAATCTTGAATGTATCTTTACATAGAAGATGGCTTGGATGAATGTGGATAAAATCTTCAACAAGAAGGCTCCACAAAGATTGAATCCTTCAACGGCTAACAATGGATCTCCTTAATGAATTGGATGCTTGAACACTTGAATGCTTGAATGCTAGAAGAACTTCACTTCACTTTATTGATTATAGGTAGATTGTAGATAGTGGATGCACTCATGAAGTTATGGATGTCAAAATGAGGGAAGAAGGCTTCCTTATATAGTGATCTAGTGCACTAACTTCTAGAGAAGGCTGACATAGGAGCATTAAATCCTATTTAACCTTAACCCCTAGGAATAGACCTAGATTAAATGTAATTTAAGAATCCACCATTCTAAAACCTGAAATAGCCAACCCAGAAGCAAGAAAAGAAACTTTTCAAAGCTCGAGATCCTAAAACTCCCAAAAATTGAAAATGGGACCTAGGATCAGGGATGAGGTTGACCTTGTCCTAGGTTAAGGTCAAGGTTGACCTTGACCCATAAGCTCGTTCTTGACCCAGAGGCCAAAGTCCTCAATTTAACAAAGTCGTTTGTCAAAAATAGGCTAGAAATAGAGAAAGAGAAGCAGAACAGAGGGAAAATAATCAAATCCATGCAAAGACCCATTCAAGGCACCTGACATGACCCTATACCACTTACTCAGAGGGCTAAATGCTCTTAACATGAAAGTGCTTCCACTTTAAGATGATACAATAAAATAAAAAAATGAATAATAACATTTAGAGTCATATAATACAACACCTATAGTTCTTTTAGTTAAAAATGTTTGTCTAAGCATGTAAAGGTTTTAGGAAAATAAATAGACTATCAGAAAAATTGCTACTAACCAATGAAAAAACAAGAAATTCAAAATTTAAACTGTTAGAATTGATTTAGAATAACTAAGGGGAGGGGGCAAGGGGGTGGGTGAATCAGTTATTCAAGGTCCAAATGTCCTATTCAAACTTTTCACTAAGTGTAGTGAATCCATTCACCATTCATTCATCAAAGCTTTAACTTATCTAATCGGCAAGTTATTATAAATCAACATGCACATAAAGAATCAACACATGACACCGTGATTTACATGGAAATCCAATTTGAGAAAAACCACCAGTAATATGCTACTCAATTCTCACCCTTCTGAAGTGATGCCCTATGAAAGGCCTACCCTATTAAAGGCTTACAACACACTGTTAAATGTGACCTTGTTAGAGGATTTAACCACCATGTTAGAAGTGGGCCTAGTTAAAGGACTTTAGAACATTCACTTGGAATGCCACCCTATTAAAGGATTTACAAATGGCTGTTAGGCCAACCTAAGTCCATAGGATTTTTAGATCTAATACAATTTCTAGAGTGTATTAGAAAATCTTGACCTGACTACAACATGCAACTTATCTTACAGACCTCAGATCACTACTCAGCTCATACCCTTGTCTGGCCTTTAATCTCTGCAACTCTTAACATCTTGCCCTTCTTTCAAGCTTTGTCTCCTTGAGTCTCCACACTCAATGTACTAGTGAAATCATCTCTTTATGACCACTTGTAGAAGCAGAGCCTCTGTGCTCTTCCTTCTCCTAGATGTCTCCTCCTTGACACCCTTTCAACCACTTTACAGACTTGGCTCTTTTGCAGCAATAGTACCAGTAGCTCTTTGCTTCTTGGTTTATGACTTCTTAAATAGAAGTCTTGGAGTACCATTTCCTGCTCATTTCTTCCATTTTTCAATTTTAATTCACATGGATTAGGTAGGATTCATTGCATCTAACCCATATTTTGTTTCTTCTAGAAACTTCTTGAATAATCCTTTAGAATTCACCCAAAAATGGCTTACATAGGATTCTGTGCCAACAACTCATTATCCTTATCCTCCAACTCATTCACATTTAAATTCAATGTGACCACTATGTTGGCTTAGATTTGGTGAATCTTCATCGTTTGAAATAATGTAGCAGCTCAACACTATTGAAATACTGGTGCTTGGCACATATTGTGTTACTTGGCATCAACTGTGTTTTTCTTGATGCTCGGCACCTAAAGATCACTCGACACACACTAGAAATGTCTGTTACTCGGCTTCTACTAAAAAATTTCTCAACTTCAACTAACTTTCTCAACACCCACTTATGATTTTAGTTTAAGCTTAGCAGTCAACCTTGTTACAACTTCTTCCTCCAATAATTCTAAGTGCGACCAACCTCTGTATCTTTGAGCATGTCATCAATACATTACTTAACCATTGTCTTAACTAATCCTTGCACTTCATTACAACATCATAACTCAACCTTTCCCTTAGGTGTTCTTGTTACATCTTGTTGATCAAATCCTCTTCATCAATCAACTAAGTGATAGTACTTGGATCTTATAAGCAAATATCATCCCTACAAATAGTAGGTTTGACATCAATGACAAAATAATGATTGAAAAAATTCTTTTACAACAATCTCCCTCTTTGATCTTCAACAACAATGAGCTTTTCAATCAGATTTCCAACAATCTCCCTCTTTGGCATTGATGGCAAACCAAACTGATAAACCATAGGACTAAACTATTCAACCACAAGCTTATTAGGTTAGAACAGTAAGTCAAATGCCAAAAAGTAAATTGTAACATCACATCTCTTTCTACTATTCTAATTGCTCCATTTCAGCTTCTACCTCTTTTTTGTTGTATCCATGTTATTTTTCTTTCTCCCTCTGTATTGCTTATCTTCAGCTGTTCTAATCAACCTCTAATTATTCTTGTCAACTTCTCCCACTAACTTCTTTGATCAATTTTAAACATCTTCAACAGTAAAACCAAACTGATCAGTTGTCTACTTAATCTCCCTCTTTGACAACAATGCCAAAGACATATTAGCATCTTTAATATGCAAGTGCAACTTTTACAGGTTTATTCAATGTCTCCCTCTCTCACCTTGCTTGTGACTGATTTGAAATTCCAGCACTTCTACTACTTTAGGCAGGGATCCCAAAGTAAACATCCTCTACATTAATGTATAAAATCTTCAACATTCAACTTATTTGATGCAGGACATATTTTCTTTTTGGTTCAAGTAGCCTTAGCTAGGGGTATCACCCCTAACTTACCTCTAAGATACTCAAAAGAATCTTTTGGTAGTGCTTTTGTGAAGATATCAACAATCTATTCCTTTGAGCTTACATATTCCATCTTCACTTGTTTGTCTTCCACCGGCTCTCTTACATAGTGATACTTGATTGCAATATGCTTAGTTTTAGCATGCATTACTGGATTCTTTGATATGTTAATAGCACTTGTATTATCACAATAAAGTATCACAGGCTCAATTACCTCTTCCTTCATACCTTGCAGCAAGTGTTTGATCCATACAATATTGGTGCAGTTTATAGCAGTTGCCACATATTCAGCTTCAGCAGTAGATTGTGAGGTGCAACTTTCCTTTTTGCTAGTCCATATAATCAACCTCTTTCCTAAGAAAAGTGCTCCTCCACTGGTGCTTTTTATATCATCAATGTTGCCTCTCCAATCTACATCAATGTAGGCTTTCAATTCAAATTTTTCATTTCTCTTGTAGTATAAACCAAAGTCATCAGTTCCTTTCAAGTATCTCAATATTCTCCTCACTGCCATTAAGTGATTTTCTCTTAGATTTGTAGAAAATCTTGCTACTATTCCAATAGCTAATGCAATGTCTAGTCTACTATGTACAACACATTGCAGCTTGCCAATCATTGACCTATATAATGTCTGATTTACTTCAACAGACTCATCATTCTTGGATAGTTTATGGCATGTTGCCATTGGTGTGCTAACTAGTTTTGAGTCTTCTAACCCAAATGTTTTGAGTACTTCCTTGATGTATTTGGATTGGGTCACAAATATGCCATGCTTCAATTGATGTACTTGTAATCCAACAATGAATTTGATTTCTCCAAACATTGACATCTCAAATTCATGCTTCATTTGATCAGCAAAATCTTTGCATAAAACATCTTTTCCTCCAAATATTATATCATCAACAAAGATTTCTAATATCAAAATGTCTTTACCTTCCTCAACTTTGATGTACAAGTTGTTGTTGTCATCTATTCTTTCAAATCCTATCTTCACAAGATATTTGTGTAACCTTTCATACCATGCTCTGGGTGCTTGCTTCAATCCTTAAAGTGCTTTGTGTAGCTTGTAGATCATGTCCTTGTTCTTTTCATCAACAAATCCCTCTAGTTGTTCTAGGTAAACTTTCTCTTCAAATATACCATTCAAAAAAGTAGACTTCACATCCATCTGGTAGACTTTGAAACCTTTATATGTAGCATATGCAAGTAATGTTCTCACTCCTTCCATTCTTGCAATAGGAGCAAATGTCTTTCCATAATCTAGTCCTTCTTCTTGTGCATAGCCTTTGCAAACTAGTCTAGCCTTGTTTCTTGTTACCTCAACATTCTCATCAAGTTTGTTTCTAAACACCCATTTTGTACCAATCACATTCTTATCAACTGGTCTAGGAACTAGAGACCATGTTTTATTTTTCTCAATCTGATCTATCTCTTCTTCCATGGCTTTATACCAGTCATCATCTTGTAGTGCATCTTTCACTATTTTGGGTTCAACCTTGCTTAATAGACATGATTCATTTTTTAGCATATTCCTTGTCATTGGTCTGGCATTCTTGTCACCAATGATTTGATCTGTAGGGTGATGTTTTCTCACATACTTGGCTAATTTGGGTTCATTCCTTCTTTCCACATTTGATCCTTCAACTTCAAAGTCATTTTGTTCTTCTTCATCTAACATTTCATCATTCCTTTCTTGCATACTATTTTTAGAATCAGAATGTGCATTTTCTACATTCTATAGCTTAGCTTTTGAATGTAGCTCGACATTCACAGGCTGAGACTTGGCAGATACTAAAGTTTGTTGTTGATTCCCAACTTGATTTGCAACATTGTCTTCAACTGTCATTTCTTCATAGAAGTATACAAAGGATCTATAATCCTCTGTTTTCTTTCACTCATCAACCTAAACTTCTGCATGCTCATCAAAATTTACATTTGCACTCTCCACAATTTTGTTAGTGTTAACATTCAAACACTTATATGCCTTACTTCTAGTGGAGTATCCAAGAAATGTGCCTTCATCACTTTTTGCATCAAACTTGTCATTTCTAGTATCTTTTAGAATATAGCATTTGCAACCAATTTCTAGTATCTTTTAGAATATAGCATTTTGTACCTTTCTTGACTTGTACTCTATTTAGTGTGTAGACTGCAGTACTTACAGCTTCTCTCCAGTACTTTAGTGCAATATTTTTCTCCATCATCAAGGTTCTAGCACAGTCAATCACTAAGCTATTCCTCCTTTCAGCAATACCATTCTGCGGTGGAGTTCTTGGTGCTGACATTTGCCTTTTGATACCTTTTTCATTGCAGAATATTTCAAACTCTCTTGATGTGAACTCACCTCCTCTGTCTGACCTTAGGCATTTCAGGTTATTTCTTGTTTCCTTCTCAACTCTAGCCAAATACCACTTAAACATTTGGAATGCATCAGATTTTTGTTTTAAGAACATAGCAGTCATCATCCTAGAGTAGTCATCTACAAATAGCATTATGTATCTATCTCCTAGGTAGCTTTGCACTTCTATTGGGCCACATAAGTCTGTATGGACTAACTCTAGTACTTCTTTGGAAGTGTATGTTTTTCTTTTGAAACTAGACTTAGTCATCTTTCCTAGTTGACATTATTTGCACATTGTGTTTTTAGGTTTCTTCAATGTGGGCAACCCTCTGACTTTCTTTTTCTTGTTGATATTAATCAGATCATCAAAGTTAACATGACACAACCTTTTATGCCACAACCACACATCATCAAGTCTAACAACAAGATATGTTGCATCTTCCATATCTAGGTAAAACAGATTACTCCTAGTTTGTTCACCTTTTCCTATCAAATTTCCATCAGTGTCATAGATCTTGGCAGTTTTGTTTCCAAATTCAACTTTGCAACCTACATTGCCTAACTGTGATACACTCAACAAGTTGTAGTTCAGTCCTTCAACATAGTATGCATTATCGCATGAAATTTTCTCTGTAAGTTTGATAGAACCTTTTCTTTTGATTTGACATGGGGCATCATTACCAAATATAACATGATCTCCATCATACTGAGTAAAGGTAATGAACTTACTTTTGTCTCCTATCATGTGATGTGAGCATCCACTATCTATGATCCACTTGTCATTCTTGTTCACACAGGTAACCAATATTGTTCCTTCATCTTCATCTTTATTTGATTCATCCTTCATGGCTACATAACTACTTCATCATCATTCTCATCAGAGTCTTCTTCAACAATGTAGCATCTCTTGCCTTTCTCTTTGCTATCATCTTCTCTTTTGTTCCTATACTTGTTTTCTTCTTTGTAGTTCTTCTTCTGTGGAAATCTTGCAGCTATATGACCTACTTCATTGCAATTGAAATATATGATAAGGAGCTTACCTTTGAATTTGCCTTTACCTCTATGGAATCTCCTAGCCAGTAGTGCTTCTAACTG
This sequence comes from Cupressus sempervirens, assembly GCA_028749045.1. NCBI lineage: Eukaryota > Viridiplantae > Streptophyta > Pinopsida > Cupressales > Cupressaceae > Cupressus > Cupressus sempervirens. The sequence continues at coordinate 33,159,156 of CM053790.1, forward strand.
TTCCACATCTTCCTCATCTGTGCTGCTATCACTAGATGCATGTTTTCCTTTTCTTCTTCTCTTGCTTGATGTGTCCTCCTCAGTATCTTTTATTTTCATCTTGGCCTCGAAAGTAGATTCAAGGTTCTCAAGTCTGTAGTTGTCAAAATTAGATAGCTCAAATGTAGTAAGTCTTCCCACTATTCCTTCAAAGGTTAGTGTGTTCCCTTAAACAAACCTCAACTCTTGGATGGCTAAAACTCTAATAGAATAGATAGGAAGTAGAGTTCTTAAGTATTTTTTGATAGTTGTTTCTTCTTCCAATTGTCCACCTGGACTTCTTATTGCACTTACCACTTCTTTCATTCTTGCAGCATATTGAGCAGCATTTTCACCTTCTTCCATCTTCATGTCATCAAACTTTCCTCTTAAGATTTCTCTCTTTGCTCTCTGAATATTTTGATCTCCTCCATAGATTTTTGATAAGGTTTTCCACATTTTGAATGTAGTGTCACAATATTTGATGTCATCATATTTTGCATAGCTGAGTGTAGAGGCAATCTCCAACATTGCTTGGTTATGCTCCTTCTTTTTATTCAAATCATCTGCAGTAAGAGGTCCTGTTGGAGTTACATGTTCTGTTCCAATTGAGGTTTGTGCATAGTCACCTATTGATCCAAGGTGCAATTTCATCAGACTCTGCCATGTAGCAAAGTTGTCTTTGTTGAGCTTGGGAACTTCTCTCTTCGACATCTTGATCTTTCTGCTTCTCGTACCTTGAAACTAAATCAGCAGATGGCTCTAATACCAATTGTTAGAATTGCTTTAGAATAACTAAGGAGGGGGGGTGAATTAGTTATTCAAGGTCCAAATGTCCTATTCAAAATTTTCACTAAGTGTAGTGAATCCATTCACCATTCATTCATCCAAGCTTTAACTTATCTAATCAGCAAGTTACTATAAATCAACATGCACATAAAAAATCAGCACATGACATAGCGATTTACGTGGAAACCTAGTTTGGGAAAAACCACTAGTAACATCCTACTCAATTCTCACCCTTTTGTAGTGATGCCCTATGAAAGGCCTACCCTATTAAAGGCTTACAACACACTGTTAAATGTGACCTTGTTAGAGGATTTAACCACCCTATTAGAAGTGAGCCTAGTTAAAGGACTTTAGAACATTCACTTGGAATGCCACCCTGTTAAAGGATTTACAAATGGTTGTTAGGCCAACCTAAGTCCATAGGATTTTTAGATCTAATACAATTGCTAAAGAGTATTAGAAAATCTTGACCTAACTACAACATGCAACTTATCTTGTGGATCCCATATCACTACTCAACTCATACCCTTGCCTAGCCTTTAGTCTCCGCAACTCTTGACAGCTTGCCCATCTTTCAAGCTTTGTCTCCTTGAGTCTCCACACTCAATGTACTAGTGCAATCATCTCTTTATGAATACTCATAGAAGTAGAGCCTTTGTGCTCTTCCTTCTCCTAGATGTCTCCTCCTAGACACCCTTTCAACCACTTTGTAGACTTGGCTCTTTTACAACAACAGTACTAGTAGCTCTTTGCTTCTTGGTCTATAACTTCTTAAATGGAAGTCTTGGAGTACCATTTCTTGCTCGATTCTTCCATTTTTCAATTTCAATTCGCATGGATTAGGTAGGATTCATTGCATCTATCCCATATTCTATTTCCTCTAGAAACTTCTTGAATAATCCTTTAGAATTCATCCAGAAATGGCTTACATAGGATTCTATGCCAACAACTCATTATCCTCATCCTCCAACTCATTCATAAAATTGAATGTAACCACTATGTCAGCTTAGATTTGGAAAATCTTCATCATTTGAAATAATGCAGTAGCTCAGCACTATCGAAATACTAGTGCTCGGCACATACTATGTTACTCGGCATCAACTGTGTTTTTCCTAATGCTCAGCACTTGAAGATCACTTGGCACCAACTTGAAAATTTTCTAATGCTCGGCACCTGATCTTTACTGGGCACATGAAGATCACTTGGCACACACTAAAAATGTATGTTACTTGGATTCTACTAAAAATTTGCTCAGCTTCAACTATTTTGCTCGGGACCCACTTATGATTTTAGTTTAGGCTTTGCAATCAACCTTGTTACAACTTCTTCCTCCAATAATTCTAAGTGTGACCAACCTCTATATCTTTGAGTATGTCATCAATACATTACTTAACCATTGTCTTAATTGATCCTTGCACTTCATTACAACATCATAACTCAACTTTTCCCTTAGGTGTTCTTGTTACATCTTGTTGATCAAATCCTCTTCATCAATCAACTAAGTGATAGTACTTGGATCTAATAAGAAAATATCATCCCTACAAATAGCAGGTTTGACATCAATGATAAAATAATGATTGAAAACATTCTTTTACAACAATCTCCCTCTTTGATCTTCAACAACAATGAGCTTTTCAATCAGATTTCCAACATAAACAACATTTTAATATAAAAAATTCTTAGAGCATAGATTTGAGGGATGATGTACAATTTTCCAAATACAAATTAATGTTAGAATTGAATGCCTGAGCAACCATCATAGTATGTGATTGGATTGGATGGTTCCAAAGGGAAGAGCTTAGTTTGAATGGTTTCATGCAATAAATTGAATTGATTTTAATCATGTGTAATGAGACAAAAAGTAGTCCATGTGATTGGATGGTGTAAAAGGAAGAGAAAGAGAATGACCTATGAATAGATGATATCTATGTTTTTGACAATAGAGGCATTGAAGGTCTTCAACATGTAGTTGTTCCCCACTTGATCAATTATCTAATGTGGTTGAGCTCTCCAATACCTTCATATTTGTATTGGTACTCAATCACACTCCAGCTTAGTGTGGTGATTATGAATGCTTTGAGGAAACCAAACTTGATATGATCCCCTACATCATAGTACTCACCCACTAGATCCTTCTAAAATATAAACAATAATGAAATGTTAACATATGACATTCATTACATGATTCAAATGATTATATGTTCAACATAAAATTGATACATCAATTTCAAGTATAATACATTCAATTATTCATTGAAAAATAGATACGCCAATTTTAATTATGTGAAAGCTCTCAACGATACATTTACAAATATAAGTCTCATTAGAGAAAATGAATCAAATAGAACATTTAGAAAGTTCAAAATAGAATGTTTTAGAAGAATCTAAGGTTCAAAAAGTTATTTTGGTGAAGTCAGAAGCAGTGGAGGGATGAAAGAGTTGCACATAACTATTCACTTAGTGTAAATGGTCAATACAATAATTAGAACTCATATAAATAATTGATACATTGATTATAATATATCAAATAATTTTTCATAGAGAGTGAACATAATTTTCTTGAATCATCTACATTTTAAACTCAACATACTAATCTTTTTTAATGATAACTAAATGCTTAGAACTAATATGAATGACAGATATATTGATTACAAAGTACCAATATTTTTTCACTATGAGTGAATTATCAAAACTCTATCAATCATTGATACATGATCATACATACCTATATTTTTTCATGACAAGTGAATGATCATAACTCAACATGAATAATCCTTACATTGATCATAATATACCAATATTTTTCATGATCTAACCAATTTAAATGATGTTGTGAGAAAAAAAAGGAGAAAGAAAACCCCCCTAGGCAAGCTCGCATTGATAGAAGGATCTAAAATCCCATCTCGAAGGCCAAATTTCCACTTCAAGAAACATTATTTGTCTCTTGCAAAACACTCACTACACCCACCAAACACACAAAATTGATCAGTACATGAATGATTTAATTTACATTCACTTGGTGTTCTTGTTTTACATTAAATGGGGTGTTGTAATGTAATCTAAGTGGAAAGGTATTTTTTCTTATTATCAATTGAGTTCTATCCAAATCAGCAATGGATCATGAGAAACCTTTCATTCTTATGAATATCTAATTAACATTAAATTGATTGTTCATCTTTAAGAAAGATGAATTCTCTTTTAGTAGTATCCAATTCAAAAGTCGTATAATGTGAAGTTTGATCTAAACAAATTTGAATAAGTTTTAAGGAAAAAATTATAATTATAAAATGTTAATTAATTTTTAGATTTCATAGGAAGTGTCATTTGTAAACGCTAATTTGAAACCTCTAAAGCAACTATTATAAGTACATCTAAAATTATTTATATATATTTAATAGAAAATATAAAAAGGAAAGATGAATCACTTTTGTGGTTCAAAGTTGCACAAATTTTTTAATGCATAGTATATTTTAATAGATAATTTCCTTTCATTACACATTTAAATATGAGATAATCTCATACTTTCTTATTTACCAAATAAATAAAGCACTCTAGCCACTTTTTATCAATCCTTACAGATCTTCATATCAAACAATTACCTAGATATAACAATCCTATTTTTCATAACATATTATGAGGAAAAAATTATAATATTTTCCAATTTTATAAGAACGTGAATTGGATGTAGTTTTTGCACATCTGTCACCATGAAAATGCATAAAATATTAACTATAACCTCTAATGTTTACTCTAGAAAATAATAAAATAATATTTGAACATGAGATGAAAGAAGTCCTCAATATTGTGAGATCATTAAATCAACAAGCATTAAAACCCAATCAAAATGATTAATCTCATATTTAAATAGAAAAGGTAATTGTGTCAAAGGTGTGTTAAAAGCATTTGCATTCATCGACATGAGCTTTAATGTTTAATCTATACAATGACAAATTAGTGGCATAGCTTGTGATAATTGCCAAAAAAAAAAATTAAAATACTATAACCATTTTGCATCATTAGAAAGGTGGTATCTAGAAAAATGATTTATGATGAAACATAACCTAAACTAATTAGAATACAATTGTGATTATGGAAATCAAACTAGTTTAGCATCTACTCAAAAATATGGATAAAAAGAAAAAACAAGTGTAATGAAGTTTCTCTACTTATTATTTTTAAATAAATAACACATCTATTAGATTGTTTAATTTTACTAAAAATATACAATATATGAAACTTAAACAAATATACTATGGGGTCTATCTGAACTCTTCTTTGCTCCGCAGTATAGATTTTGCATAATAGTCGTTGTAGTATAACATGAAAACCCTAACACTAAATATTATACTAGCCACAATGTACAATATTATCCTAACCCAAATTCTAACCAACACCCTAACCCTAACATGTTAAACACTAATCTAAATCCTAGCCTTAATACAAAAATAATAAACCTAATCATAACACAAATAATGATGTAAACATGTACTATAAACTAACCATAATCTTGATAAAAACCCTCAATCTTAAATGCAAAACTTTGATCCTAAATCCTTAACTTAAATCTAAATATTGAACACTAAATCCAATTTTAAATAATTATCCTAAGTAACAAGCCCTAACTATAAAAGCCTAACTGTAATATTTGGAAAATATATTTTATTAATCATTGAAACTCCTGAGTGTAGCCTGGACTCCTCGACTGATGGAATTGATAATAAAGTTTGGATGAAATGAGTAGTTTGTAAGTGGAAGACAAATAAGCATCTAGTAGTAATTAGAAAAGATGTGATTAACATAATATAAAGTTTTCAAATAAGAAGAAGACTGCAATCATAATTAGTAGATGCATTTAGAGATTATAAGGAAATAAAAGTTATATCAGTAACTCATAACAATTGTTATATGATAAGTTAAGACTTAAATTAGTAAAGAAAATATTATGGGTTCAATTATTATGGTTAGGATTAGGGTTACTTTATATCAACATTATTATTATGGTTAAGGTTAGAGTTCAAGTATTAGGCTTACAATCTAGACTTATAGTTTGGATTAGGGGATAAAATTTAGGATTAACTATAATCATAACTATAAATCAAACCATAATTCTACCTCTAAACTCCAATCTTTACCTTAACCCTAACCCAATATATTATATAGCCTTTAAACAATAGCACCATAATAAATATCCTAAACCTAAACATAATTCTAACCACAGCCATAACCCTAGGTAAACCCTAATCATAATCATGATCCAAATATTAATCATAATCATTATAATAATCCTAAGCTTAACCATCATGAAAATGCAAAATCTAACAAAATTCTAAACCATAACCTTACCATGATTTTTACCATAACCCTTTTCATATCCATATGCAAAATCTTAGACCTGACCATTATGTAAACCCTAACTATAGTCACAAACTCAATCCTAACAGTAAAATTTAGCTATAATCCTAACTATAATTATTATTCTAATCCTAAACTTGACTTGTATCCTAATCTAAATGACCAATTTTAAAGTTCAACCTTAACCTTAATCCTAATAAAGATAATAGTCTTAACTTTAAACCATAATCCAAATAGAAACCCTAAACCTAACTATGGTATAAACTCCAACAAGTATCTAAACAATATTCCTACATTATAACAATGCCAATAATATTCACCATTACCTTAACCCTAATCATAAACCTCTTCATAACTATATCCCAAACAATGAACCCAATCATTATGTAAACCCTAACTATAAACATAATCCTAATTTTGATTTTAAAGGTCTTAACTATAATAAAAAAATTATAATTACTTTTAGATAACCCTATGTAAGCCCTAAAACTAACCATTATTCTAACCATGACCTAAAATGAAAACCTTAACAATAATATGAGCTCTAATCCTAACCTAAATGGGTAAAAGCACAAACATGTGTCACCATTTTACAAAGGGAAAGACTAACAAAAGTATAACTATTCAACTTCAATGACATAAAACTAGTATTATTATTTAGAATTTGTAAATAAATTAATGAAATTTGTAGAAATGGATGAAGTTTAGGATTATTAATTTTAATTATTAGTTGAAATAAGAATTGATATAGTTTCCTAATTTTTAGGGACAATTTTGTTCTTGTTGAAAAATGTTGAAAATGAGGGGTCTAGTTCCTACCACAATACTATATGGAAATAAACCTTTTTCTTTTTTATCTCAAATTATGTTATAAATGACATATATAAATAGATCCATAAAAAATTAAAAAAGGCTTTTGACCTATATTTTCTCTTTCATAACAATTCAAATTTCAACTCCCCTGAAATTAATAGTTTTCATCTCCCACCACGTTTTTCAAAAAAATCTATTCTAAATTTAATAATAAAATTTACATTTTGGAAGAGGACTCTCTCCTCTAATGCCATATTTTTTATTTATTTTTATTTATAAGATTTACTATTTTTTTCTTTCTCAAAATCAACATATTCTTAAGTGTTAAAATACATACTTGTAGTATTTTTTAATTACAATATTCTATATCTAAGTAAAACACTTTGAGCTCTATGAAATAATGTTTATATGTTATTAAAAAAATATCATTAAAAGGAGTAAGAGTTATTGAAATGTCACTATTTTGAAATAATTTTATTTCTTTAGTAATTGGACACAAACTAGTATAAAACATGCATTTAATAAACATTTCCAATTGGAAAAGTGTGAGACCATATATAACTTAGCTAAAATGAGTTTATCTAGATCATATATTTGAACAAAATTGATATTTAGATGTAAATACTCAAATTCAATCATTCTAAGAAGTTGGCCTCAAAGGTGACACCACTTTGTACTTTTACCCAAACTCTAACCCTAAACTTAGCCTTATATCATTGACCTATAACCTAACCCATACCCTAATCGTAATTATACACTTTACCCTTAACCCAACACTAACCAAAATGATTAATATTATTTTGAAACTATAATTGTATACAACAATAGTTTTAGAAAATTGATATTATACAATACATTACCAAATAAATTGACTTATATAAATAAATAGGTGTGAGATTTATTTTTATTTATGAATATTGTAAGATTAAATATTAAAATTATAATTATATTTTAAATTAACTCATCTTTTTTAGTATATTTATAAGATTATCATAAATAAGTGAAAACAATAATTTTTAATTATAAAAATAATCATTTCATATAAATAATAATAAGTAATATTTTCCAAATAAATATGAAACTATTTTAAAATATTTTTTATTATTACATTTATTAAAAAGAAAATATGAAAACAAAAATTAAAAACAAAATTAAATAATATCAAAAAATTTCAAAATATATATTTGAAAATAACAATAATCAATTTATATATATCAAATCAAAAGCAACAAGTATTAATATATAGTTTTAAAAATAAAAAATATATGTATATTAATAATACACATGTATTAACAATAACAACAAGTGCTGCATGTAGCATTAGTCCCTGCTTGTGGCAGGCCCAGTGGGAAGGATGGAGGCCCAGTGGGAAAGATGGAGGAGATGTTCAAGGTTAGTACGAAGCTGTAGTTGGCATATGATAGAGGAAGACTAGAGTCTGCATGAGCTGTAATATGAGACTCGATTCTCCAGTTGAGTTTACCCTAGTTGAAGCTTTTTCCTAGCACTTCTTGATGTTTCTAATGTTTTTCGTGTTGAGGGTTGGAAATTTTGATCAGGACTAAAGCATATGACTAGTTTTGAAGCTTACGATTTTGATCCAAGCTACAAGAATTTACGGAGGAGAACATATTTATAATCTGTTATTTGGAAACAGAGTTAGAAATTGATAGCTAAACCAGGAAGAAAAAGTTTCAAAAGAGGTGAAATGGCAAGTCTAATATAGAGAATTTCACAGTTGGGCCTATTTTGCTCCTACAGGTGACTCTTTGGCATGACTTAAGGCTTGTACACAATGGGATGGCTAGTTTTTCTAGTGTTATTGTGGCATATACAGTATTCATTCAAGTTGTGAATCTAAAATTTCAATTACATGGATAAAAACAACATCAATAAATACCCAGAAGCACACTCTACATAGCCCACTGGGTCAACACATATTTGCACACTGTTGTAATTGCAAAAGTCTTAAGCCTCCAATTGTTTGGAATTTAAAAGTATCATTTGTGTTATAGACATGATAGGAGTGATACACAATAATCTTTGAGCTATTCATGACCTGGATAGGAATGCTATCACAAGTTATAGCAACATAAGCCAAGTAAACACCTTTCAAAACATATATGGATGGGATATTAAGAAACCTAAAATCTATACCATCACAACCTAAAACACAACTATAGCTATAGGAATTTTATTAGATCTAAAGATAGTTAAATAATTAGTAAACTCCATGAATGACAAATATTATAATCTAATTTCATGTAACAAGATGTGCTTATCAATAGCAGTTTGTCTTGGTTTTCTGTTCTGACTGCAACACTTGCATTACAGCCTAGCCCTTGCCAGTGGCCTAGCTCTTGCCAGCATGTTTGCACAAGTTGTCAAGGAAATTGTTTTTAGGAAATACCTAAATTTTGGGTGATATAAGTTCGAAAAAAATTGAGTTCCATGGGTAAGCTACAAAAAAACTGAGTTCCAAGAATTTACAAAGCAGAAAATATTTATAATCTGTTATTTGGAAACAGAGTTAGAAATTGATAGCTAAGCCAGACTATGAGCCACATTGACCTCAATTGAAACATACTAGACACCATATGTATCCCGCAAAACTTCCCCAAAGTCTAGTAAGAAAAGGAATGGCTAATGAAATAGATATGCGTGAATGTAATAAGAGAAAGTGATTCATTCCTCATAAAGATTAAATTTAAGTGAAGAGAGTTAGAGAAGCCTATATAAGGAAGACAAGCTCTTATGGGAAAAAGTGAGAGAAAAATAGAAAAAGGGAAAAAATTATTAAAAGATTTCTCAAGACATTCATTCAAGATTCTTCAATTTGATTAACTACCCGCAGGGCCATTTGAAAAGTTGATAATCAGAAGTCTTAAATATGCTATTGTAGAACTCATATAGGAGCAAATAATAAACAGTTTATAAAAAAATTGAAGAACATGTTAATAAAATATATGATAACTACATCCATTAAATACCTAGAATTATATTTACAGAAGGTTAGCCAAAAACAAGAAACTTAGATATTACTTGGGTCACAGTGCAGTTACCTAGAATAGGTAAACATTGTTACCATTGGAAATATTTAGTTCAAAGTGCGCATTTATATAGTATACTGAAAGAAAATGTACATCGGATACAAAATAGAAGAATAGAGTAACTTGAACTGGATTCTTTGTTGAGGTATGTGGTTGAACAAAAACATGGTGACTTGAACTGGATTTGCTATGCAAATAGTTGTGCAGGTAGGTGGTTCATCTTTTCATGGTCTCTGCAGCTGTGAACATAATATAAAATGAAGCAGTATATTAGAAAGATTATATTAGGAAGTGAAATATTGCAGTTAATGTGGTATAGAATAGAGTAGGAGTGGGGAACTTACATTTTCTAGAATTTTTTCAACTGAGATTATATTGCCATTGAGTGCAAATGAAAATGTACCATGTATGCTGAAACGTCTGGTGATATAGACAACTGTTGACATGTTTCTCTTGTATTGCTCAAATGTTATCTTTGCTAGTTTGGGAATGTGTTCTTGTAGTAACTTACCATGCAGAGTGCAACTGATGATTTCATCTATAGTCTCTATTACACATTCTAGCAATGGTTCTTGTGCAAATCTTGTAAGTGTTGCATAGTTTGAGCAATGGAAAGAGGTGGCCATAGAGAGCTGGAAGGGTGGTGGTGGTTGGTGGCAAATCATGCAGCGTAGTTGATAAGGTTGGAGATGGGTGTTTTTTGGTTTGAGTGTGCCAGTAACCTACAAAATCAAACATGTAAAGAGAGTTATATTTCCATTTCAATATATTTTACATGTGACATCTGTAGATGAGATTATTTGAAAATAGGACATGGAGTAATAGAAGTGAAGATAAATTAAAGAATTTACTTTGAAGATGGCGGAGAGGAGGTCAGTGAGTGCAACTTGGTTGCATTCATCATCCAGCTCATCAATGAAAGTTGCAGAGGCAGATTTAAAACTGCATGGGTCCTTACCATTGCTTCAAGTAACACTTTTTAGGAGGAGTAATGGTGTTCTTGTTTTGGCAAGGATTTTATGTAGTCTGGCATATGCTTGTTTGTGGAAATCTAAAATGTAGAGCTACAAATGAAACCAGATTTTAGTGACTGTAAATTGGAAGAGTACATTTTTAATGAATGAGGGTTGGAATAATATGGAGAGGAGTTAGCATATAGTTGCCTTATCTGAAATTTTCTCTCCATCTCAAATATATAGCTGGTAGTCATTTGTTGAATGGCTGTATCTAGTTACAATAACACCCAATGAACTGACAGGGTAGTTGCTCTGTGAATTCAATAGCTCTGCTATTGTTGTGCTGGGAATGAGTTTCTGCTACTCACAAACTCTATCTATAGTGTCAACAATTGTGTCTGATCCAAGTTGGAGATAGTATGTAGCATCTCCTCTTTCATACTGGGACATTTTCTTTATGGATAAATTTATTAACCGTACACTTGTGCCTGCTTTTAGCCTAGGCATCAATTTCTGAATTAGATTGTTTGTTATGGTTGCAATAATTGTCATTTGACCTTCCCTATCAATCATATCTATGTCTGCTATTTGTGATCATGGTGAGTTTGGTTGGTCCTTAGCAAATACAGGACCATATGCAACTAGTATGTCACCTTCGAACACATTTCTAGATTGGGTTGTGTGAATGTCCATGACACTTGATATTTGGTCCGGTTCAGCCCTTGATCTATTCATAGAATAGGGAGATTATTTTTTTTGCATCAGAACAATAATAGTTTCTACACTTATGTTATGAGGTATAGAGAGTACCTTTTTGAGTCCTGGATATCATTGATGTCAGAATGAGGTTCAAGAGAACTTTTGTCCTGTGGACTGTAAAAGAAAAGGCATAGTTTAGTCTGGTGGCGTAATAAGTATTGTTACATTTGCAGCAACGATAATATATGATGATAAGAAATAGCACTAAACATGAGGTGGAGTAATGAGTAGAAATTTTCTAATACCTAGTGTCTGGATGGGGTCGTTTTCTGCTTGCCTCATCGGGTTGCATCTTATCTGTCATTTTGTTGGTGCTGTGAAGAAATATATCAATATGTTAAGTATACAATATGTTGCAATGTGCACCTATACTGTGTGGTAACTTGTATTCTGTAATCATTGTAGATGAAATTATAAGGATACAACATTATGGTCTGTCCAATATGCATCTAGTATGGTGAATTTTGCATGGGACATGTCAATATTGTGAACCCAAATGTGATCTAATAAGCTTCCAGTATCTGTTGTTGGCTTTTCAATGGTCAAATAGAATCTATGGGAATGCATGAAGTCAAGCAGCACGTGTTGTGAGTTGGGGGGTTTTAGCATGTCAATGTTGAAGTCTCCAGCAATGATAACCTTTGCATTCTGTGGCAATGTGGAAATGACATTTTCTATAAGGTTGAAAAGATCTTGAAGAGGTGCTCTTGGTGTGATGTAGACATTTGTGATGCGTAGTTGGTTTCCAAGGTGCAAGAGATCAGTGGTTATTGATTCCAAATGTTTTGTTGCAAATGTTGTTGTTTGTAGTGATGTAATTGTTTTTTGCATGACATGTCAATAGCCCATGTATAGACATTGCAAAGTAACAGTTGAAATACATGCTAAGAAATGTTAGGTGATCTTGTGTCGTATGTCTTATTTCCTGAAGGTAAAGTACAATTGTATTTATTAGGTCATGGTCATGGCCTATTTCTTGACCATGCATTAAAAAGCTTTGTGTATTCAAGGAACATATAATGAAGTGGTTTGGTGGTATGGAGGAAAGGCTATATTGAGGAGTCCATGTGGCAGAGTTTTGAAGCCGATCCATTTCCTTGTCTACTTTTGGACATAGTTTGAAGTTTTTGTGTTCTAGCTCATGCATAAGATAGAGTGAGCCAATATCTCAGACATGAGATAGAGCAGTGTAGAGAAGGTCGTGCTAGAAGAATTTATATGGATTAAATGCCAAGGCATCCATTGTTAGTCCTTGTGCTCTATGAATAGTTCATGCAGATGCTAGTTGGAAAGGGAATTGTGTCCGTGTAACAATATTTGTACTTGTCCTAATTTTCTTAGCTATTTTTTGTATTGGTGTCCAACATGGCATAATAGAATTTATGTACAAGGATTGCATCTTCTGGCGTTGTAATTTCCCAATGGTGGGGTTATTAAATTGTATCCATGCAATGCTTGGGTTCTTAGGTAGATGTAGTTGGAAAATGCCATCAGCTCCGTTAACTAGTCCATCATGCACATTTAAATTTCCTGCTATTAGTTTGATCAAAATTCCTGGTTTGACATATATTATGCTCGGTAGTGATGATCTCTCTACTTGGAAATAGTCAGGGTCAATTGGCATGTCTTTTCTATCAATTGCTTCAAATATGTAAAGCTATGTGGGTAAATAGTTTAGCATTTTCTTATTGTGTTCGTCAACGACTAAGTTTCTTTGAAACACGTAAGGAAATCTTGGATCATTTGGAGGCAATCTATGACATGTTCTATTCATGTAGGCGAGGTCTTGATCTGTTTGTTGGGAAGTTCTAGCACGGTTTAATATGGAGATGAATTGCTCATATGTTTGCCTGATAACATCATTTAGTTCAAAGCTGAGGACATTGTCAAGCCAAAATGTGTATGGTAGCTTTTCATTATTTATTGTTGGTTGTTCAAATATCCAAGCATCGCAAACAGGTTATGCTTGGTACAAGTCACCGCAAAATATTATATCAATATTTCCAAAGGGCTTTGTTGTTGTGTGCTTGATTTGGCGTAGTCTTCTGTCAATGTTGTACAACATTCGGGAGCCAATGAGTGAAGCTTCATGAGAAAGATTTGCAATTGTTCAAGTCTTTTGCTTAGGCTGTCTAATGTGTTTGAATCTAGGGGAAGCATCTTTGCAGAATTGCATGGTAGGTGAAAGACGGAGCGTGCAGTTATGCCACCTGTGTTGAATGTTGCTTTCCCTGTAGAGGCTACAATAATGCCCTTCAGTTTGAGTGGGTCGCTATCTAATTTCTTATCATAGATACGTATAAGTGCTTCAAAGAGAACTTTAGTTGTAAATGTTTTTCCTGTGCTAGCACCACCTGTCAAAAACAAGTACAATGGCTTATGAGGTGCTAGTTTCTTTGACATTAATACATCTTTCAATATGGTTTGTTGTTGTCTATTTAACTGTCTTTGTAACTTGAAGTATTCATCATTACTAAGGAGGAACGGGTGTGCAATTTCAGAGTGCAAAGAGTTGCGAGTGTCATGTGTAAACTTTGGGGTTTTATAATGTTTAAGGTCAGCCATGATATCATATGTATCTGTTATGTCCTGATGGTTCTGTTTGTGCATGTCATTATCTAAGTCTATTGTTAGGAAGTTGTCATTGCTAGTTTGTATTGCAGCTTGTTCAATGTCTCCCCATTTGGTTCCTACCTATGCTATAAACATTTGTTCAATATTTGCGATTTGGTTTCAATTTGCATGGAATGTTGCACTCCATGTTTGGTGCCCAAGTAATAGTGCTTGTTCACTGTTTCTGAAAGGCATATATAGCATAAGCTTTTCTCCACAATAGTTTTCATAATCGATATGCTGGTTGTACCTTATATAGCGTATGATAAGTGGCCTTTTTCTTTTACTTGTATGTGTTGTATGGCCAGAGTAAAATGTTATGTACTCAGCTAATGATAAGTTATCTAAGTGTGTTGGGCAATGCATAGACTTGTCTACTGCAGAGGTGTACATTATGTTTTCAGAGTTTTCTAGTTCTTTTGCAAGTAGCTTTGGAATTTTTAGCATTAGGACTCTATTCTCTTGTGGAGCAATATTGACAAAGATAGTTTTCCATGAGCTCTTATGCAATGGCAATGAAAGGGCAAGGTGGACAGCTTGTCGACTAGACATCTGTTGATAGTTTAGCAATGTGTTGCCTAATTTTCATATAAATTGCACCTTGTCATTGTAAGTGTATGTGCATTGCTCTCATAACTGTCGAAATGTAGCTGAAAATGTTTGATCTTGCTTGGTCATGTATGAGCTACAATAAGATGCTGCAGCATATGCATCTAAGATAAATTGTATCTGTATTTGCATACCATAGTTGGGGTACCTCTTTGGCAAATGGATTTATCCAAATATCAGCTGGGCGTCATTGCAGGAGGACAATTTTCCGTGTTAGTGTTGATTGCAATATTAAGATGTATTCTATTTCATTTATTTGCAAATCATCTAAGAAGTTTTGAAACGTAGTTTTCGTTGTGTATTGTTTTTTTCTAATTGTTTAAAGATGTTTTTTGCTTTTTCTTTAAGGCTGCTAGTAGTGATTGCTAGGGGCTCTAATATTGTCATCCTTTTCATTGGGGGCAATGGGAAGTTGAATCGACAAGATAACATTTTGTATTTTTTGCATGTTCTAGTATGATGATGTGTTTGCATTTTTGACAGATTTGCATCTAGCAGTATTGTGTCAGTTGAAATTCATTTGTCAATGAAGTTTTCGATGACAGTGTTTGGGCAATGTCCATATATGGGCGCATCCTTTATCCAGAGCATGAAATGGACATGTTCATTTCCTCGATTTTGGAATTTGGTTATGAAGAAGTAATCTAAAACTTTACCAAATATTTTGTGATTCTTTAGCATCATCTTTTGGAATGCCTTGATTTTGTGGTTGAAATAGTGACTGCAAAGGACTGGGTTTCTTCTAATTTCGAAGTCTAGGCCTTTGTCTTCTAAGTTGTCACTATCCCCAACAATAGAGGGTGTCGAGCACAATGCATTACATATGGGGTCCAAAAATGTTTTGCACTTGTCAAGCTGACAAAGAAAGTTAGGGGGCCTAGTTGTCTTATCATTGCAAATATATTTTTCCTAGCGTGTTCTAAATAATCAGGAGAAGTATGAATGCTCCTTAGAGAGCGAAACCCCAATGGTGATCTTATGAGTCTTTCTAGGTTGGTGGGGTTATGTACATCTTTTGCAGTTAACTTTTTCCCTTGTAACTCACCTTTTTGTATACAAACCCATGCTAGTGATGATATTTGGTGGATAATGATTTTGATTGCTTTGAAAAAGATATTTTTTATATGTGTGGCAAAATCATTGTCCTTATGCATGAGTTCCCATTTTGTTATTTTCTGGTACAAGAACTTGTTTTTCATATGCTCTGGTCGAGCAAAGCCATAAAAGAGTGTTGGGAAATTCATTTCTTCTGAATAGGTATCCTAAAATATACCTAGAGGTCTACATCCTTCTGACAGAGCAATCTCAATTATGGTTGTGTCAAGATCTTTGATAGAGTGTGCATCATTAAACCAGTGAATGAGAGATTCAATTATGGGTTCTTCATCATATTCCGCTAATGTTTCATCTACATCTATGTCTTCTTCTGTGTCTTGTTGCTTGTGTTCTTTATTGTTGTTAAAGAGGCTTTCCCAGTCACTGTTGATTGTAATGTTCTCTTTCACATATAGTGATGTTTTTGATAGCTTTGTTAAGGCATGTATAACACGTGCATGGCGAACATTGTCTTGTGCATGAGCACTTTCGTATTCTAACTTGCACTTTAGCCGGACTACTATTGTTCTAGCTTCGTCCATTTGTCTAGGCAATGCTTTCTGGACTTTATCAAAATCCACTAGCACATTGATGATTGTACCATTTAATCCATATTGTGCCCTTTTGTATCCTAGTTGTCGAATTTGTGCAAAAGCAATT
This sequence comes from Cupressus sempervirens, assembly GCA_028749045.1. Lineage (NCBI taxonomy): Eukaryota > Viridiplantae > Streptophyta > Pinopsida > Cupressales > Cupressaceae > Cupressus > Cupressus sempervirens. The sequence continues at coordinate 33,175,870 of CM053790.1, forward strand.
CGGAGTGAGACTAGTCTTTCTTCTAATGTGGTCAAGCCATGAACGGAATTGATTGGTGTATTGCATTGCATGTTGTATGGTGATGCAAAGACAGGGACTTTACCAAGTGTCACAGAATCTATACATCGCTTGCAAATAGCTTGACCTAATGAAATCGATTTTTTGTTAGTTGAAATAGATATGAATGACAATTCATGTACTAATGCATCGTCGACTTTGTATAGGTCCTTGTGGAAGCATAGCGTTTCACAGAGACTGCATGATTGTGTGGGTACATCATGAAGGATACGCAGGTATAGTTTGATGGATTTGTCAATTACATTATTTGTGGTACTTGCATGTGTAGCTTTAGCAAGGTAGTGTACCCGCCTCGACCTATGAAAGGTAGTTTTCCTTTTCCCTTGTATAGGGGAGTGTTTTTTATTTCCAAATTTGTTGGGTGCAATAGGTTTGTCTTGTGCTAATTGCATTTTGTTTCTGTCCTTGTTGCGGATTGTTGTTTTTAACAAACGTAATGAATGACGGGCAGTAGACTCTATTGAACACACTTTTGGAATTTGTACTTTGGGCATGCTTGATACAACATTGTTGTAAGTACCTTGTGATGTAGAAGCATTGGTAACTGCTTAACTTAATGGCTCGTAATGACAATGGCCTGAATTATTGGGGAAACAAACTAAGTTAATATGTCTCTTTGGTTCTTGGCAGTTGCAATACATATGATGTTGTGGTTGTTGAGATGCTAACCATACATATATGGTTAGCTGGAATATGTGGGATAACCATAGTAAACAACATTCAGATCCTTCAAGGCCACTTGCAGAATATGGAATCCCAATCTTGGATATCATTACTTGTATTTGTTCAAGAGGACCATTCATTGTATGAGGGTGTTGCAATGATCTAAAGCATGATGTGGCAATGGTATCCTGAATTTTTATAGCATTAGCCAATGACTGCGTTGTGAATAATCGTAAAGCCATTGTGTCAAACCGATTGTCAGCTAGGAAGGCTATAGCAGCAAACATGCTCTCGCCACATGGAGCACTGAATGTGCTAAGTCGGGAGAGGTTAATGTTGGTAAAAGCTTGACTAATAATGTTCCAAGTGTTCTCTAAAGTGCAATGTGTAATGGGGATGTCTAGTCGGGGGTTTAGTTGGGCATTATGTATACTTTTCCTTGAAAAATAAGGCTCATAATGCCCTACTGTCAGATTAGTTTCATGGAAAAGTATTGATAGTATCAGATGAGGTGCATCCGTATTGAAATGTAGATATGGTTTCCTATGCATTAATGACCAAAGGCATATAGGGAGTTTCAACCATCATCCTAGCCAATGAATGCAAAATGTGTCACCCCAAAGTCTTGTTTCACCAGCTAGATTTTTTCTTGCTGCTGAAATTTGCATCCTACGTAAATAGGTGGTTGGATCATGTATGTCGTGCAAGTAATATAGTATTGATGAGTGTAGTTCATGTTGTAAGCATCTTAGAGCAATAGGACAACCATTGTGTAGGGATTCCAAGAAATAGCTTACGAGTCCATTGCAAAGCTCATCTGCTGTATATTGCCCATGAAGCAAGACGTGTATTGGGTCAAACAAATAGTCACCAACAATGTAGTTGAATGAATTAATGCAGAAGCAATGGTGGTTTTCTAGAGCTTGATCAATTGATAGTATATCTGGTTGGGAAGCTAATTCAGATGACTTATATGATTCTACTATGATAGGATTTTGCAGGTTCTATTTTGTTTGGCATGATCTCTTCGGTGATATATTGACTGTTAAGGCTAAGGAGGTCTTAGAAATATCAGATTTAAGCAAATAGAAGGTTGTTGCAGAGGAAGCATTTACAATTACAAAAGATGTTGTAATACTTATTTTGTTTGTTGTATTTACAAATGAACTTAACTATGAATACCATGCATGCACAAAGCATGTATAGAAACGTCCTTTTCAAAAAATTGCAAGGCTATGGCAATGGATGACTTACCTGAAATGTTGTAGATGGAAATGTTGAAGAAATGTTGAGAGCATGAATAGTCTACAGAAAACAAAAACATGTAAGATCCTTAATGAGTTTTATTAGATTTCAAAAATGTAGAAAAAGTATCAAAAAAATAAGGCTGTCATGATTAAAAAGAATGCGAGCCAACCATCAACACAATAACTAAATTTCAAAGAAGTAATCGAACAAAATGGAAGCACCCAGATGTTGTATCCTTCTAGTATTTATCCAAGGTTATGAAAATCTTCCATAATGTGTTTACATTTTACATACTCATAATTTGTATCTATTCGAACAAATTTACCAATGTGCAAAGCTCCAATTGTGGAGGTGGTCAGAGCCTACTATGTGTTGTCAATATGGGCCTATTTGAGATGGGGTAATAATAAAGGAGCACCTTCACCTATAATTTTCTCTCTGTCTTCTTAGCGGCGGAACATAGCCACATATTTCATACCTTAGATGGCTTTTGGATGGCTATTTGAATATTTTGTGTGAATTGATGTGGCAGTGGACACCTAAATTCTTTATTTTGGTTAATATCATGTACAAATTTGTGTAAAGGTAATAATGTGGACAAGTAAAAACATTCTTTTGTAATCTATTCTTGGCTGATCTGCAGATGTTGGTGATATAATAGTTGATGAACCTTGTTGTTGTTGTTGCTACTTTTGGTGCCTTAATATCAACAAACATGCATACTAAGGAACACTGGATACAAAACAGTGAAATATGTAATGATCAAAAACTTATTTGAAGTTCAAATTTTACACTAATATGTTTGAACAACAAATTTCCATATCAAGATGGCAACTTTCATGGTTAGATTTATATATAACATGAAATTGAAAATTGGTGGGAAAAAAAAACAATGCAGGGGATAAAGAAAAGAATTTTGTAGACATCCACAAGTGATAAATGGGGAAAGGAAAATGCATGTAGTTACTAAAGAAAAGAAGTTGAGAAAAACAGTGAATAGGGAAAAGCATCAGCACAAGCACCTGTTGACTCTAAATCATAACTTCCTAGCTAAACCAGGAAGAAAAAGTTCCAAAAGAGGTGAAATGACAAGTCTAATATACAGAATTTCACAGTTGGGCCTATTTTTCTCCTACAAGTGGCTCTTTGGCATGACTTAAGGCTTGTACACATATTTGCACACTATTGTAATTGCAAAAGTCTTAAGCCTCCACATGTTTGGAATTTAAAAGTCTTGTCTGTAGGTAGATTGATTCCAAGATGGAACAATCATTTGTGTTACATACATGACAGGAGTGATACACAATAATCTTTGAGCTGTTCATGACCTGGATAGGAATGCTATCACAAGTTATAGCAACATAAGCCAAGTAAACACCTTTCAAAACATATATGGATGGGATATTAAGAAACCTAAAATCTATACCATCACAACCTAAAACACAACTATAGCTGTAGGAATTTTATTAGATCTAAAGATAAATAAATAATTTTACTTTTAAACTGAACTCCATGAATGACAAATATTATAATCTAATTTCATGTAACAAGATGTTCTTATGAATAGGAGGCATGTTTTCTAACTCCTCAAACACTAGTCTTACACTTCAAATCCACAACTTGAATCCTATATTGGAAGAAAATGTTGCAAATTCAGTTCAAGCATACAGACAAAACCCTCTAGTCAAAGAAATGTTTTAAATACCCTACACTGACCAAGATTCAGCTTTCAAAAACATGATGTCTATAGCCAAGAATGTCGAATAGGAGGCATGTTTTCTAACTCTTACAGCTTGGATCTTTGGTATGCCTTGAGGCTTATGCAAATAATGGAATGGCTAGTTTTTCAACACTCCCTATTTCTTCTTCTACACTCTTGGAGACAATGACTTTGTAAATATCATGCAGTACTATAAAAATTTCATTCATACTTTAAATCTAAGCCAATTGCACATGATCCAATAGCCATTTTCGAGTCCATCTAGACAAGGCCAAGTAGAAGTAGAGTGACAAACCTATTGGAGTACAAGTACAAATGCTTTTCCTATTTCAAGGTGCAAAATATGTGATAGTAATTTATGAAGAATTTTCAGTAGGGCACTAGACTACGGTTTACCACAAAATTTTCTTAGGCTTAGGCCAAATGGAACAGGATCAACTCTTCCAGCTAGCCACTGGATGATAGGTAGGGAGGCTGGAACTACGGAAATGTAGATTAAGAGTGACAGAATTACGACACTTTTCCTCAGCACTCATTGCTACTATGGCAATGGGAAAATGTTGATTGGCCCTGACTTCTAATAGTAGGGTAGAAGGATTGTTCCAGGGATGGAATTTGCCCCTACACCAGTAAAAAGGATTGTAGTTAGATTTAATACACCAATGTCGATGAAAGCCAAACACATTAAATGCTAATGAAAGCGAAAAAAAAATTAAATGCTAATGTAAGAGAAAAAAATTATGCAAATTCAGCTATACTAAGTTGTATCATGTTGATTTAGATAAAGTTTGGTTTCTAAAATGATAATTGATATTCAAAAATATTGAATCAAACTGCAGTTTACAAAGTGGATAGCTAGCTGAAATTGGAGATGGAATAGAAGTACAAAAAATGTTTATAACACTAGATTGACAGCCATAGAAAAGTATCATATCAAAGAATTTAGAAAATTATTGCAATTTGTTGTAGAGAATGATATTGATCCCTACAAACCAATGAGTTTTTTAGATTATTTTATGCACATTCCCTAATTATGGTGGACAACTTCTAAACATTTTCTATCCACAACTCAAGTAGAATGCAATTCTATAATTGCATTCATTTATTACTTACAAACAGGCAATGTAATATGTTTTATAGAGTTAATAATAAAATATTTGTTCTTCAATCTTTTGTAACACCAGTTGTGATTCTCTGTTTATGGTTTTGGCATATATAGATTTTTGTTTATCAATTCAAACTGTAAAACTTGATGAGTTGAGTTTTGAGTTAACCTAAAAATCCCTTGCATAGAGTTTGAAAACCAGTCAATGTTTTTTTCATATATATGTAACGAATTCATGCTAATCTTCTAGAATGACATGCATAATATTTTAGTTTAAGTTCATTCTCAAGAACCCATGATAGGGTTAAGAAATGGTTTTTAATAATGGACATATTTGTTAAAAAATATTATTTGTCCATTTTATTTAAATAAATTATTTTACAGACTAGACAATTGAGTAAGCTTGTGATTTGGGTAGTACCATAATTTTGAACAGGTTTGACCCATTAGCATTCTAATGGCATATCAAAATTTTCACTATTTTAAGTAATCAATTAGAAGGGTGATAGAAGTGTATCAAGAAAAATTGGGTACCTATTTTTTTCCCAATGAACATGTGATCCATCATTTCCTATTAAGCAAGAAACATAGATGTTATTTTGGACAACCTCCAACTTTGTAGACTCTACAAAGTCCACGATTAAGTCATGTTTTACTCTTTTTTGTTTTTATCATTACAATAATCTTAAAAGTCAGAATATGGGCTATGAAAACCTAATGTACACAATTGGAAGCACACAAAAAAAACAAAGTTTTAAATTTATAGAAACAAGACATATTTTGAACAATCATTCTCAAACACAATTGTTTAATAATGATGGAATAGTCATTCTCAAAGATGATACTATCTGGCACGAAATATAGAGGCTCGATCATAACCATTTCCTAGTGAAAGATACACTGAGAAGGGGTTTTGAGCAGACCGTGCAATCGGCCTTGGATGCATAGGATCCGCAGATATCATAAATCTAGCGGTTATGGATATGGAGGATAAATTAGTATGGGTGCACTTACAAGTTGTGAGTCTCTATCCATGAAAAGGTCTTATGGTTCATGACGAATGGGTATTGCACTGATTTGTTGGGACTCTACTTCAGATAGATTTGGAAGTGAAGGGATGTTGCCTTTGCTACAAGCCATTGAATGAGCTATCTTCCTCTGCATTCAAGATGCTACAAAAGGGCTTGGATGCCTCTGCTCTAGTGGGCTCTTTTTGTGTGTTTTCTGCCTAGGTTGCATTATACCAAGATGGATATCAAGATTCTGCAATTGCCCTCTTTGAAAAACGTTTAAGACTCAATCATTTGGTACCCAACCCAAATAGCAATGGACTGCATTATTGAACTTTATATGTAGGATTTAAGCTAAAACTAACAAATTTCAAGCATTAAAAACCTATGTTATGATTTAACCCATTTCAGTAGTGATTTAGTTTATTCTTCCATCTAAAGCCCTAACAAACAAAGTAAGAGAAGAAGACCAGATAAATCGATGGTGTCTAAAAATATTTTAGAGAATGAACCCTCAGCGAGCTCCTAAAAACTAGAGAAAATATGAAAATGTGTACTGTAAATCATGTGAAACTGCAGACGAACAAATGAAAATAATTCAGAAAACTAACCATAGATGAGAATTGCAAGAATTATGCTAGGCTTTGGCAGTTACGATCTAGAAAAAAGCAGATAAAAAACAAATCTCACACCATTAAATGGAAGAAGTAAAGGATGTGTAGCTGTAAGCCCAAATCAACGACACCCATTTTGAGAAAACGAGCACAGGCCACGGCAACGAAGGGACCCAGGTGAGAGAAGTAATTGTAGCGAAACATGCATGAGGGACATCTTGCAGGCTGTGCATATGATAGGTAGCAGATGGGTTTTCATTTTCCTGGATTTTATAGAAACAAAATTTAAAAGACTACTGGAAAAGTCATCCGGAACCAATAGAAACAGAGGGAAAATCGAACTGGAAAATAATGGTAAATGGAAATGCATGGCCGAGGAGGATTTTAGTGGGATTGTTTTAACATTCACTGCAGTCCCGAGGCAACTAGTAATTGAAAAGTGCAATGAAAACATTAGTCCCCGCCTATGGGCGGCAGGGACTAATAATAAAACAAAACTAATATCATTCCAGGAAACTATGCCAACGTCTTAAGAATATTAGTTAACTGATGTAATGTGGAGGGAGGGATCACACCTAATCCTTACTTTATTAATATCGATTGGAATAAGACATCATGGGGATGCATATAAAAAGGTACGTGAACGAATAAAATGATGGGAATATTTGAAATAAAAAGAAAACCAAGAAAATCTAACTTTGTTGCTTCTTTCAATTGTCTTATGTTGCCTCTGAAGGATTTTGGAACATTGATGTTTAATTGAAGTTTTGCAACTTCAGACAAGGGACACCCTCAGTGTAATTATGGAAATAAAATGGAAAGAAGATGTTATTACACTCAAAACGTGGTGGAGATAAAATGGCATCACAACATAGAATGATCAACCTACAAGAATATTCAAACCAATTACATTGATACACTAAACGTGGAAAACTTGAATAAGTTGTTTGAAGAAGAAAATATTATAAAGGTTGTAGATTTCCTAATCAAGGTACATAACAAGTTGCAAATGGATAAATAAATTTAGTGGTGGCAACCATTTATTTGGATTTCTTTACTTGTGTTATTTGTTAGCTATATGTGGTTATCATAGGTTGCTTGGCTTCTAGACATTATTAAAAGGCTTTCATTTGGCCTTAAAATAAAAAGACTTAACAATGCACTCAATATATACCAAATTATGGATTAGTTAAAATAAAGAAACACTCAAACAACACAATGAATATTCAATACCCAAAATTATCAATTTATTGTAACAAAATGTATCATTTATTAGTTCTACCAAAAGAATACTAATGGATTCATTCAATTTATTTTTATTTTTCATACTAGTTCTATAGTTCATAGCTATTTTTTGTTTTACAAGATTATTTAAATGTTAATTTTCTTTAATTTTATTGGATCCCACTAATTTTGCAAGATAAAATTAAAAGTTTATCAACCAAAAATACATAATTTTTTTAAAGCAACAATCATTATTAGATTTATTTACCATATAAATTTATTTAGGGATGAAAAACCCATGATGTTATTATTGAGGATGTCCTTTCAACTTTTATAATTGAAACTTTAATTTTTAATAATGTCATATTTTAAATTTTACACTATAAATAAATAAATTTAAAAAATTATCAATATTATTATTTAATACATATAACTTTTACATATACAAATTAATGTTGATACTTATTATAAATTGAATTAAATAAATTAATAAATTGTAAATTGATTTAGATTTTTTATTTTATTTTAATTACAAATGTTTATTTTTTATTTTTCAATATTTAATTCTATGTATTAAATCTCTTTTTTTACTTTAATTTATTTAATAATATAATTGTATTTATGTTGATTTAACAATATAATTATATTTATGTTGATTTATTATATTTTTTAGAAGTATATTTTACTTTTTAAATTTAACTTATTTAATCAATGAACTATAATTATGCACAATTAAGTGAATTTTCTATTTGTTAACATACTTTTACTAGTAAATTACTTCATTATTTATAATAAATTTTACTAGTATTTAAACAAAAAAATAATTTATAAACACTTTTCTATTATTATATTTGCCCTAGGCTATATACTATTGCATTCACTTTTCACAACACCTACAATAATTTTCTTTTTTTCAACCAATCACAAATAAATATTTTTTTATAAATTTAATATTTATAAATTTTTATATTTATTTATTATTTTTTAATATCAAACAATTTGTTTTTGAATTATAAGTAGCCAAAACTAGGGGGTTGGCCCTTAAACAATCAAACTGGTCAACTACCAACAGAATACCAACAACCAAAACTACCCCCTACCACTTAGAAAAATAAAAACATAGTTCAAAAACATACTTAAAATAGTATCAACAGGCCTGACATACTTACTGCATGTATTAAAACTAGAAAAGCTATGGAAATATATAAACAAAGGTATAACAAACTTAAACCCAACAAAGTTCAATAACCAACAAATAAACAACATGAAAAACCAGAAGGAGAGAGCCATTAAGAATTTTTAGCCTCCTTCCTCCCCAGGAGAATGTTTTCCCAATCTTCTACAAGGAAGTCAACCCAACATCTTGGAGTCCTCCTTTGGAAAATCTCCTTAGATATCTTTAAGTAGGTGAAGTGTGGTGGCAACAACATGTGTCACTTTGACGGTAAACTTTGTCAAAAGGTGCATTCTTTCTTCCAGTGCATGAATTCTTTCCCACAACTCATTGCCAGCCGTCTTCTTGATCTCCATGTTGACCTACTATATGTTGCTAGGAAAGCAGTCTGCCTACACCAGAGTAACATCTTGCACAATTGGGGGGTTAGCATTATCGTGAGGAAATTGTTATAGGGGAGGGCACTTTATCCACCATTTCAGGGAACTAGTCCCAAGTTAAGTCCACACACCCCAACCCAATGGTGGTTGAAACATGTGACATCTCCTTCTTCTCTTTCATCCCCTGTCTCAAGCTAGACCATGAGGAATTTGAAACCTCCTCTTCCTCCGCCTCCATTCTCCCCTCTCCAAAATTTGATGCCTTCTCTTTCATCCTTCATTTGGGACAGCCTATGTCCTCCAAATCCAGCTCCTCCTCTTGCGAAGCCCTAGCTTTCAATTTCCTCTTAGCATTGGACTTTGCTATCCTCCCCGACTTCCTCCTACCCCATCTCCCCTCAGCCTCCGACTCCTTCAATTCCTTCTCTTTCCCTTTAACCTGTCTCCCTTTTTCTCCCGAGGGGGTGGGCTTCAATTCAACAAGGGACTCGCTAGGTGAAGGTTGTGGGTAGGGGCTTTGGGACCCATGATCCTAAGGGGAACTAATTGGGGCCAAGGGTTGGGATAGGTAGGAATATCAATATCCATGATCCTAGGGAGGACCAAGGCAAGGTGAAATTGATACAGCCAAAACATTAACCCTTGATGTACAATGGTAAAATTAACACCCTTCCTCATTTTGTCCTTTACATCAGTAACCGTATCCACTAAATCATGCAATAGAAAGAATAGGATGGAAATTAAATCACGGTGACAAAAATGGTTTAGGAGACGAAAGTGGTAGTAATAATAGACACTATACCTCCCTTCTAGAGTTAGGTACTTCATCAACATCAAACAGACCTCATTCCATGGCTCAGGGAGCTTCTCCTACATAAAACCAACTCTGTGATGAATAGGTTCCTCCCCATCCAAGAAGAAGCACTACAAACTTGCTTCGTCGGCCACCCTTGTCACCTTTTGCCATTTCCTTCCCTTCATAGCATAATTTTTCGCTAGAGAGATGACTTCCTCAGAGATGTGAAATGGGATGCCATTTATCGTGACTCTTCAATCCTCCAAAGAATTGACAAACTGCAAGGAACAGTTTTCATCATACCCATTTAGTGCCTCCATAAACAGAATGAAACTACCTTCTTTCAGTGTGTACCATACCAACGACTTCCTGGAATTCTCCTCTATCATGGACAACGCAATATGCATAAGGTTTCCACCCATCTTTGCAATTTTCCCTAAACCTCTATTCTCCTTCCAAACCTAGAAGCACTTGCTAAGAATGACTTCACACTTACGCAGAAAAATAATATCCCTTAAGCACACATAATGATCATTATTGTTAGTAACTATAGTAATGTCTCTTGTAGAAATTATTGTCACGTATCGACTGCCTCTATCTTTCTCCCAATATTTTCCATCATTCCCAATACACACTAACCATTTAAAATTTGAACCTTTTCTCATCCTAGCATACAAGAATACGCAAAGGAAAATCATTATAAAACCTTTCATCTTAGACTTCAAAATTCTTTTTTTTTTGGGCCATCTGAATTTATTATTACCAATACCATTTCCATCACTCTTAGCCATTTGTCCTTCATAAATTTGTCCTATCCACCAATTTAGTAGCAAGTCACAAAAATTTAAGATAATTCTCCAACTTGGATTCATCTTGCTTAATTTCTTGATTTACTAAATTTCTTACTGGATTTGGCAAGGCATTAAATTCCCTCCAACATCTTAGTCCCTTCACATTTAGGCCTAACACCACCATTCCATCTGCCACACTATTTCCCTCTTGAAAAATACAATTCAAATCAGACTTGTTTAAAATAATTAATAAGTGTCTGATGTCTTCTATCACATGTTTAATGGCCCATCCTTCCCTCATGTTACCTTTAACAATTTCTATAATAATTTTTGAATCACCTTCAATCTCCACATTTCTCCATCCTACGCTTATCACCAATTTTAAACCCCAATAAAGAGCCATCACTTCCACAGTATTGTTAGACACTTTCCCTAGCTATTTGGAATACGCTAACAACATGTTGTCCTTGCTATCCCTAACCATAGCTCCTCCCACCAAGCCCTCATTTTCGGTAGCACCATCAAAATTGAGCTTAACCCAATTCACAGGTAGGGGTTTCCATCGTGTCCTTTTCCTAGCCAACATATTGGAATTATTAGTCTCCATTATCCACTCCTCCAAGTTCCAGCCCTTGGCCACTCTGACATCCAGTATGCTAGGGGGGAACATTGATTTTCTCCACTTACTGCAAGTCATATTCTCAACCATAAGTTTATAGATCTTGTCCACAACAAACTCCTCACTTCTTTCTTCATTCCTGAACACCCTATTATTTCTCTCCTTCCAAATACTCCAACAGACATTGGGTGGGGGGGGAGGGGGCGGGATAGCCTTCCACAAACTGACAAGGAGGGGGTGAGCAAAAGGGGCCTTGCCAATTCTCCACAAATTGCACTAGATCCTTGTTAAACACCTAGTTCACCTCCAGCTTCTGTAAAAGCCTCCCCCAGACATTAGAAGCATACCTACAATGAAGGAACAAGTGGGTAATATTCTCCTCTTCCTTCTTACACAAATAGCATCTATTGGATAATTGAAAACCCTGTTTCATAAGGTTATCAATAGTGAGAATTTTCCCATGGATGGTGGTCCACTAGAATTTATTAATCTTTGGGATTAAATGATTGAACCATATATTCCCCTAGTGATTAGGTTCCAAAGTTTTATCAAACATTAATTTGTAGGCAGATTTAATAGAGAACTCCCTTATCGAAGTGGCCTTCTAAATGAACTCATCATTCTAATCCATTCCTGAGATTCTATACCCTTCTAGCAGAACATTTAGCTCTTCTAATAGGTCCCCTCCAACCGGAGCATTTTGTTGCAACTCCACCTTTTTTCACTTCCTCCCTGGGCCAATAAAATCAGCAACCGTACTTCCCCCATACTCCTAGAGGTGGTTCTGAAGGGACCCATACTTTGTTCTTGTTAACGATTATTAGTAAGCCACAGATCCTCCCAGAAGTTAATCTAATTACTATTACCCACTAGCCACCTTACACCATCTTTCAAAAGGGTTCTATTTTTCGCAATATTTCCCCAAATCTTAGATCCCATAGGGAGATCATTTCTTCAGGTGCAGTGAGAGAATTTCGGATTTCCCAAGTACTTGGCTTCCAAAATATTGCACCAATTGGCTTAGTTAAAATAAAGAAACACTCCAATAACACAATGTATATTCAATACCCAAAATGATCAATTTATTGTAACAAAATGTACCATTTATTAGTTCCACCAAAAGAATACTAATGGATTCATTCGATTTATTTTTATTTCTCATACTATTTCTATAGTTCATATCTATTTTTTGTTTTACAAGATTATTTAAATGTTAATTTTCTTTAATCTTATTGGATCCCACTAATTTTGCAAGGATAAAATTAAAATTTTATCAACCAAAAATACATAATTTTTTAAAGTAACAATCATTATTAGATTTATTTATCATATAAATTTATTTAGGGATGAAAAACCCATGATATTATTATTGAGGGTGTCCTTTCAACTTTTATAATTGAAACTTTAATTTTTAATAATATCATATTATAAATTTTATACTATAAATAAATAAAATTAAAAAAATATCAATATTATTATTTAATACATATAATTTTTACATATACAACTTAATGTTGATAATTATTATAAATTGAATTAAATAAATTAATAAATTGTAAATTGATTTAGATTTTTATTTTATTTTAGTTGCAAATGTTTATTTTTTATTTTTCAATATTTAATTCTATGTATTAAATCTCTTTTTTAACTTTGATTTATTTAACAATATAATTATATTTATGTTAATTTAACAATATAATTACATTTATGTTGATTTATTATTTTTTTAGAAGTATATTTTACTTTTTAAATTCAACTTATTTAACCAATGAACTATAGTTATGTACAATTAAGTGAATTTTCTATTTGTTAACATACTTCTACTAGTAAATTACTTCATTATTAGTCCTGCCTATCTATAAGCAGAGACTGTTATTTTCGCATGCACTTTTTCTTATTTGTTTGCATTGAAAATTGTCATTGAAAATTGTGCCATCAAAAAAATTAAAACTGATTTTCAATGTAATTTATCATTTCTAATTTTGTTTAAATATTTATTCTTTTTCTAATTGGCCAGGAACATTTTTTATTTTTTCCAATTTAGAAATTGTAAAAAAAATGAACGGCCAATCAAGTACAAGCATATTATTTAATAGTTGTATGCATATAATACGATTTGGCACGTGTGACAAATAAGCTCACCTTCACATTTATAACAAATAAAAAAAATCCAAACCGCAACTATAATCTAATAATGAAAAACAAATAAAAACTAGGAAAAAATTCTGTAATAACTTACCACGAAGAAAATTAACTATAAAGATTACTCTACATTTATTGCATATGCATAGTGAAAAACAACAACATAACCGATTTTCTTGCCTTACCAAGCGGAACAAAATGTAGAAACTATAATTTATATGTAGATATAATTATTTTATCTTATAGAATGCTTTTGAAACTTAATTTTATTATTATTTTTAAAATTTCTTTTAATTGACTTTGAAAATATCATTCATTACTAAATGTATTTGAAATTGAAATACAATAAATTTAATAAATATAAATTATTCTAAATAAAATATATTTAGTAAGTACAAAACCAAATAAAATATATTTAGTAAATACAAAACTAATAAAATATTTTAATTTTCTTCTTATTATAATATAGACTAAAATCATATGTGATATATTTTAGTGTTATAAGGGGCTATTTCAATGGGGATTTTAAGCGACTTGAGAAGCCTATCTTTTTGGTTTGCTTCAATTCCAACATTGTCAATCAAAATATTCCTAATTTGGCCCATTGTGATCAACATGCAGAGCTACAAATACTACAATAATACGATGCCATCTTAGAAGTTGTGACATGTTTCTTATGAATCTTAACATGGATCTAATACCTAACATTTGCAAAAGGCATAACTAATAAAATTGTTTCAAAATCTCCATTGATTATCTCATTAAGGATGCTCGATCTTAAAACAACATTCATCCTTTGACTCATGAAATATATTTCTTAAAGAATTTATACTTAAAGATATATATCATTTATGATTATTTATATGTAAATAATATATTAAGTTATAATCATTACATAAATTAAAAATAATGATAAAATATTGTCTTACAAGCATGTCAAACTATATATTTGATTTATAGGAAATTTATATTATCATTTTGCTTATTATTATTATTTTTTTAAAAAAAAGATTCTTATACAGGCTAATTTAAATCTATTTTTAAATCAAAATCTTATAATATTATATATTAAAATTTATTTGTAAATTTATATTTTACTTATTATTAGATTTTTAAAAAAAAATCTTATGCAAGCTAAATTTCATGTGTTATTGATGATTTTCCAAATGTTTTGATCAACTTCAATTTCTGCTTTTTTCATTTCATCATAGTATTATGCTACACTTGCCTATAACTATATTTTACATTAACACTTTCCTGAACTCTATTCTAAAAGACTAATGTTTTAATTATGTTAACTAGGTAGGTTTCCTTTTGCAACTTTTCCAAATCAACACAATGTCAATGATGAATTTGTAACCCCATTTTCTTTTCTTCAAACAATTACCATAATGCATCATGCTTCTCCCTTTGTACACAAGGCGAGACTATAGCTCTACAGAGCTCTTGTTTCTAATATATTTTACTAATATTTAAACAAAAAAATTACTTATAAATACTTTTCTATCATTGTATTTGCCCTAGGCAATATACTATTGCATTCACTTTTCACAACAACTACAATGATTTTCTTTTTTTCAACCAATCACGAAAAAATATTTTTTTATAAATTTAATATTTCTAAAGTTTTATATTTATTTATTATTTTTTAATATCAAAAAAATTGGTTTTGAATTATAAGTAGCCAAAACTAGGGGGTTGGCCCTTAAATAGTCAAACTGGTCAACTACCAGTAGAATACAAACAACCAACACTACCCCTTACCACTTAGAAAATTAAAAACATAGTTTGAAAACATACTTAAAAGAGTATCAATAGGCCTGACATACTTACTGCCTATATTAAAACTAGAAAAGCTATGAAAATATATAAACAAAGGCATAACAACCTTAAACCTAGCCAAGTTCAACAACTAGCAAATAAAAAACATGAAAAACCAGAAGGAGAGAGCCATTAAGGCTTCTTAGCCTCCTTCCTCCTCAGGAGGATGTTTGCCCAATCTTCTGCAAGGAAGTCAAACAACATTTTGGAGTCCTCCTTTGGCAGATCTCCCTCCATATCTTTCAGTAGGTGAAGTGTGGTGGCAACATCACATGTCACTTTGACAGTTAACTTTGTCAAAAGGTGCATTCTTTCTTCCAGCGCATGAATTCTTTCCCACACCTTATTGCTAGCCATCTTCTTGATCTCCATGTTGACCTCCTACATGCCACTAGGAAAGTCGTTTGCCTGCACCATAGTAACATCCTACACAATTAGGGGGTTAGCATTATCCTTGGAAGAAACCCTAATAGGGGAGGGCTCTTTATCCACCGTTTTGGGGAATTGGTCCCGAGTTAAGTCCACACACCCCAACCCAATGGTGGCCGAAACATGTGACATCTCCTTCTTCTCCTTCATCCCCTCTCTTGAGCAGACCATGAGGAATCTGAAACCTCCTCTTCCTCCTCCTTCATTCTCCCCTCTCCAAAATTTGATGCCTTCTCTTTCATCCTTCATTTGGGACGGTCTGCGTCCTTTGAATCTGATTCCTCCTCTTGTGAAGCTCCGGCTTTCAGTTTCCTCTTAGCATTGGACTTTGCTATCCTCCCCGACCTCCTCCTACCCCCTCTCCCCTCATCCTTTGACTCCTCTAGTTCCTTCTCTTTCCCTTTAACTTGTCTCCCTTTTTCTCCCAAGTGGGTGGACTTCAATTCAATAAGGGACCCGTTAGGAAAAGGTTGTGGGGTAGGGGCTTTGGGACCCATGATCCTAAGGGGAACCGGTTGGGGTCGAGGGTTGGGATGGGCATGAATATAAATCTCCATG
Source organism: Cupressus sempervirens (assembly GCA_028749045.1). Taxonomy (NCBI): domain Eukaryota; kingdom Viridiplantae; phylum Streptophyta; class Pinopsida; order Cupressales; family Cupressaceae; genus Cupressus; species Cupressus sempervirens. Next base: position 33,192,242 of record CM053790.1, read on the forward strand.
ATCCTAGGGGGGACCAAGGCAAGGTGAAATTGATGCAGCTGAAACATTAACCCTTGATGTAAAATGGTAAAATTAACACCCTTCCTCATTTTTCCTTTACATCAGTAACTGTATCCACTAAATAATGCAACAGAAAAAATGAGATGGAAATTAAATCACAGTGACAAAAATGGTTTAGGAGAGGAAAGTGGTAGTAATAATTGACACTATACCTCACTTCTAGAGTTAGGTACTTCACCAACATCAAACAAACCTCATTCCATGGCTTAGGGAGCTTCTCCCACATAAAACCAACTTTGTGTCGAATAAGTTCCTCCCCATCCAAGAAGAAGCACTACAGACTCAATTCGTCAACCAACCTTGTCATCTTTTGCTATTTCCTTCCCTTCATAGCATAACCCATCGCCATAGAGATGACTTCCTCAGAGATGTGCAACGGGATGCCATTTATCGTGACTCTTCATTCCTCCTAGGAATTGACAAACTGCAAGGAACACTTTTCATTGTACCCATTTAGTGCCTCCATAAATGGAAAGAAACCACCTTCCTTTAGCATGTACCACACCAACAGCCTCCTAGAATTCTCCTCTATCATGTGGACGACTCAATACGCATAAGGTCACCACCCATCTCTGCAAATTTTTTGAAACCTCTATTCTCCTTCCAAACCCAAAAGCACTTGCTAAGAATGACTTCACACTTATGCAGAAAAATAATATCCCTTAAGCACACATAATGACCATTATTGTTTGTAATTATAGTAACATCCCTTGTCGAAATTATTGTCACGTGTCGACCGCCTCTATCTTTCTCCCAATCTTTTCCATCATTCCCAATACACACTAACCACTTAAAATTTGAACCTTTTCTCATCCCAGTGTACGAGAACACACATAGGAAAATCATTAAAAACCCTTTCATCTTAGACTTCAAAATTCTTTCTTTTTCGAGCCATGCGAATTTATTATTATTAGTATCATTTCCATCACTCCTAGCCATCTGTCCTTCATAACTTTGCACTATCCACCAACTCAGTAGCATGTCACAAAAATTTAAAATAACTCTCCAGCTTAGATTTATCTTGCTTAATTTCTTGATTTACTATTTTTTTTACCAAATTTGGCAAGGCATTAAATTCCCTCCAACATCTTAGTCCCTTTACATTTAGGCCTAATGTTGCCATTCCATCTACCACACTATTTCCCTCCTGAAAAATATGATTCAAATCGAACCTATTTAAAATAATTAATAAGTGTTTGATGTCTTCTATCACATGTTTAATGGCCCATCCTTCCCTCATGTTACATTTAACAGTTTCTATAATGATGTTTGAATCATCTTCAATCTCCACATTTCTCCATCCTACGCTTATCACCAATTTTAAACCCCAATAAAGAGCCATTACTTCCACAGTATTGTTAGAAATTTTCCCTAGCTATCCAGAATACACCAACAGCATGCTGCCCTTGTTATCCCTGACCATACCTCCTCCCACCGAGCCCTCATTTTCGGTAGCACCATCAAAATTGAGCTTAACCCAATTCGCAGGTGGGGGTTCCCATCATGTCCTTTTCCTAGCCAACAGATTGGAATTATCAGTCTCCATTATCCCCTCCAAGTTCCATCCCTTGGCCACTTTGACATCCGACATGCTAGGGGGGAATGTCAATTTTCTCCACTTGCTACAACTCATATTCTCAACCATAAGTTTATAGATCTTGTCCACAACAACCTCCTCACTTCTTTCTTCATTCCTGAACACCCTATTATTTCTCTCCTTCCAAATACCCCAATAGACATGGGGGGGATAGCCTTCCACAAACTTACAAGGAGGGGGTGGGCAAAGGGCCCTTGCCAATTCTCCACACATTGCACTAGATCCTTGTTAAATACCCAGTTCACCTCCATCTTCTGTAAAAGCCTCCCCCAAACATTAGAAGCATACCTACAATGAAGGAACAAGTGGGTAATATTCTCCTCTGCCTTCTTACACAAATAACATCTATTGGATAATTGAAAACCTCGTTTCATAAGGTTATCAATAGTGAGAATTTTCCCATGGATGGTGGTCCACTAGAATATATTAATCTTTGGGATTAAATGATTGAACCATATATTCCCCTAGTGATTAGGTTCCAAAGTTTAATCAAACATTAATTTGTAGGCAGATTTAACAGAGAACTCCCCTATCAAAGTGGCCTTCCAAATGAACTCATCGTTCTAATCCATTCTCGAGATTCTATACCCTTCTAGCAGAACATTTAGCTCTTCTAATAGGTCCCCACTCAACCTTTTAACACTTCCTCCCTGGGCCAATAAAATCAGCAACCATACTTCCCCATGCTCCTGGAGGTGGCTCCAAAGGGACCCATTCTTCGTTCTTGTTAACGATTATCAATAAGCCATAGATCCTCCCAGAAGTTAATCTGATTACCATTACCCACCAACCACCTTACACCATCTTTCAAAATGGTTCTATTTTTCACAATATTTTCCCAAATCTTAGATCCCATAGGGAGATCATTTCTCCCGGTGCAGTGAGAGAATTTCAGATTTCCCAGGTACTTGGCTTTCAAGATATCACACCAATTGGCTTCCTCCTTCATTAGGTTCCACCCCATCTTAGTGAGAAGTACATTATTCAAATTAGATATCTTCCTTACTCCCAAGCCTCCTCTACTTTTAGGTTTATAAACCGTATCCCAATTTACCAAACTTAACATATTCTTAGATCATTTCCTCCCAACTAAAGGAAGTTACGTTGTATTGTCTCCAATTTCTCTATCATACACTGAGTAATTTTGAACAACGATAGGAAATACACAGGTAACCCCTAGAGGGAGGAAATCAAAAGTTGAAGCTTACCCACATTACTCAGAGTTTTTCCTTTCCACCCAATCAACTTCTTTTCCATCCTCTCTAGAATGTAATTCCAAAAGTTGTTACTTACATCTTTCGCCATAAAGGGGAGGCCTAGATATGTGTCAGGTAACAGAGCAGTATTACACCCCAAAATATTAACTATCCTTCACTGTATATCGGGGGGGTGTTGAAGAAGAACACCTTTCTTTTTTCCAAATTAATTTTGTCCCGCATTGACCGCATATATCTCTAGCACAGACTTCTAAGCTCTGGTTTCGCCCATCGAGGACTCCCCACTTAGGAAGGTGTCTTCCACAAACTGTTGGATCACCTTTGGTGGAAGTGTGGATGTAGGCTTAATACCTTTAATCACCCCCCCTTCCATCTTTCTGAAGAACTCCCTTCCCAGAACTTCAGCAACCATGATAAACAAATAGGGGGAGATAGGGTCACCTTGTCTTAGTCCCCTCTCCTCACCAAAATTCCCCCAAGATGAACCATTCACCATCACCGAGTAACTGATAGTTTCAACCATTGATTTTACGATCCTTATAATCTTTTGACTAAAACCAATTTTACCCATAACTTCATACAGGAAAATCCAATTAATCCTATCATAAGCTTTAGAGATGTCAAGTTTCAAAGCCATACCCAGATTACCACTCTTCTCCATAGAGTGCAAAATTTCATGAGTTGTTATGGTAGCATCAAGGATTTGGCGTGCTAGGACAAACCCATTCTGGGTTTTCCCAATGAATTTATGCAGCAACATCTTTATCCTGTTCACCAAAATTTTCGAGAAAATCTTATAAGTAGTGTTATAGAGGCTAATTGGCCTGAAATTGGAGAGGACCCCTGGGTCTTTAACCTTTGGGATCAGGACAATAAACGTTTTATTAAGTTGCTTGAGAAGCTTATCAAACAATTTGTTTATCTTAATTATTATTGGCTTAACTGATTTTGTCTTATAGGAGCCCTTTTCTCAGAGGCTCTCCATATTTCCCCTTTTTCCAGCTAAATTTTTGCTTTCCATTTTCATAATGAAATCACAAATGCATGGTATATTAAATAAAATAATACAATAATATAAATCTATTATGATTCATATATTACAACAAATTTTATTATCTATATTTATGTATTTTTATTACATATTGTTTTATATTTATAATATACCACAATTATATATTTTAAAATATTTTATTAATTAAATTTTAATATATACATGCTATAACTATTACAATATAAAGTATATAAATAATAATATTATTTGATTTATATATAATAAAAATAATAGTTTAATATACTAAAATAGATTATTTTCTAATACAATCATTTTATTTACAATACATTTATTATGGCAAATACTAGCCACTATGTGGTACTTGTTATTATTATATTTAATAATCAATACAAAAACTATAATATTTTTAATAATATTTATACTAATGTGAAAGTGTCAATGTAAAGATTTAAGTATATTTATGTAAAAAAGTATTGACACAATATATTTGATACGAGGAAAATATTTTTTCGTAATTTTCATTTAGATTAGTTAATATAAATATGCCTGATTTAAATAGTAGAAATTAGTATAGTAAAATTTTATTAATTCTAATAGCTATTTTAGAAAGTAATTCAATTCGACTAGTATGTGCTTGTGAAATGGTGTTTCTTTCTCAATGAAAAAATATCTAAAAATATATGTTACTAATATGCTCTAACAAAGTACAAATATACAAGTCTAAGCCAAGCATGCAATTGTAGAATATTTTCCAATTTTTTTTTAAAAATTAAAGCTCTCTCTTTGTCTCATTTTCTATTTCCAATCCCGTTGCGTCCCTTGTTAGTACTTCCGGTAGGCTAAGTACTATTGTGACATATCTTGGATTTTACCCTTTAACTAGTGATTAAATTTTTTGATTTCTACAATCAAAATTATTTGATTTTAACTTTTGTTATCAAACTAATATGTTGCATAAGCATAGATGCAAGATTTTTAACTTTACAATTTTAAAAAAATATATTTCTAAGATTTGATTAGGTGAATTCATTTAACTCTGCAAGATTTTTAACTTTACAATTTAAAAAAAATATATTTCTAAGATTTGATTAGGTGAATTCATTTAACTCTTATATGGGTCGAATTTGATGGGTTTGATGGATTGCAAATTTTTATTAAGGTAACAACGATTCATTTTTAATATTCTTTTTTGAATGTAAGTGGGTTGGTTTAGATTTTTATATTTTAATATTACATTTTTTAAAATATAATTTTTATCATTCAATTAAAAATACTTAAATAATAATATTTCTTATATTAAATAATCATTTAACAAATATTATTATATATTATTATAAAGATATTATGATTTATTTATAATATAATAGTATCACATAATATATATTGCGATAAAAAAAAAATCAATAATATTATTAATAAATAAAATTATAATTAATATCATTATAGAAAACTATAAATATATAATATTTTTATTAATTAAAATATTATATAAAATATAACAAATTTGTTAAATTAAAACTATATCTCTATAAAAACTGAAGGCATGTACTAAGCCACCATGTGGCACTTCTTGTAACTATGAATTAATTATAAATCAAACTTAATAAAAAATTAAAATACAATGAAATTAATACTTAATGAGACATTTTGGGGGCTGAATAGACAACGGTGAATTGAAATATGTTTACTGTACTCCAATTTATGGGAACCTTGATCTAAAGTCGGCTTCTTCAACAGAGATCCTAAAATTTAGGGTTAATTAGCAAACTCTGATCATCCACCAAGGGCTTTATTCTGCTCTTCCAATCTACTCCCCATTTTTAACCATCATGATCTCTATGAGAGATTATCCGGTTTGCATCGCCTACTCTTTTTTCGATACCGGCGAAACTGAAACATGAGGCAGGGCCGTTCTTCTCTATCTACAATCAATTAGGTGAAGTTATTGTTCTTGATCCATTGCGGGGAATTTATCGGCAACGGCATTTGTTGCTATCAAAGCAGCGATGGGCGTAAGAGTTTTGTTCTTGCCATGGAGTGCGGCTCAACTTGCTTGGACTGTGGGAACAAAAATTCTTCCGGCTTTTGATGGTGTTACAATATACTTCACTTTCTGCTCGCAGGTCGTTAAAGATCACCGACGAATATTCAGGTGCAGTGAAGAACGTTTTAGGTCTTTTTTTAAAAGGTGTCTCGCATTATGTTCTTTGCCAGTTAGTTATGGTTTAGGCTTAATTTCATTCCTTGATTTAAGACTAAGTGGTTGCATAATTAATTTTATGTTTTCTTTAATCACTAAGTGGCAAGAGTGTTTTTTGGAAAAGAAATTTGCATCCATGAAAAACCTTTTTATATGAGATTGTATGCAAACAATATTACAATTCACAATAAAAATATTAATTACCACACAAGCATATTATCAAGATAGCAAAAGATGCATTTGGAAAACTCTAAAAGGAATTATCTCACATTCTGATATTAATTTTTGAAAAGGAATTATGACAAACAGGATTTTAAGGAACTATCTCATAACAAATATTATCGTACATTTGCATTCAATTTTCATCATTATTATAATTGATCAAAAAAAGGATCTTCATATAAGTAAAAAATATAAAACTATATAATCTAATCATACTTTCCCTTCTCACATATGCAATTTACAAGATATTATTATTCAACCAAACTCAACCGACAAATTGAGGATGACCTCAATAAGTAGTCATATACATTTGAAAAGAAATTTGAATCTATGAAAACCATTTTTATATGAGATAGTTACTGGAAAAATAGAACAACAGAAACAAAAGAAAGAAAGAACGAACTTCCACCTTAATTTTATTGAATAATAGATGCAAATTTATACAATAGCTTGACCCAACAACATTTCTAAATGACTGCTAATTAGATTTGTTAGATTGTGTTGATTGATCAGAAAAGTACTGTACATACTTCATAAATTCTTTGGGAAAATTTTTGGGCCCTATTTTATCGGAATTTTGGGCCGACATGTAATTATTAATTATAACCCTAAGGCGGTAAAAATACTTGTATAAAAGAGCTTAGGGTTAGAGATTGTTTTATAGTGGTGATGTGAAATTGGTTCTCGGCGGTATTGAGCTGTAAGGGATTACGAATTGTAATCAGGTTGTAATCATTGGATCGTAATAATATCGGACTTTTTGTTTGGTGGATGTAGCCTAGGGATTGGGTGAACCATGTTAAATCTTGATGTCTTGTGTTTTTTTTCTGTGTGATCTATTATTTTTTGTTATTGGTTATATTTGCATGTAATTGTTATTTCTGTCCGTAGTTTAATCCTAACAAGATTGACAACAAACTACTTCATGATTGACAACACACAAACTTGACAGCTAACTGAAACTTATGGACACCTAACTCAAACACATCTACAATAAGAACTTGATTCAAACTAGAACTCTTTGACTCACACCTAAACTGAACTTGTGTTACAAGCAACTTAACAAGGTTTGCCACATGTGCAACAATTACTATTGAGTACTCCAACTCCCCCACTCAATGAGACAACTAAAGGAAACATTATGTAAAAATTATACTTTGAAAATAGGTAATAGAGGAGTAAGACTTTTTCATAGTTATGTAGCTATCATCCAGCTTTGAAACACCATTGGACACACCATCTCCACATGAAATGTCTCATAACCCTCGTAAAGGTACAATGCCAAGTTTCAAGACTTTCAGATCTCCCCGAACTATTGCACACACCATCTCCACATGGAATGCCTCATAACCCTCGTAAAGGTATAGCTTCTCCGATCCTATAGCACTTCAAACTATTCGAGCATACATCTAGCCTCTACCATATCTTTTCCTATTTTTCAAAGCATTGATCTCTTCAAAATCAAACAAATTTTTCAATGAAAACATAATCATCTGGTGTTTCTTCTCCTAGCCTCATCCTCTTTACAACTTCTTCTCTAACAGACAAAACTTAATAGAAAGATAACTCTGATACCATATTGGAAAAATAGAACAACAGAAACAAAACAAAGAAAGAAGGAACTTCCTGCTTAATTCTATTGAATAATAGATGCAAATTTATACAATAGCTTGACCCAACAACATTCCTAAATGATTGCTAATTAGATTGACAACAAACTACTTTATGATTGACAACACAGACAAATTTGATAGCTAACTGAAACTTATGGACACCTAACTCAAACACATCTACAATAAGAACTTAATTCAAACTAGAACTCTTTGACTCACACCTAAACTAAATGTGTGTTGCGAGCAACTCAACAAGGTTTGCCACATGTGCAACAATTACTATTGACTACTGTTGGAACATTAACTCCAACAATAGTATGCAACCAATATTTACAATTCACAATAAAAATATACATTACTACACAAGCATATTATCAAGATAGCACAAGATGCATTTAGAAAACTCTAAAAGGAATTATCTCACATGTTGATATTAATTTTTGAAAAGGAATTATGTCAAACAAGATTTTAAGGAACTATCTCATAACAAATATTGTCATACATTTGCATTCAATTTTGATCATTATGATCTTCATACAAGTAAAAAATATAAAACTATATATTCCAATCATACTTACTTTTCCCACATATGCAATTTACAAGATATTATTATTCAACCAAACTCATTTAGCTTATCATATTAAATTTTCTCTTTTGATACTATTGTTTTCAATATTTAATATTTTTAACTAATAACCTATCTTAAGTATTTTTTACATTCTCACATACAATATTCAAATTGCATAATTAAATTCTTAAATGCATCATGCATATTTAAGTTCCCTAAAGGTGTCATAAATAATTATCAGTTTATATTATGCAAGTTGAACAGCACACATTTTCACAAAACTATTGGGGGCATCCAATTTGTCAAATATGCGGTGAAGCTACTTTGTTATGGAGATGATCTTATTCTAATTGCACAAACTACCCTTGATTTGAGAGAACATTTGAGACGAGATCTTTTGTCAAAAGTTTGTGAATGTTAGAGAACACCTGCAAAACTGACACATTGGGAAAACAAAGGGCACCAAACCAAATGACTAAAGAAAGAAATCAAAGAAAAAAGGGGTTCCCATTTCTGCAAGTGCTCTAAATGGGGTATGTGTTGTGAAACCACAACATTGTAGAAGAGTGATTATTTAGTTCCAAAGTGACATTAACTCTTCTTCCATGCATCTAAGATCATTTCCTTTATACCCATGCCTAGTTTAATGTCTTAAATTGGAAGTATTTCAATTTAATGACAGTTTAGCACCCATTTAGTGAGATTTAATGCTAGACTTGCATTTAATTTGCATTCTCCTCTTTCTTCTTTATCTCTATTGATTTCTTCTAGACAGAATTGGTGTAGGACCTAATAGATCGTCCTTGATGTTCCTCTTTCTAAGGCACCATTTAGTGAGATTTAATGCTAGGCTTGCATTTAATTTGCATTCTCCTCTTTCTTCTTTATCTCTCTTTATTTCTTCCAAACAAAATTGGTGTAAGACCTAATAGATCCTCCTTGGTGTTCCTCTTTCTAAGGCCATGATTTTCCTTTTAAAGAAGAAGCAACATGTTTATTTCATATTTGAAGGAAGTATTTTAGAGACATAGATCTGAGACTCACCTGGACTTGTTGAGACTTGAGCTAGGGACCCTAGTAAGTCGATAGGGCTTCGGATCAGGCTTGTTTGGGTCTTGGGTGAGATTCACTGAGTTGTAGGACTTGCGGAGTCGGCCCAAACTCCTTGAGTTTGAATGCCTAGGTTTTACCAATGTCATGTGCAAAAAATGCACTAAAAAACATTAAAATCTTTGTTTTAATGTGTTTTTTCCTGCCTATTTCTTCTCATCAATCCTGACACTGACCTCATTTCATTCTATTGGCAAAAAAAGAGAAGAGTGACTTGTGAGGAAAGATAAGAATGGATATAAGAGTAAGCAATGAGAAAGAACAAACAATCATCAACAAATCACATTGGGGCAGCTTAATTATTGCATTAGGTGCATCAAAAGCTCCATAAAACCGATTGCAAATAGGTCAGATCTCATTTTAAGTTTGTTCTAAGAGATAATACTGATTTTTTTGAGTTTTAAAAAAAAAAATGAATACAAAACTTTGTTGAATTTTTTAAAGACATTTTAATTCTTTTCATTTCAAATCTAAACTTCAAAGAAAGAATAATCAATAAACCCTACATTGTTCTAAAAAACACAAATCCTAAATTGTGTTTTTTGGAACCCCCCCTTTTTTTTTAAATCACAATGCATAAATGCTTTTATTGTTGTAATATTGTCTTATTACAGCAATGTTGAGCTTTTAAAAACTTTATTTTTTTATTTTCACAAAGTCTACTCTCATCCCTAAGGCTAAGGCTATCCTCAAACCCAATGAAAAGAATGAAGCTTGGAAATATACCAAAGATTTGCACAGGAGAAAAAAATGAGAGGCTAAATGTAAACATTGTAAAACAATCTTTCGTGGTGACACCAATAGATTGAAACACCATGTTGCAAATACATGACCATGATGTCGATTTTTGTGATATAACACCTCTTGAAGTTCCACAATGCTAAGTGCAATTAGAAACATTTGCCATAGAAAAGGAAATAAAAAAGAGGCAAAGGGGGTAGTTGTGAGTATTCATTTAATAGTTTCAGGTTGTGATGGAGAGGCTTCTTTCATGCCCTCTAGTTTGTTCTAGTGCTTCTACTTGTGCTTGTGCTTTTGCTAGTACTAGTGGTACTATTACCATTGGTCCTAGGGTTCGTAAATCTAGGATTGTTTCCTATTTTGAGCCACACACTACTCTTGGTTCCCAACTCTCACTTGAGAGCATGAATTGGAACAAGAAGGTACATGAAGTAGCTAGATTTACAATTGGCAAGTTTTGGTACTATTGCACTATTCCATCTTTGGCAGCTAGGTAATTCTTTTTTATTTGATTATTTTAAAATTTATAGTTTTCTTTTTCTAATGAATTTATTAGACATACTTATCTTATTTAATCTATTTGTGATAAATCTCCTTATTGGTAGGGCATAACAGATGTTGTCACTATTTGTGGGGTAGGGTTCAAAAGCCCTACTGATTTTGAGTTAAGCGGTCCAATTTTGACAGAGATGATGGATGATGTAAAAACCACATTAGAGGACCAACATGAGGTATGAAGCAAAAAGGGTTGCACCATCATGACCGATGGTTGGATTGATAGGAGAAATAAGGCACTCCTTAAGTTTGTTTCTTTCGGATGTGATTGAACATTTTACTTCTCTAAATGTATTGAATAGTTTCAAATTGATTTTAGTGATTAAGATTTTGAATTTATCATTTATTGACTGATCATTGATTTTGCTTTATTTTCAAATGCCACCATGTGCATTGAATAAGTTGAATTTGATTTAGTAATTAATGTTTTATTTTATCATTTATTGATTTACCATTGATTTCGTTTTATTTTCAAATGCCACCATGTTCCTCATTTCCATTGATGCTTCCACACATAGAAATAATGCTACCTATGTGAGGCTATAAAGGAAGACATACATCAAGTGGGTGAAATAAACACAGTTCAAGTGGTGGTTAGCAATGCATAAAATCATGTTGTTGCGGGTAGACTTTTAATGGAGAGACCCTTGAGTATATTTTGGCCTCTATGCACCAACCATTGCCTTCGTCTTAAATTGAAGGATATTGGCAAGCTTTCATGGGCGAAGATGTGTAGGAAAGGCCAAAAGCATTTGCAAATTGTGTAGAATCATGCATGGGTTCTTAGCTAAATGAGGCAATATACAAGGCAAAAAGAGTTTGCTTGTCTAGGAATCACTAGATCCATCGCCGATTTCATCTCACTGCAATCCTTGATTTGGTCAAAGCCAACATTGTTGATGTGGTAAATTGTGTTTATTTGAGCTAGGCTTTTGAGCCCCTTGTGCAAATATTAATGAAGGGTTCTCCCCTTATTAATGCAACTACACACAATTGAACAAAGAAATAACCACAAATTACTAGAATAGGAAACTTGCTTCCTATTATATCCAACGAAATAGAATTACAATATTAAGAAATATGACATGTAAAGCCACATGGGCATTTTCCTTACAATATTCTGCAAACTAGAGCCACCATATATATCCCTAGAACTCCCGTGGATAACCTTGCAAGCCTTTTTTACATAGGCAATTTTAGTTGTTGAAGAAGGTTCTCTAAATTTTAACCCTAAACTTTGAGTTCAGTTATCCCTAAGATATTATTATTCCTATTTTATTATATTAGATTAGGCCTCAAACAAATTTCAGAACTTGAAAGAAATTTTGAAGGAATTTCTTTTTTTCCTTTTTTAGTTAGCACAACTTCCGAAGACCATAACGCATCATTAGTTGACCTAATTGGCTACTGTAAGTTATAACCCCATTTTAGAAATGTTGTGAAGTGTGTTACAACTTTAAATTGGCGCAAAGTTTAACCAGATAAGATTTGACCCCCCTTTTGGAGCCTCTAAAGTCTTCTAAATTGAGTTCAAAATTTATGTACCCTGCTGCCAATATCGATTTTTTTAAGTATCTTCAAAATTAGAATTGATCTTGTAATGAAACTTCACTCATAGACTGATATTTCCAAAGTGAACCTCTAGGGAAGAAATTAGAACATCATGAGCTCCAATGACCAACTTACCAAAGATAGTAAGTTTCTAGAAATAGCAATTCTATATTGAGATAACTCTTATTGACAAACTAAATCATATTTTTGGGTGATGCAAGATTGCCCTTGCACCTAGGATGCTCCTACATCAAAGATTGTTTTATAAATTCTACATTATGTTTTATTTTTACTTTTTATTAATCAAATGTTTTCATTGCTTTGTTCTATAGAGAATGAAATACTCCTATAATGTACAACGTGTAGATCCTTAGCAAAGTCGAGTGGATCCTACAACTCTATGCAACAACAATTTGCCCCAAGGATATTTTGCATTCACTATATTGTGCGAGAAATGTTCTTTATTTGATATCCTTGTCTTCTAACATATATCGTAGTAGATATCAACTAATATGAACTACTTATTCCTTCGAATTTGCTCCAAAATTCTAGAGGACCTTCGCACTCTGTAGATCAAAGACTTCAAGATTTTGGCTAGGGTCACGATTTCGTTATTACATTACAATCATAGTAATGAGAATCACAATGATTCACATGATTCAGCAATTCGATTCAAGCCAAACGATTTTTTGTGAATTGGTGAATCAAATCAGCAATAAAGGGTTTTATGAAATAAGTTACTCACTAAATTTCAAGGGTTTTTTTAATTTGCCAATTCGTGGCTGATTCGATTTCGATTCATGGCCAATTCGCGATTCGATTCACGGCCAATTCACAATTCAATTCAGCTTTGCCAATTCCGATCCCATTCGGGTTCTCATTACTTTGATAATAATACTGCTATGAGTTGCTAAGTAGCACGTTTTCGTGTTAAATAAAAGAACCAATATATAACCTGATCTTTTTACTATATTGTTGCTTAAAGACCCCTTTGATAGATTAGACATGAAAACTCAAAATCAATATGATCACAAAGAACTGATCAATCTTTGATAAACTCTTTTGCTTGCATATGGCAATCTTACTTGGTTGACAATGATCTACCATAAACGACTGTCTCTGCAATACTTCCAATTAGTGTGTTTTACTTTGTCCTAACTCTGAAACTTGCAATGCTCCTAGTATCAACTCAATTGTAATGAAATATAGTTGAGGCTCCGCCAAACATTTTGTAATTGATTTACGATAGAGGTGTTCATGAAGGTGAGGTGTTGCTGCGACAAACATGGTAATATCTTTGTTGCCAGAATATACAAAATTGCCACTAACATCCACAATGGGTGAAAAAATATCTAATAGTGGATTTGTTATTTAAATTGGCAAGGCACACAAGTACCTCCCGAAGTATTATCTTTGGTCAAGATCTTCAGATATTATAAGCCAATTATCACTAATATATTATTCTGTAGATAGGCACAAAGCATTTGACAATATGACTGAATTGTTTACAAGGATATTGGTATTTTCTGATGATAGATCTTTGATTACTTAGTTGCAAATTTGTCTTTAATGGAAGACTTCATAAATTTAGTCAAACTGATAAGCTAGGGAGGATCTTGTACCTCCAAAAGTGCAAATAATATAATTCCAAACTGAAATTGCTAGTAAAGACAATGAGATGATCAATGATGAAACCTAATATGTATGAGATTCACACATCGACAAGCATGCAAGTAGGCCCCTGCACAAAGTCAAATGAGTGGCCCAAATTGGTCCACATGTTGTAAATAGGTCCTCACTAAGGCAAATGTAATTTTCACAAGTGAGACACATATTTTTGTCATTTACAGGTCAATATAAGGAAAAAAGCATTCCTTATAGGTGTTGGGTGGTTACGTAGAAATTAATAAAAACACCTCTTCAGGCATCCCCATTGGAAAGTTGGAGACAATATGTTAGGAGCTCTTTCAAGGAAGTTGAAAGATTCATTTATAGGCTATGTGTTGCATTTCTTGATTACCATGTTTCGTTCATTATTAAAGAGGGCGAGCGGGATTTCCTAGAGGCACAAATAGTACTATAAATTGAGGCTTGGGCTAATTGTGTATTCATCCAATGATGAGTGTATCATCCAGGGTTGAGATCCAAAATTGAGTATATCAGCCATAGTGGAGTGGATCATTCAGAGTTGGGTGATCATTTGAAGTCGAGAAGAATTCTCCTTTGTTAGTTGAGTAGTAGTTCTAGCTTGTTTGTATTGGTAAGTCCATGAGGCTAAGCATTTTAATTTATGAATATTTATGCTCCATTATATTGAAGTCATAGAAAATCAGTTATTTTATAATTCTCTGCAATTTTCTTTGTTATGCTATGTGTGACCCTTGTAGAAAGTAATCCTCATACAGTGTGAAAGAGCATGTGCTGGGATGTGTTAGTTCTAAGAATTTAGAAGCAGTTCTTTGTTCATATTGCAATAAGGAGAGAATTATAATACAGCACTAACATATGGAAGAAAAAAGGATATGCAGAAGATATAAGAATCGGAAAAATAAAACTTGAAAAATCAAAATTATTAGCATATGAAGAAAAGGTAGCCCCAATGCAGAAATTTCTCCCCAACAATATATTACAGCCTCCTCATTCATTCTGGAGTGAAACGTCATATAATGGATAGAAGTGAAGATGACCTCAGCAATTCAAGTTTCCTGGCATTTGGTGAGGCAACAGTTAACCGGGACTTTCCTATTAAGCTATCTGATGTAGATTGAATACACAAGAATTCATCCACTGAAAAGAAAATGACCTGGCTACTTGTCGACTTTATTGGATAATCGTCTTGCTGGGACCATTTTTGCTTTCTAGAAAGCGTTATCCTTTGACAATCAACAATTTTGTAAGCATGCATCCAATTACTGTAAAAATCAATTTTGCATATGCTTATGGATACAGTAATTAACTTTTTGCTTTTTTTTTACAATTAGAAGTAATTCTCTATTAAAAAATTCATAGAAGACAATATATTATAATCATTGCAGGCACAGCATTTTTATAAACATATTGCCTTAGACCAAATTCAAGATCCTACCACTTAAATACAGGCTAGAATCACATTTCAGTCTTGCTCCATTTCTTTCATAGTAGATAAGAACCTCAGCCTTCAATTCTGAATTCTCAAACTTTCATTTCTACAGAATGGAAATGTATCCAACTTCAGAAGTCACTATGGGCTAGGAATTGGTAATTTACTAGCCAGAAATGATCTAGCAGGCTTTTTGTACTCATACCAGTGAGAAATTATTAAGAAGACAAGAAAGTTCAGACAGCTGAGGAATGCCAAAAGCCAGAAAAAATAATCAAGGTGTCCATAGTTCAAATTGGCTGGTATCCAACCAACCCCACCATGCCTAGTCGTAATGTTTGTTACAACTGTGACAAGTAAGGTACTCAAATAACTTCCCAATGCACTCGTTGTAAGTGTCAGTGCACTGCACAGGCTGCGCATACCATCAGGAGCTTGATCATAGAAGAACTCTAGGTTCCCAATATTTGTAAACACCTCAGCTGCACCGAGTATAAAGTACTGAGGAACTTGCCAAAAAATACTCATTGATATATGATCCTTCTCATCATAGTTGTTGCTGTGGTGCCTCACAAATCTAAGTCTCTCGATTTCAACAATGGCAGCAACTACCATTCCAACAGTAGATATGATTAAGCCAATTCCAATGCGCTGTAGATGAGTGAAACCTCTTTTGTTACCTGTATATTTACATGCAAATGGAACAATGAACTGATCATACACTGGCACCCAAAGTATAACACTGATGGAGTCAAATATGGTTAAGGACGCAGATGGGATTTGGAAGTTGGGGCCCACATGAAGATTCATAGTGTCTCCCTGTTCAATGAACAATGTAGTCATCTGAGAAAAAACAGTGGCAAATATAACTCCACTAGCCCAAATTGGAAGAAGGCGGATAATTGATTTCAGTTCCTCCACTTGAGTCACAGTGGTGAGTTGCCATGGACTAGTAGTTCCTCTTATCCTCTTTTCATCTTCAGTTTGCACTGCTGCCTTGTCAAGAAATCTGCACAAATACAATTTAGACTCTTGTGTGCTACAACACTTTACCTTCAGATTTTGTAAAATTTGAAAGTAATGATAGAAAATACATATATATGCACAACTGTAGGATATAAATTGTAGTTATTCTTATTGCACAACAAATATTCCTTATATCACGACCTTGAATTTGGATAAGATAAATAATGGATGCAGTAACTTATCACCATGAACACCAAGAAGAAACAATGATTAAAATATTGTGTAGATGTTCTCTCTTGTTCATGTTCATAATGGCTTCTACTTGGATTAGGTTTGCTAACAATGCTCTTACACTTCAATTTTTTTAAGATGAGAAGGTGCTGAGTGCTCTGGAGTCTGAATCAAACACTAGGTATCTTTTTCAACCAATAGCTTCTAGTTTAGATTGTGTACAAGTTTTTTAACTTCAATGTTCGGTGTGCTCATCCTCTTTCCTTCTTATATCTTTTGAGACTGGCCTTGTCTGCAACTCATATTAATTTATGCATCTCTTTCACTGGCATCCTGATGATGGATCACAGAGTGTGATCCGAAACGTCGATGTTAAAAAACTTGTACACAATTTAAACCAGAAGCTATTGGTTCAAAAATTCTAATAGATAGTGGAAAATTGATAAGCACTAACTAGGTACCTTTACCTCAATCGAAGATGATAAATAGCAGAGGCTTGTCCCTGTGATGTTGTTTAAACATTTTTGGATGATACTAAATTTTTTTCCTTTATTGCTCCAGAAAAAACATATTTATTGAAGTATGCTGCTTAAATAAATTATAAAACCATTTAATCCACTTCCATAGAAACTGGTATTCTACATATATCTATTACTATGGAATTTTTTTTTTTAACTATAAGCCTTCTGTCAAGCCAATAATCTGTGTGATATTCAAGAGATGTTTCTGTTCGTGCTACTTGAATTCATCATCTTCTGTACGGGTAAAGAAGTAAAAGGCCTGACATAATTCTTATATGAAAGTATTAAGTAGTGCTTGAGGGAAGGAAGTCAAGTTGTTGGAATAAAGTAAATAGCCAGCGATCAATAGCCTTGTTGAATAAAATGGCACAAAGAATGATTCTTAGAACTAATCTAGCCGGAAGAATCCCTAATCAGTAACACTAACAATAAATAAGACAGGAGGAAACTCTCTCCTGAAAGAGGGTACTTAAGGAACACAATTGTTTTTCAATACTTGGAGAATTGATTCCGCATAAAATATATTTTATGTTTGGCAGCTAAACAATTTTATTTCTATCTAATGAAAAAAAATTGAGCTCTTATGCTTCAAAGAGATCTTATGCTTTAAAGGCTTGTAAAAATCAATTTCATGCTTTTGTATGATTATGAAAAGAATGCAATAAAATGTTTTTTCTCTGGGGTGTACGAATTTCTGACTTTAATATTTTTTATATACAATATAATGAGAAAAGTCTTGCCCTCTATTATATGAATTGCTGACTTTTAAGATTCTTGACACACATACTAAACTCATCTTTCTGGTTTTATGCCTCATGATTGAAAAGCCACATTCATGTTAAGTGAGTCATGCCCCTTTCTGTAGAATGATCCAAGAGGGACTTATTTGGCTATTTAATTCATGTAGCCTAAAGTTGGGAAAAAGGGGATTCATCACTTTATATATTTAATATTATAACTCTAGCATTTTTGTTTGGCTAAGTAAATTACTGGATTGGGCCAGCACCCATTTTATTATTCTTGATTTGCGCTAGCATGATAGTTCTATGTGTCAAAATTGGGGCTCAAGTCTAAAAATGTGCACCCTCATTCCATGAAGGGTGTAAGGGCCGTTTGATTTTGCAGATCCTACCAAAAAGAACATTGTCTAAGTTCATCAATATAGTGTTCTTCCATTTTCCTATGCCCTAGGTTTGGAGGTGAAGAATTGATAGCCATCCCCTACTGCATTTGATGAGCATCCCAACCTATTTTAAATGCTTTGTTATATCATTATATTGAGGACTGTTAAGATTAATCGAATGAACAAAAGTCATACAATGGGGATACCAATCTTACCAGTCTTGTTTGTGTCCTAGGTATTTTCTTCCTCTTTGGTGCCATGTTTCTGCTGCTTCTCAGTTCTGAACCATTTCTCTCTTCCATTTGGGTTCTTTTGTCTCCAATATCCTGCACAAACATTGGATTCCATTTTCACTTCCTAGGCCTCCTTTTCCCATTATTTCTCCGGTCCCATGCTGATGTTCTTTACCTTCCATTGAATCCTTGATCCCTTCTATATCTATCCTTCCAATCTTTGTTCCTCCAGTCATTGCCTTTCACAAGGTTCAAACTAGTCATCATGTTGATGGAATCATGGGCTCAAGGGTTTTGGGTAACATTTATCAACCCATCTTCCTTGCTCATATACCCATTGAGGTGTGTGGCTTTGAAAGCTTTCTTTCTAGGCATTCTAGATGAGTGGTGGTAACTTGTGTTTCGGAATGTCTCCCTATCTTCTACCTTTCAACCCCCCTACGAGTTGCTTGGAAAACTCGTCCTTGCCTGGAACACCTTCCTCCATACACACCATTTCAAATTATGTGGCCAAGTCACTTTTACTCTTATAAAATTAAGTATAATACTGCAAACTTATTCTATGGATATTATATAAAATGACTTTTGTGGTGTATTTTTTTTAATAAAGTCACTTCATTCCCAAGCCAAAGTAAATATTAAGAAGTGCAAGAAAATTGGAAAGTATTTCTAGAATCTTCCTTGGATTGTTATAAAGGAGCAATGTGAGGCTCCTTCGAGAGATGCTTGGTTTTTGTTTTCTCGTGTTTGTTGTTATGTGGAGCCTAATCAGACTCAAAAGTTAATTTTTCTCTACTTCATTTGGTGCAATTTCCCACCAATTTTTTCTACAGAGGTTTTGGGGCAGCACCCCCAAGACAGGGGTCAAGGGGCAGCACTCCTTGCGGAGTCTTGGGGCAGAACCCTAGGTGTGCTCCTTGTTGTAGTACAAGGTAGTGTCAAGGGGCAACGCCCCGTGGGGGTTTTTGAGGCCAGCACCCTTGAAAGCTCAATTGACTTGATAATTGTAAAAGGTGTTGGCTGCTATATTTTTATTTGAGGACTTATTCTAACCCTAATTTTGTAAGCAGTAAAATGCTTGTATAAAATGGCTTAGGGTTAGGGATTTCATAATGTATGATGAGATCATAACTTCTTGCGGCGGTATTGAGCTGTAACGGATTACAAATTGTTATCAGGTTGTAATCACTAGATACTAAGAATATTGGACTCACTGTTTGGTGGATGAAGCCCAAGGGCTTCTTGGAGCTTGAAACCCTAGGGCTAAAACCGTAAGGGTGGCCGTATTTGGTAGGGCAACTAATCTACCCTAGCCAATTGTTGGAAATATCATTCAAGTATTTCATAGTGCATTCACAGGTAGAGTTCCTCAAGTTTGTGTAGTCTCTTGCAAAGAGTTAAAATATGAGAATACTTGAAGAATGAAAGTATGGGCATAGTGTTCTGTTTATTCATTACCGATTCATGTGGTGATTGAGACAAACAAAATAGTCCTAAGCATGGTAACAATTCCTTTCATCTTGGTTGATTACTACATCTTTTGCATTGGAGCTTCCATGTCAAGGCATTTGGTTTGGTAAGTGGATTTTGTGATTTCTAGTGGGGGGGACATTGAAAAGAAGGATTTGTTGTTTGGCATAAGTCTCCTTCAGTACGATGTGGATATATTCCACCCCTTGCTGGGTGTTTCTTCATTGTCAGCATTGCTTGCTACCTGGGGTGGCTTCTTGGGAGCAAATGTGGCCTTTGAAAGAGCAATCCAGTGCATCCGGCTCTCAATTTGAGTGTTTATGTTAGGTATAGCTTGTGAAAGCTGTATATGGTCCTTTTATTGGCATTTAAGTTGGGAAAAGGGTTTTAGTATCATAAGATTGGACATGGATAGTGTTCGGGAAATAGTTGAGAATTGCCGATATGAAGCATTTACCAATAGAATGAGAAGACCGCTACGGGCGTATTGTTCAGACACATAGGCATTTATTTGCTTTGCAGTTCATTAATCAAACCCCAGCCGAATGCCCCCCTACTATTTTGAAGGGCATACTCTTCCTGATTGCTGTAATTTACTTTCTGAGTCCTGTTACAGAACCAATCAAATGTAAAGGTGGTGAGGAATAATTCATCTATCTTGTATCAGCATTGCAAATAAATGGAATAGATTTTTACTTCAGTTGACTTGTTTTTTGGAAGGCTATAAACTTTGTTTAATATCTGCATGTTCATTGAACTCTGAGCAAAGAAATTTGTGTAAGCACACATATTTTGCCAATATCCTTAAAAGCCTGGAAAAATACATTTGTGCTTTAAGTAAACAGTATGACAAAATTACTCAGTGGGAAAATGGGGAAAAGTTTGGGTGATGCAGGGGGTTCTACAAAGGTTCCCATTCAACCTCTTAAACATGTGGAAATTAATCCAACATGTGGTTATGCTCTTGTCAGCTATGAATTTTTTCATTGGTATATATTCATCCAGTACCACACAAGACCATAAGTGTCCCTTGTTGACCTTTCTTACATAGATCAAACAATCTTATATATCATGTAATAACTATGCAGAATATAAATATCATTATATCCTTGATATTTGTTTACTTCATCCTGGCACAAATCCTTGTCAAGAAAATATATCCTACGTGATTATTTCATGGATACCTGAATTCTGATACAGAACTATCCACTATCCTGATCTTTGAGTGGATTATTCATAATTGAAGAATGACAAAACTGGGAATCTGAGCAAGATGTCCAGTTTGCTAGATTTCATGTCTCAAATTGAGATGATGGCTGACAAAAGAGGAAGCATGGCACACACAGAAAAACATGGTTTGAATATTGAGTAGACCACAAAATTGCCATTTGACATTGTTTACAGATGGAAGATGCAAGAAGCATAGTGCAGGCCTCTATGTTCAGCAGTACTCATGAAATATCTATCAGTGTACAGCGTAATTTTAAGAAAAGCAGATCTTATGTGTCCGTTTAATCACGATGATCTCATTTTACATGCCACTATCATAATAATCTCCAGCACTTACAGAAATTAGTTTTACTAATTGAACTAATAAATACCAGTAGATGAACTTACAGAAAGTTGTTTGTATGATCAAGTTTTTCACTTCCTTGAATAACCAATTCCTTGTCTTGAACTTCATATAGGAGAGACTTATTCGAAGGAATTTGAATTCTCCATTTTCGTGCTGATGCAACCACTACTTGAGCTATTCGAGTTAAGGCACTGCCTCCAGGCTTTTTATGTCGATATAACTTTGTTCCAAAGAGAAAACTACATATCGCAATGCCCATGGTCACTGTAGGTATACCGAATCCCCAGCCCCAACCAACATTATCTTGAATCCAGACAAGAACACTGGAAGCTACAAGGGCTCCAATATTTATCGTTAAGTAAAACCAATTGAAGAATGAGCTTTTCTTTTTCTTTTCTTCCTCATCCATCTCATCAAATTGATCTGCTCCAAATGAGGAAACACAAGGCTTGATGCCACCAGTTCCTAAAGCAATGAGATAAAGTGCAAGAAAAGTCACACCAATTTGGACTTTAGATGAATGGCATTCACCATTCTCATTGCTGCAAAATGGAGGCTTCAGTTTGGGTATGAATGCTGATAAAGTCAAAAGAGTCATTCCCTGAAAGAAACCAAATGATACCTCTCAGATAAGTTGTGCACATGTTTCTTTTATCTTACTCAAAACATTGTTATTCTCCCCACAAGTTGAAGGGTCAGAAATCTTGCTATAAACAAAGCTGGTACTCACAATAAAATAGACTGTGGAGAACACAGCAATCGTCCAGAATCGTCCCCAGTATGAATCCGCCAAGAAAGCTCCCAATAAGGGTGTTACATAGCATGTTCCAGCCCAGTTGGTAACATTATTGGCTGCGGTGGCATTACTCTGACCAAAGCCATCCTTTAGGTAATTCACCAGATTTGTAGTGATTCCATAGTAAGCCAATCTCTCACAGCACTCATTCGCTACACAAACATAACAGGAAATAAGGGAATATTCCCTAGACACCTTTGGAAATATGAAAGTGAACTACATCTGCATCTATTTTATTGATAACCCGACTTTTCATACATATTATATCAAGAATTACTTAATATAGGTTACACTTGTTTTAAAACTTGAATTTGAGTTGAAATTTTATGTTTTAAGGTTATAGCATTAGTACCCAAAATGAACGGGCATGCCCTCCAGTTTCCTGACTTGCTCTTGATAGAAGGGCTCCCACGAATGTCCACAGATCCATCCTGAGTGAAGACCTCATCAACTGGTTGTGCTGATGGCGAGTATTTGTTTTTATGTCTTTTGTTGTCCTTAACATGTATCAAAAACCTCAGTCAGAACCAAAATTACAGAACAGTGTTAACTGTTTCTATAGCAAAAGAAAATCTTCTCATGAAATATACAAGAGGCTAAAACAAACTACAATTATCAGAAATGAAATTTATATAAACAAAATGCAGACAAGAAAATTGATGCCCACTCCAATGCTCAAACAATATCACCCCAACAAGCTCTTTATGACTTGGGCAATGTAGTAGTGCAATCAAGGACAACCAAATAAGTGAAAGAGACACGTACAAAGCCAATATACAATTGGCCCTTAGAGTCAGACTGTTACAGTTTCACCAACCAAGAAAGCTATGGTAATGGGTATATATATCTGTGCTGGTAGCTATAACAGATTTATGTACTTCTTTGTTAATTGTTCAACCTATAATAGTGGAGATTGCTTGAAAAGTAATCCTGGCATGTCTAGCAAGATGACTTGTAATTTGTGGGCAAGCACTTTCTAAGAAACTGCAAAGTTAATTTGATTGGTCAAAAGATTCTTCATCCACTCTCCAAAAATATGGAAGGTTTATAATGTTCAAAATTTATAGCTAAATAATGGCTTGGCATCTTGCACTTGTCATGTAAATTTCTCACAAAAAGAATTTGCTTACTTATGAGATGATGGGGAAGAAATATAGCATTTTGTATACAAATGGGCGAATACATAGAAAGATTCTACATATCTCCTTGAAAATTATAAAAGATTCTACATGCTTCCTGCTAGATGTTATATAGCTGATCTATATTCTTAGTATTTTTTGTTGTGGCAATGTTGCAGTGATTCTTTGTTGCTACTCAAGAGCAGGTTAGTTTTTCGTCTAGGGTAGTTCTAATTATAGGTGGCCTTGTTGGTAGTATTCATCACTGCATTTTGCAATCAGTCTTTCCATACACTATTGGCATGTGCATTTTCACATTATGATGAACAATGTACATTTTGAGAACATGATAAACTATTTGAGGATGTCCCTAACTAAATGGCTTTTCATAATGTATAGAAATTACACTGTTTGCTTACACAACTTGATTTTCAGAAAGCATTGACAAATTAAAGTATCCAATCCAGACATATTACATTCAGAAGAAAGATGCTTTGAGCATCTTGATAAACTATCCTAGGGATGGGGCAGTGGACTATGTTTTAGCCAATAACTCAACAATACGAATGATTTTAATTACAAGTGCAAGATGAGTGACTGGAATTAAACTTGCTAATTTGAAGTGCGGCAAATCCAGCTGTCGTTAGTCTATTCTGTTACAAACTCCTGGGAATCAAACAATCTTACTAATGTCAGTTTGTCATATGTGAAATGAAAGATGGAAATTGAAAAGTACAAATGAGCTATCTTTCTATCAAAAAAGTCATAAGGTGATATCAACATGTCTCAAGAAAAATGCACTGTCATGTCACTGACAAGATATCTCGATCAACTAGAATTGCTCAGGAGAACTTTTTCCGTTATTACTTATTAGTAATTGTATATAATACAGTCTTTATCAGTTCTGAGAAAATTAATTATCAGTTCCTTATTAGTTATGACATTCTGATCAGTGCAACAAATCCAGCTGCTATAGATCTATTCTGTCACAAAGTCCTGGGAAGCAAAGGGGCACAAATTTTACCAATAACATTTATTTAGTGAAACAAGTGATGGAAGTGAAAGGTACAGGTGACCTACCTTTCCATTAAAAAAAGCTTTGGGCAATTACCAAATAAGGTGATGTCAACATGTCTCCAGGAAAAATGTTTTGTTAAGTCACTGACTAGAAATCTAGAACAACTAGAATTTATCATTAGAATGTATGAATTACTAGTAGTTGCATACATTGAAGTCTATTTCATTTGTCAGCTCATTCATTATCAGTTTGGAACTGAAAACCTGTGGACATAATCTCAAAAATCTAATCAAACATGTGGTTTGTTGGTGTAAAGTATTACATGCTCACGCCCCATTTAGAATGGCATGCCAACATTTTTAATGTATTTAGTAGGTTCCGAATTTGAGTTGGCATCTCTACACCCACATTTCAACCACATGCATTCTAATTTCTATGTACCTACCATCCTAGTTTGCTATATAAACAAGATGCTAATAGTCTTTTATAAGTAATTGAGATGTGTATCAATAATATTAAGAAATATTTTGTTGTTCTTGAAGCCATTGCTGCCCAATCATCTTAGGTACCCTTAGCCTAACGTCCCTCCCTGTCCAATTCACAACCTACAGTCCCATTGCTCACTCTATTGTTGTATTCCCTTGTTATCTCAAAACACCTAAACTTCTCACCGCTGCTGGTGCTTGTGATGGTTTGTGATGGTTTTTGTTTCTGATCTAAGTCCATGACATCGCTGATAAGGCCACCTTGGGTAAAGCAAGTTTGATCCTATCACTATGCTGTTGACCCTTGACCGTTTTGCTTACTCTTTCGACCCTTTTGGCTCAACAAAAAGAAATGGACCTCCAAGCATTTTTTTTTTTTTTTTTTTGACAATCCTGAATCAGCGAATCTGTATTTCCTATTCTAAAACTTCTAGGGGCTATAACATTAAAGTAGGGAGTATTTTTGAGGTGACTTTTTCAATTTTCTTTTTAATGTTAGGGGCAAGACATACATAATGTTGTCTATGTTTTCACCATATAATTACTCTTGTATGTTATGTTGTTTCATAATTTTTCACTTCCAATTAATTTTCAATTTAGGCCTTTATAAAAACAAAATTATAGTCTGAAAAGGATATGCACCCTCATCAGTGTCACTACAACTCAACGCTTTTATTTTTTTGCCCTTTTCTTTTGTATATTTTCAATTTGACCACCATTTCTATTGAAGATTTCCTCTTTTAAATTCTCACAACTTTCATTCATTGAAGTATTCTATGATGGAGCAACCCAAAAGTAGATGTTTGATCTGTGTGACAACAGAAACAGAGATAGAACCATACAATCAATTTCAGGCTATGGAATTATTCACTTGATGTGATGAAACCATTAGCCATGCTAGCCTCTCGCTTATCCCAATCTCATGTTTCACATTTGTACTTACAGATTCCCTTAGATGTTTGGGAGAGCTTGCACAGATATTTGAAAGATGGTTTTAGGAATAGACGTGCATCTTGCCAGCATTAGGTGTAGATGAATTATTTAACTATTGTATAATATGAACAAGAATGTGTTTACTTGGTGGAATATTGAAATTTTATTGTGTGCACTCTTGCATGTGCTATTTATTTGCAACTGTTCTAAGAAATCATTGAATATGTGGTTTCGAGGCAGACGATGACTAGCATATTCGACAGCGAAAGATAGCCATGTGTAAGAGGTGTGTGAATGTTTTTACTGACCCATCTTGGAGCATTTGGCACTCACTTTGAACCCCTTAGCCATATGGGTCAAATAGTCAAATCGAGAGATTCTTTTATATTAAATGTGGATGGACGATTTGAACTTGGTATTGGCTGATTTGTTGGTCACATGGTTTTGGTAAGCCGTTGATGGTTTGGTAAAATTTGGACCATCTGAACTTGGCATTTGCTAATTTGTTGGTACTATAGTTTTGGCAAACCACTTGTGGTTTCCTATTTCTTCTTGGCCTTAATAATGCTGTCCTTCGGATTGGTTCTTGACTTCCCTTTAAAGCTTCAACACCCTCTTTGGCATCAAAGATTATCCGGATTTAAGCACCTCCTTATGGTGAAGGGGTAACCCACACTCTCTTGGTCAGCATGAACTATTTGACTACTTTCAAACTTAGTATGTCCTTTTGAGAAGATTCTTGATGTTCGCAGCTTTGTGTCCAACATATTGACTGCACTTAAAGCATTTTCCAGTGAACCCTCTTCTACCTTGAGAACCACCTCTAACATATGACCTTTCTACTTCATTCTGAAAGCCTTCTCTTTCACTATTTGTTGTTCCACTTGAACCGCAAACCCCTTCTTGATGTTGTTCCTGTCCTCTTCCAGTTTGTTGTCCCCTACCTCTATATTGTCATCCTCTTTTGATCTCTTGCTGATTTGGACTCTTCTACAATTTCTCTTCTGCCTTTAGGGCAGCTAATAAGCCTCAGGAAGGCTTCTAGGAGACACAAGGCTTAATATGTCTTGCAAACTATACTTGAGACCATTCATATATCTTGCCACTTTCCCCATATCTTCCTCACTCTGGCCAGATCTGATCACTCACGTATAAAGTTCTTTGGTGTAATCTTTGACTGATATATCCCTTTCCTTCAAATTCTGCAATCTTTCAAAGAGATTTGTCTGATAATCTTCCAGAAGAAACTTGGTCTTCAACTTTGCAGCCATCCAATCCTAAGAGCTAATTTTATGTTTATTTTTCTTCCTTCTCTCGGATTGAAGAAAGTCCCATCAGCATAGCCCTTCAATCTGTTGCGCGCAAATTTTACTCTCGTTTCTTCCGCAATTCCCTCATATTCAAAATATTTGTCTAAGTCATTGATCCAGTCGATGAGGTCTTCACCATTAAGGATTCCTGAATATGTATGAAGCTCTATCTTAGGTTTGAACTCAACATTCATCACTATCCTCAACATTCTTTCATCAAACCTTTCAAGTTCTTCCTGCTCTTCCTCATCGACATCTTGTGGTTATTTTTTTCATTATCACTTACATCTTCCGATGTTCCTCTTCTCCGTGCCCTTTTCCATCGCACCCATCTGGGATTGTGAATTGTAAGTTACTCATTTTTGGCTTGTCCCTTCTAATATGTAGAAAATGTACTCTAAGACTATAGAAATTGTTCTACACTAAAATTACTTTCTCAAATTTGAAAGTTTGAAAGCTTGTTAAAATTCCTATTGACAGATAACTAAAGAATCTTCTCAATCAACTAGTTCATTGATAGAAAATAGTTAATCCCTTAGGTTTTCATCCTGGTTAGATGCTCTAACATTGATCCACTCTTACCTAGTTTTATGAAAAACATCAGTTTTATTTTTAAATGCAGGATGAGCATTTCAGAATGATATTTTTTTTTGCCAAGTTGCAAGGTTTGGCCCTTGTTACCTGTTTGACAAGGCTGATTCAAACCTGGTACCTGTCCTTGTCCAATACGCCTGAATCTCCAGCCAGGGTGCATAACCAGATTTGACACTATGCGGTAATCAAAGATGTTTATATGATACTTAGTGACATTCTTATCTTAATTCATGCTTCTAGGTTGAATATACATGATACTTTTCATTGTTTCAATGAATTATATCTATGAATGTATGAAATTGGAATTTGGACTCTCATGTGATGCTGTGCTCTATGATCATTCAATGAATAATCACTAATTCATAAATAGTATTATATTTCTATGTTGAATGTTACAATGTTATTTAATTCATGAATATATTTGAATTCTCAGATTTATCCATTCCAAACTCCAAATATAAAAGACGTCCCAGAAACTCGGGTAACAACACACACAACATTGTTTTTGTACTAACAAGCCCAAAACCACATTTCAAATTTTGCAGAACCAATGAACTGGAATAACAGCCACTTGGATCTTTAGAGACCCCCGACAGGTCAATAGAAGCGGCATTTCAAACTTTTGTTTTCAAGTTGTTAGAAATGAACAATTTTAATAATGCTTCTCTATGATCCTTATGAAAACCAACAGGATTTGAAGCCATTCTAGTTGCCACTTCTAGATTTGTTCTATCACAATGCCCACAATCAGCAATGGCAAGTATTTTGTGATTGCAAACATTAGAATTTTTATTTGGCCTATCAATTTTTGGGCTTCAATAAACTAAGCTTGTGTATATGCAGACTAACTTCCAAACCACAAATATTGCCTATGGGTGATACTATGATAGAAGTCCTTTTTCTTAGGTTCGATACTCTGGTAGAAGTCTTTTTTCCTTCAATTGGCTTTGGACTGAAAATAGATTGCACATAACAGAACACTACAGTTGGCCTTTGGCCAATTAAAAGCAGCAAAACAAATTTAAAAATCTGTTTTGAAAAATATGCCTAATCACTATTCCTCTGTATTGAACCATATTCTATTGTTCATCTGTATGTTATCGTTTATTGTTCATGCATTACACAATGTCTCTCTGGACAGTGCTTTTAACAGACTTTGACAGCAGATTTCTTCTCATGGCCTTTGGCCAATTAAAAGCAGCAAAATAAATTTAAAAATCTGTTTTGAAAAATATACCTAATCACTATTCCTCTATATCGAGCCATATTCTATTGTTCATCTGTATGTTATCGTTTATTGTTCATGCATTACACAATGTCTCTCTGGACAATGCTTTTAACAGACTTTGACAGCAGATTGCTTCTCCTCTCTGCTGACTTATCTTTGGGAAGCAATTTGATTGTTTGATTGGACAGATCTTCTTTGACAGTGGCTCTCCTTTTTCTGTGATTTTTTCTCAATCAATGTATCCCCTCCCTTCCTCGGTGTAATACTATAAGTTGGAAGAATATATGCGGAGAGTCTAAGGAGAATTGGATGAAACACTTCAACAAGTGCGGCTTGGATTTTTTATTGAATGGGGAAAGGTTCATTGTGGTTTTAACTCAATTCTAAGCTCGTTTTTAGGCATAACTACTGTGGTGTTATTGCATCACTAACATAATCAATAAATTCTTGTGTACAGACTGTATGATTATGTCTAACATTACATCTTATAAGCACAACAATCCAACATGCTTATCAACACTTTCAAATAGTTAAATCACCACAAATGCATAAAAAATCCAGACGAAAATGCAAAGCATAGGAGATAGGCCTTACCTTTATGACAGTTGAGTCCGTTTGTTCAAGTGAAACTTCCATCACTATCCAAGCTTCAGTGCTCCCTAAATTCCTTGTCTGTCTTGTGGGCCAAGGGGGTATACACGGTTGTAAGATACTGTTCACCCAATCAGTTCATTTGAATTTCTCTTGCAGCACACACCTTCAAGAAATTAAGATAATGGATTTCAGAAAATAAAGTCTTCAGTAAAAAGTGAAAGAACAGGAGCAGCTTCTATACTACCTAATTTTACATTACACATGCACGATGCATAAAGAAAACATTGAGAAAGTTAAAACAACAATTTTGACATTGTTGTCCAAGGTTCAGTTAATCTTTGGCTTAGATAAAAGCCTAAGAAGTAAAACATCATATGTGCATGAGAATCCCTTCTTGTTTGATGTTATAACATTAAGCATATAAGATGAACGAAGAGAGGCACCATAATATGTAAAACGGGCCATGTCGATATTGCTGTCCAAGACTTGTAATTCCCCCAAAAAAAAATTAAATTGTGTGCATGCGTGTTAACTCTTGAGTCCTTGACTAATATAGAAATAGACATTTGAATGCTTGCTGCAAACGTTCAAATAAGTTAGGGTAATGGATATAGAAAAGTAAGGTTAGTTTCTTAAAATAGTCCATGCAACATGAGGGAATGAATGAATGAAAGATTTTTAATGACGTCTATGAGGCCATAAGCCATGAGAGAGAACACATCATATTGCAGTACACATTAGAAGCATATAGTGAAAGAATTAACACTATTCGGGTCTTACCACCAAAGCTAAGTAACTATTTAATAAAAAATACAATGCATGCATGAAAACTAAGACTAGCGAAAATGTAAAATACATTGGATGACCATTACGTTTGTATGCCACTTGCAGAACACCCTAAAGATTATGTAGGTAAAAGGCAATAACAAAGTAATATCACACTACCCAAAATTTTCAATGCTACTCTTGACTACTTTCCACATGTAAAGGGCAAGAATATGGGAAACTACAGTAGATCGAAAACCAATATCTGGATATTGCAGTCCAAGGCTCACTTAATTAATAAATAGCTAAAACAATATACATGCGTGGAAAATCAACGGTATTTCAACAACGTATATGAATCGAAATTTGCACTGCATGTAGACATCGCTGTACTGCAGCTAGAACAATTAAGTTAATGGGTATAGGAAAGGAAGCCAATCAGCAAAATAATCGAATGAAAAGCAGGATGAAAATGGTTGATGCAACTCAAATTATCCACGTGAAAAAGGACATAACAGAGCAATTCTGACTCCACCTGACATTGGAACATCATACCTACAAAATACATAAAATGACATTCGTGAACTACGAGCTAATGCCTTATTATTCTTTAACATAGATAAAACAACATAGATGCATGAACATTGAAAATTTTAGCCTAAACGAAACACAGTAAGTATGAGATGATCTTAACACGTTAACTTTCGAAGCAAGTTGATCAATTGAATCATCTTCTACCATAATTCCAGACTACAAAAGTTGAGATTAATGTAGATATATCACCACGTCTAAATGAAAATTGAAGACTACATATAATTATAGAAGAGCGGATAGCACGACGTGGAAGTATCTTGATGACACTTCAAACACGTTGGTCAAATAAATCGGCTTCCATCCAGACCACGAAGGTACTTCAAGAAAATTAAGTCTGATTACACACAGTTATTGTGACAAAGGGAAGAACACGAGAAATTTCCATCCTCTGTAACATCAGCATCATACTTTCAAATAACTAAAACAGGAACTTGTTTCTCTGTCAGCTTACCCCTCCTTTATTTCAATAAAAATGAAGAGGAAGACAATCTCGACCCATGAAATAACAAGAACACATTTACCGCATGATAATGTAAAAAATACATAAAATAAGGCTATGCTTCTTCGAAATAGCGAAAAAAAGCACTACAACATGATACATGCAAGATCAATAAAGCAATGCATCCGCCGTACCAAGGTCATTTAACCCCTGAGGTAGCTTATACGCAAGTACATTATAAAAGGTACCGAATACATAAAGCAGAAAGTAAAACAGCTAGAAAAAGCATTTTTTTTATCACACGTCGAGTGTGGAACAGGTCCAGAAATATTTAAAACAACCACTGCAGAATCATGCATGCAATATACCTAATAAACAAACAGTATAACAAGCAAAGGTATAATTTGAGTTGCAGTTTTAGGCTCGTTCTGTTACCAATATTTGCATCATAGGATACATAGCATGATTAGATTTGTAGTTTGTTAAATAAGTTAGGACATTAGTGGTAATAATGTATTTATATTGAGTTGTTAAAACAAATCAATATACTTAGGAAAGTTGTTTGTGAGAATTAAAAATAGAATATGATAATCCCAAAAAATAAATATGTTTTTTATAATGTATTTGATTGAAAAAGATGAAGCAGCACGGTATTGTTTGTGTTTAGTTTTTGCAGCTTCTGTTTGTCTCAGCTCAAATTTGCTTATACATTGAATCCCTGAAACAGTTAAAACCCCATTACTACGTAACACATGCAGTATGCATAAAATTTGACAATAAATAGGTAGCAAAAAACTGGATACTGCAGTTTGCAATTCAAGGCTCAATTATTCAATGAATAGTAAAACTCTATTACAATACAGTGCATTAAAAAATGCATAAAATAAGACAATCAGTTTGAACCAACATTTAGGTACAGAAGAAGTTAGTCAATGCCTGAACCAACATAGCCACCATTACAACAACATATACAAAAGAAAAATGTGAAACATCTTAAACCATCATTTGGGTACAGCAGAACTTAGTCAATACCTGTATCAACATAATCACCACCACAACACCGACCAAAACACCATGCACAGATTATGTAGAAAAGCAGATAGAATTATTTTTATGTGTTAAGCTTGAGTAGACTCAACTGAAGAGATCTCCCCAATGAAAGACTCACAAATTACCTTTGTATGCTCTTGCTTAAACCACCTAAAAATATCATTTGGGCACATTGCAGGACTTTATAAATTCCTAAATCAAAATAATCTCCAGTATGGCATCATACGTTATAGTTAAAAGAACGTGCTGAAACAATCAAAACCACTTCTGAGTTATGCGTTCCAAATTTCAGTCCATCCCTAAAATAGAACGAACACCATTACAACATGATACCTTCAAAATATTTGAAAACAGACAGGAAAACAGCAATAACCAACAATTTTGCTTTGGGATCGAAGACTGTCAATCCGTGTGACAACGTTCAAACATGGTACATCCAAAAAAACATCAAAGAGGACAGTGAAGTAGCCAAAACTACAAATTACATACTGCTGTCCAGAGCTCTATCAATCTCTGAAACTGCTAAATCAAAATTAAGTCGTCAGACATACAAAGGGAAACAGCTAAAATCACCTTCACATCATAAAATAGCTAAAATCTAAAACAACTAGTGAGACGGTTGAATGGCCATTCAGCACATGCATATATGTAAATTCAAAAACTCTTACAGAAATAAATAGTAAATGAGACAAACCTTATTCACTCGAGTCATCTTTCATCACAAGGCAAAGATTCAGTCATCCAAAAAAATCTCCTCTCCTTTTGCATGCATTCTGATAATAGATCATTTAGTGTAATCGAAAATGTTGATGACAAAAATTTTCACACAATCAAATTTGGAAAACAAACTAATAATATCTAAAATTACTCCAGACCTGTACTTTTTTCATATATATTGTATCATTTTCTAAATATACTATAACTTTGCATGATTCTCATAATTGAGTATGTATTACTTCTATGCACAATTCATTGCAGAGTAAATTGTGCTCTGAACTACCAGTCTATATTTATTCTTGAGCATATTTAAGTCTCTCTGTTCCGCAGTGAATAATGTGCTTATCATTCATACAGGAGAAACTCCTCAATAATGACAGCATCCCTGTGGCTGCAGAAGCTCTGAAGGAAGATCCCCATTGTACTGCATTTGTAGACGGTACAAAAAGATATTCAAAATCAATATAGGAAACCACCATTAAAATATTCAAAAAATTATACTAGTTAAGTGACTCATCGTCTGTGATGCATAATGACATAAAAGCATTATCTGGATGTAAGCCAAAATCGCGGAATAGTGCATACAGTGATATAAGTATATTAAGAAAGTACTTTTGAGTTCACATCAGGGTCAATTTTCTTCGTTTCTTGAAGGTAATGTCTTATTCATAGCAGCTTTAGTTCTAAAGAATTTTATTTTTCAAGAGGCTTAAAATGTCTTCATCCTAGCCAATCTATTAAACAACATGAAGGTTGTACTTTAAAAGCTAAATATCTGTTTGACTGGGATTGAACAACTTTATGATTTTGGTTGGACAACCTTAAACGTCTATACATTTGCAAGATTCATCATTAAAGGACACAACATAAAAACATTAGAAAATTGTGCAATGTTAAAACAATCACTCCTAATATTGTTACCATCACTCACAAAATCAAGGGTGATGAGATAACAATTTTGTTAAGGTTAAATTGTGAATGGTGTATCAAGTAGTATTTTTATTTAAAAAGTCACATATTAATGATGAATAAGCATTTTTAAAGATAAGAATCTTGAAAACAATAATTAAAGAATGTAACAAGTTGTTAAAAAGTGTTACAAAGAGGACCTAATCAGCATCATTCATGAGTGAAGTAATAAAAGTGCAGAATGTATATAAAACAAGATGTATATCACTTTTATTGGAGAGTATCAAATTTTCTAAAATTAAGTTTAGCCTCACCATAAAAGTGTGTTCTTTATGCTTTGTTTAAGGATAAATTTTATATTTGCATTTTGAACCTTTGATTTTTAAAATTTGAAAGAATAATTCTATTTAATAATTTTAGATGGAAAGAAGATAATTATATTAATTTATTTAAATGGATGGAATGAAATCAGTTACAAAGTTGATGGAAGGTAAAGTTTTATATAGAGTCAAATAATAAATATTATCATAACTAGTAGGTATCGTGGTTACTAGATTTTTATTCATGGAACAAACTTTTCTTTATAAATTTTCAATTCAATATTTCTATCAACCATCCAAACAATTTGACCATCAAGCATCGGTCAAGTAGTTTTCTTATCTTGCCTTTGAATTGGAAGGAGCAACTTTCTTAGCTTGTCTTTGAATTAAATAATAACAATGAAAACTCTTGAAAAAAAAGGGTTGAGTATTTAACTTTTCAAATACAAAAAATACCCACTTTAGTCAATGGGCCTTTGGTCTACTGGTGAAGTTGGATGGCTCACAAAGAGCCCACCAAAGTCTTGCCGAGTGCAAAACTTAGACATTATAAAAATCCAAATACAAATGAATTGAGCTTGTATAAATTTTCAAAAGAGGAGGTCTATAATTTCTAGATTAACTTCTTAGATGATTCAGATGAAGATGAATAAAAATATTACATGTATTGTTATACTTTGAATGACATGTAAATGTCAAAAAAGAAAAGATATAATTTGATTTCTAATTTTTAAAAAATATTTTTTATTAAAAATATCTTATAACTTATCATTTTAATTCTATATCTGTAAATCCCAATTCTTAATAAATTCTTTATAAATTTTTAAAACTTCTTTAACAAATTTAAGACTACACAATTATAAACTTTGTCTTAAATAACTATTAATATTAAAATTTAAAATTTAAATGAAACCATTTTCTATTAACAAATCAAAGACTACACAGCTATAAACTTTGTTTTAAGTAACTATTAATATTAAAATTCATAGACCATCTTCCATTAAAACTGTTTTATTGAATTGCAATTATAAATTAAAATGAGAAAATCCCATACTCCTAGGATAATATAAGTTTTATTGCCCATCACATTCAAGAGAAGATTTGGGATGAGAGTTTTTGGTTGATGGCATTAAAACCTTCATAAACACTTAAATACTTCTTAATAGAATCTTCCATTTTCCTTCCTTGGATAGAAGAACTATGATCCTTTTAGAGAGGAAGATCAAGAAACTTAGGCTATATTCTAACTGCTTTGGATATATATTTGTTACACTAGATAAATGAAAAATAATTCTAACTTGGACATAAAGTGACCAGAGTCAAAAGGCAGTCATGCTCAATATGGTATCTTGCAGATTTTATTAGTAAATTACATTCATCACAATCTCTGTGATATTATAATGAACACGAGATAAGAACGTAACAAGTCTCTGTTTGCTTTTCATAATGAAAACACCGTTGTCTAATATTTTATTTTGAAATTAGCTTTTTTATAATCCCCCTTTTAAGTGCGAGCCATCCATTGAGGGAACAAAATCCTTTGCTTAGAAGAGCAATCCAGTGAATTTCCGTCCATGCTACAAAAAAACAAATCAACAAGTATTTAACATGGAAGAACATCTTGAATGGGGTCTTTTTAATATCAAATCAGATATTTTACACTTTTGTTGTTTTATGTATTTAATAATTTTATATAATTATGAATTAGACTGGAATTTATAAATATTATGAATATATATTTTATGCGCAGTGGTCCACAAAAGACTTAGAATAAATGTACATTGTATAAACAATAGTTTATAAAAGTCTTTTAAACAATGAGTAGATTGTTAGTAGTAATTACTATTCATAAATGTTATTTCATGAATAGTTCATTAAAACTATTAAGAAATGCATCAATTATCAATAGTAAAAAATTGTAGATCAATAAAAGTTTATTTAAAAATTAAATAATTATATTTAAAAAAAAATCACATAATTTATTTTCATTATTAATTACTAGTTTTAATTTTAAATAATTACTATTTAAAAAGATGTTTCTATAAATTAAATATTAAAGATCAAGAATAAAATTAAAAATAATTTTTTAAATTTTTTTTAAAAATGGTAGTATTTTGAATATTATTTAATTCATTTGTGTTGTTAATAAAAGCAATTGGATCCATTAATGCATTGAACTACAATCTTTATGCGAACTTGAATATAACTTTCTACTAGCATGATGATTGCCTCAAAATGTATTTTATTTTATTATTAAAAAGAAAACATGAACCATAGAGACTTTGGGTCAAATATTTAAAGAAGTATGAAGCCTTCATACTCTAGAAAAAGCAAATTACAATATGTATCATAACCAAGACCATGACTATTCTTCCACTAACATTTGAGTTTTGATTGGTAGTATTTGTGTATACTTCCATATGCATAATATATATGTATATATATATATATGTACACACACACACACACACACACACGTGTTATATATATGTATATGTATATATATACATACATATATATGTATATATATATACATATACATATATATATATACATACATATATATATATGAATATATACATACATATATATATATATATATGAATATATACATACATATATATATGTGTATATATATGTATATGTACATATATGTATATACATATATATGTATGTATATATACATACATATACATGTGTGTGTGTGTATATATATATATATATATATATATATATATATGTATATATATGTATATGTATATATATGTATATATATGTATATGTATATATATGTATATATATGTATATGTATATATATGTATATATATGTATATGTATATATATATATATACATACATATATGTATGTATATACATACATATATGTATGTATATACATACATATATGTATGTATATACATACATATATGTATGTATACATATAGATATGTATGTATATACATACATATATATATGTATGTATATACATACATATATATATGTATATATATACATACATATATATATATACACACATATATGTATGTATATATACATAGGTGTGTGTGTGTGTGTGTGTGTGTTAAAATAAAAAAATTGAAATGCTTCATATAAAATAGAGTGAATTCGGAAGATTGTAAAATTTTGCATTTTGCATGGGCATTCATGGTAGAAACAATTTAGAAATTGGTAGTAAACATTCAATTGATAGGATATCAAGCAATTGATCAAATGAATCATGAGACTCCTTTGGCACTACCATGGATTTGAATTTACCATTGTTTTTCATTGGAGAAAACAAGAGTCCACTTGGAAGGGGGATGGAATGTGAGGAGAACGATAGAAAACTACATGTATGGATACCTAATGGCAGAGATGGTGGCAATAAGAAAGGGTAAGTGAAACAAAATATTAATGGCCAAGGTCGAACAATGACTCTCCACTATTCAAGTTTGGGAGGAATTCACAAGCTAATGAGGATTGGAAAAGAAAAAAAACTAGGGCACAAAATGAGACTAGAACATTCGTCATGAAGGTCAAGATCCTTAATTCAATCTATGAGCACCTCCAACATTGTGTTCTATTTGTCAAATGGTGTGGATCAAATTGCCTTGTGGAAAAGACAATAGAATGGTGCATGGATTCCTTTAGAGGCTTGGTAATCAAACCTTTAGACCATAAGTTTTTTATGTTTTGGTTGTATCAATATATTTCTTAAGAGAAAGACACTTTATGAAAAATACCTCTTTTTTGAAGGCTTTAGCTTTTACTACATCAATCAGGTGCCCAATTTTGTCTAGCACATATATTCAATGCAAAATTCTTAGATGGACCAAACTAAAGAACTTTGCCTCCAAATATTGAAGAGTGGAAGCCCTAGAGAAGATAGGAAATGAAATTTGGATCCTTTTTGGGGTAAAGGCTCCATTTTTTTCTTTGAAAAGATAGATGAGGTTCAAAAAAAAATGTCAATATGGATCATGATTTGAAAATATACCCTCAAAATATAACAGAGAAAGGAGGATAGTTTCAATAATCCACCTTTATGATAATCTTAGAGGAGGGTACATAACGGGGCTAGAAATCCAAACAAATTGCTCAAATCAATACTTACACCAGTATGGATGATAATCCTCCTCAACAAAGAATTGCTTCCCAAGGCACTAAACACCAAGACAAGAGGATATGGAAAGGATTGAGAGAGGGAAAAATGTGAATAAAAGAAACCATTGATCCAAACTTTAAGACTTAGATACTAAGATTTATTATAAAATTAAGGAGTTAGTAGTTTTTGGTAGGGAGCTCTCATCATCCTAATAAGGAAATAATTGAAATGGTTGTGAAGGATTATATAACCTATTAAACGAAGTGTATTCACTCAAAGATATGAAATACCAATAATTAAATGAGGTGGCAAGTGTCATGAATTTCTCCATGCAAGAAGGCCTCCTCAAAAGTGTAAGTAACAATTCAAAAAATCTTCAAGATAAAGGAATAAACATTGGAGGGATTAAGACAAGAAAAAAACCTTTCCAACAAAATATGAGGCTAAGTGGACATTTGAAATATTGAATAGAGTCTTGAACAATAAGATCCCAATAGACAAGGACCTTTTTAAAATAGAGTTAGTTTGTGATTTTTAAGGAATCGCTAAGGAGAATTCTAAGAATCTTGAGCTGGAGGCAATTCAACCCTTAGAAATGGTGGAAAAGAAATAAGCCTTCCTTTAGGAGAAATCAAAACAAGGGGAGATATAAAAATTAGGAGAATGATATCTTGTTTGTAAATAGAAGACCTGAATCCATGAATTAAGAGATTTTGGAAATCTAACAAATTCTATTTAACAAGATGAAACCAAATTTTAGAAAGGGTTCAAATAAAAGACTAGGAAGGCAATCCTTTACTAAGCTAAGAAATAAAGATGGGGAAATAGATGAAAAAATCTAAATCGTATCTCTAATGGAAGTAGGGAAATGGACTTCCCTTTCCAAGAATCCTTGATCCTACTAAGGGTGAACAATCGTGAGATTGATAGAAATATTCACAATTTTGTTCTAAACCTAAATTTCCTTCTAATTAATTTATATAGGCCAACATTTCCTTTACAAGAGGAGGATTTGGGTAGAACTAGATACTTTTTTGAATATGCATCCTTATTAACACAAAATTATAGGAGGATATTTTAATGCTATCCTTCATTGACAAGATAAGTGAGGGTGTTTATCTAGAATAGGTAAATATTAGACAGATTTCATATAATGGGTAATAAAACATAACCTAGTTGAGATTGATCTTGGAGAGAGTATCTTTACATGGAAAAACAAACATTTTGGTTTCAAAAACAATGCTGAGAAGTTGGATATATATTCATTTTTTGGGAGAATCTTACAATCTTCCATTTCATGCTAGAAGGCAATATCCTCTCCTACTCAAGATTAAATCACTATCCCATTAAGCTTTGCATAATGGGGGATGAAAAACCCACTAAATTCTCCATTTGAATTTGACATTTGGTTTAATGATGCAAAATTCTAAGCCTTATAAATGCTCAATAGAAAGAAGAGCAATTTGAGGGCTTAAAGTTGTTCTTTCTCATGTAAACATTAGAGCCTATGAGGAAAAGATTTATTTATTGGAACAAGACACATTTCAAGAACGACTTCCTATACCATCCTAATTTTCAAGCACCTAATTAATATATAATTTAAGGACTATTGTGCGTGCACCTTAAAGTTTTTATATAGTAGGACCTCATATGGAACTTAATGGACACCTAAATTCAAATATGGGTCCTCTCTCATTTCAATATTATTTAAAATTGAGGCTAACACTTAATTTACGAGTACTCCTTTAATATTTCCTCCAAAGTCATTGATGAAGGGTGCTCCCCTTAA
This sequence comes from Cupressus sempervirens, assembly GCA_028749045.1. NCBI lineage: Eukaryota > Viridiplantae > Streptophyta > Pinopsida > Cupressales > Cupressaceae > Cupressus > Cupressus sempervirens. The sequence goes on from CM053790.1 coordinate 33,232,650, forward strand.
TACCATAAATACATAACAGAAATAACAAAACAACAGTAATTGTGAGAACAAAATAGGGGCTTCTTATTATCGCGAAAAATGTGGAATTACAAAATTCACAATTACAATATGCTAACGCACATGGGCACCTTGATTATAGTAATCTACAAGACAAGCTGCAAACTATTACCCAAAGTTGTCCTAAACAATGTTTGAGCATTTCTTAAATAGGCAATTTTATGCCGCCCGGGAAGTTTCTAGATATTCAAACTTAATACCTAGGGTTGATAGACCCTAACAATACATATAAAGTCAGCCAAATACATTTTTGACATTTATTTTGAATGTTTTGGTCAGCCCAACTTCGAAAGACCATAACTCACAAACTGTTGCTCTGATTGGCTATTATAACCACTTTTTGAAAACCCCAACTCCTGATCTACAAGTTCGAATCCATCAAGTTTTTGGACCTCATCTAGGCACTTTAAAGCCTCCAACGACAAGCCTGAAGTTTATATACCGAAATTGCAAACCAAAAATCCATAATAAATCTGTGAATATGCATGATATGGCATGAAGCCTCAACTAGTAGGCTAATATATCCAAGATGAATATCCACCTCTGAAATTAGGACATTCTGAGCTCATATGAAAAACTTACTATAAATAGTACGTTCCCAGGAATAGTAACCCTCCTATCTACTAGTCCTTATTAATATAGAAAAGGTTGAAAATAAAAATATTTTTGGGTTTTCCAAGATTGCCCTCATGCCTAGGATGCCCTTGCATCAGACACCCAAGGTAATTTGAGAAGTGACTCCGTCACGTCTCAAGTGTTCAGAGGAAAACCAAGATGGATAACCTCCTCCCTTGCTAGTGATGAATCCTCTACTAGAATCCCTTTCCATTTGACCATGTAATCTTCATAAGTTTCATTCCTTGTACTTTTTCCAACACGACTATCCAATATCTCCTTAATCTCCTTTGTAGTCGAACTAGCTACTGGAATACTGCACTGCGCTTCTGCATCTTCATCTCCATAACCTCCTTCATAATATGCTATCAAATCTGAAATATTAAATACTAGTGAAATATTCAATTCAGTAGGCAACTTCACTTCATAGGCATTTCCAGAATCAAGCCTTTTCACTATCTTGCACAGTCCAAACTTTTTCATCTTCAGCATATTATATGTACCCACTAGAAAATGCTCCTTTCTGAAATGAACCATGAGTTCATCTATAAGCTAAAATTTTTGATAACTCCTTTTCACATCTGCCTTAGCCTTGTACTATATATTCATCTTTATAATGTGCTTCCTTACCTCCTCATGGATGTTCTTCAAATGTTCAACAAATTCTTTTGCTTCACCACTACTTATCTCTCCTTTATCCAACTATTGTAATTCAGAAGCATTTCTGGGACTATTCCCATATACAATATGGAATGGTGATTTACCAGTACTCACATTGATAGAATTATTATATGCAAATTCTGTTTGTGGTAAAATCATATCCCATCCTTTTGGCTTGTCTCCAACCAAACATCACAATAAATTTCCCAAACTATGATTCACAACTTATGTTTGTCCATTAGTCCGTGGATGATGTGATGAGCTGAACTTCAACTCCGTCTTTAGTTTCTTCCACAATGTATGCCATAAATACCCAAAAAATTTGGTATCTCAATCTGAAACTATACTCTTTGGCAGACCATGTAGTCTCACCACTTCTCTGAAAAATAATTCTGCCACATGAACAACATCAGTAGTCTTCTTGTAAGGAATGAAATGTGCCATCTTTGAAAACCTGTCAGCCGCCAAAAAATAGAATCATGCCCTCACTGAGTCCTTCGTAATCTAAGAACAAAATCCATGCTGACATCCTCCCATGGCTTCTCTGGTATAGGTAATGGATGATACAAACTTGTATTATGCTTTACTCCTTTCTCTATCTGACATATTCTGCAACTTCGTACAAACTTCTTCACATCTTTTTGCAACTGTGGCTAGTAATAATTCTCAGTAATTAAAGCTATGGTTTTATCTCTGCCAAAATGTCCAACAAATCCTCTACTATGCTTCTCCTTGATGAGATTCTCTCTCATTGAACTTCTTGGAATGCACATCTAACTTCCTTTGAACAACATGCCATCTTGGATTATGAAATCCAACTACTTTGTCCTATCAAGAGTAACAAGTTCTGTAAAAGCCTTCCACGCTTCACCAAAATCAAGATCCTCTAGATACAAATTATTGAGTTCCTTAAAACCAACTATGCCGATCTGCATTGCTGTCAGCAAAAGTCATCTTCTACTAAGAGCATCTGCAACTCTATTAGACTTCCCACTCTTGTGTTTCAAAACAAATGTATAACTCTGCAAAAAATCAACCCACTTCAAATGCCTTTGATTTAATTTTCCTTGACTATTCAATTATTACAAAGCTTGATGATCAATATACAAACAAACTCCTTAGGAAGAAGATAGTGTCTCCACTTCTTTAATGTCTGAACTATAGCATAAAATTCATGATGATAAAAAAAATATTTTCTTTTTGCATCATTCAATTTCTCACTGAAATAAGCAACAGGTCTACCTTCTTGGCTCAAAATAGCTCCTATTGCAGTACCACTAGCATCAAAGTCTACTTGAAATACCTTGTTAAAATAGGCTGCTCTGTAACTTTTTGTTTTAATAGATTAAAACTCTTATCTACTCCTACAATCCACTTAAATTCTTTCCTATCCCTTCTCATTGTTTCAGTCAAGGGTCCACAAATATTGCTAAAACCTCTTATGAAATTTCTATAAAAATTAGCTAGTCCATGAAAAGATCTTACCTCTATAGCACTCTTTGGAGTAGGCCATTCAAGAATAGCCTTAGCTTTCTCTGGGTCCATTTTTAGACCTTCTACTGAGACCACAAATCCTAGGTACACCAATTTCTTCTTCACAAAACTACACTTCTTTAGGTTTATTAGCAACTTTTTATCCCCTCAACTTATCAAACACCTTCCAAATATGCATCAAATGCTCCTCCACTATCTTACTAAAGATTAAAATATCATCTAGGTAAACAATGAAAAACTTACCTGGAAGCTCCTTTAGTACCTCATTCATGAGCCTCATGAAAATGCTCAGTGCATTGGTTAGCCCAAAACACATGACTAACCACTCATACAATCCTTCCCTTGTCTTGAAAGCAGTCTTCTACTCATCACCTTCTCTGATGCAAATCTAATGGTATCCACTCTTCAGATCTATCTTTGAGTATTTGCATCCTTGGCAATAGAAATCTGTACTTGATTGTGATCTTGTTAATAGCATGAGAATATGTGCACATCCTTCATTCTCCATTCTTCTTTAGTGACAATACTGTTGGTACAACACATGGACTTAGACTCTCAAATTAACCCCTTCCACAACAACTCATGGACTTGCCTATTCAACTCTTCACTTTTGGTGGTGTAATTCTATGTACTACTTTGTTTGGCAAACTAGCTCCTGGAATCAAATCAATCTAGTGACTGATCTTTCTCATTGGGGGTAATCCATCAAGTACATTATTCAACACAATATCATAAAACTCTCCCAACATATCTGCAACTTCTATAGGTACCTCCTCTACTTCTTCTTTACCATCTTTTGGAATTATAGAGAAACACATATGCTCATGCTTCATACTTTGGAGAAACTCTTTTGCATCAACAAAACATATTCTGGTAGCACTGCATACCTTTTCTTCTTTGTCCTTCAATGGTTTCAACTTATGTTTCACTCTATCCTTGGTTAGAGTGTAGGTATTTGCTCACCCATCATGTACAACATGCCTGTCAAACTGCCACAAGCTACCCAACAACATATGACATATGTCCATAGGTATGATATCACAAAGTACCTCATCCTGGTAGCTTCCAATCTTGAACTTCACTGAGCATTGCTCATTGACCATGACCTTGTGGTCATTTTGCACCCAAGATATACTGTATGGACATGGGTGTTTCTATCTCTTCGGCTTCAATTTTCTAACCATCATTTTTGAAACTAGATTGTCAGTAATTCCAACATCAATGATCACATCAAAACACTTATCTTCACATCTGCACCTTATGTGAAATAAACTCCTTCTTTGATCAGGTTCATTCTCACCACTCAGCAGGACTCTTTTGTTAACTATGACTTCTCCTCTTTCAACATCTTCAAAATGGGATGATCTAACATCTTCATCAACATGTGCAACTATGGCTTGGCCTTTTGTTCAATGATTTGTCCTTCCTTGGTGCTAAGAACATTCAAATGCTTTATGCCCTTCTTCTCTGCAGTGAAAACATCTCCCATAGAAGCCTCCTTTTCCAAAATCTTGTTCCTATGCCTTTTTCTCTTTGATCTCTATTGTTCTGATCATGGAAATGGTTGGAATTGTTTCCCCTCTCATTCTGACTACTACTTCTAGCCTCATCCTTGTTCTTTTGATTAAGATCATCTGCCAGATCTTCCATTGTGACCTCTTCCATTATTCTTGTTATCAAATTTTTTCCATAGTTTCTCCTCAACTCTTAGGGAAAACTGTTATTCCTCCTCAATACTGGTCATTCAAACCAGACTTTACTCATCTTGAATGCTTTGCCTTAACCCATTAAGATAACAAGCCACTTTCTCCTTATCAACTTCTACATGGTTAGTTTTAACGAGAACTTGGTAAAATTCTTTGGTATACTCTTGAACAAATTTTCCCACTTGCTTCAACCCTTGTATTTTCTTAAATAGATCAAACTGATAATCCATGAGAATGAACTATCACTTCATTTTAGCTGCCATTCAATCCCATTTGATGATTTTTTCGTTTCCTCTTTTATTTCAATCCAACTAGATCTCCTGCCACCAGATCTTTGCATGACCCTTTAGTTTGGCCTTTGCAAACTTGACCCTATCAAGATCTTCAATATCTTCATATTCAAAGTACTCTTCCAATTCATTAATCTAGTCAATCAATTCCTTTGGGTTGAGATTTCCCAAAAATGTGGGAATATCAAACTTAGGTCTTTTACCAATACTAGAAATGACCTGAAAAAGATTTGCCTCCTCTGGGTTAAGAACTTTCTCTATTGTGTTTGGGTCCACATTTCTTTCTTCTTCTCTTTCATCCTTGCTTTCATCATCTCCTATGGCAAGATTCATTCCTCTATGCATCTGTTCTTGCATTGCTTGTATTTGCCTCTGGAAGGTTCTAAAATCCTTAGGTGTAACACCTTCAACTCTTCCACCATGCTCTCTTCGAGAGGCATTTTTGTACTTCCACTGAAACCCTAGTGAAAATTGCCTCACAATTGACAATTTGTCTACATGCTCAGCCCAAACTATAGTCTTGGTGCGAACTACCTCACAGTCGGTGATCGGTTCACACACTTAGTAACTCTAGCTCTAATACCACTTGATGAAGGGTGCTCCTCTTAATACAATAAACATATAACAAAAATAAAGAAACAACAATAATTGTGAGAAAAAAAATAGGGGCTTCTTCATCACAAATGTGGAATTACAGAATTCACAATTACAATATGCTAACCTACATGGGCATCTTCAGTACAATAATCTGTAAGAAAAGATGGGAACTATCACCTAGAGTTGTCTTAGATAATTTTTCGGCATTTCTTAAATAGGAAATTTTATGCGACTCGAGAAGGTTCTAGACATTCAAACTTAATACCTAGGGCCAACAGACCCTAACAATACATATAAATTTGGCCAAATACATTTTTGATATTTATTTTGGATGTTTTGGTCGGTCCAATTTCGGAAGACCATAAGTCACAAACTGTTGCTCCGATTGGGTATCATAACCACTTTTTGGAAACCCCAACTCTTGATCTATAAGCTTGGATTGTTGCAATGCCCATTCATTGAGTTTCCAAAACTCATTTGGGCACTTTAAGGCCTTCAATGGTGAGCGTAAAGTTTATATACCAAAATTAAAAACCACAAATCTATAATAAATCCATGAATACACATGATATGACACTAAACCTCAATTGGTAGGCTGATATATCCAAGATGAATATCCACCTTTGAAATTAGGACATTTCAAGCTCATATGAAAAACTTACTAAAAATAGTAAGTTCCTAGGAATAGTAACCCCCCTATCTACTAGTCCTTATTAAAATAGAAAAGGCTGAAAATAAAAATATTTTTGGGTGATGCAAGATTGCCCTCACACCCAGGATGCTCTTGCATTAACCATAATTAATTTCATCACATAATCCCTATATCACCATTTATGGCATTTATGTTATCTTGTAACCTTAAAACTGGGTATGTCTTATTTTAATGCATCCTCTCATTTCTTCATACTTGTGGTCCCAATTTAGGCCTTGATTGGTGGATATAGTGTATTAGGTGGCTCAACCACTCTATACTATGAAGATTAAACCCAAATTTTAATTGGGTCCTTTTCTTAGGAATTTAGTGGAGGATCAAAACATATAGTTAGCCTAGTTGAGTTTTAATCACTAAATCGTCATGAGGCTTGCAAAGGTAGCATCTTGTCTTGTTCTGGCTACACATCCCCAACTTCTTGGGGGACATATTCACTCAATCTATGTAGACCTAGGTGTAGATAAAATTTGAGATGGAGATGGAAACCCATGGACAATAATTGAGCGGACTTAGTGACCCCCCATTAACCAACCCTTACATGTTTGTAGTAGAGATCCCAAATCACTGAATGGATGACTACACTGGTAGATTGAGGTATATAAACACCCTATCTCACACATTTTGTAACTCATATATTATAACTACTCTTAGTAATTCATAATTGATCTATCGAGTGCAAGGAAGCAAGTCAAGTTTAAGAGTCATCAACAAATCAATTATTCTTCTCAAGCATTCAAGGTATTTCTCTCCATAGATATAGCCTATTTCCCCTTTGGAGGCTAATCAAACAATATTTCTTTCAAGGATGGATATATATATATATATATATATATATATATATATATATATATATATATATATATATATATATATATATATATATATATATATATATATATATATATATATATATATATATATATATATATATATATATATATCAATTAAAGTCTTTTCTTTCTCAATCAAACATTATGGAAAGTTTCAACATCCATTTGATGATGTTTTATCTTCATGATTTCTTGTTGGATTCTTGTGTGTTAAGTCAAATATATTAATTACATCAACATATTTGACCACAATAAAAGAAGCATTTGTGTTATTGAGGTATAATATACTCCATCTACTAGATTTATTCTGTACTATGGAATAACACACTTTCCTTTATTTCCTTCCATCTCAAGGTTTATTCCTAAAAATGATTTGACTAAGATAAACCACTTTATCCAACCTCATTTCCCATTTTTCTATGTACATAAATATGTTATGGATCTACCAAACCTTTTTCTGCTAGATCAAGATGTTAGCCTGAACTAATAATGTTTTTAAACTATGTGTAAGATTCATATTAGTTTTTATGTTGCCATTGATGTCAAGCCTTAACTAGTTAGATATTATGATAATTCATTAGAGTTCCATATCATTTGATTGATGAAGAGGATTTGAAGAAAGTATGATGATGTAAGTGTTGATAAGTGTATGGTATTCAATGGGCACGTGAATGAGTTAGACTCTGACAATATAATGTTGGTTTGATTTATTTACATGATCTTGTATTGTCTTAAAATGGAAGCACTTCCATGTTAAGAATGTTTAGCCCTTCAAGTAAGTGGTTTGGGGTCATGTCAAGCGCCTTGAATAGGTATTTGCATGGATCTGGCTATTTCCCCCTATTCTACTTTTCTCTCCTTCTTTCCAACCTCTTTTTGACAACTTTCTTTAAGAAAATGAAGACTTTGACTTTCTAGCTCAATGACACTGGCAAAGGATGAAAATCTAGGGCCAACAGCTCACCCAGCTATCTAAACCACCCTGCAAGAGTTAACACAATGGAAGCAAACACAAGGAACAACAACCAAAGGAGGAAGAAGAGAGAAAGACTTTTATTGATTCATCAAAACATCTTCATACATGCCTAGCTATAAGGCCTTCTGGATTATAGCCAATTACAAATGCATTCACATTCAAAGACCCAGCTACAAATTCAGACTTTTAGTTCAGCTCTCTAAATTCCTCTCTCATAAACCTGCCTAACTCTAAGCCTAAACACTCTATACATACTTGCCAAAATAGCTTACAAATTATTCTAGAACATTACATAAGAGGAAGGCCGACCCAAAAATGGTTTGGATGCATCCCAAGAAAAGATCTTAACATAAATGTCACAATCAAAATAAATTCCACAAGTCGGCTCATAGAAATCATGTTCAAATGCTGACACTTGGCATATACTAGGTAACTTGGCACATGAAGAGTCACTTGGCATACATTGGGTAACTCGGCACATGAAGGAACATTTGGTCAACACTAGATTGCTATAGTAACTCGGCATCCATTAGAGCTACAGTAACTCAGCATCCACTAGAGCTATAATAACTCAACATCCATTAGAGCTATAGTAACTCGACATCCACTAGAGCTATAGTAACTTGGCATCCACTAGAGCTATAGTAACTCGACATCAACATGCAGAATGAACAAAAATGAACAGGATAAAAAGGCAACCTAGGATGCTCTTGCATCAGACAACCAAGGTTGAAAGAAATGATTCTCCTGAATCATTGAGATGTCACAACTTGAGCTGAATCCAACTCAAATTGAGAAATCCATGAAGCATCTTTAATAGGTCTATTCTTCCACTTCACCAAATATTCATAGTAATCTTTTTCTCTTGTGCTCTTGCCAACTCTCTAATCCAATATCTGTTCAACTTCTTCAATTTTCTTTTTAGGATAATCATTTGATACAATAACTTCATCCTCTAACTCATGATACTTATACAAATCAGCAATATTGAATATAGGAGATATATCTATGTCATCAGGTAACTCAACTTCATAAGCATTACCACTGTCAAACTTCTTCAAGATCTTACAAGGTCCAAATTTCTTCATCTTTAACTTACTATATGTTCCAACTGGGGATCTTCTTTTCTTTAGATGAACTATCACCTCACCACCAACTTGAAAATCACGGTGTCTTCTAGACTGATCAACATTCTTCTTATACTTATGATTACTTTGTTCCAACCTCAACTTCACTTCCTTATGCAAAGACTCCATAAAATCAACAAATTCTTCTCCTACAACACTTCTCTTTTCTTCACCAACAACATCTCTCAAATTTGATATACCTCTAGGATGCATTCCAGTAACAATCTCAAAAGGTGTCTTCCCTATACTCCTATTCATAGAATTGTTATATGCAAATTCAACTTGTGTCAATACCATCTCCCAATTACTTGGCCTATTCCCAACTAAACATCTCAACAAATTGCCCAAGCTTCTATTCACGACCTCTGGCTATCCATTTGTTTGTGGATGGAATGTAGAACTAAACTTCAGCTCAATACCCATCTTCTTCCACAAAGTCTTCCACAAATAACCAACAAACTTACTATCTCTGTCAGAAATAATACTTCTTGGTAATCCATGCAATCTCATAGTCTCTTTAAAGAAAAATTTAGCAACATGCTTAGCATTTGATGTCTTCTTACATGGTATGAAATGAGGCATCTTATAAAATCTGTCCACTACAACAAATATAGAATCATACCCCTTCACAGTCTTAGGCAATCCAAGAACAAAATCCATACTAATGTCAGCCCAAGGTTTCTTAGGAACAATAATAAGTGTATACAAACGAGTATTTTGACTCGCCCCTTTTGCAATTTGACAAACTCCACAACTCTTTACAAATTTCTAAACATTCTTAGACATTTGTGGCTAATAATACTTCTCTTTTAGCAAACTCAATGTCTTATCAATTCCAAAATGTCCAGCTAATCCACCACTATGCTTTTCCTCAATTAGATTCAACCTTATAGAGCTTCTAGGAATACACAACTGAATACCTTTGAACACCATACCTTCTTGAATGAAATACTCATCATACTTACTTATGTGATCTGTCACATTTGGTGCTCTGCACTCTCTCCATGCCTTACAAAAATTAGGATTAACATCATACAACTCTTTTATTTCATCAAAACCAAGAATTTTAACCTTCATTTTAGTCAACAAAGAACGTCTTCTACTCAATGCATCAACAACTCTATTAGTAACTCCACTCTTATTCTTGATCACAAATGTAAAACTCTACAAGTACTCAACCCACTTCATATGTCTTTGATTCAATTTATGTTGACTTCCCAAGTATTGTAAAGCTTTATGATCAATATATAGTACAAACTCTTTAGGAATCAAATAATGTCTCCACTTCTTCAATGCTTGGATAATAGCATAAAATTCTTGATCGTACACAGAATATTTCCTTTTAGCATCATTCAACTTTTCACTAAAGAAAGCAATGGGTTTACCTTCTTGACTTAATACAACTCCTATTGCATTACCACTTGCATCACATTCAACATGAAATACTTTGTTGAAATCAGACAAAGCCAATACAGGTAATTCATTAACCTTTTGTTTCAAAGTCTCAAAAATTTTATTAGCTCCATGTGTCCACTTGAATTCCTTTTTATCTCCCCTCATTGTTTCAGTCATAACATTACAAACAACATTGAAATTCTTTATAAACTTTCTGTAAAAACTAGCCAAACCATGAAATGATCTCATCTCACCCACATTTTGAGGTGTAAGCCATTCCAAAATTTCTTTAACCTTCTCAAGATCCATCTTCAAACCCTTTTTTGAAATCACAAATCCTAAATACACAATTTCCTCTTACATGAAAGAACACTTTTTTAGATTAATTAGCAACTTTTCCTCTTTCAACCTTTGTAATACTTGTCTAATATGCTCAAGATGTTCTTTCTTAGTCATGCTGAATATCAGAATATCATCCAAATAAATAATCACAAACTTACCCAAGAATCTTTTTAGAACTTCATTCATCAACCTCATGAAAGTACTAGGTGCATTAGTCAAACTAAAAGGCATAACCAACCATTCATACAAACCATCTTTTGTCTTGAAAGCAGTCTTCCATTCATTACTTTCTCTGATTCTGATATGATGATAGCCACTCTTCAAATCAATCTTGGTAAAATACTTTGCTCCACTCAAACAATCCATTATGTCATCCATTCTCGGCATAGGAAACCTATATTTCACTATGATTTTGTTAATAGCTCTTGAATTAGTACACATTCTCCATTCTCCATTCTTTTTAGGTGCTAATACAACATGTACAACACATGGACTCAAGCTTTCTCTAATCAAACCTTTCTACAAAAAATCATGCACTTGTCTGTTAAGTTCTTCATTCTCTATAGGTGTTAATCTATATGGTGCTTTGTTTGGCAAACTAGCTCTAGGAATTAGATCCATACAATGACTTATACTTCTTATTGGAGGTAAACCATCAGGAATATCATCGGCAATAATGTCTTTATACTCATTCAACAAACTATAATTTCTACTGGTACTCAACTATCACTATTTGCTGTTACTCGGTCATTACCAACTTCTGCCACTCAGTCATTACTACCAACACTCGATCCTCTAGGAACTATGGAAAAACAAACTTGATTCTTCTTCACTTCCTTTTCAAATTGTTTCCCATTAACTATGAAAACTTTTATTGTAGTGCAACTAACCTCATTTGGACTTTCAATCAAAGGCAACAATATCTGCTTCTTCCCATTCACCCGAATAGTATATTGATTCAATCTTCCATCATGTACAACATATCTATCATATTGCCAAGGTCTACCCAATAAAATATGACAACAATCCATAGGCATAATATCACACAAAACTTCATCAAAGTAATGTCCAATCTTGAACTTCACAAGGCATTGTTCACTTACCAATATCTTATGCTCATCTTTGATCTATGAAACATGATAGGGTTTGGGATGTTTTAGCCTCTACAACTGCAACTTTGTAACCAACTCTTTTGATTCCAAATTTGTAGAACTTCCATTGCCAATGATCACCTTGCATCATTTTCCAACCATCTTACATCTGGTCTTGAAAAGACTTCTCCTTAAAATAGGTTCCTCATCACTTCCCTTATTACATAAGGTTCTTCTCACCATCAAATTTTCTCCAACCTTAGGTCCACTTGGTGAACCCTAATCATCTCCTTGAATCACAACATTTCCGTTACCTTTTCCACTTTCAGATGATCTACATTCAAAAGATCTATGTCCCTCTTTACCACATCTGAAATAATTACCATGAAATCCACCTCTAGAATAAGAATTAGTGCCTCCTCGATAAGAAATACCACTCTTCCATTCGGTCTTTACTTTGTCATCATTCTTCCATTTAGATTTGCCTTTATCCTACATAAAATTGTTAGATCTACCACCTTCACCATAAGATCTACCTCTATCTCTCTAGAATCTACCACCTCTACCTCTTTGTCTTTGTTCATGCTTCTTTGTCAAGATCTCCTCAACTTTCAAGGCATATTGATATGCCTCTTCTACACTTTCCAACTTCACAAAACTTATTTTATCTTGTGTTCTAGATCTCAATCCATTAATTTACCTTGCAATTTTCTCAACATCATTATCCACATGTCCAGATCTGATGTCCAATCTATAGAATTCCTTAGTATACTCTTTCACAGTCATGTCCTTTTGTTTCAAATTTTGCATCTTTCTCAACAAGCTAACTTGGTAATCAATAGTGAGAAATTTTCTCTTTACCTTGTTCACCATCTTTGGCCAAGTTCTGATCTTCTCCTTTCCTCTCCTTTGTCTATTAGTTTTCAAGTGCTCACACCATAGTGATGCACGACCTTTCAACCTAGTGACTACAATCTTCACCTTTCTATTATCAGGATTGTTTTCATACTCAAAAAACTTCTCCATATTAGAGATTCAATCCAACACAGTATTGGTTTCCAATCTTCCATTGTAAGGAACAACTTCTACAGTAGGCTTTGAATTTTCCCTAGACAACACTCACAAAAATCTTTCCTCATCTTGATCTTCTTTAGGTTTTGGATTATGGTTTGGTGTCACTGCTTCATCAACACTTACATCATCAAGATGTGCTCCTCTCCTCTGGTATGTCTCCATAACATCTAATCTGGCTACAATTGTCTCAACTGATCCAATATAGCCTTATCAACATTATTTCCTCTACCATGAACCATCTTTACAAATTAGGTTCCTATAAGATCGTAACCCTTTGCAAGTTATAGGTCAAATCCATAGATTTTCCACCCTACAACCAAATCCAAATTAGGGTTTTACACAATCCAATCTCCACAAGGATGAACCTCAAGCTCTGATACCAACTGATACAGGCAAAGGATGAATAACTTGGGCCAAAGGCTCACCCAACTATCCAAACCACCCTGCAAGAGTTAACACAATGGAAGAAAACACAAGGAACAACAACCAAAGGAGGAAGAAGAGAGAAATACTTTTATTGATTCATCAAAACATCTTCATACATGCCTAGTTGTAAGGCCTTTTGGGTTACGACGAATTACAAATATATTCACATTCAAAGATCCAACTGCAAATTTGCACTTTCAATTCAGCTCTCTGAATTCCTCTCAAAAAAACTTGCCTAAATCTAAGCCTAAACACTCTATATATACTTTCTAAAACAACTTACAAATTATTCTAGAAGATTACATAAGAGGAAGGCCGACCCAACAACGGTCTGGATGCATTTGAAGAAAAGATCTTAACATAAATATTGTGATCAAAATAAATCACGTAAGTCAGCTCACAGAAATCATGTCCAAATGTTGACACTTGACATACACTGGGTAACTTGGCACATAAAGAGTCACTTGGCATACACTGGGTAACTTGGCACATGAAGGGTCACTTGGCATACATAGGGTAACTCGACACATGAAGAAACACTCAATCAACACTAGATTGCTATAGTAACTTGACATCCATTAGAGCTATAGTAACTTGATATCCATTAGAGCTACAATAACTTGACATCCACTAGAGCTACAGTAACTTGACATCCACTAGAGCTACAGTAACTCGGCATCAACATGCAGAATGAACAAAAATGAGCAGGATATTAGGGCAACCCAGGATGCTCCTGCATCACTCAATGATGACCTGATGGGTCAAGGTTGACCTTGACCTTGACCTAGGTCAAGGTCAACCTCAACTTTGACCTAGGGCATAGTTGACCTTGACCTTGACCCTAGGTCCAAATTTCAAGTTCTAAAGGTTTCAAGATATTGGCTTCGAAAAGTTTCATTTTCCCACTTTTGGGTCAATTGTTTTGGGTTTCAGAATGGTAAACTCTTAAATTGCATTTAATCTAGGTCCATTTCTAGGGGTTATAGTTAATTGGGATTTAATTATCTAATGCCAGCCTCTCTAGAAGTTTGTGCCCTAGATCACTATATAAGGAAGCCTCCTCCTCTCATTTTCTATAACAAAAACCATAAGAACACATAAGAAGAAGGACACACATTATGATATTTAACAATCCATTATCTCCACGATCAAGTGAGCATTTCATCAAGTATTTTTAAGGAAGTATCCAAGTTATTATGTCCATTCAAGTTCTCTATTGAAGATCAAGGATTGAAGCATTCAATCCTTTGAAGGAATTTGGTTCAAGTATTCAAGATTCATCATTCAAAACCCTAGATCTAACCATCATGGTGGTGTGATCTTCCTTCAAGATCCTTTGTTCATCTTCAAGATATATTCATTTTTCTCTCAAGGTGGATTCTAAGCATACAATCATGGCAGTTTTGATTTACATTTGGTAATGTTATGTTCAAATTTTCATATCAACATACTTGTTTACAGTTGAAATATAATTGTATATCTATCGAATATCATAGCTTCAATGTTAGATTTACTTCTACTGCTTGATAGCATTCTCTATTTCAACTCCATTATTAAGGTTGATTCCAAACTAGGGTTTGACCAAGGCAAACCCCTCATCCAAACAACAAAACTAGTTTTCATGTAGGTACAGGTACAAAACCATGAATTAAAGTTTAAATATGGATACCCTTTTTGGAAAACCTTAGAGATCCACAAACAAAATTTCCATTTGAGTAGTGTAGGTCAATGTCAAAAATAAAGGGGTAAGATTATGCCTCACTATCTAGGTCAAAGTTGGCCTACCCTCAAAAAGACAAAAGTTTTATGGGTTTTCTCTGTCTTGACATTTGCAGTCTGGAGTAGGTTGCAAAATTTCCTGAAATTGTACATAGACATCAAAAATCAATATTTTCTAGGTTTTCCCTACTTTGAGGTTAGTATTTGCCTTCTATTCATTCAATATTCCAAGTACATACTTTCTATAGTAGATTATAGGATTTTCTTCTTTCTTCATATTCTCCATTGTTTGATTCATTTGTGCATTGATCACTTATTTGTGATTAATAAATTTGAATATTTCCTTTTGGGAATTTGAGTTAAGGATAGGTCCTATATTCCCCCTCTTACATCATATTTACCCCATTCACATTTTTACCTCTATTCATTTTGGTGAACCTGACAAGCTTACGCCTTTTCTTTTGTGGATTTAGATGCCCTATTATTTTTAGTGTTAGGTCTTTTCTTGCATTGAGATTTTCTTTAGTGTATGCTCTTGCATTTTAAATTCAAGAATACAAAAAAATCTATATATTCAATAAAATACAAAACCATTTCTTGCATTTCATTTACTATGAAGATTATTAAGATGCTTTGGTGTGTGGTCATGTTCCTTATTACTTTTCTTTTAGCATCTCTTTACTATACCTATGATGTTTATGAGAGTAGCATTCACTTTATTATGTTGATGACCCTTCATCTTATTCTTGCTTATGCTTTTGCAAATTTGATCGATACTAGTCTTCCTACATTCAAAAATTTCATGAGAGATTCATGTAGATGACTTATTACTCTTTTGGATTATGTGAAGAATTTGGTAGATGATACACCATCTCCTAGTCTTCCTAATCCTAATCCTAATCCTATACTTCTTGATATAGTTCTTAACATTCCTAATTCTCATTTGATTACTAATATGCTTAATTCTCTATCTTCTATCCCTAGTTCTTATCATACTATTGAGGAGGCTCAAACTATGGTTCATGATGTAGATGTGTAAGAATTCTTACTTTTACCTTTCCCTTCTTATCTGATCCAAAAAGATATTAAAGGGAAGAGAAAAGTAACTTCATCTAAACCTATTATTCCACCTTATACAACTTTTACTCATGAACACAATAAGCAATCACCTCCTATAGATATAATATGATAACTAAACAAGGTTATAGAGGTTTAGGGCTTGGAGTTAATGAGCATGGTTTCAAGTATGCAGTTTATATATCGCCTAAATAGGATATGCATGGTGTTGGTTGTTTACAATCTCAATCCAAGCTGGTTGATGTTAATCATCATCATCTTTTTCATGATCTTCTTCCTACACCTACCATAGATAACCCTGATATTCATCAAGAGGTGGCTTAAAAGGTGTATGTTGAGTTAATGAACTCCAAGAAATAAATCTTTAGACCTATGCCAATCAATGCTCTATACAAATACAAATATCCTTTTCATTATTGTAATACACACTTGTTGATTGTAAACATTTCAAATTATATGTTTGAGAAAGAGTTGCTTTAGGAATTATATCTCACTCTCGTGCAGTTTTATAATTCCTTCATTATTTTGATATAAGGGATTCCCGACATTATGATATAATATATATCTCTTCTCCTCTTGTCCCTGGACTGGGGGGAAAGAGGTGTATTTCTGTAAAATCTCCTAGGATCAATTAGGCCTTTTATTGGGCTTAAATGGTATTCTTTCTTCATATTTTTCTATGATTTTGTGTTATGTTTATAATCATTCATAGAGTCTATTCAATATATCTTTTCTAAGAAATTTGTTTTGAAAAGGTATCCCTTGTCTTCATTTGTGTGGGGGGGGAGTTTCTTTCTTCTTATCTAGGGAACTACTTTCCTTAGCTTAGTGGTACTTATTTATATTATGCTATGATTTCATCATACTAGCAGATGTTTTGACTATGGATAACCTTTTTATATGAGAGGTTGTTATCCTAGCTCATTACCTCTTCTCTATGTTGTAAATTATTTTCTTTATAAACTCTTACCCTTGATTTGGTGTTAGAGTTGTTTTCCTCATTCCAAAGATTCTTCTTTCTCTTCTTTATAGGGGGCTTGATGATTGAATCTTTGTTCCAGCTTGGTTTATCTTTGAAATATGATATTTTACCTAAAAAACACTCCTCTATAGTGGGAGTCTTATTGATAAGATCTCTTTCTTTGAGGATCCTTTTTTCCATGACCGACATATCCTTTTCACAATTATCTATACTCTTGGATGTAGGGGTCAATATCCCTCATTAATAATATGCTATACATTGTTGTTAAACATGATATCTCCTTGCATTATGAAGTAGGTATCCTCTTCTTCTTCCTTATCTTGTCTAATAGATAACCATGATAAGGAGGGGGCATGCATAGGGTCTCCCTTGTACTATAGTTTTTAAAATTACATGCTAAATCTTGGAAGGTAACACACATAAGTTGTTAAATTTTGAAGAGGCACATCTTTCAATTTTTCAACATGCTAAATCTTGGGAGGTAATGCACATAAGTTGCTAAATCCTTAAGAGACACACATTTTTCAAAATTTTGACATGCTAAATCTTGGAAGGTAACACACATAAGTTGCTAAATCTCGAAGAGTCACACATTTTTCAATTTTCAATATGCTAAATCTTCTGAAGGTAATACACATAAGTTGCTAAATCTTGAGGAGACACACATTTCATATTCATAGTGATATAAGAAGGTGGATCTATGGGTATTCTAGAAGCCATCAAAAGAGACATTATAATTGAAAGCATAGTTTATGGGTGAGTTATCAAGTTTGGCCTCCTATTTGGCTCTCCCTTCCTTGGTGATTCATGGTAAGGTGGGCATCTTACTGGGTGAGGTAATCACTTCCTCCTTTCTCTATTTTCTCTTTCATGCTAGTAGAACTGGATCATGAAGCTTTATTATTCATAGTGTTGCTCTTAGTCTTTCTTATGTAATAATTTATGATTTTATGATAGCTTTCCAAATATGATATTAGTATGAGAAATATTTCTTAGCAAGGTTTCTTGTGCTAGTTGGTTTGGGTTTGTTTAGTACTAACCCTTCTTTTGTGTTGTTTTAGTTTTCTTTTTTTTTTCCCACCCTTATACATGTATGTTGAGTTAGAATCCTTATCTTGGGGGCTTTTATCCTTAGCTAAGTGTTATTTTATCTCATTGTGAAACCACTTGGATCTCTTATTTCTTCTCCTTTACCAAGAGTTTGCATTGAATCCATACTCTTGCTAAAGTGGGGGCTTAATGTATCATCTTAAAACATAAGCACTTCCATGTTAAGAACCTTTAGCCCTATAAGTAAGTGGTTTGAGGCCATGTCAAGTTCCTTGAATAGGTCTTTGCATGGATCTAGCTGTTTCCCCCTCATTCTTCTTTTCTCCCCCTATTTCTAGCCTCTCTCTGATAACTTTCTCTGAGAAACTAAAGAATTTGACTTTTTGGGTCAGTGATGACCTAATGGATCAAGGTCAAGGTTGACCTCAACTCAGACCTAGGATAGAGTTGACCTCAACCCTGAAACTAGGTCCAAATTTCAAGTTTCAGAGGTTTCAACATATCGAGCTTTGGAAAGTTTTATTTTCCCACTTTCAGGTCAGCCATTTTAGGTTTTAGAATGGTAAAATATTAAATTTCATTTAATCTAGGTCCATTTCTAGGGGTTGAGGTTAATTAAGATTTAATTCTCCAATGTTGGCCTCTTTAGAAGTTTGTGCCCTAGATGACTATATAAGGAAGCCTCCTCCTCTCATTTTCCATAACAAAAACCATAATAATGCACAAGAAGAAGGATGCATAGTATGATATTGTACAATCCATTATCTCCATGATCAAGAAATAATTTCATCAAGAATTTTCAAGGAAGTATCCAAGTTATTGTCTCCATTCAAGTTCTTTATTGAAGATCAAGGATTGCAACATTCAAGCCTCTGAAGGGATTTGGTTCAAGCATTCAAGATTCATCATTCAAAATCCTAGATCTAACGATCATGGCAGTTTGATCTTCCTTCAAGATCCTTTGTTCATCTTCACGATCTATTCATTGTTCTCTCAAGGTGGATTCCAAGCATAGAATCATGGAGGTTTTGATTTACATTTCTTAATTTTATATTCAAGCTTTCATATCAACATACTTGTTTACATTTGAAATATAATTGCATATCTATCGAATATCATAGCTTCAATGTTAGATTTACTTCTACTACTTGATAGCATTCTCTATTTCAATTCCATTATTAAGGTTGATTCCAAATAGGGGTTTGACCAAGGAAAACCCCTCATCCAAACAACAAAATTATTTTTCTTGTAGGTAAAGGTACATGGCAATGAATTGAAGTTTAAATCTAGATACCCTTTTTGGTGAACCTCAAAGATTTGCAAATAGAATTTTCGTTAGAGCAATGTAGGTCAAGGTAAAAAACAAAGGGGTAAGATTGTGCCCTACTATCTAGGTCAAGGTTGACCTACCCTCAAAAAGACAAAATTTTTCTAGGTTTTCTCTGTCTCGACATTTCCAATTTGGAGCAAGTTGCAAAATTTCCAAAAACTATGCAAGGATATCAAAAATCAAATTTTTCTAGATTTTCCCTACTTTGAGGTTAGTATTTTCCATCTCTTCATTCAACATTTCAAGTACATACTTTCTATAGTAGATTATAGGATTTCCTTCTTTCTTCATATTCTTCATCATTTGATTCATTTGTGCATTGATCACTTCTTTGTGATTAATCAATCTAGATCTTTCCTTTTGGGAATTTGAGTTAAGGATAGGTCCTATATTCCCCCTCTTACATCATATTTACCTCATTCACATTTTTACCGCTATTCATATCTCAAGCAAGATGTTAAGCAATATGGTTTAGTTAGTGAATGAAGGAATACAATATTAACTGAGCTACTATAATTATTAGAAAGCACCTGATGAAGAAGTGAAAGATGTGTAGTGTTAACCAAGAAAATCTAGTGTTAATTGAGTCAATTATTGACTGAGAAATCTATAATGTTCATCAGGCATGAAGACAAAGAACAAGTTTGGAGAATATTTAATTTGAGGTCAACATTTTATGAAAATTAAGAATGTTTGAGAAGTTTCAAGAATAAGGACGATGTTAGTTATGAGATCAATAGGTGGAGAGATTCAAATAAGACTTATCAATTTGAAATAGAGCACAAAGTTCAAGGTGGAAGTCTATTTCTAAAGCAATTAGATTTAGTGAATATGATGTAGATCTACAATTGTGATTAAGTGGAAAAACCTAAAAGATTTTGGAATGACAAAGAGTTTTCTATTTAAGGGATAAAATGAAAAGTTTATGGTTGCTATTTATTTTTGATGTTGGTATTGTTCATCAAGTTGAAGAAGAGAAAGATAGTCATCAAGTGAACTGAGTATAACAATATAGGAAAGATCAAGCAAAGGAATTGATAAATTGAAGTGTGAGTGTGTGAATCAGCTAAAAAGGGACCAAAAGAAAGAGATTGAGAAAATAAGAGATCTATACAAGAAAGGTAATGCTAAATCCTAATAGATAATTTATTGTTACTTTCTTACCATTGTAGTAGATAAAATATCTTAACTTAGTGGACCTAATAGTCTTGTGAAATCCTATGTGGTAAAATTAAATAGTAATGTTTATAAGTCCTTTAGAGAAGGTCACTCTTTAAAAATATAAAGCGGTGATAAGGCCTAGATGATCTTTGCTATAAATCCTTTAATAGTGTTGGAATTCTTTTAGAATAACTAAGGGGGGGAGGGGTGAATCAATTATCCAAGGTCTAGATGTACAAATAAAACTTTTCACATCTTAGTAAACCCATATCCATAAAACAATTTCATC
This sequence comes from Cupressus sempervirens, assembly GCA_028749045.1. Lineage (NCBI taxonomy): Eukaryota > Viridiplantae > Streptophyta > Pinopsida > Cupressales > Cupressaceae > Cupressus > Cupressus sempervirens. The sequence continues at coordinate 33,253,650 of CM053790.1, forward strand.
ATGCATGCATTAGATTATGCAATCACTTAAACTTTTAGGATTTTGACAAATCAATTTGCAGAAATGTAAACATGAAACATAACAGATTCAATAACACATTTGACACAATGATTTAATGTGGAAACCCAATTTGGGAAAACCCATTCATAACATTCTACTCATTCTCACTATTCTGAAGTGATGCCCTATGAAAGGCCAAGCCTATTAAAGGTTACAATGAACACTATTAAATGTGACTTGGTTAAAGGATTTCAATCACCCTGTTAGAAGTGAGCCTTGTTGGAGGACTTTAGATCATTCACTTGGAATGTCACCTAGTTAAAAGGATTTACAAATGATTGTTATGTCAACCTTAATCCAAAGGATTTACCCTAGATTGATACAATGATTAGAGAGTAATAGTAAGGCTTGATTTGATAACAACTTACAACATACTTACATATTATAGTTCTCTATTTCACTTCTCCATTCTACTTGGCTTTCATACACTTTAGCTCTGATAGCTTGTTCACCCTTCAAGCATCCATACCCTTAAGCCTTCTTGCTTTGCTTGCCAATCCAGTGTCTTCTCTTAGGTCATTGAATGAAGCAATACCCTAGACTCCTTGTCTTCCTTAGGTTCTCACATATGAAAACCCTTGCTTCTAACTAGCCATCTCTATAAATAGAGAATTAAGATCTTTTTCCATTCATCCTCCATCATCCAATTTAGGGTTAGGTCAGATTAAGTAGGATTCAATGAATCTACCCCTCATTCCATTGCATTCCCTTCTAAAAACTTCTCCTTCAATTCTCTTTGAATTTTCCCTTAAAATGAGTCACCATGAATTTTGTGCCACCAACTCATTAACCTTATCTTCCACATGGTTCACACAATCTAAAAAATTAAACTTATCAACTTAGATTCATTGAATTCTCGATCTTTCTCATAATGCTGACACTTGACATTAACTGGCTTCTGATGCTTGACACATACTATGTTGCTCAACATCTACTATCAAAGCACTTAGCATAAACTAAAGTTTACTGGTGCTTAGCACCAATTAAATTTTACTCAGCTTACATTATTTCACTCGACTTACACTAGAATTGACTTTTCTTAACTCCAACTATTTTTTTGCTCGAATTGCACCATCTTTTCTCGACACCTACTATCAACCTATTCAAGCTTGGTAGAAAAACTTCATTTAACTCATTCTTCCAAACTTACTCAGTGTAATCCAACCTTTGCAACTTTAAGTAGATTATCAATGCACTATAATATCATTATCTTAGCTGATTCTTGTACTCATTTTCATATCATAACTCAACCTTTCCTCTAGGTGCTATTGTTACCTCATTTGATTGAATCCTCTTCATCAATCAAATAAATTATAGTACTTAAATCATATAAGAAATTTTCTTACCAGCAAGTAGTAGGTTTGACATCAGTGACAAAACAATGATTGAAAAGAAACCTTTAAAGGTTGGCTCCTAGTAGAGATCATTTTAGAAGAGTGAAAATATTGTTGTGATACAGAGCCTAATTAGACATGGAGGTTAAATTTTCCCCACTTTATTCGATGTGATTTCCCCCATACTTTTACTATAGGGTTTTGGGGATAGAACTCCTTGCAAGATCCTAGGGAAGAGCCCCACGTATGCTCCCTATCACAATATAGGGTGGGGTCGAGGGGAAATGCCCCCACATGGGTTTTTAGGGGCAACATCTTCAAAAGCTCAATTGATGTTATTATTGTAAAAGACATCAACTAGTATTTTTTCTATCAGATGACTTATTCTAGCCCTAATTTTGTAAGTGACAAAAAGCTTGTATAAAATGGCTTAAGATTAAGGATTTCAGTATGTATGATGAGATTGTAGTTTCTTTTAGTAGTATTGAGTTGTGAGGGATTACAAATTTTAATCACTAGATAATAAGAATATTGCACTCACTGTTGGTGAATGTAGCCAAGGGATTGGGTGAACCATGTTAAATCTTTGTGTCTTGTGTTATCTTTTATGCAATTTTTTATTTTCTATTTTTGGTTATATTTGCACATAAAATTTTATTTTTGTCTCATTAATCCTAACAAATATTTGGGTTACCAGTTCCCAGGTAGTTTTTCCCTTTACATGATTTTCAAGTTAAATACTTGTGTCAAAATGTGTGAATGCTTATTGTGTTGCATATTTATTTCAAGTTAACTATTTAATAACAAAACTCAAAATAAGTTGAATGTTTACTTTGATACTCATTATAACAAGGAGCAATAAGTTGATAGTTTAAAGATTTGTTTTTATCAGTTTGAAGTATGATGTTAGATTTGGTTACCTAGTTCATAATTTGAAAGTTTAAGAAGTTTTAGTTGGTGAAAAGTTTTATTAAAGCCTATAGGATAACTAATTCACCTCCCTAGTTATCTAATCATTGGTATCAGAGTTGAGTGCTTGAAGGAAGAAGTTTAAAGAGACTTAAGTTAAATATTTGAAGATTTATAAGGGAGAGGTACCAAAGCTGAACAAGGATAACTTCTCCTCATGGAAAAGTAGGATGGGGTTTTATCTATCAAGTATTGGAGACACTACACTATATTATCTGGACAACTAATACACTACTCCTATTAGTTCTATTGGGACTCAAAATTGAAGCCCTGATTTTGAGTACCATCCTAAAAATCAAGCCCTATAAGCGCTTTTTAATGCATCTATACCCGACTATCTATTTGAAGCCTAAGAGGTGTTTTATGCTTCTAACACCTTGAATTTAGTATATCCACTCCTCCCATGAAGATAAATTTCCATTTCTAGTCATTCTATGAAGTTCTATTTTGAACAATGTTCGATTCTGTATTTTTGCTTAAGTGTCAAACAACAATAGGAGGCCTTGTTTGCAATTGAATATCTTGCACCCGGTTATGTTTCATGACTCACTGCTTTGGGAGTATTTATTATTTATATTAGAGAACCTATATTTCATATTTAAAGTCATTTTGATATATTTTGACTAGGTTTTGAATCCCTCAAAGTTGGTTGTTTATTGTTGTCATGCTGATACAAATTGTTCAAAATTTTAGGAGGCCCTATTTGACTTGTTATAACTTTGAACTAGTTGAATTAAATGAGAAAAATCATTTTAAATTACATTCTAGAGGTCAGATACTTACTATGTTTCAATTTTGAGCTTATGACGAATCCATTTGATCAGTTTTTGAACATGATTCCAAATGCGATTTGTAAAATTTTACTGTTGTCAAGAAGTGCAGATTGGTTGGTGCCCCTATTCGTGATGTTATAACTATGAATCTATGATATGTGAGATAAAATGGATTGTACTATTGAGTTCACCTCTGAAAATTCTTTAAGTGTGGTAATTTACAAGTTTTGACAAATCCATTTGCATACTTTCCCAGGTTCATTCAGTTTGCAAAAATCACTTTTCTGCCATTATTTTTAGTCTAAAAATTTGAGTTGTCAACTTTGAATGTTGACCAAATGTGTCTTGTTATTCTTCATGAGACAAAATCCTAGATTTATACTCTCCTCATGACAGTGAACCAATGTCCCAGTTTTCATATGCCCAAATGTCAGTTTACCCCATTTTCAAAGCCAAATCGGAATGCGTTTTATGGTTTTTTGACATGTTTTCTTGTAGGCAGTTCTGAGAAGGCAACTTCGACAATCAATATCTTTTGACTAAATTTTTTTCATGAGATGATATTTGATAGGGTAAAATTATACAAAACAGAGAATCAATGTGTTTGATTTCAGAGCCCGGTCAGGTGTTTTTGTTAGTTTTTAAAGTTAGTCAAAGGACCTCCTAGCACAAAGTTGACAAGATGTAGAAAGAGGTGAATTGAGTTTTAAAAATTGAATTAACAGTGATCAAGTGGTTTTCAGTCAATGCCAGGTGTTCATTAGATCAATTGGAGATGTCAGTCGTTTGAAAACAAAAAAAAAATTAGTTGGACCCACTTTGGGGTCTAACTGATTCTATTAGATTGATATGACGTTGGGAATCGACAGTGTTTCTTTTAAAAGGACATTTGTGATGATAATTCTTACATATTTATGATAAAATCAAATATATTTTATTCATTGATTCGAGTGTTTCAAATTATTGGATGTATCAAGTGAGTCTAATTAGAATTGCGTCTCTAATGTATTAAGTAGTTGCATTGGAAAGAAAGGTACAAAATGTGGGTGTACCTATTCCACCCTTGAGATGCAATTGCCTGGTTCTAATTTGATGACCTTAGAATTTAGCAAATCCAAATGATCACAAAAGATGAAGTTCAGAGACATGCAAATACTCTCTTTTCACTCAAAAAACACAAATCAATTTCTTGCAAAGCCAAAAGATTCTGATGTTAAAGTGATTTGTGGCATTAGAAAAATCTGTGATGTATTAAGCCTAAAAAATAAAGTTAATGAGTAGGTGAGAAGGCTTTCCTTATTATAAATTTTGGAGATTATAAGGTTGGTACTCATACCCAACCAGCTTTGAATCGTGGACTTGTTCATCTCTTTTCATTTTCCAAGTCAGTGAGGAGGTTCTTCTCTTTCCCTCTTGTTGCCTAAAGGAAGATATCTTGGAGCCCTTTCTAATCTGTGATGATAGTACTTGGCCAACTATAAGTTGGTATTTGCTTCAAAAAAAAGGGTTTCCAAAAGGCAAGAAATGGTAGTAGTGTTGAGTACAAGAAAGGTTGTGCTGAAAATGGGTGATCATGTGCATGAAATGCATTGAAGGTTGAAAATCAACATTAGATTTTTCCAGTTGGGGCCAAGTTCTATCAATGGATGCAAGATTTCTAATATACCAAAAAACAAACTTATTAAGCTTCACACCCCCCAAGAAAGTTTGTTTTACCACTAACGTAATTGAGATGAGTCCATAGGTTTATTCTTAAGTCAACCTTTTTTCATTTTAAAGGGAAAGCATCTCCCATGTTGTATGCAAGAAGGGACAAGAGGAAGGTAACTTGAGCAAAGAAAGAACCATTTCATATCATGAGAGAGCTAGGATGATGTTGATGTTCATACACTTGCCAAGAGGGTCAGGATGAATTATCAGTTCTTTGGCCTTATATAGTGGCAATAAGTATTGTCTCTATGATGCAGGGAAAAGGCTCAAGTCATTCACATAGAAACATGAAGAGGGATGGCAAAGGAGAAGCATTAAATGTTTGAGGACAAAAGGAAGCCACTAGTTGTGGTGGAGTTGTGAATTTGAAAGGAGAAGGCATGGATTAATGTTGTTGTCTAATTTAATTCTTCATAAGTAGGTACATCATATAATGATGCCTAAACTAATGGTAGTAGTAGAAACTTGCATTCAAGTAGATCCTTCAGTGATTTGGCAACAACAAGAATAGAGGAGTCGTAGCTTAAAACCTTGTGAATGTAGGCCCAACGTTGAAAAATGGAGGAAAAAAAAAGGAAGATCATAAGGGTTTTAATCCAACATTGAGTGAGCAGTGGTATTTTTTGTCATTTAAATACTTTTCCACACACTATACTTGTTGTCTAAAAGGCTCACACCTTTTGAGACACAAGGCAACCTCATGGTGGACCCCAGTCGACCGGAAGGAAAAACAAGTTTAATTTTAAACAAGTATATTGATGTCATTATATGATATGGAAAATCCAAACGAGTTAGAAAATGACAAGTGTTAGACGACTATCTAGCTTGGTGTGAGAAACGAGATCCTGACAATGCATCAGGGACACACATTGCAAAGGCACATCCCCGCATGCACAGTTAGCAACCTACTAATTGTAATGTGGTAATGTGCCTAGCTAACATGTGGCAATGGGCCTTGGTCAATGATTACATGGCAGTACAGTCAGTAGGTGATGTGGCAGTGATAGGGTGGTATGGAGAGCAAATGGGGAGCTGACATGTGATGATGACATGTTAGCCAGTCAAAGGGTGCCATTTGGAACCTACTGGATGATGACATGGTAGATGTTGACCAATGGTGTCCTGCTAGGTGGCAAAATGGGATCAAAATCAGTTGACTTGAAATGCATAGATAGGGTAAAAAATAAAAAATAATTTAAAAGGTGATTTTAAAAATGTTTTTCAAAAATCCAGTACAAAGATTTTAAATTTAGAAAAGGGTAAAATCTAAAGTTTCAACTTTAGGAATTTTTAAATTTTTAAGAAAAGATTTTCAGACCAGAGACTCTGGCAGGGGCATGATTTTCAAAATGATATTCAGGGCATTTCTGATGAGCAAATATAGTGATATTATAGATTGCTGAAACTAGGAGAGAATGAACTTTCCATTTCTGGAGTTTTTTTTTGCATAGGAAGCCATTTTCTCAGGTTATACAAGGTTTTATACCAAATACCTAGTTTGCAACCACATTTAGGTATTGAAGCTCAAATATGTTTTCTAGCAGGGTGATGAGCTGAATGTGTGTAAAGGGCAGTAAAAATGTAGTTAGGGTCGAGTTTGGTCACATCCAAATTAGTTGAATCTAGATATTATCAACATTTCATGATGCATTTTAGATATGTGAGTGACACAAGGGTTTTCATCATTCGCAAAAGATATTTCCAAGTTTGTTACAGAATAATGATGAAAACCAAATCAGATTTCAGGGATAGAAAGAGGAGAGAGGTTTTATAGCTGCAAGGAATGGAGATTCAAGTGGACACATGTGACTTCCAAATCAGATCTGAGATTCCATTCTTCTGCTATATCTTCCTATTTCTCATCCATTGTAAGAGTTGGCAGTTTTTCATTGTGAGACCATAGGTTCCAATTTTTGATATGTTTCAGGACCGTGATACCATTTTCTTCAACAATTTCTCTTGTAATGAACAACAAGAAATAAGCATAAAGATTGTTATGATCTATTAGGCAATTTTAAATTTCATATTCATGCATCTAAATGTATAGTTTCAAAGAAATGAATACAAATGAGAAAAAATTTCTTTGTTTCATTCTAATTCTCGTCTCTTATCTCTATAATCTGTAATCTTATGTGGTTTAGGGACAAAGAACTGAGACCCATTTACATACCTTTAAGGTTGTATGTTTGATGTGTTTTTCTATTGGAACAAAGGGCTAAGTAAATGCTTGATGTATTTGATAGTGTTGTTGGTTATTTTGAGAAGGATATTTCATGAGAATGAATTTTTTATGAATATCGATATCTAATTCACAAAGTGATAGGACAGATCTGATATCATGATGTATGGAATATGTCACTGGTATCATAGATGTATGTGTGTGATTTGTGGAATTGCCCAATAGATAAGGCACTGATCAACTACAGGATCAACTTGTTCTTGCTGCTACATATTTGGGGTTTTTCTAAAAATCAACATCATCAATCAAATATTTTCCCTTTAAATGTTGAAGAATTGAAAAGGATGTCCTCACTTTGCTTAGCAACTTCTTTGGCCATGTTATTAGCTATTCCATGTCTAAGATTTTTGCATAAGTGTTAGAAGATTTAGGGTTTTTAATCTACTTTATCAAGATTCAAGAATATGTTTTAGCACCAATACCATATAAGTGAATCAAAGGTACACCCGCCTAGGTTTTGTAGAGCCTAAAGTAGTAGAAGGGTCTAGCCTTATAGTTGGCCTAGTGTCTAAAAGGGTATGCTAAAGATGGGAAGTAGCTGCCCCTAGATGTATCTTGTTCTCATTAGGGTAATTTGAAAAAATAATGTTTCAAAACACCAACAAGTTCTATGACAATTGATGAGATGAACTAGAAGAAAGAACATAACATTCTCATGATTGAGATTGCTTCTGTATTGAATGATGTTGAATTTGATGATTTCAAAGACTATGATACATCTAAAGAAATGTGGGATAAGGTGATACTTGTGCATGGAAGAGATTATAATGTATTGAGATCCAAAGAAAAAATTCTTAGAGGAACATATAATGAGATGAAGATGAAAGATGGAGAAAATATTGTGTAATATATAGACTGAATCATGGAAGTTGTGAGTGTTATCAATGCTGATGGAGGTGTCATCAATAATGAAGGAGTTGTAAGTGAAATTATTAGAATGATATTGTATGTTTATTCTATAAGAGTATCTTCTATTGAGGAATTCAAAGCTATTCTCGGTAATGATCTTACTCTTGATGGTTTAGTTGATCATTTGACTACATTTGAATTAAGTAATTATGATAATAGTGTGCCTAAGATTGAGAATTCTTTCAAGTCATCACTAACTAGTGCAAGTTCAAAGAAATAAAAGAGAAGTAAGGATGAAAGTGATTCAGATCTAGAGGAAGATATAGATGAGATTGAAGCATTTCTTGCAAGGAGACTACCAAGAGGTAAAGAAAATTTATGGGTAACATGCCCCTAATATGTTTAAAATGCAATGAAGTTGGTCATTTTTCTGCTAGATATCCTAACAAGAAAAAGAGTGATAAAAATGATAAGAAGCATAAATATAGTAAGAACAAGGGCTATAAGGAAAAGGGAAGAAGTCATGCTACATTGACGAGGAAGAGCACACCAAGTCAAACATAGATGATGATAAGGAAGGAGTAGACATGGTATATATTGTTTAAAAAAATCATAATGAGGAAAGGTATGAGGAACAAAAAGTCCTTATTTATCATGTTAGTAAGAGTGATACATAGATTATTGATAGTGGATGTTCACATCACATGAATAGTGATATAAGTGAATTTTATAAGCTAGAAGAGTATGATAGTAGGTTCATTGATGCTAAATGATAAAATCAAATTTGAGGATGCATATTGGGTTTAAGTACTAAAGTATAATCTATTGAGTGTTGCATAGTTGAATAATAAAGGTCACAAACTAGAATCTAAGAATAGAAAGTTTATATATCTATGATGATTTTGGAAATCTGATTGTTACTAGAAATCAAACAAGAGGTAACCTATTTTATCTTGATCCTTCTATTAGTACATATATGTTCACAAATGTTAAAGATGCGTGGTTGTGGTAGAGATTGTGTCATGTTAACTTTGAGAATATGGTCAAAGTAAGTAGAAAGAAGAAAGTGAGAGGCTTACCAAAATCTGCAAAAACCTTAGAATGCTATGAGAAAACAATGTCAACTTGATAAGATGACTAAATCTAGTTATTCAAGAAAATAATATTCAATTATTGATATTTTGAAGTTAGTTCATACTACTTTGTGTGGTACAATGAGAGTTGAGAGTTACTATAGAAATAAGTATTTCATATTGTTTGTTGATAATTATTCTAGAACAATGATAGTGATACCTTTGAAGTTGAAATCTGGTGCTTTTCAAATGTTCAAGTGGTATAAAGTTAGAGTGAAAAGAGATGTTAGATAACTGAGTGGAGAGGGGTGGGGGTGAATCATACATGTCCAATTATCCTACAAGACTTCCAAACACTTTAGTACCAATTCAAACTTTATAAAATTCAATAAAAATAACTCGGTGATCTCATTCAACTTCACAATAAAATCTTCTAAAAAATTTACTTCAAACTATTATCTCACTATTTCTATTATTACCAAGTTTTAGAAATATAACTCAGCATTTATAGAGTTGCAATATTAAGTTAATATTATAAAAAATAAAATTTCAATGCAAAATCAATCCCACTTTTGACTCCATGGTTTAACATGGAAACCCTACAAAGGGAAAAACCACCCAGGACTAGGAAACCCAAATAATTTTCACTCTTCTGAAGTGAGCTCTACTAGAGCCAACCCTATTAAAGGTTACATGCACATTTTTAGTGTGACCTGGTTAGAGGATTTTAATATAAAGATCATCTCAACCTTATCATTCCTTGATCTTGTCTAAAGAGTGACCTGCTCTAAATGACTTACAAACATCACTAATTGATGTTACACAGGATTTCATAGACTTGTTAGGTCCACTAAGTTAAGATATTTTTCTACTACAATGGTAAGAAAGTAACAACCAAATGACATATTAGGTTTTGCACTTTCTTTCTTGTTCAAATCTCTTCTTTTCTTCGTCTTCTTCTTTCTCTGATCTCCTTCTGATCTCTATTCAACTTGATGGCTTGAATTCTCACCTACCAAGATTTTTGTGATATTCTTGTGAAAATTAGGAAGAATTTTGTTCTCATTTGCTTAGGGTTTCTGAAAACTTGCCATTCCTCATGAAAAAACCCTAGGAAAATTGTTGTCTTTTGTTTCATTGGAATTTATTCAAAATTGACTTGAAATTATATCCCTAAGTATTTTGATTTAATATCATTTTATTTTTCATGCCTCTTAAGTCTTTTAAGTTGCAATGTTGTGAAATCCTTTTAGGCACAACATTGCTACTCTATAATCACTAACCATTTTGAAGTGTGTGAGGATGTGAAGTAGTCATCAACACGGTTAGTGCGGTTTCACAGTTGCTAGGGTTAAATTGTGAGATTAGGTTTCAGAGAAGTAATAAGCTATTAATCACAAGGTCATAAGCAGTATCCAGCTTAAAATGTTATGAGTTATGATGAAGCGATGAGTGAGAACACAATTAAGTTCTATATTTATCACATGATCATGAGATAATTAAGACTTAAAAGGATTTTAAGTTGCGATAGTGCACATGGAAGGAAGTGGTCAACAAGATGGTTATTGCAACATTGCTAGGATAAAAAACACATCAAAGTTTATAGTTGCAATGATGCGAAGGGTGTAAGTGGCAACAACAGTTAACTTTAAAGCTTATCACATGCTCGCAAGTGGTCGATAACCTAGAGTTAAGTCAACATAGTGGCAGAAACATATAATTTCTCTTTTACAAGGTTAAGAAAAGAGTTAAGTTTTCTAGCTGCGATGTTGCGATGGCATGAAAAGGTTAATGTTAAGTGGATATCGCACTATTGCAAGTTAGTTAGCATTGAAGGGATTTCAAGTTGTGATGTTGTGATAAAAGGAAATGGTTAAGCTCATATGGTCATCACAAGATCATAGGAGGTAGAATAGTTAAGAGATTTTAAGTTGCGAAGTAGCGACAACGCATAGAATAAAGTTATTATAGTTTTGCAAGCTCACACGGTGAATGAAAAAATAAAGTTGTGAAGGAGTGATTAAAGGTAATCATAGCCTCATAGGCTAGACATTATAGTTATAGAAAAGGGTAACAAAGTTGCAAAATAGTAAAGATAACCTCATTTGCATGGTCAAAGCCAAAGATAAGGAAAGAAAGAAACCATGGTGAGGCAATGATAAAGTGGTCATTGCATCATCATAGCTTTCAATTGTAATACAAAAAACAATTTTCAATGACCTTGTTTGAGCTAGATAAAAAGGGCATGAGCTAGAAGTACAATATATGAAAAAGAGAAGATTTTTCTAGCTTTTTGAAGATTGAAAGGTTTTGAAGTGTGTTGATTTAAATACCATTAATCCCATCCTCCCATTGTAGAGATAGATAAATTCTAAAAGACACAAATATTTTCATTACCATTTGCATAATTGTTTGAGTTTTTAGAGAAAAATTTGAATTGTTTGAGTTTTTAGAGAAAAAAATGAGTTGCAGAGTGATTCAGAGTGATCTTCCAGCATATAGCATTTAGATTTGATTGAAATACTTGGAGAAATGGCTCAAAAAAAAGGTGAATTGATTGCATAGGCACAAATTGAAGAATATACATTGCAAACTAAAAGCCCTAGTTCATTTTTCGAAGAATGGAAGCATATTCTGACTAGTTCTACTAATACACAATCTTCAAATGACCATGCCTTTAGATATCCATATGCATTCTGTAGAGATGTAGAGGTTCTGGATAGGAACGAATATGAATTATTTAGGTTCTTTTACAAGAAAAAAATAGAGAAAGTTCTAGTTTGCAACCCTTGGGTTAGAAACTTAGGAAAATTGATTATGCTAGAAGTATTTGTGGATGTGGACTTGGTAAAGGCATTAATCAAATGTTACAATCCAATTAGCAAGGCATTCTACCCGAGAGATAGGAGCATTTGCTTGGCTCTAGAGAAGGAGACATTCATAGAGGCATTCGATCTAGGAGGCCCATTATAATTGCCTACTAACATTGATGACCTAACTGAAAATTTCAAAAGCTAGATGAGCTTTTATATGGGTAGGGAAATGACAAGACACATCCATATGTCCAGAAAATAAATGGGAGATATTCCAAAGAAGAAGGAAGTGGATAAGATCATGCCAGTTGAATTCTTTTAGAGGTATTTCTAGAATATTATCTTTGGCATCAACAAAGTCTTAGGTTTAGATGGAACCATGAATGCCCTAGGAGGACACTATGTCATGACATTGAATATTCAAGACCCCAACACCAATGTTGGGTATGATTATGTGATGTATCATCGACAAGATCTATGAGGAGATCATTGTTTCACAATAGGGCCAATTGCAAAATTTTAGGTTTCCTCACTACTCTTTGATCACTCATTTGATCTTGTTCAAAAAATTTGATTCCTTTGATGAGAGCTTCTTCGAATGCACAGAGGAATGGGGAGAAAGATTACTATTGCAAAGGTGGACAAGGGTATGAAAAATATTCTACCCATATTCAAATGCCATTTCCTTTTATAATTATTTTTTGCATCTTGTTTTAAAAATGATAGGATTGGCTAATGAAAGAATACCTAGGAGTGTTAGGATGGTTGTTAAGCCTAAAATGTGTTTTGATGTTAGGAAACAATTGACACATGATTGGGGAAGTGTTTTTTTCTATTTGAGGAGTATATTGTTATTAGAACATAGGAATGCCCTCAGCCACCTCACACTCTACCCAAGTATATCCCATAGAGACTAGGGTTTGTAGAATTTTTTAGCAACCGATTTCACTAAATAGAGAATATATAGGTAAAGCTGTCAAGAAAGGAATATTTTTGTATAGATGCATCAAAGTAGGAGATTTTGAGATAGGAGAGAATGCTATTGAGGAGAATGATGCCTATCTGAGAGGCTACAAAATTCCAAGTGGACTAGCAAGAACATATGACCTCTGTAATGTAGTCAAGCATGCCCTAAAGAATATGAGGGCATATAATTTACCTCCTACAAAACCTCTATGGGAAGATGATGTCATTGTTGACAAGTTAAATGAAGATATTTGTAGAGAAAGAATGATAAAATACATGGATTTTCTCAAATTTGAGTAGGAAATAAAAAAAGGTAGATCCATCTTTCAAAGGATTCTATATTGAGGAAGATTACTGGTCAAGATTTGATGTGTGTGTAGAAAATTTTGATGAAATATCAATACAAGTGCCTAAAGATACAAGGAAGAAAATTGATCTTGACTATTCTAATGAAGACATTGTAGTTGAAGTCAGTGATGATGAGGAAGATCAACTTGAGATCATAGAGTGGTTAGAGCAGAGGAACAAGAAATAGAAGATAGTGGAGAGTCCATAAAAGGTTCAACAAAAGGCCTTGCAAACATTGCCTTGGGGTAGTTAGTATTTTGCTGATGTTAGAAGGAAGTATTTGATAGCTCAATCCTTTGAGGATGAGAAAAGGACTAAGAAGCTACAACTACAAGCTCAGATGATTGATGCCAAGATCATTAAAGCTAATGAGTTTATGAGTGATGATAACTTCATCAAGATAAAAGAATTTAAAAGCTTCCTCTTCAAATTGAGACAAAATGAGTTGTCTCTACAAATGAAGTGAGGAGATTTTGATGAGGTGGGTGCTGAGTTAGTACAAAAATTGCAAGAATATGATCTTGTCAGTGAAACCCTCACTATAGAAGAGCCCAGAGACCTAGTGAGAAGAAGTGGTATGATTGTCTTCCTAGGATGGGATATCAATTCCCCTTTTCTGCTAGACCAGATGAGGAGATAGAGCAAGTCTATCTCATTTGAAGATGAAAACTAGCTTGGAGAATCGAGAGACTTGGGATATAATATTGATGCCCAAATTATGGCAATATGGAGCTTGGCTCTAGAACACCAAACACCTACTCTGATAGAAATCAAAGATTCCCCTAGAGGGAATGCAATATTTTGGAATGTGCACTCTACATCAAGTAGCCAAACATATGGAATGCAAACTTTAGTGGCACTATTGGGTAAGAACAAGATGGATGTTCTTGAAGCATAGTTGGAGGGAGCCTATGATGAGGAAATGAAGAAGATGTATTTCTTGGAACAAAAAACCCTAAAGTTGGAGAATGAAAAGTAGCACTAAAAAATACTATTAGATCAGCTACAAAGGTTAAAGACCAGGGCATCCATATAGAGGGCTAAGCATTTAAAATAGAAGGTACATCAAGTCAAGCCATGGATATTGATGAAGAGGATTTTTAATCAGGCAAGGACATTGAAATCAAAACTATTAAGAACTTGCTAGTTCATAAAATAAATGCATTGAAACTATTCTCCTAGAATGTGCACAACAACTATCTTGTGTTGCAAGGAGTAGAATACAGGTGTTCAGAGGTAGTTGCCCTATATCTCCTCTTTTTACCACATGGGGTCCTTATGCTCCATTTTTGATAGCCTCATGCCTTAATTGGAATAGAAGAAAGATTTTCCCAAGGTAGTTGTTATAAATACCAGAAAGATGATCAATAAAGTAAGAGATCTGAATGGTTTCTTTAGTAACAAGTTGCAGCTAATCCAAAATAAAATGAAAGCAATTGTCATAAGAACACCCAATTTTGTGCCTACAATTTTGGAAACTGATGGAAGAGTTAAGGACGGAGTGGAATTGTCAACATCTTTTGATAGCATTCTAAATCATCCCAAATTCTTCACATACTACAATGATGAGGCGGGTGTAGTAGCGGTGTATGATTTCATTGACATGCTATATAAATTATAATTAAAAATGTCAAAAATAACTACAGAGATTAAGGCAATAACAGATGCCAAATGGAACAAATGCCTCGATGATTTAGATATAGTTAGAGATGCCATTTGGCTTGATATAGATACAAATATTGCTATTTGGGAAGTGATAGTTGACATAAGGACCCTACCATCTGGGGAAAGTGATTGGGTAGGAGAGACAAAAGGAATGAAGAAAAGGCAAGGAAAGTGATAGTAGCTTGAAGACAAACATAATTATGTTAAAGACACCTGCTAAAAGTGTCACCTGCCAAGTTTGCAACTACATCTTAAATTTTGATCAAAGTACAAGGAATGTTTGTAATGTAACAATATAAAATATCTTTGTATTTGTTTTCCAATGAATTTTTGACATGTGTGCTCCCATTTAAAGTTTTTTGCAATGCTTCCTATAAAAGGATTTCAAAGATGTGGAGTGACAGTCTGAAGTCTCTACAATTTTAGTGTTTATGATATTTTTTAACTGGTTCAATTAGTCATTGTGTCAAATTTTGTGATGTATTCAAATTTTGCAATCTAGGAATACAAATGAATCTTGAATGAAAATTTGTCATATCTTGAGTTATTCTTGAGTTTGCACCAGCAATGTATTTTCTTCAAGGAAGATAAATACAAAGGAAGGTTATGCAATGTATGTGTCTCTAATTTTTTCTCCATTTGCATGTATCTATAATTATGGGATTGAAATGAAAAAGGTTCTTTCATTTTAATACAACTTGGATGGGTTGTATATCTTTTCATTGATTTCTTTTAATTCAGAAAGTTAAGTAAATGCTTTCATTGAATTGATATGGTTTCTAGGTATATGAGAGGGATATCATAAGAATGCAATTCAGGGTTAATTGCTGATAAATTTAATTGTAAGGAAATTAAATAGGTCAAGTTTTGTTGGGTAGGCTCTATATGATAATGCATTGATAATTAGTTTTGATGCAAATTGAAGAATTAATGTGGTTTCAAAAAGCACATTTTAAAAAACAAATCAATATTTACTTTTTTGTAACAAGGAATCAAACTGTTGGTCATTACTTGTTTGTAATAGTATCTCTCTAAATTATAGTTAGCTACTATAATCTAGGACTCATTGAAAATATAAGAAGAATTATTGACCATGATCTACTATAGGGGATAGGTCTAATAGGAATAATATCCATGAGCATATGAAGAGAAAATCATAAAAAATCATCACATTTCTATCCCCAAGGTGCATCCACCTTGGTGCTATAGAGCCTAAAGTGTAGAGAGTCCTCTATGATTCCATTGAAGTTGTTCTAGATCTAAAGAAAATTAAGTTTAATATAGGAAATAGCTAAACCTTAGACTGAGTCTTGTCTTTTGCATGCTGTTATTGGTTTTTAGATCAACCTAGTAGTTTTAAAACACCAACAAAATGGTGACTCTTCTGGGGAGCCTATGAAGTAAATTAATTTAGAATTTTTGAAATCTCTATTGTGAATCACATATGTGTAGTCATAGTTTTGTTATCTTGTAAACTCGTGCTTGGGTATTGGTTACTGTTGAGCGATAAACCTTGAGAATCTATAAAATTTCTAGTACCACATATGGAAGCTATGTTACATAGAATGGTCTTACAAAGTACCTTATTGGCCATATAGAGTTATATTCATGAAGTATACAATAAATTTTTCATCTAGGTTGGGTCCCTTTGTCAGATGTATTTTTAGAAAAGTTTTCCCATAAAGTTTCTTGTCTTTTAGCCATTAAAAGATATTTTCTCCTAGTGGGTGGTGACTCAATCTTGAGCTTTGTTACTAGTGCTTATATTAAAGTGAAAGATGGCTGATAGAAGGAAAAATATGAGAGCTTATGTAAGGGAAAACCTTGATGTCTCGTTGTATAAAGAGTTACCAAAAGGTGCTAAAAAGAATTGTCTTAAGAAGAAAGGAGAAAGTGGTCATGCTTGGAAACCTAGAGATAATTTCTAGTTCTAGCCTATAATTGATAAAAAATTCCTATCCCATAGCTCAAAATATGAGAACAAAAGACTTCTAGGAAATATTTTTATCACACATTTCATGAAGAACTCCCCTATCAAGACAAAATGGTGTCATCTATGGGGGATATTATTTTTAGATCTAGTGATCTAGGAGGGATAACTCAATGTCCTAGACCTAGAAGTGTTCAATCTAATAGGCCAAATCTTGGGCAAGCTCCATACATTGAGAGAAATCTAATAGATTAGGATGACCCTATAGAATCTGAAGCAACAACCACAAACCATGATGACTTTCTTTCTAAAGTAGAAGTCCTTAGAAGAAGGGTTGCTAAAGAAGAAGCCAAACACATTTTTTTGGAAAAGGAGAAAGAAAAAATCACCATGACCACTCTCATTGAGAGAGATAATTTAATTAAAAGAATGGCTTCTCTGAAGGAGAAAAACAAGAAATTGGAAGAGAGATCCTCTAAAGTGAATTTAGATGTATTTGGAGATGTTGAAGATGTGAGGTCTAAAGTCCAAGAGTAGGAACATCTCCTAAAGGAAAAAGAAGGACTAATCATATTCCAAATCTAGCCCTATAAACTTGTTGAACCTGAGATCATAGATTTAACTGTAAAACATCTTGATAAAGGAAAGAACAAGGTTGTAGGAATGTAGATAAATGAACCTCAAGTCATTCTTAGCAAATCTCCAAGTCAAGTCATCACTAAGATGGATCTAGATTTAGAGAAAGAAAAAAAGGAGAGGGAGGACTTATCTAAAGAGCTTGAGAATGTTGAGAATGAAGCATAAGAAACTAAAACTAGAAGAAAAATACAATTTATTAAATCTAATTCTACTTTAGCATCTTTGCCAAATTTTCCCTCACAAGCTACAACCTCTGTTCCTACTTGTGTACCAACAATACCTAGCCAAAACATATCACAGTCAACCCCTACTTCATCTTCTACTACAAGTAGTCAAATATGTGCTACTTAGCAAAATTTATAGCCTCAAATCATAATACAAACCCAAGCTACTAGAGCAAGCACATCAACTACTATTGGTTTTTAGAGAAGGCCCATTTATATGGACAAGTATAAACTAATATTCTTTCTAGGCATCCCTAGGTTTCCACATCCTATTTCTAATGACTTGAGAGGTAAGGTCATAAAGGAAACAATGCCATTACTAGTGAAGAGCACTTAATGAATTTCACTAATATGCTTAGTAATTATGAGGTTGAACATGAAGATTTGGTGATGAAGTTATTTGTACATTCACTAACACAGGATGCCAGAGATTGGTTTATAAGGTTACTTGATGAAAATATTAGTTCATGGACTAATTTCAAGAAGATTTTTCAAGGGCAATCTGTGGATAATACCAATCCTAGCTTTGTGACGAGTGACTTCAATTTAAAGAATAGCCCTAATGAGTTCACTTTTGACTTCAATGTGAGATTTTAGAAAGAAATGTACGAATTATTCCAAGTGATGAGACTTGTTGAAGATGTCTATCTCACTACTTTAATGCATTTGATAGTAAGATGGCCTATACCCTTAGAGACAAAGATCCTAGGACACTAAGAAATTCTTACAAGATGGCTATGAATATTGAGAATAATAGAAGAGCTTCTAGTAAGTTGGGAAGAAGAGATAACCCAAAATTGTTTAATCCATGAAATAATAAGAAAGAAGGTGAAAAGCCTGGTGCAGGTAAGAAACTTGAAGAGGATACAATGGATCAAGTTCTAAACCTAATTAAGAATATGAATCCACCAACATTTAATGCAAATACACCCAATACTAGTGGGAAATCCTCATTCAACAATAACTACAATGGGTAGAATAGAATGCAAAATTTTCCCTACGCTACTCAATGGAAGGATGGTAAGCCTGTTGTTCCTCCTGCTAAGAATACTAGTGAGAAAAGTACACCTAACCCTTTACAAAAGACATCTATCAACATGGTTGATGACCCTAAATGGTGTATGATCTTTCAATTGCCTCATGCACCAGAGTATTGTGTTGTTGCTTTATCATTTGTTTTTTTATCAAGAAAAGAACGAAGAACAACTGGGTTATGATGGCGGAGTTGAAGATGTTGGATGGAACATGGTAGGTTCATATTTTGATAATGCTTTTGAATGTGATGGCAATGAATATGATGTTCATGATAAAAGGAATTTTAGCAGTACAATACACTTGTAGATTTTCTTAGATGAGGAGGGTGAGGATGATGCTACTTGCAATATGATGCTATCCAAAAATGAAGTGACCCTGAGAATGCCAAATAAGGGAGAAATTGACCAGATCACTGCAAACGTGGTTTCTCAAGTGTAGACAAGAGCTATGATGCACAAGATTGAAGGTAATAAGATGTCTGTTGTTTTCATTAAGAAAATTGATCCAAAGAAAATAGAGGTCAGTGAGCCAAAGGATAAAGGCAATATCAAGGTTAAAACTATTAATAAGAAGTGGGAAGCCAAGAAAGAAGATATTACAAAGGATCCCAAGATCAAGACAAATGACAGTAAGAAAGAGATGGGATCATTGTGATCATGTTAGAAATAGGGATTACTGGGGGGGGGGGGGGGTGTGAATCAATAATCTACAAACTTTAGTCGCCAACTAGATATTATTACTTTAAACCATGCATAACAAAGCAATAAAGTAATGTTGAATAGTAACAATCACAATGCATCGAGATAACTCATAATACCATATTTTGTTAACTAGGGAAACCCCGATGGGGATGATATAGTAGTTCCTTGTTAGAGGATGGACACTGTTAGGATTCAATGATAAAATTCAGTAAAAGGAGTCCCTATTAGGATACTTTGAATCCTTGTTAGGAGATTCCAACCCTGTTAGGAGTTGTAGTACAATGTATGCAAGAAGAGCCCACTGCCCAAACATGCTATTTCAACTACAAGAAAATATCACTACTCAAAAAAATAGTTTACTATTATTTTCTTCTCTCCTTGACTAATCTTTAATCTTCAGCTCAATCTTAGATCACTAGATGACTTTGCATATATTGCTTTCACATATAGTCACAATTCATAATTCATACTTGCACTTTGCTTCCACATAATATCGAGATAGCACACTTCTTATTGCAAGAAGTCCTTTGCATAAATACCATGGATTTACACAAATTAATACTCAGTTGGCTAAGACCAAAATCCATTTTTCCAAATTAGAGTAAACATCTAGGATGTCAGCCCTAATTGGACAAGTAATTGTTTCATAAACAAAACAATTCTCTCTTTCAATTCCATTGTCCTGCATCATCAAAACATGATTAACTCTATTCTATATAGTCTGTACAAACTTCTAAGGTTATACACATCATCACCAACATGTATACTATCTCCATGTAACTTTGCTAGTCATAATATGACATCTGTAACATGTTATAAACAAAATGATACATTGATGTAAACAAATTCTATACTTAGACAATTTTCTTATTATCAAACACCAAGTATATTTTTTTTGAGGTTTCTTGTCAGCATGTACATCATGTGTTGCCATTAATGACACAAATCACATATCACAATTAGCCAATTTTCAATAATCTCTCCCTTTGGCATTGATGACAACAAAAGGAAAAATTGGCTAAGTGACAAAAACTTAACATAAACAACATATAAATATTACATCTATAACAACTTGTTCAACTTTACATATATGCTCCCCCTTACTTTATACTTTTACAATCTTCACATGTACTTCTCTCCATTGTATCTCTCCTAACAATGTCTTTTTCCATGTATACAATTTTCACATCTCCCCCCCTTTGACATCAATGACAAAGGTCAAAATGTCAAGATTCTATCTAAAAACTGTCAAAATTGATGTCCTTCTTTATGTTGAAATGATCTTCATACAATCATGATAAAAAATAGTCTTTAGATTATTCATACTATTTTTCCATGTCTCTTTGGTGGATTCAGCTAATGTGAGAATTGCACATAAAACATATGATGTAATCTCAACTGCATTGATATCTGAATACAATTTTTTTTTATATGTGTCCTTGGTCTTGACATATTCCTCCAATTGTTTCTCAACAAAAGATAACTTTAGAGCAATGGATTCTTTGAAATTAGATGTTCTCTTCAAAATATGCTCTTTCCATAGTTCCACTTTCCTGATGTCACTTTGAACACTGGCAACTTGACTCTCAAAATTATCTACTTTTTTGGATGGTTGTTGGATTTGGTTTCATGGAGCCTCTGGCTCACTCATCTTTGACTCTATCTAACTATCCAAATCTTTAGTTAGCTTGTATGATAAGGTACACTTAACATACAAAGTTTTCCCTTCTTGCCGACATTTCCAAAATTCTTTTATGCATGTATCAAGGTTGACTAAGTCATTCTTGATATTATGGCAGATGGTTCTAAACAAGTTAGCATCATGGGAAATTTGAGCCTTTGCCTCTGCAACATTCAAAAAAATAGTAAATTCTTCGTCAAAGGATTTTAAATCTGCTTGTGCTCTTTGTTTAGGATCTAACTCAGTATGTTGAACTATCAAAGTGCTGTGCAATTTGTCAGTTGTTTCCATTAATGATCTCTATAAAATCTTTACTATTTTATTCTTCTGTATAGGTTTAGATAAAGATGAGATCAGATCAGTTTGATCATCATCATCAGTAGCCAAACTTGCAAGAGAGAGTGGAGTAGATGAACTAGATGGTTTAGTCTCATCCTCCCTCTGTTTCTTTGCTACTTCTTATTCTCTTTTGTCTTCCTCTTCTTTCATTTACTTTTCTTCTCTTTCTCTCTTCTCTTCTGATGTTTTTTTCTCTTCTTTTCCTATTTTCTTTTTCCTCTCTTCTTCTGCAATTCTTCTCTTGTCTTCATCTTCCTTTCTTTTCCTTTCTTCCTTAAGCAATTATTGCTTAGCTTTTTCTATTTTCTTCTTTTCTACTTCTAGTAGCCTCTTTTCTTCCTCAATTTGTTTTAGCTTATCCTTAATATCTTTGGTATTAGGTAGATTTGGTTTGGAACCACCAAATGGGTTGGTGTCATCAATGTTAATAGTAACATTGGTTTGATCAATTTGCATAGTGTCACCACTTACTAACATTTCTAAGGTTCTAGGAGCTGGAGGAGATGTTGCCTATGATTTTGTCAACATCTTATTGATAGTTGTTGTAGTCCTCTTTTTCAACATATCCTTTTCTCCAACCATGAATAAAAATAGTCTCAATTTATTCCTCAAATATGGTGCAAGGTCCTCAACATAGACTTTTGGAGTTCAAGGTCTTCTTCTCTTGCAGGAGTCTTCTTATTTATAAGTCTCTCATAGACTTTCTTGTTCACTACTCCTTCGATATCTTTTAGACTTAGACCATTTTCTATGATATATCTTATAGTAGATATAGCAATCTAATCCTTCTCAAAATTATTATATAAGTCATAAAACTTGTTCATCTGAACAAAGTTCCTCTCATTGGCAATCATTATGTTAATCTTCTCAATCTTTGACTTCCAAGGTTGCCGAGCTTTTCCTCCTACTTGCTTAGGTGGAGTCACCTTTTCAGCATGTTTGGTTTCCTATTCCTCCTCTTCTTTATCACTAGACTCAATTGTTAGCAATGTTTTTTGCCTCTTACCTAGTTTGGTGGCTAGTTGTTTCACTCTTTTAGTCTTTAAAGATACTACTTCCACTAATCTCTCTGATTTTTTTTTCTACTCATTGGGCTGAACATCAGATACTACCACATATGGTATGCTTTTCTCTGAAGTTGTCTCAACAACTGATACTAACAAGGGTTGTATGTTCAATACACCTTGCTTCAATGTTTTTCTCATGACCATAGATTCACTCTCTATCATTTCAACCTCTAATAGTGCTTTCTTCATTATTGATTCAACCTTTTTATGTGATGCCTTCTCTAAGGTTTCTTGATGAGTATGCTGTGTGATTTCATCATAGGTGCCAAATCTATATTCTTCTTTTTCTTTCACTGAATTTAACAACAAACCAAGGTAACCAACTGCAACATCATCATTCAATTCATAGCTTAAAGGATCTAAAAATGTCTCCCGAGGTTCCACTTCTTGAATATAAGTATAATCTATATCAACTAGAATACACATATCCTCCTTAAATCTATCCACAATTTCTGGTGAAATCCTAAATCTTTGTTTCATCTCATTTTGAAAAGTCTTCATAATTAGGTTTCCATTGTCCAATATCTTGTTTGCAAGGTGCCTTCTGCATACTTCTAAGATCCTCTTCATAGTGCATCTATCACTACTCATTATGTCTGTGACTAACAAGTAGGAAAATCTCTTCAATACATGGAAGAATATGTGATTTATTAATTATTGGAATCTAAATACACCATTCTTGGTTCTCTTAATCTTTTCAAGGTTTTCCAAGAGTTGCATCCTTAGTATTTCACTCCAATTTACTTGCTCTTGCTCAACACATATCTTATAAGCTGCATATATAAATCCTGCTGAAAGTTCATCTATCTTAGGATTTGCACAAACTAAATAAGCAATAATTCTACTAAGAAATCTCATATCATCTTGCTTGATGGAGCTAATTACCATGGCCTTCCAAATGTATACTGCCTTAATGTAACTTTCCACTTTCTTCTTAACCATCTTCTCACCTATGGGTACACTGCCTTGTTTGCTAAGGCCAATTACCTAATGTATAAGGTCAGTAGAAATTTCTACTACATTATCTTGCATCCACAATTTTCCATCATGTATCCTACTCAATATGATTTGAGTCTATTCATCTGTATCTAGCTCATGGTAGAAATGATACTTAAACAAGTCAAGTTCCTTTAAGTGTTCAAATCTGGGCTTCACAGTCATGTTGATGTTAAAGACTAGTTCCATATCCTTATTCATATATTCACTGCCAATTGATCCAAACTCGCAATTCAAATAATTTTCTATGTCTTCAAGGTAAACTATGTTGTTAAGAGTGATAGACAATGCAAAGTTAGGGTTTCCTTCATTAGGTTTTACAGAAACTATCTTAAATTTAGGTATTTCCTCATTCTCAACACTATGTACTAATGATATATCCATGATCTTTATTAATATGAACTTTTACCGAGGAAATTTTTGAAAAATGATAACATACCTCTTTCCAATGATAACATGCCTTTACTATAATACCAATAACTTTGAATTCTATCATAACTTCTTTAGATGAGCTCCAAATCACAAGAGAGCTTAGGTACCATCTAAACATAACAAGACACACCTTTTCCCAACTTCACTACCTCTAATTCGGTCTCTGACTTAAGTTCTCAAATTTTGATGCTATGAACAAGCTTAATTCAACTTAATTGAATCAAACTCAACAAATGACTTTGATCTTCCTATCTTAGCATCATCTAACTTTTCTTTTGAAATATTTGTTCCTTTCATTAATGCTTCATTAAGTTCTTCTCAAAGTTCACTCACAATGTTTCTTTGTTCTTCATTGTATTTGCTAGTTCTAGAGTTCCTTTCATGGTTTCTTCTATCATTCCTTCTATTCTTGAAGTTTCTTCCATTCTTTCTTCTATCTCTAAATTTTATGTCCATTATGTAATACTTCACTATGTGTTTGAAGTTGTTGCATAACTAACATATAGGTGCTTTTCTTCTAAGATTATGTTGATAATCAGGTGCATTGTATGCTAAGTTGTTACACTTATTACACATGATCTGTCTCTTGTCTTCATAAGATCTTCTTTCTCTTGATGTTCTTTTATTAGATCTTCTTCTATCTATAGGGTTAGTATATCTAGATGTTCTACTTTTTCTTCTATCATTATTGTAAGAATTTGCCTTAGGGTAGAATTCACCCAAGACCAAGGAACTCAAACACAAGCACAATAGTAGACCATAAAGAGAGTATGATCAGAATGATGATATATTCATTCAATATGCCATATCAAAGTACACTAGGAGTACCTATATATAAAGGCCTCTAGAGAGCTTCTAGAATGCATAGAAGTTAACAACATGATAAGTCATACAACTAGGCACATGTTCACTAGATACGGGTTATCCTTCATTAAGCATGGAAGTAAGTGTAATGATGTGAGGATAAATCTACAATGGTGTAGCACACAAATCAATGGTGTAGACAACATGTGCTAAAAAGGGAGTGCGAATAACTGTGTTGTCTACATGACAACTCAGTGAATGATGCAAACTCTAATGTTGTAGACACCATGTGCTGAAATATAGTTGCGTACTTTTGTGTTGTCAACATGACAACTCATGAGAGTACACAAAATCCTAAGTGTATCACCTAAATAAATAATAAAATAATGCATTAACCTAAGTAAACTTAAGTAAAGTGTAAATAGTAAATACTTATTTACACCAACACCCCCGCTTAAGTGAAACTTAGGGGAATGCTCTTAAGCTTACGAAATCTAGGATGAAATGCATTATGGGTCTCGACTACTAGGCCATGTTAGGTACCCATGTACATAATGAAATGCAATCTCTCATAAAGTAGAGAAAGAGGGAAAACCTCATGGCAAAAACCCTCCCCCAAAAAGAGAGATGAAAAACACATGATGTATGGATGGATGGAGTAATCAAGACCCCCCCATTATGACATACATCCAGTATATACATAAGAAAATGATGAGAAGAGGAAGAGAGATAGGATAGGCTACCCCAGAATGCCTGCCAATGACTACTTTGATGATGAAGCTGATCCAAGACTATAGAATGGTGTTCCTCCCCTTAGGAAGAAACAATGCCAAAGGTACAAATGAGATGCTTTTTCTATGTGTGGAAATAATTTCATGGATAAGTGATGTCTCTAAAACTTTCTCAACTGACTAAAGAACTTGTCTCAAAGAACTATCTGTCTGCTCAAATGATGAAGAACCCTTCTACAATTGCTGATCATAAGTGTCCACAATCACTTCAACCTATGATGATCGATCATGTAGAGAATGAAAAAGAGGGTCAAATGGAGCTCTTGTGACAATTGAAGAAGGTGCTGCTACATCAAGAAGAAGAGACAGATCATCGATACTATCCCCCAAATCTATCACTGAAGCTAGACTTGGAAGACTGGATGTACCCTGCTGTGCTGGACCTATCACTGTGGCAATATAAGCATGTGGATTGGACTAATGTTGTAATGTCCCCTCTTTAGCTATACCTCAAATTTCTCTTAGTTCTAGTTTAAAGACTTCAAATATTCATTTTATACTTGGAATTATATAGAATTTGTAATTCTCTTCAAGAAATTCTAAATCTTTTTGAATAATTATAATTATAATTATATATATATATATATATAGATAAATAACTTGAATGTGAAATGAATTATATTTATGATTAGGGACCTCTCGTATATCAACTTTATATTCTTTTCCTATTAATAATTTTATATCCCTTTAAATCAACTTTATTCTCTCTTTCCTATCGATAAAATTGAAACAATAGTAATGAATTTATGATTATTGCATTGTGTGTAATGATGCCGCTCTATATCGACATGGATGGTCCCCCATAGTTGACTGCAGATTGTAGTGGCTTGTATTATTTCAATGCCTTGTACTTTCTTGACCCCTGTGCCGAGTCCACAATCTCCCAAGCCGCTATCTTCTCACTTTGATCAGCATGCGGTAAGTTTAATGCGCATACAAACTCTATTCCGTTCATTGGTATTAAACTGGTATTGTATCCTTACGTGTCATGCTTTTCTCCTTCCTAGTTCTCTATTCCTCCCAATCATTTGGTGTTATATATATATATTTCCCACTCAACGCTTCATTCCACACTTTGAATGGTGAGCAAAATATTCAAACTTGTCGATAAGACATGACCCTTCGTCGGTTTGGAGATTGATTGGTTATAGTTATGTTAATATATATATATATATATATATATATATATATATATATATATATATTTCCCACTCAACGCTTCATTCCACACTTCGAATGGTGAGCAAAATATTCAAACTTGTTGATAAGACATGACCCTTCGTCGGTTTGGAGATTGATTGGTTATAGTTATGTTAATATATATATATATATATATATATATATATATATATATATATATATATATATATATATAATATCATATATTGTTTATATGCTATTTAAATATTATTGTTATTATATATATTTAAATATTTTATATAATATTATATTTCATTATAACATATTTAAATATATGTTATTATAAATATAATACCATATTGTATTATTGTTTATATTAATTCTTGTATCATTAATATATATAATATTATATTGATTAGTTTATTAATCAATTTATTATTATTATCATTAGTTATTAATATTATATATATTCAAATGTGAATATATTATAATCTTCATTGGTTTCATAATGTAATTATAATATTTATTATTATCTATTTATTATTAAAATATATGTCAAAATTAAGGATATTATAGCCCTTGTCATGTCCCCTTTTCAAATAATTAAAAAATAATAATCTTTGCTAAGACAGGCAGGCCCAAGAAAGTGAAGTTTCGGAAAAAGGGAGTTAATCTTTGGAAACCGTTGGACTAATAAATGATAATTATTATTAAAATATGTTTCATTAACCTCTCTTGGACGTGAGTTACAGTTATGCCCTTTTTAAAGAGGTTTGGAGGCATTTTGGGGGGATTCCAGACTTGATTTTCACTCATTCTTTGTTATTCTTCAGAGGCTGCCAAACCTGTGGAGAAGGAGACCCAAGAACGGGAGTTTGCAGGTTTCCAGGGAGACCCAAGAATGGGAGTTTGTAGGTTTCCAGGAAGGCTAAGGACGGGAGTTTGAAGCCATTCCATGTGCATGCTCATACAGAGTTTGCCTTTGTGCTGAACAGTGCAGATTTGTGAGTTTCCGGGTGTATTTTTGTAAGAGTTTGGTGTTTCCGGTTGAGTATTTCATATCAGTTTTGGTTGCTGCTGTATTTTATACTTTAAGCTGTTAAAATAGAGCTGAATATATATATTGGGACGTGATTAAACTTCTGAGATAGATTATTAGTGTTTTTGTGGTGTTTCCGAGCATATTTTGTGCTATTTCGGGAGCCCGATGAGCATAGTTTTGGTCCTACATTTTCGAGCTGTTGTGTAAAGGCTATACGGATCTGGAAATATCAATTTGTAGGCTGTTATGCTGCTGAAAGTTCTGTAAAAATTTCCATTTTCAGATTCATTAATAATTTGTGAAGTTGTGAAGCTTTTAGCACTATTTTCAACATACCCGATTTGGGGTTTCTTAAGGAATTTGGTGGATCTTTGTGATAGCAGTTGTTTGATTTTAAAGATCTGATTAGAGGTTGGAAATATCATGAAAAATCAGAAAAGGGACATTTCAGTGGTATCAGAGCCATGATCTTGCC
Organism: Cupressus sempervirens; assembly: GCA_028749045.1. Lineage (NCBI taxonomy): Eukaryota > Viridiplantae > Streptophyta > Pinopsida > Cupressales > Cupressaceae > Cupressus > Cupressus sempervirens. Next base: position 33,281,745 of record CM053790.1, read on the forward strand.
AGCCTGAGGGTTTGTAGAAGTTGCAGGTCAGTTTTGACAACTACCCAGATATTGCATTTCAGTTTTGAGAACTACCCAAATCTTGCATGTCATAATTTATGATTGCATGTTGCTTCTAATCAGCTGCATGTAAAAATTTATGGTTGCATGCTACTTCTAATCATTTTCATGTTAGTTCTTGGTGAATTTGGTGGTTGTAGAAGTTTGCATTTCAGTTTTGACAAGTACCCAGATCTTCCATGTCAGTTTTGACAACTACCCAGATCTTGCATGTCATAATTTGGTGGTTGCATGTTGCTTCTAATCAGTTGCATGTCCAAATCTATGGTTTCATGCTACTTCTAATCATTTGCCTATTAGTTCTTGGTGAATTTGGCGGTTGTAGAAGTTTGCATGTCAGTTTTGACAACTACCCAGATCTTGCATGTCATAATTTGGTGGTTGCATGTTGCTTCTAATCAGTTGCATGTCCAAATCTATGGTTGCATGCTACTTCTAATCATTTGCATGTTAGTTCTTGGTGCTTGAAGAAGTTATATCCTATTGGGGTTACACTCTACTTTATCCAGAATGGACAGGTATAGTACAGAGTCTCAGAGGGAACGATCTTGGACAATTGATAGCCAGAGTCAAAATAGTAGAAAGGATGGTTATTTAGACATTCGAGATAAACTTATGAAAATAAGCCATGACATGTCTAAACAGTTGGTTGAGCACCACCGTATAAATGACATGTTATCTGACCCAGCTAAGGTGGATAAGTTGACTGGATTTCTATTTGGCAGATTTTCTCACAGGACAGATGACACAATTCCCAAGAACTTGCATGAGGAGTTTGAGAAACTAGCTGATAGCCAGGTAGTGGTCTCAGATTCTACTTTGCCACAGGAGGTGGTGGGAAAGGATATTACACAGATTGATAGTAACAGTCAACTTGATACTCAAATTGAGACAATTGTTTACAGGTTGTCAAAGGGTGATGCCACAAGTATTCAGGATGGTATAGTTACAACAGGCAGTGACTACAGTGTAGTGGGTTCAGATGATGATTATGAGGATGTTGTTGTGCAGGATGGTGAGATACCTAGTAGAGATGAGCAGACATTGAGCATTCATGAATTTGCTGAGAAAGAGTACCAGGCGCAGTTAGATGCTTCATCACATGAGGTTGAGGCAGGTAGTACTTCACATGATTTATCCCGCCAGCTGAAGGTGAGTGAAGATAGTATTGTGACTTCATTACCTTATCATGACAGGTATGTGGAGTTAGTTGGTATTGGTCATATTACTCAGGTGAGGAGTTTGCTTGAGTTACCAGTTGATTCTAGTTTACGGATATGGACACGAGATTGTTATATTGGTGTTTGGGATTCAGTTGACTGGAGATCTTTAACACTTTTTGGTCGCAGTGTTTGTTTGGGTGCTATCATGGATTTGATTAGCGGATTACACGGTGTTGTCTTTTCTTGTGCCAGTATCTTGTCTGATGTTGGTATTAGTTTTTATACACCGGTGTTGGGCTTTGTTCATATATCCAGTCGACCATACTTGCTGGAATGTGTTGATGATCTTTCATATTTGGCAGTGTGTACAGATGAGTCCCAGGATCATATTGGCATCGATGACATCCAGGAGGATGTAGTGGGCAATTTTGAAGACTTAGTTTCTTTGGGTACAGAGGAGTTGGACAGCAGTGCTACAAATTTTGATACTCTGTATGTTGATATGAGCTTTAGAGTTGATTCACAGGACATGGATGGTAATACTCTAGAGACTAGTAACTTTGAGGATACTCCTTTAGACAGTGCATCAAAGGAGGTTTGTAGGAGACAGTCAAGCCAATGCCATCATGTGTCTAATCAGTTGAGAGTTAGTGACCGAGACATTGCTATCACTTGCCAACATTTTGATGCTGCTCGTCAATTATTAGCAGTTTATGGATGGGGTTCTCCTACTAGTGATGAGCAGGAAGGAAGTTATCTTTCCTTGATAGAGATCCACTCTTTATGGGAGGCTATTCAGATTTTGAGACAGAATTATATGCAGTTGGTAGCTGATAGAGATTATCTTATGGAGTGGGGTAGTACAACATATGATGCATTGTTGGCCAAGGAAGATGAGGTGAGTGAGCTTACTGAGCAGCTTGAGGTGACTTTTGAGATTCTTGAGAGTACACAGTTGGCTTTCAAGGAGTCACAGTTTCATTTGGCTAAGGTGACCATGGAGTTAGAGCGACTACAGTCTTTATCTGATTCTATACAGTCACAAGCTATGGTGTTTGGTGATTCGAGGATGTCCATGACTGAGATTGTCAGAGACAATGGAGATGGGGATGCATCCATCCTTGATACTAACATTGGCATATCAGGTTCATTCCCACTAGAGTCAGGTTTAGTTGAGTTGGGTATTGTAGCAGATTATTGTATGCCTGACAGGGTGGTGGCCTCTAGTACTGAAGGCACAGAGACTAGAGATGTATCAAAGGTCATGTGTGATGTTGGTGAGTCGACAGTTGGCATGGTTCCTGATAGTAATACTACTCCCTTGGTGATATCTTTGGAGGTAGTAGTCAGTTCCAACATGGTTGATGATCAATTGCAGTTAGTTTCATTTGGATTACAGTCTGAGCCACTGACTGAGATTGGCGCATTCTATCGGCATTACACTGTGAGGTACGCTCATCAATTTACCTTTGATGACCATGTTGATGAGATTATGATACAGAGATGTACTTTGGTTCCTAGTGTTTATCATCAATTATGGAATAGTTTGATGCCTCGAGATGAGAGTTGTGATGGGCACGACATGGTGACAAGTTTTGTAGTTGATAGCTTGATAATACATGACTTAGAGCAGGAGTTTTGGAGTGATGCTTCAGCAAGTGTTGTTATTGATTCTACTCCTTTGGCTATGACATCTCCTGACTTAGCTAGTGATCAGTCACAGTGGGTTGTATCACTTGTTCATGGTGAGTTGTTGACTGAGGTTGGTTTTTTTAATCAACATTATATTGCAAGGTATGTACATCAGTTAACAATTGATCCTTATGCTGAGGAGTTGATGGCAGGAAAATTTGGTTTGGGTTCCATTTCTTGTTGTTTATCTTGTGATGGCTTTTCACCATCAGGGGTGCATGGGAGTTATGGTTATGAGACAGTGGCCAATGATCTACAGAGTTGTGTTGACTGCAGGAGTTGTATAGTGTGTGGATTCTCCATACTTGGTATAGTTTCATTTGAGAGCATTCACCATTGTTGCAGAGTTGGATTGTACATTCCATATAGGCCAGTGGAATGCATTGATGGTATTTACTATGTTGGTAGTCCACTTTACTTGGGTTTTGATATTCTAAGAGTTTGTGTCTCATGGGTTTTTGACTGTGGTAATGGTGATTTTGGAGTTTGGTTGAGCTATAATTGCCAGTTTGATTATGGATTCCTCTTGGTCATATTGCAGAGGATCTTGCAGGAGTCTGTGTTAATTGGTAGTAGTATAGTTCATGACTACATTTGGGATCCAGGAGGATTGATTGGTTTATTGTTCAGCCATTGCTTGAGGACAAGCAATGTTTGGGAGGGGAGGACTTGTCATGTCCCCTTTTCAAATAATTAAAAAATAATAATCTTTGCTAAGACAGGCAGGCCCAAGAAAGTGAAGTTTCGGAAAAAGGGAGTTAATCTTTGGAAACCGTTGGACTAATAAATGATAATTATTATTAAAATATGTTTCATTAACCTCTCTTGGACGTGAGTTACAGTTATGCCCTTTTTAAAGAGGTTTGGAGGCATTTTGGGGGGATTCCAGACTTGATTTTCACTCATTCTTTGTTATTCTTCAGAGGCTGCCAAACCTGTGGAGAAGGAGACCCAAGAACGGGAGTTTGCAGGTTTCCAGGGAGACCCAAGAACGAGAGTTTGCAGGTTTCCAGGAAGGCTAAGGATGGGAGTTTGAAGCCATTCCATGTGCATGCTCATACAGAGTTTGCCTTTGTGCTGAACAGTGCAGATTTGTGAGTTTCCGGGTGTATTTTTGTAAGAGTTTGGTGTTTCCGGTTGAGTATTTCATATCAGTTTTGGTTGCTGCTGTATTTTATACTTTAAGCTATTAAAATAGAGCTGAATATATATATTGGGACGTGATTAAACTTCTGAGATAGATTATTAGTGTTTTTGTGGTGTTTCCGAGCATATTTTGTGCTATTTCGGGAGCCCGATGAGCATAGTTTTGGTCCTACATTTTCGAGCTGTTGTGTAAAGGCTATACGGATCTGGAAATATCAATTTGTAGGCTGTTATGCTGCTGAAAGTTTTGTAAAAATTTCCATTTTCAGATTCATTAATAATTTGTGAAGTTGTGAAGCTTTTAGCACTATTTTCAACATACCCGATTTGGGGTTTCTTAAGGAATTTGGTGGATCTTTGTGATAGCAGTTGTTTGATTTTAAAGATCTGATTAGAGGTTGGAAATATCATGAAAAATCAGAAAAGGGACATTTCAGCCCTCCCTTCTCGAATTTTCTTGTCCTCAAGAAAAATCATTCATATACTAGCTCTTTTATAGACAAAAAAAAACATATTTTCATACAAAGGCCTAGAAGATTTCATAAAACATATATCTTTAATGAATAAAAATGCAGAGCAGACACAATGTAGATAGATGAAGACACCAAGCAAACATGATGCAGACACATCATACATTCTCTATAAATTTTCACAATGAAGTAGAGTAAAGGGAATGATTTATAACATATAGTTCCCAAGTACCCCTTTTGATCATAGAGCCTACAACACAAACAATTATTAGCATGTACATTTATATAATAGCTCCAAAGAAAAGATTAGTCATGATAAATTAGTTCTGAACCAATTTCCTACCAAGCCCAAGAGCGAGACTTTGGCCCCCTTGGCCCTGGTGGTGGGTGTTAGGCATCCACACGAGGTGGTCTACTTAGTGGATTTCTTGTTTGGCTAGAAAGGTTCTTGTGAAAAGGAGCCATTACTATTGTTCCCTTAACTAGCACTACAATATGGTGTCCTAACCGTTCTCCCTTGATTGTAGACTCCATAGGAAAGTTTATAGGTTGCCCTTACTATCTTACCCTTAACTAGTACTACAATAGGGTGTTCTCCCCTGATTGAGACTCCATAGGAAAGTGGTAGGATTCCCTTACTATCTTCCCCATAACTAGTACTACAATACGGTATCATAGTAGCTCTTCCCTGATTGTAGACTCCATTGGAAGGATAGATGCCCTTATAGTCTTTCCCTTAACTAGTACTATAGTAAGGCATCTTATAGACCCTCCTTGATTGTAGACTCCATAGGAAAGCTACTTGAAATCCCTAAATCATTTCTCAAATAATCAATTTTACACCTTTATGATTACATTAATTAAGAAAAATTACAATTTCATATTTTTAACTATGGTTGAACTTCCTCGAAGCTCCATTGGCTTCCCTCTCTATTCATTGACTGAATGTTATTGATGTTCCCTTGATCATATCTCATCTTCTTCGGTGTTGTCCCTTCTAATTCTGGGTCGAGTATTTCCTCTATTCTATGAACTTGACTTTTCTTCCCGCATTTATGTCCTAGTTCCCATGATTCCTTGCATTTGAAGCATAATTTCTTCCTTCTTAAGTCTTCTTATTCTTTTCAAGCTTTCTCATCTTAGCATAGGTGACCCTTTTCAAAGTCCTCACCACAGTGAAAATTTTTTCTTTTTGGGAGTTCTTTCTTGTGTTTTCCATTCATATCGTGGAATGGTTTGCTATAGTTGCTTGAAGGTCTACAACTTGATGATGAAATTTCTAATCTCAAAGCTATTTCAATGGTGTCATCCAGAGATGTTGGTTTAAGAGCACTGACCAACCCTCTTAGTGAATCTTTTAATCCTTCCATGAACAAGTAAGTGAGTCTGTCATTATCTACTCCTATAACTCTGATTGAGAGTTTTTGGAATTTGGCTATATAACCTTCAACTGATCCTTGTTGCTTGATTTGAGTCAGCTTTCTAAAGTCTTCTTGAGGGTGCTTTCTATCAAACCTCTTAATGAGTTTTTGAGAGAATTCTTCATAAGAAGTAATATTTTGGTGTCCTTGAGTAACAAGGCCATGATGCCACCAATCATGTGCTGTGCCTTCTAAGTGAAGGATTGTAAATTGAAGTGCATCCTCTTCTGTCATCGGGCTAAGGGTAAAATAAGTGTTCAATTTTTGTAGCCAAGTGCATGTAGTGGTCTTTTCCAGTCCATCAAAATTTGGAAGTGTTACTTAAATTACTTTTCTTTTAAGATCTCAATTTTGTGGTCTTCTTCCTCTCCTAGGAGTTTCTTGCCTGTTGGCTTCATAGAATTCTCTAAATGTTACTAGCTCTTTGATTTATGGTTCAAGGCTGGCATAAGCTCTTGCATTCTCAATAGCATTATTGGTTGTTTGTCCCTCTCCTTCCATCGAGGGGTCCTTCCGAGGTAAGAAAGGGGGTTTGGGTACTTGAGATGATTAAGCTTCATTATTTTCTAAATGGTTTGAACTTATGTCTCTTCCACCAGAATTATTATTTTAAAGATTGTTTAAGGAATTTCCCTTGGTTTGATCTTTCTATTTTCTCTACTAATGTTTGGTTTTTTTGTTCCATAACATTCCTAATTTCATTAGATAATTGTTCGCTCATTTTTGCTCCTTTTTTCATTTACTATATTTTCAGGATGGCAGAACCTACTCTGATACCACTTGTAATGTCCCATTTTTAGCTATACCTCAAATTGCTCTTAGTTCTAGTTTAAAGACTTCAAATATTCATTTTATACTTTGAATTATATAGAATTTGTAATTCTCTTCAAGAAATTCTAAATCTTTTTGAATATATATATATATATATATATATATATATAGAGAGAGAGAGAGAGAGAGAGAGAGAGAGATAGATATATATATATATAACTTGTATGTGAAATGAATTATATTTATAATTAGGGACCTCTCGTATAAAAACTTTATATTCTTTTCCTATTAATAATTTTATATCCCTTTAAATCAACGTTATTCTCTCTTTCCTATTGATAAAGTTGAAATAGTAGTAATGAATTTATGATTATTGCATTGTGTGTAATGATGCCACTCTATACTGACGTGGTTGGTCCCCCATAGTTGATTACAGATTGCGGTGGCTTGTATTATTTCAATGTCTTGTACTTTCCTAACCCCTCTATCGAGTCCATGATCTCCTAAGCCTTTGTCTTCTCACTTTAATCAGCGTGCGGTAAATTTAATGCGCATACAAACTCTATTCCATTCATTTGTATTAAACTAGTATTGTATCCTCACGTGTCATGCTTTTCTCCTTTCTAGTTCTCTATTCCTCCCAATCATTTGGTGTTATATATATATTTCCCACTCAATGCTTCATTCCACCCTTTGAATGGTGAGCAAAATATTTAAACTTGTCGATAAGACATGACCCTTCTTCGATTTGGAGATTGATTGGTTATAGTTATGTTAAAATATATATATAATATCATATATTGTTTATATTTTATTTAAATATTATTGTTATCATATATATATTTGAATATGTTATATAATATTATATGTCATTATAACATATTTAAATATATGTTATTATAAATATAATACCATATTGTATTATTGTTTATATTAATTCTTATATCATTAATATATATAATATAATATTGATTAGTTTATTAATCAATTTATTATTATTATCATTAGTTATTAATATTATATATTCAAATGTGAATAGATTATAATCTTCATTGGTTTCATAATGTTATTATAATATTTATTATTAAAATATATGTCAAAATTAGGGATATTACAGATGTTGTGACCTCTCACCGCAATTGTTGATAGAACCCCACATGTCTGAATCTATTGAAGCATTATCACTAGTGTCACTATCAGTTTCCACATGGTATGATGTGTGGAGAGGATTAGAGGACAAGCTTGGTGAACTTTCCTCAAAATGTACATCCTTCTCCACAAAAATTTGATGTGTCTCTAGATCCAATAGTCTGTATGCCATCACACTGTCTTCATAACCAATAAAAGTACAAGGCCATGGTGATTGTGCCTTGCATCCCCTAGAAGATATCTTTTCCCATGCTGGACAACTAAAGACTCTAAAATGTGTCACAATAGGTTTTCTACTACACCATGCCTCAAAAGGAGTCTTTTCATCTAAGGTTGGATGAGGAGACCTATTTAGAATGTGAGTGACACTACTAATTACTTTGACTTCTAATGATGGATCTAGAGACTTGGCTTGTATCATGCAACTTGCCATAAACTTAAGAGTGTGGATCCTCAAAGCTACAACATCTGTCTTATGTAGACTGAATGTTGGTGGAGTCTGAAGATCAATTCCCTCAAGTCTGCAAAAGTCTTTTAGCCTTCTATTCACATACATGCTTCCATTGTCCATTCTTAGAACTTTGATGGATTTTTTGAATTTCTGTTCAACATGAGTCTTGAAGGCTAGAAGTTTTTCCAACACTTCATTCCAATGATGAAGAAAGTAGACCTAAGTGTTTATTGAAAAGTCATCAACAAAAGTAAGTATATAGCAACCCTGGCTGATTTTTGTCATTGCAAAAGGACCTACTAATACCATGTGAATGATATATAGAACAACTGGTTCTCTTGAAGACTTCCCTTTCTATAACTTTCCCTTTGGATGCATATCCACTGAATCTATTGAACATTCATTGTGGGAAAAGTTGATTTGAGGTAGACCATTGACCATTCTATTTGTGCAAAGTTGCTGAATATAGTGGAAGGAAAGATGTCCAAACCGCTCATGCCATAATTGCATTTGAGAATTTGGTTGAGATAACAAGGCCTTTGAAGGAGAATTAGGCAAAAAATGGTATAAAGAGTATAACCTTTTGTTATGATTCACTTTCCCCACTACAACTAATGACTCATCTTTTAGAATATGCACCTGTACTGAGTCAGGAAGGAACTCAACTCTATGTCCATCTTTGAGGTGAGTGATTAAGTAAATTGATAGGAAATTTGAATTTAGGTTTGGAACATAGAGAACATATTGAAACTCTCCATTTTCCATTTCCACATTTCCTTTTCCTTCAACTTCCATTTTAGTATCATCTCCCACAAAGATGTGTAGTACCTTTGACTACTTCATTGAAGAAAAATCCTCCTTTGAAGAACCCATGTGATAAGAGGCACTTGAATCAATAATCCATTCCTTTGAAGAATTTAAATTTTTTATGAGTGCTTGACCTTTGCCCTTTAAATATGAAGAAGACCCTTTATCCTTATTAGCATTAGGAAATGGAACATTATGTTTCTTCATGATGTTGGTCAACTCATCAATCTTTTTATGATAACACTCATGTTCTTCATGACCCATTTTCTTGCAATAGGCACACTTTTTCTTCCCCTTATTGTTGTCCCCCTTCTTTTTGGAATTTGAGAAAGACTTGCCTTGTTGATTGGATGATGGTGTTGTCTTTTCTGCATCCTCTGATTTTTTCTTCCATTTCTTATTCTTACCCTTTCCTTTATTTGAAGACTATCCACCTGAATTTTGAGAACCCTCATTGTTGACCACCAATGTTTTAGACTTAGGTGAATTGAGAATCCCCATTGATTTCAACTTCTTTTCTTCTGTATCCAACAGATCAACATATTCATCAAAAGAGCCTTTCTTATAGGCAGACCCTAATGTAGTCTTTGAGGTGTTAAAAGAAGAAACAGATGTGGAATACTCTAATGGTAGCTTGTTATGTATGAGATAGATCAATCTGCCATCTTTAATAGAATTCCCATAATCAGTAAGCTTTGTCCTTAGTTCATTCACCTTAATGATAAAATCCTGTATAGAATCAAATGACTTAGGATCTAAAGAGACAAGCTTATCTTCAATTTTGAAAACATCCTGTTCAGACACTTTACCATATAGGTTTTCGAGGGTATCCCAAGCTTCCTTGGATGTAGAAGACTTCTTAATTTGATACATGATCTTGTCATCAACCCCCAAACATATATCACCTAGGGCTTTCCTATCCATTACTACTCAAGCTAAAATATCACTTGTTGATACAGTATCACCTACTAGTTTAGGAAGAGTACCATCTGCATATTCAGAAACTACATTATGCATTAAATGATACCACATTTTGATGGACCATGTATCATAGTTATGTGGAGTTAATTTTGGAAACTTAAATTTTCCTATAATATAGAAAATGAAAGAAAATTGTAGAAAAGAAGGAACAAAACACCAAGAAACCATCCCCCCCCCCCCCCTTTCACTAAATCAAAAAACCCCCCAAAATAGATGCTTTTGGCACTTTATAAGTAATGTGATTACAATGGCCACTTGCCAATTTTGGCCTTCGTGGACTTCTGATTTTTCTTGTTACAACCTCTTAATGAATTTACCCATTCACCCAAGACCAAGGAACTCAAACACAAGCACAATAGTACACTAAAGAGAGAGTATGATCATAATGATAATATACTCATTCAATATGCCATATCAAAGTACACTAGGAGTGCCTATATATAAAGGCCTCTGGAGAGCTTCTAGAATGCATAGAAGTCAACAACATGATAAGTCATACAATTAGGCACATGTCCACCAGATATGGATTATCCTTCATTAAGCACAGAAGTAAGTGTAATGATGTGAGGATAAGCCTGCAATGGTGTAGCATGCAAATCAGTGGTGTAGAAAACATGTGATAAAAATAGAGTGCAAATAACTGTGTTTTCTATAGGACAACTCAACGAATGATGCAAACTCTAGTGTTGTAGACACCATGTGCTGAAATAGAGTTGTGTACTTCTATGTTGTCAATGTGACAAATCATGAGAATATAAAAACTCCTAAGTGTCTCACCTAAATAAATAATAAAATAATGCATTAACCTAAGTAAACTTAAGTAAAGTGTAAATAGTAAATACTTATTTACAGCACCACCCCCCTTAAGTGCGACTTAGGGGAATGCTCTTAAGCTTACAAAATCTAGGATGAAGTGCATGATGGGTCTCACATAATAGGCTATGTTAGGTACCCATGTACATAATGAAATGCAATCTCTCATAAAGTGGAGAAAGAGGGAAAACCTCATGGGAAAAACCCTCCCCCAAAAGTAGAGATGGAAAACACACGATGTATGGATGGATGGAGTAATCAAGACCGACCCTCTCCCCCCCCCCCCCCCCCCCCCACATTATGACATGCATCCAATATATACATAAGAGAATGATGAGAAGAGAAAGAGAAACGGGATAGGCTACCCCATAATGCCTACCAGTGACTTCTCCAATGATGAAGCTGATCCAAGATTGCAGAATGGTGTTCCTCCCCTTAGGAAGAAAAAATGCCAAAGGTACAAATGAGACACTTCCACTATGTGTGGAAAGAATGTCATGGATAAGTGATGTCTCTAAAACCTACTCAACTGATTGAAGAGCCTATCTCAAAGAATTGTCTATCTGCTCAACTGATGAAGAACACTTCTGCAACTGTTGATCATAAGTATCCACAATAACTTTAACCTATGATGATCAATCATGTAGAGAATGAAAAAGAGGGTTAGATGGAGCTCTCATGACAACTAAAGAAGGTGCTACTACATCAAGAAGAAGAGGCAAATCATCAATATTGTCCCCCAAATCTGTTACTGAAGCTGGACCTGGAAGACTGGATGTACTTTGTTGTGCTGGACCTATCACTGTAGCGATATATGCATGTGGGCTAGACTAATGTAGTGACCTCTTGTTGTAACTGTCGATAGAACCCCAAATGTCTGAATTTGTTGAAGCACTATTGCTGGTATCACTATTAGTTTCCACATGGTATGATGTGTGGAGAGGATTAAAGGATAAGCTGGGTGAATTTTCCTCAAAGTGTACATCCTTCTCCACAAAAATATGACGTCTCTCTAGATCTAGAATTCTGTATGCCTTCACACCATCTTCATAACCAATGAAAGTAAAGGGCCAAGGTGACTGTGCCTTGCCACCCTTGGAAGATATCTTTGCCCATGTAGGACAACTAAAGACTTTGAAGTATATCACAATAGGTTTTTTGCCACACCATGCCTCAAAAGGAGTTTTTCCATATAAGGTTGGATGAGGAGACCTATTAAGAATGTGAGTGGCACTACTGATTGCTTCGACTTCAAGTGATGGATCTAGAGACTTGGCTTGTATCATGCAACTTGCCATACACTTAAGAGTTTGGATCCTCAATGCTGCAACATCTGTCTTATGTAGACTAAATGTTGGTGGATTCTGAAGATCAATTCCCTCAAGTCTACAAAAGTCTTTTAATGTTTTGTTGATATACATGCTTCCATTGTCCATTCTTAGAACTTTGATGGCTTTTCTCAATTTTTGCTCAACATGAGTCTTGAAGGCTAGAAACTTGTCGAACACTTCATTCATATTATGAAGAAAATAGACCCAAGTGTATCTTGAAAAGTCATCAACAAAGGTCAGTATGTAGTGACCCTAGCTGACTGCAAAAGGTTCTACCAATACCATGTGAACCATGTGGAGAACAATTGGTGCTCTTGAAGACTTCCCTTTCTATAACTTCCCCTCTGGATGCATATCCACTGAATCTGTTGAACATTCACTATGGGAAAATTTGGCCTTTGACCCTTTTGTTTGTGCAAAGTTGCTAAAGATAGCAGAAGAAAAATGCCCATACCACTCATGCCATAATTACATTTGAGAATCTGATGGAGATAACAAGGCCTTTAAAGGAGACTTGGGCAGAAAATGGGAGAAACAATACAACCTTTTGTTATGATTCACTTTCCCCACTGCAACTAATGAGTCATCTTTTAGATTGTGCACCTGTATTGAGTTAGGAAGGACCTCAACTCTATGTCCATCTCCAAGGTAAGTGATTTGGTAAATTGATGGGAGATTTGAACTTAGGTTTGGAACATAGAGAACATCTTGAAACTCTCCATTTTCCATTTCCACATTTCCTTTTCCTTCAACTTCTATTTTAGTATCATCTCCCACAAAGATGTGCAATACCTTTGACTACTTCATTGAAGAAAAATCCTCCTTTGAAGAACCCATGTGATAAGAGGCACTTGAGTCAAGAATCCATTCCTTTGAAGAATTTGAATTTTCCATGAGTGATTGACCTTTGCCCTTTGAATTTGAAGAAGACCCTTTATCCTTATAAGCACTAGGTAATGGAACATTATGTTTCTTCATGATGTTGGACAACTCATCAATCTTTTTATGATAACACTCATGTTCTTCATGACCCATTTTCTTGCAACAAGCACACTTTTTCTTCTCCTTATTGTTGTCCCCCTTCTTGTTGGAATTTGAGGAAGACTTGCCTTGTTGACTGGATTGTGGTGTTGTCTTTTTTGCATCCTCTAATTTATTTTTTTCACTTCTTATTCTCACCCTTTCCTTTATTTGAAAACTATCCAGCTGAATTTTGAGAACCCTCATTATTGGCCACCAATGCTTTTGACTTAGGTGAATTGAGAATCCCTATTGATTTCAACTTATTTTCTTTTGTATCCAACATATCAACATATTCATCAAAAGAGACTTTCTTATAGGTAGACCCTAATGTAGTCTTTGATGTGTTAAAAGAAGAAACAAATGTGGAATACTCTGATGGCAACTTGTTATGTATGAGATAGATCAATCTGTCATCTTTAATAGAATTCCCACAATCAGTAAGCTTTGCCCTTAGTTCATTCACCTTAATGATGAAATCCTATATAGAATCAAATGAATTAGGATCTAAGGAGACAAGCTCATCTTCAATTTTGGAAAAATCCTCTTCAGACACTTTACCATATAGGTTTTCGAGGGTATCCCAAGCTTCCTTGGATGTAGAAGACTTCTTAATTTGATACATGATCTTGTCATCAACCCCCAAACATATACCACCTAGGGCTTTCCTATCCATTGCTACCCAAGCTAAAATATCACTTGCTAATACATTATCACCTACTAGTTTAGGAAGAGTACCATCTACATATTGAGAAACTCCATTGTGCATTAAATGATACCACATTTTGATGGACCATGTAGCATAGTTATGTGGAGTTAATTTTGGAAACTTAAAATTTCTAATAATGAAAAAAATGAAAGAAAATTGTAGAAAAGAAGGATCACTAAATCAAGAAGCCCCCCCAAAAATAGATACTTTTGTAGTGTGATTACAATGGCCACTTGCCAATTTTGGCCGTCATGGACTTCTAATTTTTCTTTTTCTTTTTACAAAATCTTAATGAATTACAAATTTGGACCTTTATATTGTACAACTATTTTGATGCAATACAAAGCAAAGAAAAGTCCTATTTCTAAAACTGACACTTTTGTCCACACAAACCTACAATTTGACTATAGATCTGGAAAGTAGATGCAAAATAACACACTTTCAAAAAAAAGAAACCTATTTTCAAGTCTAGATGTGCCCGTACGAAGTGTTTGAAGTTGTAAAATGTAGAATTATGCAAATATAGTTGCCGAAAAACACAAATTCTAACAAATTCATGCACCAAAACCAAAAAGGAGCTGCACCACTAAATTTTTTAGAAAATTCTAGCCAATTTTTAAAAAAATTACATTTGATTTGGTGTCCAGATGATTGAGATATGACCTCCCAAAGTTGAACAACAAAATAAAAAATCAATCTAGAGAGGGGTTGCATTAGCAATGGTGTTAAATTTGATGGCCATATAGCTGCTGCAATAGTTTAAATTTTCCCTGGAATGATAGTAAGATGATCGTCAAATTTGAGCTCGTGAACTTGATGACATCAGTGACTCCCACCCTATTATGACATCAACATGACATCAACATATGACATGGCAGTATAGAACCATATGGACTATATGGAAAATCCATGTGTCTTGTGGCTGCCAAGTATGCTATTCGATCATTGACTGTATAGGCAATTGTGCAGGCTGCGTTAGTGCTTATGTGTGTGATAGCTTAGGGGCTACCATGTGTCCTGCAGTTGTGTCACCAAGTGGTAGGATTGAAGTGGGCCTACCCATCAAAGACGTGGTCACATGTTTGCTACGTGGTAGGTTTCTGAATCACTATGTGTGTTTGTTGTAAAGGTTGTGAAAAGGTGGGCGACTTCAACATGTGCCACATGGCATAGTTGTAGCTATTGTTCATGCCAGAAAGTTGTGAAAGTGGGTGCTGATATTTTTAAAAAGGTTGCCAAAAAACTTTGCGGGTGCAGGATTTTTGAAGAACGACACAAGAAAAAGTGTGGGTTGTCGAAGAAGTCATTGCATATGCTAGAATATTTGTGCAGGCTGGATTTACTAACTACTACTGGTAAACTGAATGAGGAGGCCAATTTTTATTTTGAGATGCCAAATTTCCAATGTAAAATCCCACATTCATGGGGTGGGAAACTCCAAAGTGGTTTTAAAAAAATAACTATGCCGCATGCTTGTTGCAAAGGCAAGGCCTCCGATGTAATGAACTTGCTAGTCAGGGGTGTCCACTAGCCGGTGCTTGCCAGAATGTGTTTGGAAAATTGTTGAGTGGCCAGATTCGATGTATAGCCCATCGAGTAATGATAGCTTGTGAAATTAATAAATAGTCTGTAGGGCTAGGGTGTGATTGTTTGGTTCTGCAAAAAAAATTCTCTGATAGCTCGATTGGGCGTGAATTTTTTTTAAAAATATAAATTCAAAAAAATGCAAAGATTAAATAAAATGTAGATCTAAAAAACAAATAATCAAATCGATTGAATGACCGTACCAGGTTTGCAAATCGGTGCCTTTGGGTGCCGGTTTGCAAATTTTTTTTGCCTCATGATTAATTTTAGCCCAACATAGGCAAATTTATAGTTGATCTTCACCAAATTGATGTTCCAGATACAATGGAAAGGTTGGATCTAGCTCTAGATGCTCCTAATTTCTACAGATTCTCTGAATTCAGGTTGAGGTGTTGAAGCATGAACGGTCTCGAACGACTATGTGTAGAGAATCTCCCCAAGCTCTGATACCATGTAAGAATTTTCCTTAGTGCATAATTCACCCAAACCCAAGGAACTCAAACACAAGCACAACAGTAGACAAAAGAGAGAGTATGATCAGAGTGACAATATATTCATTCAATATGCCATATCAAAGTACACTAGGAGTGTCTATATATAAAGGCCTCTGGAGAGCTTCTAGAATGCATAAAAGTCAACAACATGATAAGTCATACAATTAAGCACATGTCCACCAAATATGGGTTATCCTCCATTAAGCATAGAAGTAAGTGCAATGATGTGAGGATAAGCCTACAATGGTGTAGACAACATATGCTAAAAAGGGAGTACGAATAACTATATTGTCTACATGACAACTCAATGAATGATGCAAACTCCAGTGTTGTAGACACCATGTGTTAAAATAGAGTTGCGTACTTCTATGTTGTGAACATGACAACTCATGAGAGTACACAAACTCCTAAGTGTCTCACCTAAATAAATAATAAAATAATGCAAAATAATAAAATAATGCAAAATAATAAAATAATAAAAGATTTCTTGTAGTGGCTATTATTTGCCAATTGGCTAATATGTCCCGATTGGGCTATAGAAATTGGCTAAAAAAAACACCGTATACTAGTTGACCGGTTCGCCCAAATTTTATAAAATACTCATATAATGGTTGAAACGTTCACCACTATTATTACATAATTTTTTTTTGGTAGTCAGGTTCTTCACCCATATTTCTCTTTAATGTTTACTCTTATTTGCCACGAAATAAATTGAGTGTCTCTTTTGACGATCATCATTCGCCAAATTCCCATTTTCCTATGTGAAATTTCATTTTTATGAGTGACACTGTACTCCATAGACAACTTACCTTGATACGTGTCAACATTTTGATGATTACCTTGACAATTCTTCTTCCTTCAAGAAATGTTGGCCAAAATTAAACCTCAACCATTGATCTTGGATCATTAGATGATCTGAGTTCTCAAATAATACATTTAACATAATTACATTTCAAAACATAATTCACCATCAATATTAATAATTTTATTAAAAACAAAAATTATAATTGTCATTATTTTATAAAAATTATCTAAACTATTAAAAAATTTTCCACCAAATATCCATCGAACTATGCATAATTCGCCAACACTATTAATTTTTTTTCGCCCAAATGACATGTGATTCGCCACAATTTTATAAATTTTGGGAGGGGGGGTTCCTTAAAGTTATCCCTAAAAATAATGCATTAACCTAAGTAAACTTAAGTTAAGTGTAAATAGTAAATACTTATTTACACCAACAATTATCATACTTAGGTTTCCTACAATCAATTCCATTATGACCCATACCATGACAATTATGACCAAAAAAGTCCTTAACATGATTGAATGACTTATTATTACAATCTCTTTTTATATTACCTATTTCATTAGATAAAAAGCACTTACCTCTAAATTCATACCTTGTTTCCCTAGGAGTTTCCACTTGCTTTGGTTCATCCAAGATTTCAGCATCCTTGTTTTGCTCAACTTGTTTAGGTTTCTCAAATATTGACTAGGTTCAATCTTGTCATCAAATTTGTCTTCTTCTTTCAAATCTAATCTAGTCTCATGTTTCTTTGCAGACATGTTAATTAGATAGCCAAGACGAGTCTTATCATAAGAAGGTCTTTGTATAGACATTGAATCATCAAGCTTTTCTTTGCTAAAATAAAGTTTCTCAAGCTTCTATTTATACTGTGTCAATTCACCTTTCACAATAGTATTGTACTTAAGGAATTCTTCATGATCTTCTTTCAATGTCTCAAGTTTAGATGTTTTCTTTTCAAAACTTTCTCTCATATCTATATTTTTAGTCTTCAAATTAGATTCAATTTTGCTAGGATCATTTCTCAAAGTTAGCTTTAGATTTTTAATCTTCAATTCATGCTTCATGATCTTCTACTCTATCTTCAACTCTAAATAGTCATCATCACTACTTCCAGATTCAATAGATTCAAGCTTGGATTTTAGATGTTCAATCTTTTCCTTCAACTGACCAATGTATACTTTGGAGTCTTCATATTTTTCCTTCAACTTATCTCTTTCTTCAGTAAGGAGATCAATTTGTTCAAGAGCTTCTTCAAGGTTCTTCATCAACTATTCCATATCCATAGGGATCTTACTTAAGTTGTTAAGCTTCTTCAAAGTAATTGTGCTCTAATACCAATTGTTAGAAATAGGGATTATGGGGGGGGGGGGGGGGGTGGTGAATTAGTAATCTACAAACTCTAGTCATCGATTGCATATTATTACTTACTTTAAACCATGCATAACAAAAAAATAAAGTAATGCTGAACAGTAATAATAACAATGCACAAAGATAAGTCATAACACCATATTTTGTTAACTAGGGAAACCTTAGCCAAGGGAAAACCCCAGTGGGGATGATACCCACTAGATAATATAATGATATATAAGTTCCTTGTTAGAGGATAGACCCTGTTACGAGTCAATGAGAAAATTTACTATAAGGAGTCCTTGTTTAGAGACTTTGAATCCCTATTAGGAGATTCCAACCCAGTTAGGAGTTGTAGTATAGTGTATGCAAGAAGAGCCCATTGCCCAAACATGAAATTTCAACTACAAGAAGAGCTCATTGCTCAAACAAATAGTTTACTATTATTTCTTCTTTCCTTGACTAATCTCTGATCTTCAACTTAATCTCGGATCACCAGATGACTTTGCATATATTGATTTCACATATAGTCAAAATTTTCAATTCATACTTGCACTTTTCTTCCACATAATATCAAGATAGCAAACTTCTTATTGCAAGAAGTCCTTTGCATAAATACCACACCTTTACACAAATTATTTCTTGGTCAACTAAGACCACAATTCACTTTTCCAAGTTAGAGTAAACATATAGGATGTCAACCCTAATTGGGCAAGTAATTGTTTTGTAAACAAAACAATTCTCTCTTTCAATTCTGCTATCTTGCATCATCAAAACATGATTAAATATGTTCTGTACAATCCATAAAAACTTCTGAGGCTATACACATCATCACCAACATGTATACTATCTCCTATAACTTTGCTAGTCATAATATGACATTTGAAACATGTTATAAACAAAACAATACATTGTTGTAAACAAATTCTATACTTAGATAATTTTCTTATTACCAAACACTAAGTATCTTTATTTTTGAGGTTTCCTATCAGCATGTATGTGTGTGTTGCCATTAATGACAACAATTACATATCACAATTAGCAATTGTCAAAAGATCACTATTGTGAGTGAGAAACATAAAGGTCAGAATAATCCAAGGTCATTTAACAAAGAAAAAGGAGAAGAAATGTATGTCAATTGATAACTCTAGTGCCCCTTCTATAAATATGTTGTCACTATTATCAAAAATCATAATAAAAGTTCCTTTGTCAAAGTTGTTGAGAATCCTTAAACATAAGAGGAAAGCCATTTCATGGGCCACAGGTGTAGATAGTAAGATTAATCATGATTTTAATAAAAATCAAATCCTTGATGAGCCTGAAAAGAAAATAGAAACTGAAGTTGTTGTGTCCTAGATTCTACCTATGTACTTAGATGATTTTGTGAACCAGTGTCTAGGAAGTGTAGATCCTTTCTTCCTAAGTATCATTGTTAATAGAAAAAATTTGAAAAACTATGTGATTGATTTTGGAGCATCTAATATAGTCTTTCCTTATGAGGTAATGAAGGAATTAGGATTGAAAGTGGACACTCCTTAGGTTAGGTGTTGTTCTATGGATAAAATGGAAGTTACTATCATAGGGACCATAAATGCAATGCCTTATAAATTACTTTCCTATCCTAAAAAGGAGAAATCCATGAGTGTGTTAGTTGTAGATGTCCCACCCTAGTATGGCATGTTATTATCTAGAAAATGGAGTGCAACAATGTGGGGAAGTCTACAATGTATTTGTCACATGTAATGTTTCAAATTGATGATAAGTTGGTGAAAGTAAATAGAAAGCCCAAAACTATCTACATGATTGAGCAAGAGGTTGAAGATGATATGACATGCTTTGTAGATATTGATGTGAGTGCCTTCAAAGCTAAAGTATTGGTACTGAATAAAGATAATATCAAGGCCCCTATTGCAAAAGAAACTAAGTCAAAATCAGATAAGGGTGACTTGTGTATGATGTACTTTGATGGAGCTTGCTACAAAAAGGGATCAAGGACATGTATTCTTTTGATTTCTCCTGAGGATTGCACTTATAAATTCTATTTTACTCTAATTTTTCCATATACAAGTAACATAGTAGAGTATGAAGCCCTAGTGCTAGGATTGAGATTAGCTCATAAACATGGAATCAAATGCATGTATATCATTGGTGATTTTGAATTGATTATTTCTAAAGTTAGAGGAATATATGTTTCAAAGAATAAAATATTGAAGCAATATAGAAATGTTTTTTGGGATATGATTGAATGTTTTGATTCTTTTGGGATAGTCTAACAGGATAGAAGTAATAATAAAATGGCAAACTTGTTAGAAAATATTGCTATTAAGCCCGATGATGTAACTTTTGCTGGTCTATCAGAAGTGGAAGTAAAGACCAGCCCCTAAGTCCCTAATAACATCCAAAATTGGCAAGTCTTTGAAGAAGACAAAGATATAATAAGATTTTTGAATTGTGAAGACTGGTTTTTGGGGTAAGAAATTGATTATGTAGTTTATGTAGAAAATATTGATGGTAAGGAAAATATTTTTGGTTAGGAGGTTGTGCAGTTAAAAACCAACAAGATCCCAAAAGGGTTGGCTATTTTAGGGAATTTCTTTGATAGTCATGACAAATCCAAAATGGAAAGCAAAGAATCTAGTGCTAAGGATATGGAAGAAATGAATCTAGGGACTAATGAAGCACCTAAGAAGGTATACATTGGTAAAAAAATTAGCCCCTGAGATTTGGCAAGGATTGATTGGTTTATTGAGAAAATATAGACATGTATTTTCTTGGTCCTTTGATGATTTAAAGGCATATAGAGAAGATTTATTTCAACATAAAATTCCTTTAAAGGATGGTGCAAAACCTTTCAGACAAAAGCAACGACCAATCAATCCTACTATTGCACCCAAGATGTAGGAAGGACTGTAAAAGTTAAGAGATGTTAGGATCATCAAGCCTCTTAGACATTCATCTTGGGTGTCAAATATGGTTTCAGTTAGGAAGAAGAATGGAGATATCAGTTTATGTGTTGATTTCAACAATTTAAACATATCTTCATTGAAAGAAAACTATAGTCTACCTAACATGGACACAATTTTATAGAGAGTTACCAGAGTTGAACTCATGTCCATGATGGATGGGTTCTTAGGCTATAACCAGGTGGTTGTAAAGGAATCAAAATAGAATAAAACAACACTTATAACACCTTGGGGTACTTAGTTTATAGTAGAATGTCATTCGACTTAAAAAATGTTGGTGCTACTATTCAAAGAGCTATGGATGTAGCATTTGCACATATTATTGACAAATGTTTAGTAGTATACCAAGATGACTTGACAACTTACTCAAAATATGAGAATGATCACTACATGCACATTGAGAAGGTATTCATTAGAGCATTAAAATTTGGTATCTCTCTGAATCCTAGCAAGTGTGCATTTTTTGTTATTGAGGCACTTAGTTGGAAAAGAAGGAGTCAGAATAGATCCTGAGAGAGTTGAAGCAATAGAAAAAAATTAGATGCCAAAGAATGTAAAGGGTATTTAGTCATTCTTCAAAAAAATAAAATTTCTAAGAAGATTTGTCAGCAACTTTTCTAAGATAAGTAGACCTATTTCTAAGATGGTAAAGAAGGATTCATAGATAAAATGGGATGAAGAGCCAAGAATGACATTTCATAAGATAAAATAAGCTATCAAGGATGCCCATATTTTAAGAGCTCCAAATTATGCAAAGCCTATGCATATATTTTCCTTTGCATCTTTTCATACAGTTGCTATTTTTTTACTACAAAAGAATAAGGATGGTTTTGAACAGAAAATATCATTTTTCAGCAAGTCTTTGCAAGCTATAGAACTTAAGTATCATATAAATGAGAAACAAGCCTAAAAGAATTTAGGTGATACTTGATGGGAGCCATTGTAATTGAATTTTTTCCAAGTGTTGTAGTGAAGGACATTTTCTCATAGCAAGAGGTCTTAGGGAGAAGATGTAGATGGATCAATAGGATTCAAGAATTTAACATTGATATTCAAATTACTAAGTTGGTTAGAGGTCAAGGCCTTGCTAAACTAATGGTAGAGGCTAACCTTGAGGAAAACTAGATCAATAAACTTGATGATGACTATAGAAATGATCTATTTAACATGGAAACTTTTGACTAGTACAAAGATATACTATTTTACCTACAACATATGAAGACTCCATCATGACTCACTAAAAACCAAAAGAGGGCTCTAAAGTTGCAAGCCATCAGATATATTATTATGAGATATCAATTGTCATGGAGAAACATAGAGGTGTTCTTCTAAAATGTGTGAATGAAGAAGAATCAAAGAAAATTTTGAGTGACATGCATGAAGGAGTGTGCAGGGTCATTATATGGGAAAAAAATAGTACATAAAATCCTTAGGTCTAGCTTCTGGTGGCATACATTGTTCAAAGATGCACAAGAGCTAGTAAAGAAATGTGATGCATGTCAAAGATTTAGTGGGAAATTGAAGTTTTTTGGAAATCTTCCATTAAGGCTAGTGGAGGTGCAAGAACCTTTCCAGTAGTGGGGCATTGATTTCATTTGTGAACTCTCAAATAAATCTAGTGAGGGCATTCTTGGATTCTAGTTGCCACTGACTACTTCACAAAATAGGTAGAGGCAATTCCTACTAGGAATGCAACCAGTAAGGTGGTAATAAATTTTAGATTGAATAATATCATTATTATATTTGGATTCCCCAAAAAAATTATCATTGATAATGCCATATGCTTTAGATCTGATGAATATAAAAGTTTTTGAATATTGCTATGAAGATTTAACTGTATAGATTTTGAGTCAAACTCATTGACCATATTTCATGATTAGTGATTCAACATGAATCCATATCTCATGAGAATAAATAGAATACTTAAAACTCATTGGATCTAGGTGATGCTCACAGAGGTGAAGCACTGGGACTTCCCAGGAGGTCACCCATCCCAGTACTACTCCAGCTTGAGTGCACTTAACTATGAAGTTTTCTTCATGGTTAAACCCACTCTACCTACAACCCATTTGTGAAACCTTCACCAAGTGATGTGCCTTATGATCCATTTAGTAGAAAGTCCCTTAAGCTCATTAATTGATAAGTAGGAGATAATTTCCACATCAAGTCAAATTGTGATATTGCTATCACGATTTAATTGTGTAGTTTTTGAGTCAAACTCATTAACCCATATTTCATGAGTAGTGATTCAACATGAATTAATATCTCATGAGAATAAATTGAACACTTAGCACTCATTGGATCTAGGTGATTCTCACA
Source organism: Cupressus sempervirens (assembly GCA_028749045.1). Lineage (NCBI taxonomy): Eukaryota > Viridiplantae > Streptophyta > Pinopsida > Cupressales > Cupressaceae > Cupressus > Cupressus sempervirens. Next base: position 33,305,247 of record CM053790.1, read on the forward strand.
AAGGTGAAGCACCAAGACTGTTGGGTAATAACAAGATGGATGTTCCTGAAGCAAAGTTGGAGGGAGCCTATGAGTTGTACATCAAACCTAGAGGCACTATGGGGAAGAATTGAAGAAGACTTATGTATTGGAACATAAAACCTTCAAGTTGGAGAATGAAATAGTAGCACGAAAAAATACTTTTAGATTAGCTAGAGAGGTTAAAGACCAGGGCATCCAGATAGAGTACCAAGCATCTAAAATATAAGGTGCATCAGGTCAAGCAATGGAAGTCAATGAAGAGGATTTGGAATTAGGCAAGGAGATTGAAATCAGAGCTATTAAGAACTTTCTAGTTCACAAAATAAATGCATTGAAACTAGTCTCCCAGAATGTGCACAACAACTATCTTGTGTTGCAAGGAGAAACATATAGGTGTTTAGATGTAGCTACCTATTATCTCCTCTTTTTACCACATGGGATCCTTATAATCCATTTTTTGATAGCCTCGTACCTTTATTGGCATAGAAGAAAGATTTTCCCAAGGTAGTTGTTATAAATACCAAAAAGATAATCAATAAAGTAAGAGATCTGAATGGTTTCTTTACTAGCAAGTTGTAATTAATCTAGAATAAAATCAAAGAAATTGCTAGAGGAAAACTCGATTTTGTGCCAAAAATTTTGGAAAGTGATGGAAGATTTAAGGATTGGGTGGAATGATCAACATTTTTTTATAGTATTCTAATTCATCCCAAATTCCTAGCATACTACAATAATGAGGCATGTGTAGTAGTGGTATAGGATTTGATTGACATGCTCTACAAATTAGAATAAAAAATGCCAAATATAACTATAGAGGTTGAGGAAATAATAGATGCTAAATGGAACAAATGCCTTGAGGATTTAGATACAATTAGGGATGCTACATGGAGTGATATAGACATAGATATTGCTATGTGGGAAGAGATAGAAGACATAATGATGCAAACCTCTCCCTTAAATAAAATAATACTTGTGGTGTAGCCTTAGGATTCTTTCAAGCACTCCAAGATAGAGTCAAGAGAGGTCTCAACACCTTTGAAATTAATTTACTACAAAATGTAATCTAGGCACCAAAGTTGCCCAACTAGGCTACAAAGCACAAAATTTACTTAAACTAGGTTTTTTCTTGGATGTGGAACCTATGAGTTTAGGGGGAGGTGAAAAGGTTCCTCACTAGTCAACCATCTTACATTTCTGAGATTGGTATGCCTATCTAGTTCCTAAGGGCCTCAAACAACCATTTTGCCAATTAGGTCAAGGAGCCCCTTTTAGCCATATGAACAAGGTAATTAGGACTTGGTTTGAAATTCATCCAAAGGACCCTAAAAAATTTAGGTTTATGGATACCCTTTTGGGAGAAGTACAATATTCCAAACTTGTAGATTGTAGACTGGTCAGATGATGCCCTAACCAAAAATGCAAAAAGTTCCTTGTATAAGCTTACTTGCTAGGGTTTAGGAAGGAAATGCTAGTTAAATGTTTTCCTTGGTGAATCTACCAATGTGAAAACATAAAAGGAACCATCAGGCTTCAATATGAACCATTAGGTTGACTTCATCCACTCCCTAAGTGTCTATGACACTCTAACACCTTTTGTTCCTGCACCAAACACATAGAGATGTTTGGGCTAGGGCTTACTAGAAAATGAAGAACCCTTGACTTCCATCTCCAATCCTTCAAGAATGTTATAGTAAAACTTCCTAATTTTCATTTTACCAAGTATTTTGGGAATCCCTTGGTGGGAATGCAAGTTAGGGACTCATTTCTGAAAATAGCCACCAAAAGGAGGGTTTTGGTGCACCCAGGGAAGATCTTTTAATCACTTGAGTTGGAAAAAACTTCAGAAACTTAAATAAATTTTATTGATTAGGTAGTATGTTTAGGATTCTATAATGATAGGTTTTACATGTGCCAATCTGTACTTGTCTATACACTCAAAAATTGTAGCATTTTACAAGGAAAAATAAGATCTTTATTTTATTTCAAAAGAAAAATTACATTGTCTAACTTCCACTCACTTGTAAAGGCTATTTTAAGTCCTTACCCAACCATTCCAATATAAATTCAAAGGTTGTGACTATTGGGGGAGGTTTTAACAAAAGTTGTCAAGGAACTTTTTGTTGCATTTAGCAAATTTTTGCAATTTTCATAATTTGTGCAATTTGACCCTTCTAGGACTTTTTCCTTGTGCCCTAGAGGTCTAGAATATGTTTTAAAAACCTAAAGATATTCCTATCCTATGCTAGATCTAATAAATGCCTCTTGACCATAGTCAAAACCCATGGTTTATAAAGTACCAAATAGGGACTAGATCTTACAATTAGGCTCAAATTATTGAATACTTATGGTGATCGTATTATAAATGTCTCTTAGGCTTTAAATTCCCTTGACTAGAACTCATGAAGAGTTAAAAATGTAGATGCCATACTAAATGGAGAGTTAGGTGCTCCTACACCATACTTCCTTACTTTAAAAACTCAAGTCCCACTTGAGGATAGTCGTTCAACAGATGTGCCATGTTTGGAAATACATTCTTCATTCATCTATGTAGCATCAATGTCTAGTAGACCCTTCCATTTGACCAAATAGTCAGTATAGGTCTTATTCCTTCTTTTCGTAGCTACCCTTGAATCCAAAATCTTCTCCAACTGAAGTGGTTAACTAGGTGGTAGGTCTTTGATCCATTCTGCCTAAGTTTCATCAGTATCTTACATGTCATCATTAGAACTTGCATCACCTTTAAAAATGATAAGATCTACAATATTAAAAATAGGGTAAATTTCTATGTTAGGAGGCAATGAAATTTCATAGGTATTTCCTCAATATTTGTGTAGAATATGACATGGTCCAATCTTTCTCATATATAGTTTAGTGTGTCCTCTAGGAAGTCTTGCCTTGTTCAAATATTCCCACACTTGATCTCCTACTTTAAATAATACATGCCTTCTTTTCTTGTCTGCTTGTTGTTTGTACCTTGTAGTGTTTTGAGTTAGATTATCTCTAACTTGATCATGGATGTATGTTATCTATGTTGAGAATTTCTCACCTTGTGCATTGGTTTTTGCATCATTAGGAAAATCTCTTAGTTCCATGAATCCCGTAGGATGGAAGCCATAATTGATTTAAAAAGGAGTTTTCATTGTGGATCTATTAACTGAATCATTGAATGCAAACCTTTCTTAAGGGAGAATTAAATCCTAAGTTTTCTTATTTTGTTTGGTAAGGCACGTCAAAAGGTTTCCCAATGATCTATTCACCACTTTAGTTTGCCCATCAGTTTGAGGATGGTAGGAAGAGCTGAAGGACAAGTTAGTGCGTAAATTTTTCCATAAGGTCCTCCAAAAATGACCTTGGAATTTAACATCTCTATCTAATATTATGGATTTTGGAAATCCATGTATCATGATAACTTCCTTTAAAAACAAGTTAGCAATATGAGAAGCATCATTAGAGCTCTAACAAGGAAAACAGTGAGCCATTTTGCTAAATCTATCAACAATGACTAAAATACTATCAAATCCTTATCTTGTCCTTGGAAGGCCTAATTCAAAGTCCATACTCATACTGTCCCATGGCTTTGTTGGAATATATAGGGGTTGGTAAAGTCCCTAATTTGTCCTTACTCCTTTTCCTCTTTAGCATATTATGCAACATTCAACAAATTTCCTGACATTAGTAGGTAGTTTGGGCCAAAAATATTTTCTTGTTACTGATTCCAAAGCTTTATCAATCCAAAAGTGTCATCCTAAAGTGCCACAATGCTTCTCTTTGATCATATTTCCCCCCATGGAGCACTTAGAAATGCAATATTGTCCTCCTCTAAATAGAAGGCCATTTTGCAACAAGTACTATGAATATGTAGTGTTATATGCATTTGATAATGTAGAATAGACCTTGTAAACCTATCCAAAATATAGATCATCCTTATATAAGTTTTTAAGGGCATTGATACCCTTGCATTTAAACTTCTTCTACCAAGGTGATTCTCCTACTTAGGGAATCTGCTACCTTGTTGGCATTGCCTTTCTTGTGTTTTATGGAGAATGTAAATGCTTGAAGTTGCTCCACCTATTTCATATGTCTACAACTCAATTTGTCCTAGCTATTGAGAAAGATTAATGCATGGTTGTCTGTATAGATGATGAACTCCTTGGGAAGAAAATAGTGCCTCCATTTCTTTAAGGCTTGAACCATGGCATATAGTTCTAGGTCATAGGTACTGTACTTTTTCTTGGATTCATTTAGTTTCTCTAAGAAGAAAGCAATTGGTATCCCCTCGTGACTAAGAACTACTCCTATGGAAAGGTTTCTAACATCAATCTCAACTATGAATAGCTTGTTGAAGGTAGGTAGTGCCAAGATAGGATATTGTGCTACTCTACCTTTAAAATACTCAAATGACGTATTTGCTTGAGTAGTCCATTGGAATTTTGTTTTTTTACCTCCTTTAATGGTATCCAAGAGAGGTGCACAAATGTGACTAAAGTTTTTGATGAACTTTCTATAAAATGTGGCTAATCCATGAAAGCTTCTAACTTCTCCAGACATCTTAGGTGTTGGACAATTGAGGATAGCCTCTACCTTTTTAGGATCGATCTTCAATGTACCCTTTGAGATGAAAAAACCTAAGAATGTCAACTCTATTTGCAGGAATGATCACTTTTCAAGGTTAATTTCTAGTTTGTTGTCATGTAGCCTCTTGAGGACTTGTTCTACATATTTCAAGTGTTCCTCCTTACTACTATTGAAGATTAATATGTCATCAAGTTAGACAACTACAAATTTACCTATGAAGTAATGTAATACTTCATTCATTAGTCTCATAAATGTGTTGGAGGAATTTCTTAAACCAAATGGCATGAAAATCCCTTCATACAACCCTTTAGTGGTTTTAAATGTAGTTTTCCACTCATCTCTAGGCTTGATCCTTATCTAATGGTAGCCTAATTTAAGGTCTATTTTGGTGAATTAGCATGGTCCTCCTAGTTGATCAAATACATATTCAACTTTGGGTATGGAAAGCCTATACCTAATAGTTATTTTGTTTATTACCCTAGAATTAGTTCATAACCTCCATTTTTCATCTTTCTTAGGGGCTAAGATACTAGGGACTGCACAAGGGCTAATACTCTTTTGAATGAGTCCTTTAGACAATAGATCACTGATCTTCCTTGACACCTCTGCATTTTGACCAGGGGTCAATTTATATGAAGCCTTATTAGGAAGAGAGGCACCTAGTATGAAATCAATATGATGTGAGATATTCCTTAGAGGTGGAAGTTCATCTAGTCTATCTCCTGCAAGAATTCCTTTGTATTTCTATAGTAGGTTAATGATCTCTTTTGGTACTTCTTGACTATTTGTTTTTGTCTTTGGTTTGAGGACTAGGGCATACCAAATTTGAGAGTCCTTAATAGTTTGTAACATTTCATATTCACCTGCCATAACTACTAGGTGTTCCTTGGGCTTCTCTTGGTGAGGGCCTGGGTCGAGAACAAGATTGAATCTTTGACCATCTTTCACAATTTGGTATTTTCTTGTGACCCCATCATGTTTTTCCTTAAGATCAAACTACCATGGATGACCTAGAAGAAGGTGACATATGTGTTAGAAACAATAGTCCACCAAAATAATTGAGAAGGGTTTGGGGGGGGGGGGGGGGGGGGGGGGAATCAGTGATCCAACAATTAAAACACTTATCTTCTTCAAACAAACTTAACCATTCAACCAAAGTAACTAACAACCATATAAAGATGCACATAAACAATTACACCAGATATGTTGACTAGGGAAACCCTTGATCAGAGGGGAAACCTTGGTGGGAATGATGCCCACAAGATGATGTACTAATATAAATATTCCTTGTTAGAGGATGGACACTATTAAGAGTCTATTACAACATTTAGTACAATGAGTTCCTATTAGGAGACTTTGAATCCCTATTAGGAGATTCCAACCCTATTAAGAGTTGTGGTAAAATGTATGCAAGAAGAGAACATTGTCTAAACATGCAATTTCAACTACAAGAAGAGCTCACCGCTCAAACAAATAGTTTACTATTATTTTTCTTCTTTCCTTGTTCTTTCCTCTATCTTTTCAATCGGTCCAATCACTATCAGACCTTGTAGACTAGGTCATGAACCTTGGATCCAAATATCAAACCATAGATAACTGAGGAAAACCTTGGCAATGAAGTTTCCTTCACTTTCACATTGCTTTGCTCAACTTCACATTTCACACTCTTTTTTGCTTTCCAAACATTCATACTTTGCATATATCCATACCATGATAAAGTAAAATATCATTCCCTATACCAATTCTATAAAATAATTCCTTGAGTTGGTTGTTAGTCCTTCTCAATTAACTATTATTGGACCACATTAAGAACACATTACGCTTAGCAATAACACAAATCCTCCACCTTTCAACTTGAATAAATTTTTTCACATGTCATATTATGACAAGTGAGCTTATCCATATCATCCTCAACATGTCTTCTCCATGTCCTCAACCTTGGTCCTCAAGCTATTGACTTTGCTAAGAGATATAACAAGTTTACTAGAACATGCCTCTATAAACTCTATCTCAAAACATATATCACCAAAAATTTCATAACTTCTTCTAGAATAATCCTTTCTACTTCCAACATTAACTACATATGCTAGATACTCAAACATATCTCCCATAATATCAGGTGGTTATCATGCTCAACTAGCCATCCATACCAACTTGATCTTTCCACTATTCTTTTGTCAAATACCACAGAAGACATCAAACATGCTATGTTGACATCAATGAAAAACTCAATCATGAATGTAACACATCATCATCAAACCAATCTTCCAACAATCTCTCCAATATTCCAACAATATCCCCCTTTGGCATTGATGGCAACATAGATGAAAAACATCTAGTTCCAAGAATACCAATAAAAGATAAATAGTCTTGAAATCCTTTTCATCAATCATACTCCCTCATTGATAAACCTCAATGTGCTCTATACCAAACTATTATTACAAGTACTATTCTTATGCCAAAAATCTTCCTCAACATATTGCCAAACTTCTCCTCTTTTTCATGAAGTACTTCTCCCCCATTAGTGTAATGTTTTTCATGCCAAAATCTCCCCCATTGACATCAATGTCAAAGGTTTTTGCAACCAACATCTCTACATAAAATTCTACAACAACTAATACTTATTCAACTCAAGTGTCAAAGGCACTATACAAAACAACATCAACAAGAGTCCTAAATGACTCTGTCCATCACATATACTCCCCCATACAGGAAGCATTAGCATCTAGTCCAGACAAACAATGGTGCTTAGTTACCCTAGACTAATGCACTCTTGTCTCTTCTACTCTAATGTAGGAAGGGGTTTTGATCCCAAGCATACCTCACAAATACTCAAAAGTCTCTTTGGGAAGAGGCTTAGTGAATATATCTGCAATCTAGTCTTTTATACTTACATACTCCAATCTAATTTTTTTCTACAAATTTTTCTCTCAACATGTGATACTTAATAGAAATGTCCTTAGTCTTTGAATGCAATACTGATATTTATGACATTTGTGTTGTCACAATGTATAACAATGGATTTACTAATTTCTATCCTTATATCCTTCAACATTTGCTTCATCCAAATAACTTGATTGCAATTGTTTGCCCCTACAACATACTCTACTTCTATTGTACTTTGAGATGTACAATGCTACTTCTTGCTTAACCAAGAAACCAATCTTCCTCCAAGAAAGAAGGCTCCTCCACTAGTGCTCTTTCTATCATCTATACTACCTACCCAATTTGCATCAATATAAACACTTAGAGTAAAGTCATTAGCTTTATCATACCATAATCCAAATTCTGAGGTTCCTTTCAGATATCTAAATATCCTTTTGATGTAGGAGCATCCAGTGGTGTAAGGGAAATCCTATATCACCCAAAAATATGTTTAGTGTTAGTTTTTGTTTAAAGGGTTTTCATTTCTAGATACCCATTTGGGTCAAATAAAGATTCTAACTCTCATAGTTCCACTATTGGTTCTCTGGGTTAGAGTTTTTTTAGCACTTTGGGATACATGCCAATGTAGAAAATGGGTTATTTTGTAATTGAGCCATAATTATGATGAGATAGAGGGTGTAAGTTGGAGGGATGATTATAATTGTAATTTAAAACACTCTAGAAAAAGAATCAAGTCAAAAGGCTTTACGGATTGAAAGTTATTATAGTTTTAAGTTTCCTAGAGACCTCCTAAGAGCACTCCAAAGTCAAATTTGAGGTACTAAATGACCTCGTACAGGCGCAAAAAATGGGGGACAAGAAAAGCTATTCCATAAGGCTATTGAACACTTTGATATATTTACAAAAATGTAAACAATTTGTCAATCGAAGTCCTAGATCAAAAGTTATGCCTCCCAGAAGTTGGACTACCGTTTCTAGATTCTTCTAATTTTACACTAGCTTCTAACATGATTTCTAGAATCATTTATTTTGGTAGTGGATGCCAAATGGCATATTATAGAATGTATTCCTAACCATAAACCTAATTGGGGTTTATTTAAGAAATTTTTGGCATTAAAAAGGTGGTTCTTGGTGGAGTTTGAAAGAAGGTACTATGAGGAGGAATTTTCTCTAGGATCTGACCATTGTAAACCCATAGGGCATGTCTTTAGGTCTATTTACATGTACTGAATGTAGTAGAAGATTTTATTGATAATAATACTCCCCTTTTTTTCTTTTTGCATTCATTCTAGTTTTGGTTTCTACCTTCATCAAGTGGTATCAGACCAGGTTTTCCTGAGTGTGTAGACATAGCGTCGACTGTGAGGTAGTTTTATACCAAGACTGTGTGGTTGTGGGTTTGAGACAAGAAGATACCTCCATGAAGGTAGCATGGTGGAAGGGTTATAGTTGTTACTCCTAAGGTTAGAGCCCTCCAGAGACAAGTCCAAGCATTGCAGGAGGAGATCCGTAGAGGGATGAGTGTTGTTGTAGGTGATGAAAGTAAGGAAGAAAATGAAGAAGAAGGAATATCGAGCCAGAAGGGGAAGGAGATAGAGAAGTCCTAAATTAGATAGAGGAGAGGCTTTTTAATGCCATTTCTAAGCTTGTAAAAAGACCTAAAATTGATGTGGGTATGTTTTCAGGAAGTCTAAACCCAAATGAGTTGATCGACTAGATCAATGAACTAGAGGAATATTTTGAGTATGATGGTATTAGGGACTCGGATAGGGTTAAGTTTGCAAAGGAAAAATGAAAGGCCATGCCAAAATTTGGTTGCAAGAGATTCAGCTGGAAAGAAATAGAAGAGGAAAGGAGAAAATCAGAAGAGGGGATCACATGTTGGACAAACTCAAGAAGTAGTTCATTCCTATTTATTATGAGCTTCATTTGTTCAAGAAAATGCAAGGGTTAAAGAAAGTAGGAAAATTTATCAAGGAATATATAGAGGAATTTTATCGAGTTCTTATAAGGGTAGGGCATGCAAAAGAAAACAAGGAGAAGGTTTCCCATTAACTTAGTGGGTTAAGGCCTAGCATTTAGGAGGAGTTAGGTCTAGTTAGACTGACTAGCATTGAAGAGACATACCAATTTTCCCTAAAAGTTGAGGAGAAGCTAAACAAAAGGTTTGATGGAAGGTAAAGTGGGTGCAGTCAAGGAGGAAGGGGTAGTGGCAAGTCATTTGGAGGCCAAAATGAGAACCAAAGGAAAAAATAAAGATTTTGGTACTAGATGAAACCAAAGGAATGAGGGTTTCAACCTCTCCCATGATCAAAACTTTGGAGATCAAAGAGGAGGAGGTAGAGGACATGGACAAGGTTTAGGAAGAGGAGGCTTCTGTGCTACCTATTTTCATTGCAATGAAGAAGGTCATGGTTCCTTTGAATGCCCTCAACACCAAGGAAGGAAAGATAGGAGAGCTAATGGTCAAGCAAGGGTTGCTCATGTGGATGAATATGCATAGTGATCACATTTAGAGGATGTAAAAAGAGGAGAAGTTCTAGTAAATGAAAGGTCTTACTAAGTGGTGAGATTGAACCTAGACAAAGGATGAGTTTGTTTCATACCAAGTGCAAGTACGAGGGTAAATGTTGTGATGTGATTGTTTATGGTGGAAGCACTAACAGCTTGGTTTCCAAAAAGATGGTCTCAAACCTAAAGCTCAAGAGGGAGAAACACCCCCAACCCTATCAGATTGCTTGGGTGAAGGATGATCATAAGGTTCTGGTTAGTGAACAATGTCTAGTGAAGTTCAATATTGGGAGTTACCATGATGAGGTTCTCTATGACATCATTCCAATGGATGTCTGCCATTTATTATTGGGAAGGCCATGGTAGTTTGATAGGCATGTTGTACATGATGGTAATGCAAATACATACTCTCTAACAAAGGATGGAGTTCACCACAAACTAAAGCCCTTAATAAAGGAAGGTGAAAAGGTATACAGTAGTGCTAGGGTTTGTCTTGTTGATGAAAGAATTTTTTTGGATGGCATGAAACATCAACATATGTGTTATGCTTTGATTCCTAGAAAAGATAAGGAAGCTAGTAGTGAAATTCCACTTGAAGTTTCAGGCCTATTAAGTGAGTATGGAGATGTCATCTCTGATAATGTTCTAGAAGGGTTTCTACCAGTAAGGGAAATCAGTCATTAAATAGATTTGATCCCTGGAGCTAGTTTTCTTAACAAGGCTACTCATAGGATGACTCCTACTAAAACTGAGGAGCTAAACAGACAATTTCAGGAGCTATTGAGGAAAGGTTTGATTTGGGAGAGCCTGAGTCCATGGAGAGTGGAGAATGTGTATAGACTCTCAGGCTATAAATAGAATAACTATCAAGTATAGGTTCTCTTTGCCAAGAATGGATGATCTTATGGATTGTTTGAGTGGAGCTCAGTACTTCCAAAAGATGGATCTCAAGAGTGGCTATCATCAGATATGGATATGAGAGGGAGAGGAGTGGAAGACTACATTCAAGACCAATGAAGGTCTATATGAGTGGTTAGTCATGCCCTTTGGATTGACCAATCCGCCAAGCACCTTCATGCAGCTTATGAATGAGGTATTAAAGAAATTCTTTGAAAAATTTGTTATTGTCTGTTTGGATGATACTTTAATTTTCAGCAAGACTTTGGATGAAAATTTATTGCACATTAATAGTATCCTTGAAAGGTTGAGGGAAGAGAAATTTTTGATTGATTTGAAGAAGTGTATCTTTGTCAAAAAGGAGTTAGTCTATTTGGGGTTTGTTATATCAACTCAGGGTCTCAAAATGGATCCAGAAAAGGTAAAGGCCATCCTAGAATGGCCTACTTCAAGGTCTGCTACTGAGGTGAGGTCATTCCATAGTCTAGTTAGTTTTTACAAGAGGTTCATTAGAAATTTTAGTGGCATATGTGCACCCCTAACTAAAATAATGAGGGGGGATAGAAAAAAGTTCAAGTGGACTATAGGAGTTGCAAGGAGTTTTGAATTGTTGGAGAAGAAGGTGACAAAGCAACCTATGTTGGCACTTCCTAATTTTAGTAAAGTGTTCCGGGTGGATTTTGATGCTAGTGGCAGTGCTATTGGGGGTGTATTGAGAGAAGAAGGTAAGCTTATTGCCTATTTTAGTGAAAAATTGAATGCTGCAAAGAAGAAGTATTCTGTTTATGATCAGGAGTTCTATGCAATAATCCAAACCTTAAAGAAATGGAGGAATTATTTGTTTCCAAAAGAATTTGTCTTGTATACTAATCACCAAGCATTGTAGTACCTAAATAGCCAAGGTAAATTTGAATCAAAGACATTTGAAATGGGTAGAGTTCATGCAAAACTATACATTTGTGTTGAAACATAGAAGTGGAAAGTCTAATAGGGTAGTAGATACATTGAGTAGGAGAAAATTGTTGTTGATAGTAATGCAAGTTGAAGTGGTTGGGTTTGATGAACTCAAGAATCTATACTCTAAGGTTCCTGATTTTGCTGAAGCATGGAAGGTTTGTAAAGAACATGTTACACTAGACAGGACTAGGTGGCTAGATTATTTGATTCAATATGGTATGTTTTTCAAGGGTAGTCAATTATGTATTCTAAGGAGTTCTATGAGGGAGAACTTGATCAAGGAGAATTACAGTGGAGGAATGGAAGGACACTTTCTTTGGGATAAGACTATTGCAATTCTTAGAGAATATTATTTTTTCCCTCAATTGTCACAGAATGTGAAGAAGTTTGTGCAGAGTTGTCAAGTATGTGAAGTAGCCAAAGGATTTATTCACAATATTGGACTCTATCAACAATTGCCTATTTTGTCGAAGCCTTGGGAGGACATAAGTATGGATTTTGTTCTTGGATTTTCAAGGACACAAAGGGGTAATGACTCAACATTTGTGGTGGTTGATAGGTTCTCCAAGATGACGCATTTCATTCCATCCCACAAGACTCATGATGTAATACATATTATAGATTTGCTTTTCAGAGAAGTGGTGAGACTACATGGTCTTCCAAAGAGTATTATTTCTAATAGAGATACTATATTTGTGGGGTATTTGTGGAGGACTTTGTGGAAGAAGTTGAGGATAGAATTGAAGTTTAGTTCTACACATCATCTATAGACTAATGGAAAAATAGAAGTGGTAAATAGAAATCTAGGAAATCTGCTGAGGTGTTTAGTGGGAGATAAGCCCAAGGGATGGGATTTGATTCTACCACAACCAGAATTTTCTTACAATAATTCTATAAATAGGAGTACTGGTAGATCACCATTCCAAATTGTGTATGGGAGTAGTCCAAGGACTCCACCAGAACTGAGAAATATGGAGCAAGCGGAGAGGACAAGTGCTAAGGTAGAAGAATTTGCTAAACATGTCAAGAATCTACATGAGGAGGTACATGCACATATTACCAAGATAAACCAATAGTATAAGGCTAGGGTAGATCAAAAGATGAGACATAAGGAGTTCCAAGTAGGGGATCTGGTTATAGTATACTTGAGGAAGGAATGATTTCTAGTGGGTACCTACAACAAGTTGAAGATGAAAACATTTGGTCCCTACAAAATTTTAAAGAAACATGACTCAAGAAATGCATATGAGGTGGAGTTGCCAGATGAGATTCACATTTCTCCTATCTTCGATATTGTAGACTTAACAGAATATCATGATGATGGTGCATATGAGGGGTTGATGTTGTAACCATGTCCAATTCCTACTTCGGTGAAGAAAAAGATTGATGAAATTCTGGATAGTTGTGTGGGCCAGAGTACTAGAAACATGCAGTATGAAAAATACCTGGTGAAGTAGACATGAAAACCAATAGAAGACTCAACATGGATATCTGCAATGAAGGTTTCCCATTTGGGTTTCTCTCTATTAGATATAAAGTGACAGGGTCACTTTTCAATCTACCCTAGGTGTCTGATGCAGGAGCATCCAGTGGTGTAAGCGCAATCCTGTATCACCCAAAAATATGCTTAGTGTTAGTTTCTATTTAAAGTGTTTTCATTTTTGGATACCCATTTGGGTCAAATAAAGATTCTAACTCTCATAGTCCTACTATTGATTTTCTGGGTTAGATTTTTTGAGCACTTTGTGTTACATGCCAATGCAAAAAATGAGTTATTTTGTAATTGAGCCATAATTATGATGAGATAGAGGGTGTAAGTTGGAGGGATGATTATATTTTTAATTCAAAATACTCCAAAAAAAGAATTAGGTCAAAAGGATTTACAGATTGAAAGTTATTATAGTTTTAAGTTGCTTGGACACCTCCTAAGAGCACTTCAAAGTCAGATTTGAGGTACTAAATGACCTTGTATGGACCCAAAAAATGGGGGACAAGCAAAGCTAGTCCATAGGGCTATAGAACACTTTGAGAGATTTCTCAAAATGTAAATGGTTCATCAATAGGAGTCCTTGATCAAAAGTTATGCCTCCCAGAAGTTGGACTACATTTTTGGATTATTCTAATTTTACACCGGCTTCTAACGTGATTTCTAGAACCTTCTATTTTGGTGGTGGATTCCAAATGGAATATTCTAGAATTTATTCCTAACCCTAAACCTAATTGGGGTTTATTTAAGAACATTCTTGGCATTGTAAAGGCTGTTCTTGGTAGAGTTCGAGAGAAGGTATTGTGAGGAGGAATTTTCTCTAGGATCTGACCATTGTAAGCCCATAGAGCATGTCTTTGGGTATGTTTACATGTACTAAATTTAGTAGCAAGTTTTACTGATAATAATATTCCCCTTTTTTTCCTATTGCATTCATTCTGGTTTCAATTTGTGCCTTCATAACCTTTTTACTGCTGCATAATGTGCTTCTTTGGGATCTTCTTGGAATCTTGCAACAATTCCAACTGCATTTGCTATATCTAGACTTGTGTGAGTCAGATATTGCAATCCTTCGATCATAGATAAGTACTATTTCTACTCAACAATAGGTGTCTCATCCTTTGTAGATAACTTGTATCTAGTTACCATAGGTGTTCCAATAGGTTTACATGTTTTCAAATCAAACCTTTTTAGTAAATCCTTTAAGTACTTAGTTTGAGAAATAAAAATTCCTTTTTATTCTATACTATCTACAATCCTAGGAAATATTTCATCTCTCCTATAATACTCATTTCAAATTCTTTCTTCATTTTTTCTACAAACTTCTTTTTTTCTTCATCATTACCTCCAAATATAATGCCATAAACAAATATTACCAAAATCATCAAACCATCATTAGTTTCTTTCCAATATAGATTTCTATTTGCATTACCTTTGCTATATCCAAGCTTTGTCAAATTCTTGTCTAACCTTGCATACTAGGTTCTAGGTGCTTGCTTCAAGCCATACAATGCTTTCATTAGTTTTCATACTATGTCCTTGTCATCTATCAAAGGATATCCTTCAAGTTGATCGATGTATACCTCTTCTTCAAGTTCTCCATTAAGAAATGCTAACTTGACATCCATTTGATATACTTTGAATTAATTTTGTGCTGCATAGGATAAAAATAATCTTACTGCTTCTATTCTAGCCATTGAAGCATAAGTCTCCTCATAGTCTACTCCTTCTTGCTGTGAGTAACCTTTACATACGAATATTTCTCTATTTCTTACAACTTTTCCTTGTCCATTCATCTTGTTCCTAAATACCCATTTGATTCCTATCACATTCTTGTTTTCTGGTCTGGGGACCAATTCCCATGTTCCATTCTTTTCTATTTGATCCAATTCCTCTTTCATAGCTTGTTTCTAGTAGTCATCTTTACATGCTTTGTTTGCATTATTTGGTTCAACTTTAGATATCAAACATAGTTCTTCATTCACTCTGCTTCTTGTCATCACACGTTTGTCTTTGCTTCAGATGATCTATTCAAATGGGTGATTCTTTATCATGCTCATTCTTGAAGTAGGAGTTGTTATCTCAACTCTTGGTTCTATTGAAGGTTCTTGACTTATCTTTCCTTCATTCTATAAATCATTTTTAGTCTCAAGATATGTCTCATCATTCCTTGGCTTAGTGACAACATCATCATCTAAATTGTAATCAACTAGTATCTCTTGTATTCTGAACTTCTCATCAATTCTCACATTTGCACTTTCTATAATAGTCTTAGTTCTCTGATTATAACATCTGTAAGCATTGCTTTTCAATGAATAACCAAGAAACATACCTTCATCACTTCTAGCATCAAACTTACCAATATCATCATCTCTCTTTATGTAACACTTACTTCCAAATATTCTGAAATACTTAACTATAGGTCAGTGACCAAACCACAATTCATAAGATGTCTTGTTTGTGACCTTCTTGACTTGTACTTTGTTCATAGTATAGACTGTTGTATTCATAGCTTCTCTCCAAAATGTCTTGGATACATCATTCTCTACTAACATGGCTCTTGCAGCTTTTGTAATTGACTTGTTCCTTCTCTCTACAACACCATTCTATTCAGGGGTTCTCAGAGCTAATAGCTATCTTTTAATTCCATTTTCTTCACAAAATATTTTAAACTCATATGAAGTAAATTCTCCTCCTCTATCTAATCTTAAATATTTAATCTTCATACCAGATTCATTCTCAACTCTATTCTTAAATATTTGAAACTTGTCAAATGCCTTAGATTTCTCTTTAAGAAATGTAACCCACATCATTCTAGAAAAATCATCAACTAGAATCATAAAATACCTTTCATCATAGAATCCTCTAGTCTTTGTAGGACCACTGAGATCTATGTGTACAATCTCCAAATTCACTATAGTGGTAAACCTTTTGCTAGGAAAATAATTTATGTTATGTTTTGCCCAAAAATACTCCTTGAAAATTGTGTTAGTAGGCTTTACAATCTTTAGCAAATCTCTAACAACAAACATTATACTTGTCATCACAATGCTATCAAAGTTCATATTAAAAAATCTCTTATGTCATAACCAACTATCATCTACCTTTGCAACCAAGCATGTCATTTCAGTAGGATTCAACTGAAATACATTACCTCTAGATTTGGTTCCTATTCCAATTACCTTTCCATCTTTCTCTTTGATCATACATGTCTTTTCTGAGAATTGCAATAGATAACCTTTGTCTACTAGTTGTCCAACTATCAAAAGATTGTGCTTTAAACCATCAACAAAGTATACATCCTCAGTATTAGTTTTATCATCAAGAGTTATATATCCAATACTTTTTACTTGGCATGCTGCATTGTTTCCAACTCTGATAATTCCTCCATCCTAACTTTTGAAGTCAATAAACTTGTTCATGTCACCAGTCATATGATGTGAACAACCACTGTCAATTATCAAATTATATTTCTTCTCAACCTATGATACCAAAGCTACCTTCTCTAGATTTTTTTTTAACTGTCACAAATCCAATTTCATCATCACTAGCACTCAATGTTTGTTTTTCAGAATCATAATCTTCATTTGCATACAAACAATCTCTATTTTTTCTAGGCTTATGGTTTCTCTTATAATTTTTCTCCCTTTTAGGACACTTAGATGCATAATGACCATAATCATCACAAGTCCAACATCTACAGATGTTCTTACCTCTTTTTTCTCTTCTTACCAGAAGGGCTACTACTTCATCAATCTTTCTATCTTCTTCAACTCTATTGCTACTAGAAAAATCTCCTCTAGAATTTGTGCTCCTTGATTATTTAGGTCAAATACTTGAGGCACTTAAATTTGTCTCTGTTCTGGTTAGTTCTTCAGATTGTCTAAGTTCATTCTCAACTACTTGAAGTCTTCCAAGTAATGTTTCCTTTGTAAAATCTTTGGTGCATGATATCAGCGACTGTATCATCTAAACTACTAACTTAAATTGTGGTGCTAGAGTTTTCAATATCTTCCATATAACTTCATCATCATCCTTGGTTCCTCGTTGAGCTTTAATAATTGTAGTAATTTTTGATATCCTGCCTATATATGTTCTTACATATTCATCTTCTACCATATTGGCATCTTAAAATGCACAAATCTAATTTTGTAGCCTCAACTTCTTAGAGTGTTCATCACCTTCAAATCTATTTTCCAAAGTTTTCCAAATCAAATGTGAAGTAGCAAGTGATTTTACCTAATTGTACTCAATTGTAGGAAGTGCAGTCAATAGTGCTTCTCTAGCTCTCATCTTAGACATGAAAAGATCTCTTTCTGCCTGGGTGCCAATTTCTAAGTCCTTTTCTTCAATGATTGTCTTTTCTATTTTTGTCAAGATCGAAAATCCCAAACCCATACACAAAAAATGTATCTTCATCTTTTCTTTCTAGCTATCATGATTTGATCCATCAAACTTTAGACTATCTTTCCTGAACATGTTCACCATGGATCTCCCAAAGCTGTTAAACTTTTTCTTCAAGAACCTAAAGCTCTGATACCAATTGTTAGAAACAATAGTCCACCAAGATAACTAAGAGAGGGTGGGGGTGAATCAGCTATCCAATAATTAAAACACTTATCTTCTTCAAACAAACTTAAGCATTCAACAAAAGTAAATAAAAACCATATAAAGATGCACATAGGCAATTACATTAGATATGTTGACTAGGGAAGCCCTTGATCAGAGGGAAAACCCTGGTGGGAATGATGCCCACAAGATGATGGACCCTATTAGGAGTCTATTACAACATTTAGTATAATGATTTCCTATTAGGAGACTTTGAATCCCTATTAGGAGATTCCAACCCTATTAAGAGTTGTGGTACAATGTATGCAAGAGGAGCCCACTGCCCAAACATGCAATTTCAACTACAAGAAGAGCTCACTACTCAAACAAATGGTTTACTATTATTTTTCTTCTTTCCATTTTCTTTCCTCTATCCTATCAACTAGATCAATCACTATCACACCTTGTAGACTAGGTCATGAACCTTGGATCCAAATATCAAACCTTGGATCACCTAGCAAAACCTTGACAATGAAGTTTTATTCACTTCCACACTGCTCTGCTCAACTTCACATTCTGCACTCTCTGCTACTTTCTAAACATTCATACTTCACATATATCCATACCATTATAAAGGAAAATATCCTTCCTTTATACCAAGTCCATAAAATAATTCCTTGGGTTGGTTGTTAGTCCTCAATTAATTATTATAGGACCAAATTAAGAAAATGTTACACTTAGTGATAACACAAATCTTCCACCTTGCAACTTGAATAACTTTTCATACATGCCACATTATAATGAGTGAGCTTATCTACATAATCCTCAACATGTTTTCTCCATGTCCTCAACCTCAATCCTCAAGATATCAAATCTAATAAGAGATATAAAAAGTTTACCAAAACATGCCCTTGTAAACTCTATCTCAAAACAGATATCACAAAAAATTTCATAACTTCTTCTAGACTTATCCTTTCTACTTTTGACATTAACTACATATGCCAAATACTCAAAAGTACCTCCCATAACCTTGGGTGGTTATCATGCTCAACTAGCCATCTGTACCAAGTTGATCTTTCTGTTGTTCTTCTGTTAGATACCACAAAAGATATCAAACATGCTATGTTGACATCAATGACAAACTCAGCCATGAATGTAACATATCATCATCAAACCAATCTTCCACAATCTATTCAATCTTCAAAAAATATTTCCATGTCCACCACATCATAGAGAACCTTATCCTTATAGTCTTTGATTGAGAAATCTACCCAAGCTTGTTTATTGATCAGGGTTTGTTGGCCTTTTGTTAACTAAGATACATGGGAGGGGTTTGGGTGATGTATTCTTTCAAGATTCAACTTTTCTATGATTTCCTTAGAAACAAGATTTTTAGTAGAACCAAAGTCAATGAAAAATTTACATACCTCTCCATGGCTTTTGTAGTTGGTCTAAAGATAGTTTTCCTTTGTGTAGGTTCCACTGGAATAGGTGCTTGAATCAATGTCCTCTTCATCATGAGAGTAGCCCCATCTTCACTTGTAAAATCTATGACTCCTTCATCATCATCATCATCATCTTTCACAATTTTAGTCCTCCTCACTCCTTGATTATTATACTTCTTAGGACATCTGTTGGTATAATGGCCCATGTGATTGGAGTAATAGAACTTGATCTGGCCATTGTTTCTTCCACCATTTGTACTTGTACCATTACCTCTCCTACCTTTGAATGTTCCCCTTGAAATAATTTCTTCTTAGGTATTCTCCATGGTAGAGTCTCCTTGAGGTCTGTTATTTTGTGATCCTCTTCCTCCAAAACTTTTACCTCTATCATTCTTCCCTTTGTTTCTACCACTCTATTCATTTATTCATTTGAACTTTTCCTCAACTTTAAGTGCTAATTGATAGCACTGATTTACAGTGGTAAGTTTTGTCAAACTTAGTTCATCTTGGATGATAAGCCTCAATCCTTGCATGTATCTTGCAAGCTTCACACTTTCAGGTTCAACCATTTCGGATTAAATCACTAACTTCTAAAATTCTTCAGTATAAGCAGGGATGTCCATCTCTTTCTATCTCAAACTCATTCTTTTCTTATGAAGTTGAACTTCATAATCCTCAAGGACATATGTCTCTCTGAGTAAAGCCACCATGTTCTTTCATGTGGCACTACTACATTTAACATCATTTTTCGACCAAAAATTTTGACCATCAACTAAATAAATTTAGGGTGGTCGAAATGTAAAGGCAAAAATTTCATTTTTTACGTATAAGACCCGTGTTGGTCAAAATTTTGACCAACACAGGGCTTATACATCCGCAAAGTTCAAAAAACATTTTCCCAATTACGTTTTTTGCGCCCAGTTTCATTTCACATTTTTGGAGCATTTTCGCATGGTTATCTCTACATTTTCGCATGGTTTTCTCTAAGCCCAGTTTCATTTCAGGTTTTCTCCACCCACTTGATTAATGATGCCTGCTAGCCCTGGGAATAATATGAAAGGGGGCCCTACATTTGCATCAATATAGGGGGGGCGGAATAGTAGTTTGAAACTCTCGATATTGTCTTTCTTTCATTCTTCCTGATGTGCTCGACTTCAAAAGCTATTCCATTCACGACCTCCAATCACATGTGCATCTCCGGTGGTCGAGGAGAGGCATTTCTCTTCAAGCATATTTCCATAGGTACATGTGTATTTTTGTTGTAGGTTTTTATGATAATATTGAAGATGGAAGTGAATACTATTACTATCATTATTATTTTTTATGCCAAAGTTTAGCCATTGTTGTGTAATATAAATGGGAGAGTCTCGACTCAAGTGTTTTTTCTCAGTGATGTTTTGATGATAAGTGTTAAAAAGAGTCTAGTTGCAAAAAGAATGTAATGTACTTGTTGTTTCATTTTATTGAAAGTGTGTAGATGCAGATTTATCATTTGGAATGTTGGTCTATTGTAACAACTATTATACTTTTTGTTATAGTAATAAAAGAAAAGAAAGGAAATGTATATGCAGAAGTTGTAGTTGTAAAAGCTTAGAAGAAATAATAATGACAAATTTTTTGTTTTATAAATATAGTTGTGTTGGTATCATATTTTTCTTGTATTTTTGTTTTAATAATACATAATTATATTGTATCATTTAGACAACAGTTTCATATTCAAAAAAAGAACAAAAAGAAAAAAAATTGAGTGTGTTTCTCTCTTCAACTCTAGAACATTCAACTTAGACATCAACACATAAAGATAATAATTTGAAATCTGGTGTGCTTAGTGCTTGGAGTTGTACCCTCAATACCTAGGCCATGTGGGCTATAAAACATGATATTCATGTGATTCTATGTTAGATGATGATGATGATAATGAATAATCACCATCTACTACTAGCTCATGTAGTGATAAAAGGTCTTCAATGCACCTCTAACTACAAGTATGCCATGGAAAACTTGTGATGGAGATGACTCCTCAAACTAATAGACTATCATGGAAATTTTTTGATGAAGATGACACCTACAAATACTAGACTATCTTCAAAAACTTATGATGAAGATGGAACCTAAATTTACTAGACTATAATTGAATTGATGTACTTTGGATCCTTCACCGAAAGTCTCTGTCATTTTGTTAGAAGATGATTTATCTTCTAGTTCAACCAAAAGAATCTCTCTCCTATATTTCAACATTACATTTAATTGTTGCATTGCAATTAGGTCTTCCTACAAGGGTTTCCATTTGGATGAATAACAAACTTGTTGGTGTTTTAAAACTACTAAGCAAAAAAATGCTTAATACCAAGATGACAATACTCACATAGTCTAAAGACTAGCCAATTCTTATTATCAATTGTATGTGCACACCATTTGGGCCAAACTTCTATAAAACCAAGGGTGGTTTTCTACTCTTTTGGCTCTGCAAAACTAGGGTGGGTATACCCAGGGACGATACAAGACTGGGAAAAATGTATGAGAATTATCTTAGTTTCATTCTGATTCTCATCTCAAATTCTCCAATACATGTACAATTATTGATACTTTAATAAACACATCCCATATAACATATATGGCCAAAAATCTTCTATAGGTCTACAGATGTTCTCAGCAATAATGGCTAACTAAAGCTAAAACATTCCATGCAAACAAGTAGAGGCCAACTTTGAAGATCTACAGGAAATAAAAGTAAAGTTGATTATAATTCTACATTTTGACAATCATGTGTGACACATTTCTCTTTCAGCTAGATTAAATTTGATCAGTGCCTAATTCATTAGGGTTCAGAGTCTACTACAAATCTCTAGATCTAATTTGTTGCCTTACAACAAATTTTATCAGTAATTCTTATCAGAAATTGTCATTCAAAATCCTTTCCACTACTATAGCAACCTTATCAAATTCATCAAAGCTTTTACTTAATCCATTGAATTAACAACCATGATAAACAGATATACAACCTAATTGAACTACATTCAATTGTACAAGCCTTTACTTATACAACATCAAGATAACCAAGTAATCAAGAGGAGACAAAGTTCAGAAAGAACTGATATGGGGACAATTCATAATTTGTATTCATTTTCCTTGAAAATTGTATACAATTTACAATAGACTCAGAATGACCTTCAGAAAGAAACACAAATCATTCTATATTCATGTATTCTCAATATCTGACAGAGAAAATACATCACGAATTTTTCCTCAAAAATGGTGGACCAAAAACAGACTAAGTGTATCACTTAGCAAATAGAATTCGAACCTTTTCTCTTGCCCTAGAATTTCACTTATATAGTTTGAAATGCAACAAGCTTCAGGCTAAGAGAAACTGATAGGTGTCTTTTACAAGGAATATCTACATACACCTATCACAAAATGACAAAACTATGGGTAACAGAAGATATCAAAATCAAATCATTCCTTTCGATGGGTCAGCTTCTGTTACATGTTCTGATGTTGTTGAGTTGGCTATTGATCTAATTCATCTTCATATGTAACTACTAAATTAGCCAACAATGAAGCTTGTTCTGACAAGGGCATATTAACCTCCACCTGCAGGCTTCCACCACCTTCATTCTGCATGGTAAGGACAACTTCTACCTTTTCCTTTTCTTTAATTGTATTGGCATCTTGTGGTCCCGGTTCTGCAACTAAAAGTGATAGGTTTTTCTTTTCTTCTTCTTCTAATTGGGTTTGAGCAGTGATGGTATCAATGATTTGGACTTCCTCACCCTGTACCTCATCACTGTTAGTTTCATCTACATCAAACTGTTCACTAGAAGGCATTTCTGCCATCCACCTGTCAAATAATGTGTCATCTAGCCAATTGAATTGCAAAATATCCTTCTATTTCTTTATTATATAATCAGCCTCATTATCAATATCAACAAATTCCTGTTTTAAAGAATCAAAGAATATTTTGGCTTTCACCATTTCTTTTGTTGTGGTGGCCCACCATGCATGCCTTCTTTCATTTATGACTTGATTCATTCTTAAATAGAATAAATCATCAAGTTCCTTCGCCCATTCCTCTTTGCTTTTCAAACTATTTTTCTTATCTAGGGCATGAGGAAATAAATTGAATTTTTGGCTCTTATATTTGTCTAAGTAGCCTATTATTATCTTCTGTAAATGTATCCTTTTGCTATCAAAATCAGTAAGATCAGAAACAATGTCAAAGGTTTTATCAATCTGATCACAAGAATTATTTATAATAGATAGACACAATAAGGTTATTGCTTTCTCCCTCCTCACCCATTTGTTCACAATAGGCTTTAGAGCCTCATCATCTGCTTTTAACTCCTCCCAAATGTTAATCACCCTGGCCAATTGATCATGGATTAGTGGCCATTCAACCTTGTCTCCTAGATATGTAAGAGTTGTTCTTAGTTTATCTTCATATTTAGATTCCAACTCTACATGTAAGGCCCACAGTTTACTCTTTTCTTCTTCAAAATCCTCAGCAGTGTAATACTATGGCCCTTGGGGTGTGTCTGGTATTTCAATGAGGGGGGTAGATTTGAAAGGTTCAATAGGGGGGTGAGGGTATGTCATTTTAGGCCTGGTGGATTTTCCCAGTATCTTGTTCTCAAGCTCAACTCTCATTTTTACCTCTTTATTGTAGGCATCCAAAAATGCCTCATATTTACTTTGTAATTCAAACATTTCCTTTTCCTCCCTTTTAGCAGTAGCCAAGGAAAACTGAGAATAATCCACATTCATGTGGGCTGCCTGTACGTGTGAGGTATCCGCAACTCTCCTCACAATAATATTCCCTATTAATCCTGAACCATCAGGCTGTGCTGATACAATCTTGGATCCTCTTCTTAATGACCACATAACAAGAGTAGCTTGATCATCACTAAAAGCAATCCTTGCAAATTCCTTTTTATTTGGGTCTTGTAACTCCAGTCTATTAGAAACAGAGTTGAAAATCAATGCATCTGTAATATCCCAATTAGGCAACAATAGTATGTTAGAAGTTTTTACCATTTGCCTTCCCTCCTCAAGGGTAATGTTCTAGAATTCTTACATCATTTGCTCCTTTATTTGGTTTTGGATGGAGGCTTCATCCATTTCTGGATGCTCTATTTTCATGTTCTTACATCTTTCCTCAAAATTGTCGATGTTTTCCCTCCAAGCAAATTGATGGAAAGCCCTAGACCTTACAAAACTGTCATCTAACAAAAATTGTTGGTTGGCTTGTTCCAAAATAGGGTCCAATTCCCTTCCCTTAAAATCAGCTACGGTCAGCTTGAGGCTTGGCACAAGAGATTCCTAGGGGTTCCCTTCATCGATCTCTGCTTGAGTGAAAAAAACTCCCCCTTGTGATCCAATTTGTTCAATTTACTCAATAGTGAGCTGCTCCTCCCCGATTCTCAAAGGGGTCTGTGAAGGTGAATACTCCTCAACATGAGAATCCTCCTCTCTTATTATTTTTCTCCTCTTAGGGGAGGGCTCAGTAGGCCTCTCTTCCAAAACCCTACTAGTGGACTCAATTATTTGTTTGCCTTTGTCCACTGTATTCTTTTTATTTTGAACAATAGTAAATCCTAGCCTTTTTTGGACAGTTAATTGACCCACCCTTATATTGGGAGTAAAACCCAATCTTCCCATTACTTCCTTGGCCTTATCTAGGTAGAACCTAATAAAGAATTGCTTCTTTTCATTCATTGCCTCTATTATTTCAAGAAAATTATTCATAAGTCTTCTCATCTTATCTACATTTGTAACTGCATCATCTAAAGGACTATAATCTGGATCAAAACAATGAATGAAATCCAAAATTTTAGAAAAGACTTTCCACTTTTCTTTCCTAGTCTCTTGCTCCTGCAAGGAGTACTCATTCCTTATTAAGTTTTCAGAAAAATAAAATTCATGCTCAATTTTACCAAGCTTAATTCTTTGCCTCAGAGCCAAATGATAAAATCCTTCAGAATCACAAAAATGAGGATGGGAAGTGGCCATCTTATAAGGATTCAAAATCTTGTGCAGAGAAAGCCAACCTCCTTTTGTGATTACAAAATGATGAGCCACTGTGCAAGTAGGAAAAATTGACCCCTTTTGTCTTTTCAATAGAAGGGCTTCCTCCACTCCTCCCAGCTACCACAATATCTTAGCAACTCCTACCTTCAAAGGTACTTGGTCGGGTAGTACGTGAGGGCTTCCTTTAAAACCATATATTCTAAATACAATAGAAACAGAATATGGAATGACATCTCCCCAATTGTGTGAAACTTTCAAACCACTTGGGTTGTCCATAGGCCTAATGAGATTCATTAATGCTTTGGGGATTCTGGGATTGTCCCTTAATAGGAGGCATCTCAGCTTTGAAGCGAAATACCTATCAAACCTAACAAAACTAGCATTCTCTGCATCCCAAGTCATATCTGCACTCCACAATTGAACTGGTAATGCTTCCCCACTCTCTTCTCTGTCTAATTCCATTTCTTTACTAAAATATGTTACTCCCTTGAATAAGAACATGTGTATTAATACAGAATAATGACCAAAATTTTTTTCCACCTTATCCTTAGCAATTCCAATCAGTCCAATGTGAATCTCCTCAGCTAAGTAAGAAGCAAAATCAAAAATTATATCCACACCAAAAGAGGAAATCTGAGTAATCATATACATAAAATCCACAGGCATGAACTCTTCTTTATCTCTCCCAAAAACTTTACACAAGGACCTATATATTTCTATAGCCCTAGAATTGAAGTATGCCCTTTTGAAAGGCTCCCTGGAGGATGTCGTTATTGCTGGTAGTGTTCCAATTCTACCTATATGTGCGCTCAGCGCTCCTTGCCTAACTGCATCTCTCTTAGACATATACTTATTTTCTAACCCTTTCAAATCAATGGGCACATGATAATCAGTGACAGGCCCTAAACTGAAAACTTGCTTCAAAGACCTACAAAATATGACTTGGCTAGAAACCCTATTCACCATAGGTGGATCCCAATCTGAATTCTTCTATACCTTGGACAAAGGAATTCGATTATGCAAAAATTCAGACCAACAAAACTATCATGGAAAAATTGTGACGAAGATGCCACCTGCAACTATTAGACTATCATACAAAAATTGTGATGAAGATGACATTAAAAACTATTGGACTATCATGTGTACAAGTCACAAAATGATTCCAACATATGAAATTAAGTGTACTACATAGGATACTGATGACTAAATTTCCATGCCCTCCAAATTTGGTGGTTGTAACATTTATACCAATTTCATTTGTGGGATACACACTCTTTAAATACTCCAAGCAATTCCTGAGTGCGCATGTTTAATTTCCTTAGTGTCAAAACTTGAATATATTTCATGCTTATCATTTCCTCTAGCAATTATTACGTAAAACATCATTAAAATAATTGTTCCTTTTGACAACATCAAAGAGTGTATATATACAATATTTTTGAATTTGTTTTGTGCTAAATGAACCTTTTGTGATCAAGTCTTGTAAATATCTTGGTTGGTACAATTGCAGATTTCTTACTAGCTTTGTACTAGTACCCAAGATTAACATTGATGCCATTAGTAGAATTCCAAGTTTTTCTCTTGTATTCCTATTAATTGTACTTGATTGTCGAATATGTTAAAGATGAAACAAATGCCAGTTAATTTATAGACTGTAACTGACCCAAATTGCTTGATGTATTTTTTAAATGTTGAGATGCATATACTAAGAATTTTTTGTTGCTGTAGGCCAAGCCATAGCTGACAGACAGGTCAAAGCTTCCAACTATTGTGGATCATGTGATTAAAGAGTTGCTGAACTTGAAATATCTTCAGCAAGTAAGTTGCATGCAAAATATTTCTTTTGAAGGGAATTGACATTATTTTTAAAAATACATTCAGTTTATACAATTTTACTCATGTTTTGGTGGATAAAAACTTAACGTTCTTCCACATTTCTTGCCCATTTTATTGCATATCTGAAATAAGACATAATCTTGCCATTTTCCAATAGCTAAATGTCTTTAACTATGATTGGAATTTGGCATAAAATGTATTTTTTAGGTTAGATTGTCAGCTAGTTCTGGTTGATCACCATTTGAAAATTAGAGGTGCTAATCCTTTCATTGAAGATAAAATTTATAGTGCACTACATATCATCACACTTACCCAAAAAAGTTGAGCCAAACATTTGATTATCTAGATTGAAAGTCATTGTCCACTTCATAATCTTAGCAAGAAGAACACCATAAGTGCTTGTGAACCAAGTATTTATGATGAAACAAGAAGGAAAGAAAAATGAAAAAATGTGTTGAGTCGAGAGATAGATATTGGAAAGAAAGCCATTGATTATAAAAAGTATTAAGATCAAGTTTTAAAATAATGTTTTAATTGACAAGCACAAAGCAAGATTAGTAGCTAATGAGCAACAAATTTTCCTTGTACATCCGTGCACTATCTCAATGATTCCATGTTTGGTCCTTAGCCTCTTTGCAATAACCACATGATCGATGATTGCCAAATAGTGCCAACATACTATGTGGAAAGGCCCTTTCTAGATCATATTTCAATGCAACAATTTATCAAATGATGGCGCTTTGAGGGGACAATGATCATCTTCAACCATGTGACTTTGGCTCATTGCTTCAAATTTGTTAGAGGATATAGAAACTTACTGACTGTAAACAACAAGTATGTTCTTAGAAAAAAAACCCATACTCATTGTAAACAACAGGTATGGACTTAATGCATATTTCATGAGTTGTGGCTCATAAAAACCCATACTCATCAGCTTGAATTTTTTGTTTAATACCCAATGCATTGAGGTGACGCTTACAATTTGAATTCATAACAACCATTTCTCATCAACTTAAATTGTTTGTTTAGTACCCATTGCATTGACGTGACACTTACAAGGTTGAAGTATTGCAACTTCCTAGAAGGTCTGCCTACTCAATTCCATAATGATCCAACTTTCCTTGATCCTTGGGAGAATGATGCAGGAGCATCAAGGTCAAGGTTGAAGGCATGAGAAGACATTAAGGTCTCAAGATAACCAACATGACCATGTTAGAGCAGTTGATGTAATAAGACCCTATGAAGGTCCTTTTTGATATGTTTGTAATCATTTTAGTTACATTTGAAAACATTCATTAACAAAAACCATATGTGCAGATATAAACATTAATCACAACATGTCCAATTTATTTGTAGGTATATTTTCCTATGAAGAAAGATCACGCCTGAAAATATGAATCTAGAAGAAAATAATGAGACAATGGCTGCATTGTGGGCTCAATTCCGAAGAAAACCTGATAAATGTTATTGTCCTTGCAAAAAGTGTAAGGGTTTAAAGAATCGAAGAATTCTAATCACAACAGCCCAGAGTCATTGTAGGCAATATGGTCATGTTGAAGGGGGCCACGATTTTCGTCCATTGTTGAATGTGGATTTCCTACTGGAGGAACATGGAGGTGTGAATATCCAAGTTAAGGATAATGCTCCCATGGAAGAAGATGATAATGTGCCAGAGGACATGATTGAAGAAGATGGTATTGGGGCAAGTGATGAAGAGGCTCACAATGATGGTACTAGCAAATCTAATAATAATGTTGAAGATGGTCTTGATATACCTTTACTTGAGAAGGCACACGAGCCCTTATACCCAGGCTCCCAAACAACTCTACTGTTGGCTATAGTGTTGTTGGTAAACTTAAAGGTTATGAATAGCATATCTAATGTAGCAATGTCACGTATGCTAAGGTATCTCATTTTTGTCATCTTCAAGGTTAGCATACAATTACTATTCATTATATTAACAATGCATATTTTTTGTTGTAGGTTAATTAGTGAGTTTTTGTTACCACCATCAAACATTTTGCCTCGTTCGTACCGAGAATTATCTAACATTATGGATCAGATTGGAATGAAGTATCAAAAAATACATGCATGTCCCAATGATCACATTCTATATCATAAACAACATGAATTTGCAACAGAATGTCCTGATTGTCATGTTAGTAGATATCGGTCAGATCAAATAACAAAAAAAGTGCCTCACAAGGTTCTTCGGTACATTCCCATTATTCCACATTTGGAACGGTTATTCAGGTGCACTAGCTTGGCACAATTTATGGATTACCATGCATGCAATAGAAGTCAGGATGACATTATGTGAATGCCTGCTGATGGTTCTCCATTTAAAGAGATAGAAGAAACATGGTCACACTTTAAAGACGAACCTCGTAATCTAAAACTTTCATTAGCGGTGGATGGTGTCAATCCATATGGAGATATGAGATCTGTTTACTCAGTATGGCCTATCTTTGTTATTAAAAATAACATTCCTCCTTGGATGTCCATAAAGAGGGAGCACATAATGTTGTCAATGATTGTGCTAGGTTTTTTTTTTTTATAGTTATCTAAATTAATTTATAAATAGTGCATGAAAATGGTTATAATGATTACATAATGTTTATGTTCATTCAATTTTTGGGTAAATACCAAGTTAAAGATATGAATGTGTATATTGAGCCCCTAATTGACGAGTTGTTGAAGTTATGGAATGACATCACTATGTATGACATCTCTAGACCAATAGGACATCGACAATTTAAATTCAATGCAATGCTTGTATGGACAATACATGATGCCCTTGGGCTAACTCATTTTTGCAGTATGTTATATTGTTAAGATCACATATTTTTGGTCTGTTATAGTGCTTACACATTACTATCAAATGCTTAAGTTGTGCATGATAATTGTACATGATCCAATTATACATGATCTTTTAAGTCTTTAGACAAAAGGAAAATTTGCATGTCCAGTTTGTGGTCCGAAGATGAAATGTCGTCATTCGAGAAGTTTAGGAAAGCAGGTGTTTGATGAGTTTAGACACTTTCTCCACAATAATCATACGTGTCAAATTGCTGAAAAACATCTTTTCAATGGGAAAGAAGAGACATCATCAAGGCCACAAAGAATGACACCTCATTTATGGAAGTTGGAATACGATCGACTAAATCGTCGATGTAATGTCCAATTTGTCATCAAAAGTTTACAATTTGTATTTCGATATTGTCTTATATTTACTAATGCTGTAACTGATGCTTGTGAAGGTCGTCAAGGCATTAATGACCAACTTCCTAGAGGAATGAAAAGTTATCCTACTCAATTTAGTAGGTTACCATACTACAAGGATCTCCCAATCGCACATTTGTTTGATGCTATCCATATTGGAAAGAATGTAATAGAGACACTATGGAAAATGTTGGATGGAAGGCGTGATAGAGAATAAATTGCTAAAATTTGTACTGACATTCATGAATCTAATCATGCACTAAAAGTTTTCATTGAATCAAATAGGAATGGAGATCGCATAAATACAAGTTCCATTCCTTTGTTATTAACGAAGCAACAAAGTGATGCATTAAAAGAAGTCATAAAAAAATAAAAATTCCAATAGGATTTGCTGCAAATATAAGCACTCTTCTATCAAAGAAAGGTGATTTTGGGCCAAGGTTGAAGACACATGATTGGCATACCTTCCTCAAGGTAAGTCATGTTTTCTATTTATAGTATATTTATAAGATTGAATGTAGTACCAGTTGCATTATTTAATAATATATTGAAATGATCATTTTTTAATGATTGCAGTTCGTCCTACCTCTATCCCTTCTACAACAATTTGACAACAATATTAAACAAGTTATATATGATCTTGGAAAATACATGAGGTTAGAAGAGTGTTTTTTCTTAGATTTGTAGCTTTTTATCTCAAATCTATTGTATAATTTTATTTGAAATCTCCTCTATGTGTTTTTGCGTGTTGAATCTCATTTAGGTGGTTATCATCTAAAGAAATTGATAAAAAAGATATAAAATATTGGAAGAGAAAAATTCCACAGCTTATGTGTGAAATGCAAAAGTGTTTACCTCCAACATTTTTCAATGCTCAAGAACACTACCTCATACATCAAGTTGAGGAGATTGAATTGTGTGGACCTGTACAAGCTAGATCAATGTGAATGGTTGAGAGGCATTTGAAATTTATGAAGGGATTGGTTTGACAAAAAGCACATCCTAAGGGTTCTATGATAGAGGGATATATGAAATACCAGACCATGGTGTATATCAGTGAATATCTTCCAAAGTTTGCAACAGGTATCCATCTAGATCACATTTGGGATCCCAACTATAATGACAAATTCAAAGAGGAGTACCTAACGGGGAAAGGTAGATTGAGGAGAGTGAGGGGTAATTATAAGTTTTTTTTTGTAATTTAACAATTCTTATCCATCATCAATATATATATATAAGTTGTTTCTAACTGGTGTAATTGTCTTCTTTATAGTTGGTCGTGAGTGGGATGTGTAGACACCTAAAAACCTTTAGAAAATAAAGTATTTTTATTTTCTAAAAAATTATTGATGACATCATCATTAATTAATTAATTTATTTATTTTTATGCCATTAAATCCCTTTATCTTAATTAAAAATATTTAATTAAGGAATCCCTCCCAAAAATGTTTAAATCTTATTTAAACATTATTTCCTTATTTATTAATTATTTAATTAATAAATTGACCAAAAACCCAAAATAAATAAAAAATTTATTTTTTGCCCAAAACTTGGCCAATTTCCTTAAGACCACTAACCTCTTCCAAAATCTTCTAAATCCTTCTTTAATTTTGATTAAAGGCTAATCCCATCATTTCCTACCCCTAATCCCAACTCAAAATATTTAATTAAGATTAAATATTAATCCTCATGTTTATTAAAAAAGTTTTAATAAATATCTCCTCAACCCAAACCCTTGAAATAAATAAAACTTTATTTATTTCCTAAAAATCTAATTTATCCTCATCCTAAGAAGTTCTAGACTCTTCTAGAAAGTCTTCATCCTCATCCTCGGAAATTCTAGACTATTCTAGAAAGTCTTTATCCTCATCCAAAGTCTAGACTCTTCTAGAAGATGTCTTTAAACCTAATCCTAATCCCCTCCTAACCTTGTCACATTCCCTAAAAATGGGTTAAGACTTACTAACCCAAGCCAAAGTTAACAAATATCTCCTCCTTCACCCACCCTCATTAATTGCAATCCACTTGCCATCCACTTGCCTAGTCCTAAGCCATCTCTAACCCTTCCTCTAATCATTTTTACAACCCTAAGCAAGCTTAAAACCTCCCTAAACCCTCAAATTCGAATTTCATGGTATCTCTCACAAATATCTCAACCATAAAACTTTATGAAGTCCACTAGGTCATAAATGACTCTTACAAGCCCTTTTATTGCTCTTACAAGTCATTATGAGGTTCTTTATGAAGATTTTATCCCTTGAGCCTCCTTTGTTGACTCATCCTTCTCCTTTCCTCCATCCTCTCACCATGTGACATGTGTCACTCCTTGATTGGTTGTAAGGAAGCACAATCCATGTGCTCTCCTCTCATGCAATCTAAGCCTTCCATAAGTTTTTCCCCATCCTTGCATCTTAGCCTTTGATCCCTCAAGCCCTTTGCCTATTTAAGAAATCCTCTCCCGAGCCATTTTAACACAATCCATGAAGTAAAGTTATAATGCTATTTTGAGAGCCAAATCCATACTAAAGCCATCTATCCACACTAAAAATCCACAATCATCCATTGAAGCCTTTGGAAGCATATTGAGCATACATCCTATCCATTTAGATAAAGCTACTCAACAAGAGAGCTTCTTATTGAGAGAGTCCATTAATGGCTCATATTCTCAATTGAGAGTTCATCTTAGTCTATCTTGAAGTTTATGAATTTTGTTTAGTTTGTAAAAGCTTTATTTAAATTTGGTTTCTATTAGCATACTAACATTGCTCATAAACATTTTGGCATGCCCGGTGGGACCCCGCATGGGTCATCTTCATTAGCTTTTTTAGTCAAGTTTTGTATGTCATTTGCTGATTTTGGCTAATTTTGCTTGTTTTTGTGATTGATAGGATTGTATAAATTGGTTTTGTAGGTCCACATGAGCATGAAGAAGATAAAGGAACTCATAGTCTATCTCATAGTATTTGCAGATTTTTCAAGCTTATAGGTGGACAAAGCACTTGAAATTCTTCTTCCTCTTCTTGTCTATATTCTTCTTATTCCATCTACTTCTTCTTATTTTTCTTGTGGGAGATCTTGGCCATTTTTTTTTTTAAGGAAGCAAAATCATACACACTTCTTTTTAGTGCTTAAAATGAACCCCCAAATCATACTTAAATCCATTAAAAATTTAAAAATTTGCAAAAAAAGAAAAAAATCTTTTAACAAGTGAAACTAAACCAATCTAATCATTTGCATCCTTGCAACATCAAGGTTTTAGATGCATTCATGCAAAGTTAGGAACACTTCATTTTTGGGAATTTAAAAAGAACTTCAAGTTTCCATTTCAAAAGGTTCAAAATCAACACTAAGTGCACACTAAAATCTAAATCAAACTCAAAGCATCAATCAAGGACAAAATGAACCTCATTATCAAATATGTTAAAGTTCTTTTAAAAATCTCATGAAAACTAAGAGTCCTAAATGGTTGCCAAAATTGTCCTAAAAAGCTTTGTTATTTGTTCCAAACAAATGTCTTATTGCAAAATCTTGAATGTTTCTTAGGTTTTTCATGCATCAAAATAATCTAAGAATATCATTTTTGGGCTTAAAACATGCAAACTAGAACACAAAATCTTGAATGAAAAGCAAAGTCCAAAGAGTCATTTTCACTTTTGAGTCCAAAAACAATCTTGAATGATCTAAGGTTAAAACAAAGCACTTCAAAGTTCTTAAAACAACACACAAAATCTCAATCTTGAATGCTCAAAGGAAAAAACTTGAATGTTTAATCACTTGTCTTTGAATGCATGTTGCTAAAATCACTCTTGAGTGCCATGGATTAAAATCAAAGTGTGTTTTTTTTATGAATGCATGATTAAAACAAAAAATCCAATATTGAATGCCATAGATCAAATAATCATATTTTGGAGCATAAAAAGAATCTACATTTTTGTAATCTTTTAAGTTATAAAAACAAATAAAAATGCTTTGAGTGAGTTTGTCTTTGGACTCACCCTCTTTAATCACCCATCAATTTAACCATTGGTTGCAATCTCAGCGCCATCTATGGGGATGGGTCTACCTAAGAGGGTGTTAAGTGCTCCACAAAGATCAAACTCCACTCACTTGGGTTTTTAGTGGTTTTTCTAAGTTAGAAAATTCTTTGAATGCGCATTAATCTCGCTCACACTTCATTTGGGCATAAAAATTGGACAAATCTTGACGTGGAGGGCCTCCGGGCGCACGCTTGAAATCGAATCTCACACACCTTTGTTTTGGGCTAAAAATAAACTCACACTCAATCTTGAATGCCTTAAAGAAAAATCAATCGATACTTGACGTGGAGGGCCTCCGGGCGCACGGGTTTACCTTCTTGTTGACCCTAACTCTTCTTCTTGTTCGCATTCTTCGATTAATTTTATTTTTGTCGACGCTTCAAAGTTGGAGTAAACATTGTATCTTAAACATGAGTGCTTGCAAAGTCTAGATCAAAAAACTTAAGCGTCAGTTGGTAAAAGAACAAGCGTGTTTTTTAGCCCAAGATCATCCAAGTCTTCTCTCCCCTTGTCGTCTTTTGAGGCCATCTTGGGTGCATAAGATTAGGATCCAAAATCTTGTCTTAGCTTTTTAGGAGGCCTTCTTGGGGATTTCATCACCCCTTGGGATGACCTCAACTCCAGCGTTCCGGCGAAGTATAAAGATCAGGAGGTGAATCCAAAGACACCTCTCTTGGGATCAAAATTTTGTCACTCAGGCTAAGCCTCAAGGAACTTTATACCCTTGAGAAGTGAAAGAGGAGAAGTGGGTTACCGCTCCTCTCGGCTATGTGACATCTTTTTGGTTTCATCTACGGATTTGGGCCTCATGTACCTTGCGTATATCGAGGACTCCCTAGCTAAACCAAATTTCATCCTTGTAGAAAGCTTCCTAGGATGTTGGTGTGTTTGACGTGCTTGCTGAAAACTTTTGTCTGCTTGTTTGTTCATAGCTTTTGAATGAATGTTTGCCAATTTTGGTCAAAATCCCAGAAAAGTAGAAATCTCCCAGCTCAAGGCATACTTAGTGTAGTCACTGCCTTATCAAAAATTATCCAAGCTCCCCCACTGCAACCGAATCTATCTAGTTCTTTGCCTTAGAACAATCCCAAATCCAAAGTCCATCCAAATCATCCCCCTAGCCAGCTAGCAACCCAATCCAAAATCACCCAAGCCTTTAAAGAGTTGTTGTTACTCTGCCAGAGTTTGCTATCCAATCAATCCTACCAATCAACCAATCTCACCAAGGTTATCCCTCTGACAGAGCATTGTCTAGGGTAATCTAGCTTTGTCACTTGCATCCCTCATCACCTTGAGCTAAAGGTTGGGATCCACAAGTGGTCAATCTCGTGTCATGCCCATAGGATCATTAGTCTATCCTCAAGTTGACACAACCACCACCAAATCCAGCACATAGGAAAGTAAAACTCACTTTTTGATAGCATACCCTTGAAGTCTTCCACCCACAAGACAGCCAAAAATCTCTAGCCAATCCTCCTTAGGTCTGTCATGCAACTTTGACTCTCCCTAGGAAATCTTTCATCAGCCAATCCAAAATCTATGCTTAACCCAAATCCAACCATGAGCTTCCGTGTTCATCCATACACAAGACCCCATCCCCATCAAACTCATCATCAAAGCATGAAGTACCAATCCTATCATGATGTGTTTGGTCACATTGTCCTTGCTCCCGCCACCTCCTATTCCAATGATGATGAAAATCTTGTTGACTATGACGGGTATGTTGAAAGCCTTAGAAACATTCCCCCAAGCATCCCCCAAAATCCAAGAGTTATTCCAAACTATCTAGTCATGCCATCTGATATTCCAGCTTCCCCTCCATCACCCCATCAACCAAGCTTCCAATCTTCCACCCCCATCACACTAGCTATTCTTGTCAATCCACCTCCACCTTCAACACACGAGTCTCCAAGGAATCTCCTAGAGGAAATACAAGAAAAGTTGCCTCCAACAGTCGATAAGTCATGTCATCTAATCCAACCATGTGAAGTAGTTAGTGATGAAGCTTTCCCATCTATAATATCACCTCCATCTCCCATAGATATCATCCCCATACCATCCATCAAATTGCTTAAAATCCTTTCACTTCCTGCAAGCATCAAAATCCCACCACCTATCAAATCCCTCCAAATCCTATCCACATCGCCTCCAAGCATTTCCCAAATCTCTCGTAATGACCCTTATGCATCCATCTTCTACTCACCCATCTCCACTACTGAATCCCCCATCTATCCATCTACTGCCTTTGAAGAATCCATCCATTCACCTCCTATCGCACCATCCACTCCAAACCAATCCTATCAAGATCCTTCCCAAAAGCATGTTGACATCCCCCAAAGCATAAATGAAGATATCATTGTACCATGTCTTCCATCCATAGTGCAGTCACCATCTCCTCCATCTCCAAAACCTCAAGCCATATCTCCTCCACTACAAGATATCTTGTCATCCCACCAGCTACATCAAGATCCTGTCCTTCCATCTCCCCCACTCCATGCTTCCATCTTACCACCTATCCAAGCTATTCCACCATCTATAATCTACCCTCTTGGTTCACTTACATTCATCCACGGTGGCCCTCTCTCAACAGAAAAATTGAGAACAATATCTCCCCATTGCAATACACCTAATAAATCACTTCTACCATTTTCTGCAAGCAAAAAGTTTCCTCAGCTTGTTCAAATGCTCAATCGATGGCATTATCAAGGTCAAGGTTTAGGACCACAAGAGCAAGGAATCAGAGAGCCTATTATTGCACAAAAAAATCTAGGATTTTATGGTCTTGGATATGTATCCAAAGGCTCACCATCTAAAGGTGTTGGTACACCACACCCCCAAACCGAGCCTATCTCCAAGCCCACCATGCCAGCCTCCCATCACTCCTTCAAGAAATCTTATGTCATCCCCCCTCCACCATCTTTGCAACCCAAAACAACCTACCATATCCCCCCTTCATCCGCTAAATCCATTTTGGGTCCCTATGTCCCAAAATCTACCATCCTCCATCCTCCTATTAGCCATCATAAAAATCCTATTCCATCCATTCCTATGCAAGATCAACAAAGGCACATATTAGGGCACATCATCCATCATCATCCCCCTACATGCTCTTTCATATCCTCTCCATCTCACGAAGCTTCTCCTAACCATCTCCCCAAAGCTTACCACAACAATGTAAATGCCAACTTCAAAATGCATAAAGCTAAAAATCCACATCCTAGGCAATCATATGTCTATTCTAAAAGAGATGCTCCAAAAAGGCAAAATCCAATCAAAGAATGCAAAACAATGCAAAAGCTTATGAAAAGAAAATCTAAAACCATGTGGATCCCCAAGAAAAAAGTTGAAACCCAATGCATAATGGCATCCACCATTGCTAATCCCCCATCTAGTGACTCATGTACCCCATCTCCTAACTCCATCTTGGGTGCCTATATCCCCAAGCACGCTTCCACAAATCCTCCATCACGCCCGCATCTACCATCTATCCCCCATATGCTCTTTTCACACCCGTCCCAACATGTGCCAATATTGCTCTTGCAAGCATCCCTGTCTCATGCTCCTTTCCAACCTTTTCATCCCTCCATCTCTTACCATCAATCCCATCTAATCCAATCTATTGCATAAATCACACATTTGGTGTACCAACAACTAGCAACAAAATTGAACATTCCAACAGCTAGTGAAAAATCCCAAAAAAGTCAAAATAGCTGAAGAAAGCCAAAATCATTCCAGCTAAGTCCAAAGTCAAAAAGTCAAAAAAGAAAAGAAAAATAAAGCGTCCACTGGTGAAAACTTGGCAATTCAAGCACCTTGGACAAGTACCATGATGAAAACTTGGCAAACAAGTGTCATGCGTAATCCCGCCATCCCCAGCTTAGCCTATCACCCTCATGCTTTTGGTCATCTCTTGACATCCAAATCCATCTTCCAATCTATCCACCTATCCTCCATCCTCCAGCTTCCATCTCACACCATCCACTAATCTTATGCAACTTCAGCCAATCATCTCAGCTATCATCCATCTCCCTAGCCCCTTCAGCTTTTTCCATCCTAGCTTCAATCCTATCACATCCATCATAAGACCTCCTTTCGCATGTTATCTTCTGATTGGGGGCACTATATTCCTTGGAGATCTTGTCTTGTCCATCCTCCCTTGTCATTGGTATCTAGCTCTAGGCTATCCTCATGCAAACCCAATATCATCTCTTTATATCCATCATAATCCTAGCTATCTACCATCCTATCCAACCATCTCATCCTGCTCCTCTAGCTATCCTTGGTCACAAAATCTCTCATCATCATTGGATGCATCCTGCCAAATCCATATCTTTCGCTATCACCTCATCCTTAGTTTCTGCATCTTACACAAAATCGAGCTATCCCGCTATCCTCTCATCCTGAGCTTTTATCCATCTGTATCATACATATCATTGGTCTGTTAGCTTGTACCATATCTTGATTAGCCCGCTTGTACATATCTTGGTCCATCAGCTTGTACATCCTCTTTAGCTTAGTACCATTGTATCTATCCAACATTCGTGTTAGTTCATCCTTGATCAACATCTTGCACCCATTGCACATCTTGGTTAGCTATTCCAATGCATCCTTTAGCTAGATTTCCTATCACCAAAGTGTTATCTTTCTTAGTTTAGCTTGCCAGATGCATCACTCATCCAAATCCACCAGCTTAGGTGCTCTCCAATAGGTCCTTGCAGGATATAGCTTTCCTCATGTCTGATCTTGGTCCGTTAGTACCTCGTCCTACCCATCTCGTTGGCAAACAGTTCTCTTTTGGATTTTCACTTTCTTTTGATTTGGACTCTTCCCTATTGGGTCTTGAAATATCTTTTCCAAGCAATCTCCTTGTTCCCTCCTCAAGGTTGCCACGATCTTCCATATCATGGTATACTGTGAATGGGGCAATCAGAGCATAAGGTCTTGATCATGTCTTTTGCTTGTTTTCTCTTTTGCTTGTGGGTTACCCAGTGTCGTTTCCACACTACTTCCTCTAGGATTCATGTGTGATATTGGGGCAATCCTTGCGTGTTTTTTTTGAGTCAGTTTGTCAGTCCTCTGGACAGTTGGTGAAATGGCCTTCATGTTCTTGGTAACCTTGGCAATTAACCAACAGTCCTATAGCAAATCTAGTGCTCAACTACATGGTGGTACTTCTCTTTGAAGTATCCCCCTGCTCAAAAAGCTTCAATGGTTTTCTTTCATCTCCATTATCCCCCATCCATATCCAGCATTCGTCTCTCCTACCCCAGCTTATGCATCAGTATCTCTTTGAATCACTCATCACTCTTAGCTTTAGGGATTCACAATCCTAGTCTTAGGGATCCACCAATCTAAATCAATCCACCAAGCCTCATCTTTCGAGATCCACAATCCTAGTCCTAGAGATCTTCAAAACCCATCTTCCACCAATCTGACTCTTTGAAATCCTGTTGCATCAGCTTTTTAATCCCCTCATCCATCTCCCCATCCTGGATTCCTTTTATAGTGCTCCGCTCCTTCATCCTCTGTAATCCCTGAGATCTTAAGCTTGCTTCCTCTTGTGCCTCCGATTCTCCTTTATCATTCTCTCATAGTGAGAGTTTGAGTTAACTAAACCTCTTCTCTTAAGCCAATTTGAGTCTTCTTGCTCATCTCGAATTCTTGTACTTTTCAAGAAGTCGTCGAGCCTCGCTTTCTCTCCCCGCCGCCTTCTTGAGGGGGCATCTTGCAGTCCATTCTCTCCTCTTCTACTCTAGCCTTGGGCATCTTATTTTCTTATCTTTGATGCCATGCCACTTGCGGCATCACATCAAAGAGGGGCAAAATGTAGACACCTAAAAACCTTTAGAAAATAAAGTATTTTTATTTTCTGAAAAATTCTTGATGACATCATCATTAATTAATTAATTTATTTATTTATTTTTATGCCATTAAATCCCTTTATCTTAATTAAAAATATTTAATTAAGGAATCCCTCCCAAAAATATTTAAATCTTATTTAAACATTATTTCCTTATTTATTAATTATTTAATTAATAAATTGACCAAAAACCCAAAATAAATAAAAATTTTATTTTTTGCCCAAAACTTGGCCAATTTCCTTAAGACCACTAACCTCTTCCAAAATCTTCTAAATCCTTCTTTAATTTTGATTAAAGGCTAATCCCATCATTTCCTACCCCTAATCCCAACTCAAAATATTTAATTAAGATTAAATATTAATCCTCATGTTTATTAAAAAAGTTTTAATAAATATCTCCTCAACCCAAACCCTTGAAATAAATAAAACTTTATTTATTTCCTAAAAATCTAATTTATCCTCATCCTAAGAAGTTCTAGACTCTTCTAGAAAGTCTTCATCCTCATCCTCGGAAATTCTAGACTATTCTAGAAAGTCTTTATCCTCATCCAAAGTCTAGACTCTTCTAGAAGATGTCTTTAAACCTAATCCTAATCCCCTCCTAACCTTGTCACATTCCCTAAAAATGGGTTAAGACTTACTAACCCAAGCCAAAGTTAACAAATATCTCCTCTTTCACCCACCCTCATTAATTGCAATCCACTTGCCATCCACTTGCCTAGTCCTAAGCCATCTCTAACCCTTCCTCTAATCATTTTTACAACCCTAAGCAAGCTTAAAACCTCCCTAAACCCTCAAATTCAAATTTCATGGTATCTCTCACAAATATCTCAACCATAAAACTTTATGAAGTCCACTAGGTCATAAATGACTCTTACAAGCCCTTTTATTGCTCTTACAAGTCATTATGAGGGTCTTTATGAAGATTTTATCCCTTGAGCCTCGTTTGTTGACTCATCCTTCCCCTTTCCTCCATCCTCTCACCATGTGACATGTGTCACTCCCTGATTGGTTGTAAGGAAGCACAATCTATGTGCTCTCCTCTCATGCAATCTAAGCCTTCCATAAGCTTTTTCCCATCCTTGCATCCTAGCCCTTGATCCCTCAAGCCCTTTGCCTATTTAAGAAATCCTCTCCCAAGCCATTTTAACAAAATCCATGAAGTAAAGTTATAATGCTATTTTGAGAGCCAAATCCATACTAAAGCCATCTATCCACACTAAAAATCCACAATCATCCATTGAAGCCTTTGGAAGCATATTGAGCATACATCCTATCCATTTAGATAAAGCTACTCAACAAGAGAGCTTCTTATTGAGAGAGTCCATTAATGGCTCATATTCTCAATTGAGAGTTCATCTTAGTCTATCTTGAAGTTTATGAATTTTGATTAGTTTCTAGAAGCTTTATTTAAATTTGGTTTCTATTAGCATACTGACATTGCTCATAAATAGGATGCACTACACTTGTATATTGCAAACAATCTTGATTGGATGACAGTGTGGATTGAACAGTCTCAAGAAAATGGTCGCTCATTAACATGGGATGGTGTTGCATCATTGGTTGAAGAAGCTCATCGTAATGGAGATCCCAATGTTATACCAATGGTACTTGATCTAATATATGGCTTAAGAGATACAAAGGTATGCATAAGATTACTAATCATGAGACATAAGTTTAATATCAACTCACAGATCAATGAGAAGATTCTTGACATGTTTGAATAATTACAGGTCAAACAGCACAAAGCTATGTACTACCATGGCTATAAATTCTGCACAAAAAAGTTAGATGAAATGAAGAAAACGTGTGATTCCGGGATAAGTGTTGTCTTCGCGGTCACCAATATTTCATCTAGAACTGACATACATCCTCAACAATCTAAAAATCGATACTATGGCATTTTGGATGATATACTTGAGTGCGACTTTAATTCATTCAAAATAGTTCTATTTGTCATCAAATGGTTTAGGTTACGACTGAATCAAAATGATCCCGATAGGACTATTATTTAACACGATAGTGGATTTACTATGATTAATACAAGGTCATTTGAGCTAGTTAGAAATGAGCCCTATGTTCTTCCAAGTCAATGCAAGCAAGTGTTTTAATTTGGTGTTCTAGACAAACCAGGTTGGTCATTTGTTGTTAGACATGACCCAAGAGGAAGGTCGGTAAAGTATAATGTGATCGAAGAAGAAGATATTGAAGAAGCACAAGAGGAAGTAAATGATTATCAGGAACAATAGTTACCTAGTAAGAAGAAGAAGATGGTGATGATTTTGGTCATGCTAAGGATAATGGTGATAATGATGATGATGATGCTGATGACGATCATGATCATGGTGATAATCATGGCAATGATGGTCATGATGATGATAGTGATCAAGAGGATGATGATGGTGATGAAGATGGTGGTGGTGACGACGATGATCAAAGTGACGAGTACGATTATGGTGATGATGATGATGATGATGATCAATGAAATTTTCAGGTACGATCAATGTCAACTATGATGGGGTCTTGTCTGACCAAATATTTCTTTCCAAACCATATGTGCACATATAAACATTAAGTAGAACATGCCAAATATTGTTTTAGATATAAACATTAGTTACACTAAATTTTTAACTTAAGACAAATGATTTAAATATACAATCTACTTTATTATTAATATTTTTTTTGGTAAGTCTATTACTTTAATTTCGTTGCCGATTTCTAAGACTTACTAATTTTTTTCACAGGGTGATATTGATGCACCATGTTAGACACCTTTAGTAGAGGTAAACAATAATTATTGTAAATTTTAATGTTAATATAGAAACAAATGTCCTATTATTATGTTCTTTTCTTTATGGATTTGGAGTTATTTTGATGAAAGTATACGAATATTTGATGTCACAACTGATAGGAAAAAGTTGCAATGATCGCTGATGAAATGCAATCTGAAATACGGGTATCATATCTACATGAAATTGGCCTTAGTACTAACCCTGTATACATCACCCAACAAATTACACAAAGATACACTGATGAGCTTATTCAAATTATCATCAAGGGTGATAGAAGTGAGGAGAAAGAGGCACTGAGAATAGAATTGGACCATAGAATCCAATCTTTGAAAGTAAGCAGTAATTCGACTAAAGCAGTAATAGAAGTTCAATAGATATTAATATTTTATAGTATCTTATGGATCATGATCTCTGATTTTATGTGTTCTTGTATAGACATATGTGCCAGTTGCAACATCACATGTTGAACATGGTCAGGGTTGTTTCACAGTACCTTCGTGTAAGTAACACTTTGTTTGTTTTGATCAACATTATAACACTTACCTTTTTTTTTGTTGACATTTCCACTAGTATCCCATTTGATCTTTATCCATTGCAAATATCTTTGCTAACAATATTATACTCTTCAGCTCATGATGAAGTGCGGACTCCTCCTTCGGTTAGCGGTCCACTATTGTTTGCTACATTGTCGGCAACAAGGACCATGCAAACATTATTGTCTATGCCCAGTAGAACTGGTAAAACCTTGTTTTGCTATATTTTGTAATGTCTTTCTACAAGTTGATGAACAACGAAGTGGCACATTAGTGCTTAAATGATGTCTACAGAAGCTTGCATACACACACCATGCATACATACATACATACATACATAGCCACACATAGAGAGAGATGGACATAGGCAGGGAGGTGGACCAATAGAAAGTAGTACTAAAATTGTCATTTAATTGTTATGATGTTTTAGTTGATAGAGCAACAGAGAGCACTACTACTGAAGCTGAT
Organism: Cupressus sempervirens; assembly: GCA_028749045.1. NCBI lineage: Eukaryota > Viridiplantae > Streptophyta > Pinopsida > Cupressales > Cupressaceae > Cupressus > Cupressus sempervirens. The sequence continues at coordinate 33,349,348 of CM053790.1, forward strand.
CCATTTCCTGGAGCAGTTCGTGTGATTAGTACTAGTTTGTATGAAGGGACATTGTTGCTGAATAAGAAAACTATGTTTCCATTAAGAGAACGAAAGCTTCCAGGTGCTTTAAAATTGATATTTTTTAAAGTGTAAATTTATTTTACTTTTACATTACTCATTTTGGACTGATAAATCCTTTATGTTTTTGTAGGTAATAATGCTTTCTTTGAACATCTTTTTCATATGACATTGAGACTATTTGGACCCACCATACGTAAAAGGTACGTAGTTTCATATCATTACTACATAATTTTTATTTCCTTCTATTTATTGTAATATATTAAAGTTATTGATCTAACAATCTATTTGTTTTTAAAAAGGTGGAATTTACAAGCTAGAGAATTAAAAAATCAGCTGATTGCATCTATTGAGGAGAAATTTGGGAAAAACATTTTTGACACTGGCCTACTTCTGAAAAGAGCAGCAAAGCATATAAAGACTGTGAGGGATCAATATAGAAGGGGTCTTAAGGATAACCCAACGTATGACCATCCTCCTATGATTCCACCAATGGAGTGGAATGAAATAATAGAAGGTGCAAAGGAGAAAAGGCTATGTGAAGATAGAGATAATGAAGCAGCACAGGGCAAAAAGAGGTATGTCATTATAGTATTAAGTACATTGTAATCATGCACTAATTATTGATATTTGTAAATATATAATCTAAGATGTTTGAATTTGTTCATAGATTGCAGGACACATCCGTGGCTACAAAAGCGAGAATAGAAAAGGTTGGCCAACACAAACTTGGCTCTGGTCGCTATATGAATTTGCAGTCTCGACTTGTAAGTAGAGCAATGAATTTTTTTTTTTTTTTTTTTAATATAATGTTGCAAACAGTTTTGTTTAATGAAACCATACATGGAAAACTGACGTTATCAAGCAAAAACCACAGGGCACAGATTTCAATGTGGAGGTCACAGATGAAGATAGAAAAATTGCCTTGAAGGAAGGCTATAAAGTTGTGGTTACACGCCTACGTGAAGAATTTGTAAGCCTTGCCCAAGAATCCAGTGCACCAAATGATATCTCACAGGTAAATTGGTCAGATGAAAAGTAAATGAAATTAAATAGTTGAGAAGATTCTTTTTTGGTATTAGTTTTAAACATAAATTGACTACATAACAATGTGCATAACATTTTACTGCAGCCTTCATATCCTACCACAAAACTTGCTCCTGACAAAGGCCATGATGTGCATTATAGTGGTGGAGGGATTAATTTGCTATTGGAAATTAATTATGCAATTATGAATACAATTTAACATCTTCAATTGGAATTTGACATGTATCCTTTTTTTGAATATTTCAGAGCATGTTGAACATCATGCTGAAGGACTAGACCATGTTCCAAGTGTTCAACATGTTGATGTGGTGGCAGATCAAAATGTTAATGTACATGATGTGGCATTGTCAGGTAAGAAAAATGCATTTTATGTTGTACTCATACTTAATTACAAACTTGTAATAGTTAGAAAAAGAAAAAGAGTATGCCAATTTATCACATTCACTTATTCTTACAACAGAGCCCCCTTTAGTGCAGCAACCTCCTGCTCCTCCAAAGAGAAGGAGCCATCATACTTTGACATTACACGTGCTAGAAGAGGAGGAGAATGAAGCAGATATGGATGTCCCTATGAGCGCTTTTCTTAAGAGAGCTCAGAAAAACAAAAAAAAGAAATGATGTTTTAAAAATATTCTTTGATAAACCTTGTTGGATAATGAAAGAACTTTGTTTTAAGTAATTATGTATAAATGGTGCGTATTAATACAGATTTTTATTTTATGTTAATGAATATTGTTATGTGTTAATGAAGTTTTGATTAGTATTGTGTATTAATGATTTTTATATCATATTAATGAATGTTATGTGATTGTATTGATTGAATGTTATAGTTCATAAATGGATGAATGAATGAATGAAGTATGTAATTAGATGATAATGGGTACTTTAGATTGATGTTAGGGGGAGGGGGGTGAGGCCAGACGAGCTTCCACCTTCACATGGTTGGCCTTGTTAAGTAAAGAATATTATAGTATTCTTGAAACCAAGTGAAGCTCAAATTTGTTAAGTCTTCAAACACACATCCCAATTCTCTTTAACGAGACTGAAGTTTTTTCGCTTGTAATAGTCTCATTGCAGTCATCTTTTGGTTCCTTGAACATATAGTTCTTGCTTAGTTTAAATCCCAATTATTAGATATTTTTCTTTATTGGAGTTAGTTTGGCATAGAAACCTGCATATTTTATTATATATATTTAGTCAACTGAAAGCAATGTAGAAAGCATTCACATAGTCGATGTCTAACAAAAGAAGACAAGATGCATATACTATTTAGCATGGAAATCCTTGTAGGTGAATTGTGTGTGTATGTACACACACACACACACACACACATATGTATGTATGTATATAACTTCAAACAAATGTGTAGACTCAATTAGCAAGAGACACCAACCTCAAATCCTGCAGTGCAGAAGGAACTGACCTTTGAAATGCAAAGTGTTTATAATGTAGGTAGATTTTCCTTAGATCTCCTTCGAGGTCTTCAACAAATCTGCCTTGTACTTATGAATAATCCACCAAGATTTGAAATATTGTTTTTCAATAAATGCTCTAAACTTGGAATATACCTTCATAAAAATTCTACCTTAGATCTGCTCATCATATTCAAAATAAGCCTTCACATGTCTATTCACTTAGGTCTGATTTAGGTCTTCCACAAATTTGGCTTATAATTATGCTCTTGAATCTCTTAAAATCTTCTTTGTATTCAAATGATATTTAATGAATTGATTGATACAAATTTCCTCATACTTGAATCCAAATATCATTGTCATTGTCAAACATAACACAAACATAAAATCATTTTGGTTATTCGCTTGTTATACAAGTTAGTCTTATCTTTTTGGTTTTCACAAGTCATGCACTTATGCATCTTTGGGATATCCACAAGCTATTAGAGATGTTTGGATGGTTCATGTCCTTTTTTTTTGTGTTGTTTGTAGGGTTTTTGCCATGAAGTCTAAGGACAGACATGTTGGATGTTTGTGATAGACATGTCCACCTATAAGAAAAGTATCAAATGTAGAAAAAAATGCAAAGAAAAGCTTGTAAGGGTTTTAGGTGTCTTTAGGCCTAGTACAACTCGTAAGGGTTTTAGGTGTCTTTGGAAGGGTTAGTGAAGTTATAAAACCTTTGAAAAGGTTAGTGAAATATATTAAAGGCATATATGATTGTAAGTTGTCGAAGTTGACACTTTGTGTCAACTAGACAACAAATTTTAGTTTATAACTAACTGGTAACAGTCAGATAGTTAGACAGTAGTGGTTGTTTACTGTTGTTTGGTTATTTAGAAGGGATTTTTCGAGTTTTTGGGGGAGAAGTAGAGTTGGGGTGGTGAAACAAGGCATTGTGAAAAAATTATAATCAATAAAATAATCTTTTTCTCTACAATTCAGTCTTTGTCCCATGGAACAGTGAGTTCCTATGATGTATCAAATGCATTTTGACTAATATTTAATGTGAGAACATTTTATTATTTTTTGTTATCTTGTCCACACATTCTTTTAATTTTCATTGCGGGTTGAGTAAGGAATAATAGATTGGTGCATTCAAACCAGTGACTGGTTAGGCATAGTCAACTGTACTTATTTTGAAGTTTCCAATGTAGATTCTCTCCTACCACCTGTAGTCATTATTATTGGTGGGAGAAAATGAGGTTGTGATAAGTTATTTGTACTATATTAACCAAATGCAAGAGAGTGGGAAAACTTGGTGCAAGTGCAGTGTTGGATGGTAATTGTTGATGGAGGTTTAGCCTGGATTAGACACCAGTCTAATAGACAGTGGATCATTTCATGTTTGAAGATGTTTGGGGGGTAAATCCTTCATGTTTGGGGGGTGTCTCTGTTACCAAAAACAAGATAGTAGAGCACTGCTAATGTTATGGTGGGCAAAATATGTCTTTCATTGTGATAGACTATTTCTAATTCATCTATGTTGTTTCTTGCTATTGTCAAACAGTCTTTATTTTCCTTGAGACTATGAAAAAAATTATCTACCATTTTTGCTAATGATAAACTTTTGACTTGAACAATGATAAAGTTTATTAGTAATCATTATAGTGGAACAAATTTTGACTTGTTCAAAAAATTTAGTCGAAGGTGTTGGAATTGATAGTGAACCCCAAGCTCCTAGAAATCACCTACAACCAAAATGCATGTTACATCTGTGTCTGGGAGAGAATACGATCCAAAAAGCATGCATACTTTAGTGATTTGGCTATTATTGCATCACTACAAAGTGTCTTATAGTGTTTCTCATTTTCTTAAATAATAGGCAATTAGTTCATGATTTCATCATATTTTATAGTGGAACAACTCCAAGAATCTTGGGTAAATTGCTTGCTATAAGACTTTCTTGTATAGGACACTCAATAATGTAGGCTAAGTGGTGGGCACAAAGAGGAACAAGAAAGGATCTGTACAAGTGCACGGTGCAGTAGAATTCAAAAATGAAATTATCTTAGTTTCATTCTGATTCTCCTTTGTTACCCTCACATACATACACAACTCACTTCAATTCTTCAATTCTCTTAAACTTATACACATCCCTTATTAGCAGATCTAGTCATATTTCTCCTAAAATTTACAAATATTCTTGGAAATAGCAGCTACCTAAGACTCAGGAATTAGATATAAATGAGTTGAGACCAGCATTTATAATTCTTGAACAGGATTGAAAATAATTTTGATTTTGTAAGATGATTTGATATGCAGCAGCAGAATTCATCCTTGTTTACTTCTGATTTATAGGACCAGTGCCTTATCCATTGGGCAAGAAATTGACTATTGGCGGGAGATCTAATTCAAATAACTTGTATAAGAATTAATCAACTGCAATCACCCATCTCCATTCTTATGCAATATCCCTTTTATGAACTCATAAACCCTACTGATTTACTGAAGCATTTATGTAATTGCTTGAATTAAAAGCAACAATAAAACTAGCATACAACCCATCCAAACTGCATTAAGCCAAATAAACCTTATTTAAATGACTTCAAAGTAAACAAACCCATAAACTAGAGACAGAAATTAATGATCCACAGATATAGTGTAAATACCCCTTTGTATTATCCTTTTCATATGACTAATACAATAACCAATAGAAAACCAATTGAATGCCCAGAATAGATTGCCATTTCTGTCATTTCAATTTGCTTATCAGAAAGTACAATGGAAGCAAACTCAAAACCTCTGCATACTATTGGACCAACTGAATATGTACTCTTCTTGAAAGAAACAAAAAATTGCACAAGTCTCGAACCATCACAATGCCTTGAAAACTCATTAATATAGCAAAGGGAAATTGTGATCTGACAAGTGTCCAAGGAACAAAGCATCATACAAAAGACAAAAACAATCACAATAGAATGCCAGGCATATCAAATATTCCTTTAGGTAGGCTCGTTCCAATTTTTTTTGTGAATCATCAACTTCTGATTTGTCTCTCATTATTTCAACTCCTTAGAATACGTGGCTACCAAGCTGGCCAAAGAAGGATGATCTTTTGATACCTCCAAATCAATTTTCTCCTACGGGTTCTCACTGCTTTCACCCTGAGTAGGCATTATTACCTTTTCCCCTTCTTCTTTTTCTAGTTCTGGTGCAGAGGTGTCAATAACCTGCACCTCGCCTTCTAGTTTCTCATCATCATCTGAACTGTCCTCCTCTAACTGCTTGTCCAACAGAAGATCTGCCATCCAAGTGTCAAATTGTATATCATCCAGCCAGCTGAACTGTAGGATATCATTTTTCTTTTTTAAAATATAACCAACCTCCTTTTCAAAACCAACAAATTCTTGCTTCAAAGAATCAAAAAATAATTGGACTTTAACCAATTCCTCTGTCGTGGTGGCCCACCAAGCATGCCCGTTTTCATTAATAACTTTATTTATCCTTGTGCAGAAAAGATCATCGTATTCTTTACTCCACTCTTCCTTATTTTTCAATTTCTTCTTTCTATCCAAGGCACAAGGAAATAGATCAAATTTTTTATTCTTGTACTTATTCAAATAAGAAACAATTTTTAGTTGCAGAGCAACTCTCCTGTTATCAAAATCTGACAAGTCATTAGCAATATCATACAATTTTTCAACATGGTCATGGGAAGACTTTATAACTGAATAACATAGAAGGGTGATTTCCTTTTCCCTTCTTCCCCATTTATTAACAATAGGCTTCAGGGTATCATCATGAGTTTTCAATTCCTCCCATATATCTATTACTTTTACCAACTGATCAAAGAATAAGGGCCACTCAATTTTGTCCACTAAATAATTTAGAGCCTTTCTAAGCTTATCCTCATACTGCATATTTAACTCTACATGTAAGGCCCATAGTTTGCTCTTCTCTTCTTCGAATTCCTCAGCTGTATAATATTCAGGCCTTTGAGGTGTGTCTGGTATCTCTACAAGGGGGGCAGATTTAAAAGGTTCCACTGGAGGATAGGGGTATGTTATTCTTGGCCTTGTGGATTTCCCCATTGCCTTGTTTTCAAGTTCAATTCTCCTTTTTACCTCCCTATTATAGGCCTCAAGAAGTGTTTCATATTTATTCTATAACTCAGACATAACCTGTTCCTCCTTCTTAGCAGTGGCCAACACAAACTTAGAAGAATCCACATTCCAATATGTTGCCTGTACATGTGAAGTGTCAGCAACCCTTCTTACAAGTATATTTCCCATCAACCTAGACTCATCTGATTGTGATGGTGTGGCTCTAGATCCCTTTCTCAATGACCAATTGACCAATGCAACTTGATCTTCAATGAATGAAGTGCCTTGGAAGTCTCTTTTATTTGGGTCTTGCAACTCCAATCTACTTGAAACAGAATTGAAAATTAATGCATCTGCAATATCCCAATTGGGAAATAATAAAATGTTAGATGCTTTTATCATTTTCCTCCCCTCCTCAGGGCTTATATTGTGCAATTCCTTCATCATTTCTTCTTTAATTTGGTTTTGCATGGAAGTTTCATCCATTTTTGGATGCTCTATTTTCATCTTTTTACATTTCTCCTCGAAAATGTTCATGTTTGTCCTCCATGTGAACTGTTGAAAAGCCATTGATTTCCCAAAATTGTCATCAGTCAAAAATTGATGACTTGCCTGCTCTAATACAGGGTCCAACTCCCTGCCTGTATAATCAGCTATTTTTAGATCCAAACTTGGGAGAGGAAGTCCTGGAGGGTTACCCTCATCTAATTCTGCTTGAGTAATAAAAATATCTCCTTGTGATCCCATTTGTTCAACCTGTTCACCAGTGAGCTACTTTTCTCCAATCCTCAAAGGGGACTGGGTGGGTGAATAGTCCTTATCTTGAGGCCTTTCTTCTGTCATTACCTTTTGCCTCTTAGGACTAGGCTCTGCAGGTCTCTCCTCTTGGGCTATACTGGTAGATCCTATTATTTGTTTGCCCTTGCCTATAGGAACCCTTTTATTCTGAATTATAGTATATCCGGGCCTCTTTTGTACAATTATTTTATCAGTTCTCACATTTTGAGTGAAAGCCAACCTCCTCATGACTTCTCTGGCCTTATCAGGATATGAATCAATAAAAAAATGTTTCTTTTCATTCATGACCTCCATTATTTCAGGGAAGTAATGGCATTATCCAAAGGATCATATTTATTATCAAAACAATGAATGAATTCTAAGACCCGAGAATAAACTCTCCATTTTTCCTTTTTAGTTTCCTACTCCTGCAATGAGAATTCATTCCTTATAATAGCCTCTGGATAATAAGAATCATGCTTGACCGGTCCCAACTTGATTCTATGCCTCAACATCTGATTGAAAAATCCCTCAGAATCACAAAAACGGGGATGAGAGACATCCATCATATACTGCTCCAAAATTTTATGCAAAAAGATCCATCCCCCTTTTGTAATCACAAACTGATGGGCCACTGTGTAGTTAGGGAAAATTGACCCTAATTTCCTTTTCAACAAAAACATTTCTTCCACTCCCCCTAACTACTATAAAACTTCAGCCATTCCCACCTTCAAAGGAACTTGGTAAGGCAAAACATGAGGGTTCCCCTTGAAACCATAGATTTTTAAAATAGTAGAAACAAGGTAGGGGATGATATCTCCCCAATTATGTGAAACTTTCAAGTCATGGGGGTTATCCATAGGCCTAATGAGACTCATTAGTACCCTAGGGATTTTGGGATTGTCACTCAATATGAGGCATCTCAATTTAGCAGCAAAATATCTATCAAATCTGAAAAAACTAGCATTACTTGCATCTTAGGCCATATCTGCACTCCACAACTGGACTGGCAGTATTTCCCCATTCTCCTCTCTGTTTAGTTCCATCTTAGTACCAAAATATGTCACTCCTTTGAACAAAAACATATGCATTAATAGAGAGTAGTGACCAAAAGTTTTTTCCACCGTGCCCTTCGCAATCCCAACTAAACCAATGTGAATTTCTTCAACCAAAAAGGAAGCAAAATGAAAAATAACATCTACACCGAAGGAAGCAATCTGAACCATCATGTACATGAAACCAATGGGCATAAATTCTTGCTCATCTTCATCAAAAACTTGACATAAGGTCCTGTATATCTCTACATCCTAGGAAGTGAAAAGACTCTTCTTAAAAGGCTCTCTAGAGGCTGCAGTAGTTACTGGCAAAGTTCATATTGTACCAATATGCGCCCTTAGTGCACCTCCCCTAATTAAATCCTTCTTTGCTTTATATTCATTCTCTAATTCTAGCATATTGATTTGCACATGGTAGTCTGATAATGGTTCCAGGTGAAAAACCTCTCTAATTTCTTCAGGAGTAATCGAGACCAGAGGCACACCATCCTTTCTTCTTACGACCCTAATGGCTTGGTCATAATTCTTAGCAATGGCTTCAAGAAAATCATAATCCATGAAAACACTTGGGACTACTAACTTTCCCAAATCAAAAGTCCAGACATTAGCATGCGGGGCAAACAACTTTCTTTCTGAAAACCACTTTTTAAACAAGATAAGGCTAGTTTGAGTAGTTGCATCCCTAACCCAGTTCCCCTTCTCATATAGGCCATCACCAATTTTAAGCCTAGGGTTTAAGGAAATTAACTTTTTAACTTGTGCAGGTTGTACAGTAGATTCTAGGAGTAATTCTAATAAATCATTGTGGACATTCCTATCCCTATAATTAATTTGCCCAGAGAATGGTTTCTTAGGAGGCATTTTGATATTATTGAGAGAATTGGAATGCCACAGAGGTTATAATATGAGTACTTACTTGACTTGCTTAACTTGTTCTTCTCTAAACTTCTAAAATTTCTCTGGAATGATAGAAGAATAGTTTCATGTCTTTACCAGGCTTAACACGACATAATCAATCAGGCTCTTGTGCTCAGAAAATTTGCAATCTCTATTCGCGTGGGACTGGAATTAATGAAAATCTCTGTCTTATTCTTTGTTTCTCTCACACGTGAAGCTTTCACTTATCATAAATGTTCCGAACAAAAAAAAGAGTGGCATCACACTTTCTTTTTTAAACTTGTGCCGTTGATCCTTGAAAAATCCTATGATCTGGGAATTACAACTAAGCTGACTCATCTTTCTTCTTAACACATTGGTAGTCAATCCAATAAAACACCTCCACCTCTACCTTTCCTTCAAGGCTAGCACTTCAAACTGGGCCCATGCATGACTACGCACACGTGTCATCAACTCGCTAACTCATTATACATAATTCTCGAGCACCTTTCCACAGCGAGCTAGCGATGATCATTGATCTTACTTTAATCATGTGGTAGACATTTGAAACAACCTTTAAGAACACGATGGTGGGTCCATTGCTCATTAACTCGATATAACTAATTTTTGCACATCTCTTTATAGTGAGTCAACGAGCATCATCGATCCATACTTGAACTTGTGGATAGCAATTTTACTTCAACAGTAGTGGACCACACTCACTAACTCGCTATACTTAACTTTCGAGCACTTCTTCATAGCGAGTCAATGCCACCCTTTGATCCTGGCTTGATCTCACGATCATAAGTCTTTGTACCTAGTACATGGGAAGTGGGTCCATGATATCGATGTCCATGATATGGGCCCTATAGATTTCTACCAAGCATTGGTCGAAAGTTCGACCAATGAATGGCAGAAAATGCACTAACAACGCCAACATTTTTCGACCACCGTATTCGTCAAAGTTTCGACCAACCTACTGGATGGTCAAATTTTTGACCAAAAAGTTTTCAACCAGTGCCATCTAGTTTTCCACCATGCATTGGTGAAAATTTTGACCAATGCCCCGTAGATTTCGACCAAGCATTGGTCGAAAGTTTGACCAATGAATGGCAGAAAATGGCTCAACAACCTGGACATTTTTTAACCAATGTATTGGCCAAAATTTTGATCATCCAGTATGTTTGTCAAATTTTTGACCAAAAAATTATCGACCAATTCATTGGTCAAATTTGGTCGAAGATTGGTCAAAAAATGGGTCAAAATTTTGAGCAATAAAGGTCAAAAAATGAGCCCAAATGTACTAGTGTAGTGACTAGATTCTTCTCATTCTTTATCCTATCATCTTGGATGAAGTTCCATCATGTCAGTGTAGAGCCTTTTGGTCTAGACTTGGAAATCTTCATCCTTTGATTTTTAGGGATATCTTTACATTCATAGAAACTAGCTAGGACTGTAAGGAAACTTGCAACAAAGAGTATAACCATTTCCATATAAACCATAATATATTTGAAATAAATATGCAATTAAAATCCACATGCAAGAGAATAGACAACATACCCACAAAATTGTGACACAAGATATATCCTAGGGAACCCTTATTGAGGGAAAAATCCTACCTCCAAAAGCATCCATCACAATGCATTATTCAACAAAAAAAACCATTGCAATACAACCATGGAGGCCTTCAAAGCCATAGCCACTACCAAGCAATCTATCTGAACAAACATGAATCTGCACATCCCATGCCATGCTTCCAACCTTCACAAATTCTCCCTTGGCTAACCTGTCAAGCCTCGTCTTGCTCGAATCTTTCCTTTTTGTTTTCTCCTTGTCACACTACTTCCCAACAACTACCCTTGTGGCTACTTATACAATAGCAAGTCCCACAAAACCACTAAGTGGTATTACATAAACCATGTGCTACCTAACCCACTAACTCTACATTTAATATTAGACATTTAATTCTTTACCCCAATATTAAATAATTACATAAAATATTATCACAATGTTACAATACAACTCATCAAGTATATTCCATGGGAATCTTAATATGTTGGACGTCCATCTAGGTGCTCCTAGATACAACATTAAATAATAAAATAAAATAATAAAATTTAAGCAATATTATGCAATGTGTGCAACAACCATTATCTCAACAATCTCTCACTTGTTGTATACATTGCTTAGGTTTAATCCGTAGCCACATAAAAGAACAAGGGAATAATCCCCCCCAACACATCCACCATCATGGATCAGTGTACACCATGTGTTCCATCATGGTACCCATAGCAAAATCAAAGTTTCCAACATCTCAAACATGAATGAAGCCACCTCCTATTATGCCATTGCCACTAGACATACATAGAAGCCATCCAAAGAGAAAGCCAGTCAATCTGTCGCATTAGAAGATCATAAAATCTTGTACCAACTAAAATGTCAAGCACAAAAAACTGATCTAAAGGTAATCACATGTATCTGTAGTTGTCAAAATATCCATAGCTGAAATAGCACCCATAGCAATTGTCAAACCCATCAACCTATCGATACCTTCATAGGTATACCAAGTGAATCTCACATCACCGACATATCTAATCTATAACTTGTAATCAAAAGCCTCAAGAGCAATACCTACCACATATATACCAAGAAGCTCCCACTGCAAAAGATAATGTCAAATCTATAACCAATCCACTCACAACATCTCAAAGAAGTGAATCCATGTAGTCTCAAGGACATCCACAACACATAAATTAATAACCTGCAACAACTCTCATAACAAGTCTCCAACACTCTCCCAAGCTCTCCACAACCAATAGAGGAAAGCAATAAAGGAATAACCATGTCACCTCTCACATGACATTCATGAGCACAAACTAGTGATCAAAATCTCTAACCAATCTCAAATCCAATGTAAGTAAAATCGAACATCCATGAAGATAATCAAGACCAAAGAGAAATTATGCAAATCATAACATGTATCATGTCCTTCTACACACACCTCTAGATGTAAACTGTGCAAATATTATCTCCTCCATACAACCCCAACAAGAAGCCTCAACAATACCCAAACCATACCATCTAACTAATCATTGATGTGAGCCCCTCACACAAAGATCAAACTCATAAACCATCCCTAAACCAAGGAATATACCCAATATAAAACCATCTCTCAAACTTAAACATCATTAAGACATATGAAAATGGAGATAACCAATGCTAAACCATCTCTCAAATGAACCCTCTAGAACTAACTCATGTACCATAGCTCAAGATCTATATCCATGAAAGGAAAACATAAACAATATGATGCACTTGAGAAAAGCAATGAGCTATACCTCTCAAGTATCAAACCACCAAGTAGACCAAGAGTGGGGAAAAATAATATTCGTCAAGATATCCAAGTCTCCAACCAAGACTCATCTAAGAACAATCTCCTCTCAAGTCCTTATCAGGTGAGTGCCCCTCGAACTTCTTGCTGAAACCATCAACTATCCCAACAAACACATCTCTAATCCAAGAGAAATTAGCATCACCACTATTTCTAAGTATCTATGAGCACCTGCAACCAATCAATACATGCCAACTCCAAATACAACATAGAAATATCATGAAGTATCCAACTTATGATCAGTGTACTCAATACCAAGAAATTAAACCAATATCAATGTCAAAGTTCCAAGCATGGCCTCAGGAACATAAACATGACACCATGATCGTACCATCTCAACCAAAGAGATAACATGCTCCATATGAACATAAAATAACATGTCAAAACCCTAAACATGTATCAAAAATAGACCATGACATAAAATGAAACCATCCCAACTCCAAGGATAACATGGCAAATGAAAGTATAAACCACACCTTTACCAAGAACCTCATTAGTCCTCAAGATGAAACCATCTCTACACACCATGAAAAAAACCATCTCCACATACCATGAAGATAACCAAGAACCCCATGAGTCCTTAAGATCTAACCATCTTCACACACCATGAAGATAACAAGTGCACCATGCAAATGTTAAAGGCACTTCTACAACAACAGGATCTAAGACAAACCTTCAACATTTGTCGACACTCAATAAATATATCAATGCCAAAAATTCCCACTCAACCACGGTACAAGGTCCCCTATGGCATCATAAAATCCATCTCCTACATGAAGATCCTCTAGGTCTACACTCACAACCAAAGTGTCAGCACCAAGTGAAACCAAGATCTCCAAACCTAAGAAGATACAAACCAAACTAGGAACTAATCCTGCAATGTCACCCCATCACTGTCACAAGCTCCCACTAAACTATGTATCCAAGCTATCCATGACATCATGATGAAAAACCATCCTCTAACCATGAGAATCAACCAAGGCATCAAACCATCAAAGAACTCAAAGTGCACATCATGAGGTCCTTAAAAGAAACCAAATAACCATGATCCTCAAGCAAGAAGATATACCACCATAACCAAATCAAGAATCCAAGCCAATGAACATCAAGGATGTACCTATATATCCAATCATGTCATGCCAAAATCCATGACACCGTGATTACATCCATGAACCAGGCATTTGACTCTCAATGTGTCCAACCTATCAGCATAAAATAGTCAACCACAATCCTCTGCCATGACTGTACCTGGTAACAACATGTCATCCCTTCTACATGAAGAAAAATCAACAAATCATGTGACTTAGGGCATATACAAACCAAATCCAAGTCACTAATTTGAATATGCATCAATAATGAAAGATTAATGGGCAAAGACAACCCATAGCCAAGCCATAAATGCAATATGTAAGTATAGACCACTTACAACACTGCACAACTTGTAGGCCTAACAAGTCATAATACATATCCAAATCAAACATTGATAACCATATCATCATGAGACCAATCTGAAATATGAACTAAGTATACAATGACATTAAATCTAAAATCTCCAATGCCATAAACTCACAATGTTACCATAGTGAAAATATATCATAAACTATTCAGATCAATATATCACCAAATAAACCATGCCAAACCTACACCAAATCTAAACCAATGTGTAGAGCTCTACAAGAGCTTTTCGTTCACTACTCAAAGTCCAAAATTTGACTCCATATGCCCAAGTTAAGCCCTAATCCTTGATCAAAATAAAAAACATCTAAATTTTGTGCTCTTAAAATCTAACAAAATTTCAAAATCATAGAACCAAACCTACACCAAGTTGTAGTACTCTAAATTAGCTTTCCAATGCCTATAAGAAGTTTGAAATCCAATATCCTGAGACAAAGTTATGCTCATTTTACTTAGACAATCTTTTTACCATTTTCATTGTGATTTTTTTTGTGACGAAAACTCCAACGGGATTAAATTTGAGGGTCATCACAGGTTGAAACTGAAAACCTATTTTATTTCCTTTGAACATGGCCAAACTAAGGCATATTATATATCAAAATTTATGAAAATGTCGACCTAGATCTAATGTCGAGTTTTGTTTTTACCCAAGAGGTCATTTCTGCAAGCTACCCCCTAGAACCCTCATTTAAATGAAACATCCAAAAAAAAAAATTGATCCACAATTTCACATGCCCAAAATCTACCAACATCTTATCATAACAGCAAACCCAAAACCCTTAGATCTACAATAAACAACTCATATATCTTGCCCTTTCTTTTATCCTCTCATGCATTCCCATATATTCAATCTAGGGTTACAATAATAAAACCATAGCTCTGATACAACTTGTAAGGAAACTTACAAAAAGAATATAACCATTTCCACATAACCCATAATAGATCTGAAATAAATATGCAATTAAAATCCACATGCAAGAGAATAGACAACACACCCACAAAATTGTGACACAAGATATACCCTGAGAAACCCTCATTGAGGGAAAAACCCAACCTCCAAGAGCATCCATCACAATGCATTATTCAGCAATAAACACCATTGCAATACAACCATGGAAGCCTTCAAAGCCATAGCCACTACTAGGTAATCTATTTGAACAAACATGAATCCACACATCCCATGCCATGCTTCCAAACTTCATAAATGCTCCCTTGCCTAACCTGTCAAGCCTTGTCTTGCTTGACTCTTTCCTTTTGTCTTCTCCTTGTCATGCTACTTCCCAAAAAATACCCTTGTGGCTACTTATATAGTAGCAAGTCCCACAAAACCACTAAGTGGTATTACATAAACCATGTGCTACCTAACCCACTAACCCCACATTTAATATTGGGCATTTAATTCTTTACCCCAATATTAAATAATTACATAAAATATTATCACAATGTTACAATACAACTCATCAAGTATATCCCATAGGAATCTTTACATGTTGCACATCCATCTAGGTGCTCCTAGATAGAACATTACATAATAAAATAAAATAATAAAATTTAAGCAATATTATGCAATGTGTGCAACACCCATTATCTCAATAAGGACATCCACTCAATCCATTTCAACATCTAGATCCATCTTCCCATTGTGTGTAGGCAAGTCAAGCTTGGCATCCATGGTTCTTCTCTCTATAGATTTGAGAGTTCTCATCAACAACCTCTATTTTGCAGGGTATTCTTCTTCCTCCTACTCAAGGGGTTCTTCTTCACTCCCTTGTTCAATATCTTCAAATTTTCCACTGCCTCTATTCTTGAGTTCTTCCCTAAGCTTCTCTACTTCTTGCCTCATCAACTACATTTTTCTATCTCTTTTTTCATCATCTTCATCATCTTCTTTTTCCATGGTGTCAACAAATTTATTGGCCTAAGGGATATGAGGTATGCTCTGATACCACTTGATGCAGAGTTCTCCCTTAAACAATAAAATATGTGTAGTGTAGCCTTAGGATGCTTCCAAGCACTTCAAGACAAAGTCAAGAGAGGGATCAACACCTTGGAAATTACTTTACTTCAAAATGTAGTCCAGGCACCAAAGTTGCCCAACTAGGCTACAAAGCACAAAATCTACAAAAACTAGGTTTTCACTTGGATGTGGAACCTATGAGTTTAAGGGGAGGTGGAAAGATTCCTCACTAGTCAACCATCTCAAACAGGTGAGCTCGGTATACCTATCTAGTTCCTAAAGGCCTCAAACAACCATTTTCCCAATTAGGTCAAGGAGCCCCTTTTAGCCCTATCAACAAGGTAATTAGGACTTGGTTTGAAATTCCTCCAAATGACCCTAAAAACAAACTAGGTTTATGGATACCCTTTTGGGAGAAGTACAAGATTCCAAACTTGCAGACCTCTAGACTAGTCAAATGATGCCCTAACAATAAATGCATCAAGTTCCTTATATAAGCCTACTTGCAAGTTAGATGTTTTCCTTGGAAAATATACCAATGAGAAAAAATAAAAGGAACCATTAGGCTTCAATATCCACGATTAGGTTGACTTCATCCACTCCCCAAATTCCTGAAACACTCTAACACCTAATGTTCTACACCAAACACATAGAGATGTTTGGGCTAGGGCTTGCTAGAAAATGAAGAAGCCTTGACTTCCATCTCCCATCCTTCAAGCATGTTATATTAAAAATTCCTAAATTTCATTTTACCAAGTGGTTTGGAAATTACACAGTGAGAATGCAAGTTAGGGCCTCATTTCTAAAAGTGGCCACCAAAAGGAGGGTTTTAGTGCACCCAGGGAAGATCTTTTAATAACTTGAGTTGTAGAGCACTTCAGACCCTCAGATCAATTGCATTGATTAGGTAGGATGTTTATGATTATATAATGATAGGTTTTTCGCACGTGTCAATATGTACATGTCCGTACACCTAGAAATTGCAACATTTTACAAGGAAAAATGGGATATTTATTTGATTTTAAAAGAAAAATTATATTATCTAACTTCCATCCATCTAAAAGGGATATTTTAAGTCCTTCCCTAGACATACCAACCAAAATTCAAGGGTTGTGACCATTGGGGGAAGTTTTAACAAAAGCTAACAACTTTTTGCAAAAGTTGTCAAGCAACTTTTTGTTGCATTTAGCAATTTTTTGCAATTTTCACAATTTGTGCAATCTAACCCTTCTAGGACTTTTTCCTTGTACCCTAGAGGAATATAATATGTTTAAGAAAACCTAAAGACATTCCTATCCTATTCTAGATCTAAGAAATGCCTCTTGACCATAGTCAAAACCCATCATTTATAAAGTACCAAATGGGGACTAGGTCTTACAATTAGGCTCAAAATATTTAATACCTATGGTGATCCTATTAAAAATGTCTCTTAGGATTTAAATTCACTTGAGTATAACTCATGAAGAGTTAAAAATGTAGATGTCATGGTGAATGGAGAGTTAGGTGCTTCTACATCACATAAAGGCCCTACCATTCGAGGAAATTGATTAGGCAATATAAAGATGTAGTTAAAGGTAGGAGAGAAAAAAGGAATGAAGAAAAGGAAAAGAAAGAAATAAGATCTTGAAGAAGAAAAAAAATTATGTTAAAGACACCTATTGAAAGTGCCAACTACCAGTTTTGCAACTGCTTCTTAAATTTTGATCAAAGTACAAGGAATGTTTGTAATGTAACAATATAAAATATCTTTATATTTGTTTTCCAATAAATTTTTGACATGTTTCCTTCCATATGAAGATTTTTTCAATCCTTCCTATAAAAATATTTCCAATATATGGAGTGAGGGTTCAAAGTTTGTACGATTTTAGTGTTTATGCTATTTTGCAGTCAGTCCAATTAGTCTTTGTATCAAATTTTTTGACATCTTCAAATTTTGCAGTCTAGGAATACAAATGAATCTTGAATGATAGTTTGTCATAGCTAGAGTTATTCTTGAGTTTGCACCAGCAATGTATTATCTTCAAGGAAGATTAATATGTAGGAAGGTTACACAATATCAGTGTCTCTAAATTTTTTCTTCATTTCCATGTATCTGTAATTTTAGTATTGAAATGAACAAGGTTCTTTCATTTTAATGCAACTTGGATGGGTTGTATATATTTTCATTGATTTCTTTTAATTCAAGGAGTTAAGTAAATTCTTTCATTGAATTGACAAGGTTTCTAGGTGTTAGAAATAATAGTCCACCAAGATAACTTAGAGGGGGGGGGGAGCGGGCCAGGGCCGGTGTGAGGGGGTGGAATTAGTTACCCAATAATTAAAACATTTATCAATCTTAAACAATCTTATCCATTTAACCAAACTAAACAACAACCATAACAATATGCACATAGATAATTACACCAGATATGTTAACTAGGGAAACCCTTGATTAGAGGGAAAACCCTGGTGGGAATGATGCCCATAAGATAATGTACTAATATAGATATTTCTTGTTAGAGGATGGACCTTATTAGGATTCTATTACAACATTTAGTATATATGATTCCCTATTAGGAGACTTTGAATCCTTGTTAGAAGATTCTAACCCTGTTAGGAGTTGTAGAAGATAAAAGGACCCATTGTCCAAACAACTTTTTGGGGCAAGATCACTGAACTCACTATTCAACTAATCTCTCAATTATTCCTTGCTGAATAATTGTGTGTATTGTACTTTAACTTCTTTCCTCTTTCCTATCAAGTGGACCAATCATTGTTAGACCTCGTAGACCAAGTCATGAACCTCAAATCCAAGTATCCAACTTTGGATCACACAATAAAACCTCAATAAAAAAGTTTCCTTCACCTTCACTCTATTATGCTTATCTTCACATTCTGCTCTTTTTGTTGCTTACAATAATTCATATTCTTCCATATATGATAAAGGAAAATGTCCTTCCTTTATACCAAATCCATAAAACAATTATTTCAGTCATTTTTTACACCTTCTTAATTAATTATTATAGGAGCACATTAAGAACTTGTTACACTTAGTGATAACATTAATCTTTTGCTTTGCAACATGAATAAGTTTATGTACACATAATATTATGATGAGCAATCTTAGCCATATCATCGCCAACATGTCTTCTTCACATCTTTAAATTTGGCTTCTCAGAATAAAAAATCTACTAAGAGATATAACAAGTTTACTAGAACATGCCTCTATAAACTCTATCTCAGAAAAATCTTCACCAAAAATTGCATAACTTCTTCTAGACTTAATATCTGATGCTTTTGAGGTTAGATGCATTTACTAGACACATAGTATAATCTACCTTTAACCTCACTACTAAAAGTATTCAACAATCTATCTATATCAACTTGATCTTTATTGTTGTTCTTCTATCAGATACCACTAAAAATTTCTATGTTGACATCAATGATAAAAACAGTCATGAATGTAACATGTCATCATGATAATGATCTAATCATGTTTCTACAATACTCCCCCATAGGAATATCATCAGCATTCATGCTTCCAACAATCTCCCTCTTTGACATTGATGGCAACATAGATGAAAAACATCTAGTTCCAAGAATACCAACTACAAAAGATTGTTAACCTTTCTTTTCAAATCCTATTCATCATTCATTCTCCCCATATATTGATATACCTCAAGAGTTCCAGATGACTCTGTCCATCACAGATACTCCCCCAGATGACTCTGTCCATCACAGATACTCCCTCATATAGGAAGCATCCACATTTAGTCCAGACAAACAATAGTTCTTTATTACACTAGATTGATGCACTCTTGCATCATCTACTCTAATGTAGGAAGGGGCATAACCCCTAGCATACCTTGCAAATACTCAAAAGTCTCCTTGGGAAGAGGTTTAGTGAAAATATCTACAATCTACTCTTTGGTGTTTACATGCTCCAATCTAAGTTCCTTTTCTGTAACTTTCTCTCTCAACATGCGACACTTGATAGAAATGTGTTTAGTCTTAGAATGCAACACTAGATTCTTAGACATTTATTATTCTTGTGTTGCCACAATGTCTGAAAATAGGTTCACTGAATTTTATCCTCATATCCTTTAGCATCTACTTCATCCAAACAACTTGATTACAATTTTTTGCAGCTACAACATATTTTGCTTCTGCTATACTTTGTGAGGTACAATCCTACTTCTTGCTTAGCCAAGAAACTAATCTTCCTCCAAGAAAGAAGGCTCCACCACTGGTGCTCTTTCTATCATCCATATTGCCTACCTAATCAGCATCAGCATAGACATATGGAGTGAAATCATTAGATCTATCATACCACAATCCAAACTCTAGTGTTCCTTTCAAGTATCTAAATATCCTTTTGACTACTGCATAATGTGCTTCTCTGGGATCAACTTGGAATCTTGCAACAATTCCAATAATATTTTCTATATCCAACCTTGTGTGAGTTAGATATTGCAATCCTCCAATCATAGATCTGTATTTCTTCTGCTCACCAGTAGGTGTCTCATCCTTTGTACATAACTTGTGTCCAATTACCATAGGTGTTCCAATGGGTTTACATGTTTCCAAAAAAAACCTTTTCAATAAATCTTTCAAATACTTAGTTTGAGAAATAAAATTCCTTCTTTGTCTTATATGATTTGTAATCCTAGAAAATATTTCATTTCTTCTACAAACTTGTTACTTTCATCATCATTTCCTCCAAATATGATATCATCAACAAATATTACCAGAATCATTAATCCATCATCAATTTCTTTCCAATAGAGATTACTATCTGCCACACCTTTGCTATATCCAAGGTTTTTCAAATGCTTGTCCAACCTTGAATACCAAGTTCTGGGTGCTTTCTTCAAGCCATACAATGCTTTTTTCAATCTGCATACTATGTCCTTATCTTTTGTTAAAGGACAACCTTTAGGTTGTTGTATTTATACCTCTTCTTCAAGTTCTCTATTCAAAAATGTTGACTTGACATCCATCTGATATACTTTGAATTTCTTATATGCTGCACATACTAAGAATAACCTTATTGCTTCCATTCTTTCCATAGGAGCATAATTTTCAACCTAGTATTTTCTTTCTTGCTATGAGTAACTATTACATACCAATCTTTCTTTGTTTCTTGCTACTTCACCTTGTTCATTCATCTTGTTTCTGAATACCCATTTAGTTCCTATCACATTCTTGTTTGCTAGTCTAGGGACCAATTCCCATGTCCCATTCTTTACTATCTGATCCAATTCCTCTTTCATAGCTTGCTTCCAATAGTCATCTTTACATGCTTTATCTACATTCTTAGGTTTAACTTGAAATATCAAACATAATTCTTCATTGATTCTTCTCATTTTCATCACACCTTTATCTCCACATCCGATGATCTAATCAAGTGGATGATTCTTTGTCATATTCTTACCCAAAGTAGGAATTATTATCTCAACTCTTGGCTTTGTTGAAGGTTTTGAGCTTTGTTCCCATCTTAGCTCTCCTTCATTCTACAAATCATTTTTTGTCTCAAGGAATACTTCATCAATCTCTGGTTTAGTAACAAAATCATCATCTGAATTGTAATCAACTACTCTTTCTTGTATCTTGAATTTCTCATCAACTCTTACATTTGTACTTTCAATAATAGTCTTAGTTCTCAGATTATAACATCTAAAAGCCTTGCTTTTCAATGAATAACTAAGAAACATACCTTCACCACTTCTAGCATCAAACTCACCAATATCATCATCTCTTTTGATATAACACTTACTACTAAATTTTTTGAAATACTTAACTATAGATGAGTGACCAAACCATAATTCATAAGGGGTCTTGTTTGTGTTTTTCTTGACTTTCACATTGTTCATAGTGTACAGTGTTGTATTCACAAATTCTCTTCAAAACATCTTGGTTACATCATTCTCAGCTAACATAGCTCTTGCTACTTCTATTACTAACCTATTTCTTCTCTCTGCTATTCCATTTTGTTTAGGGGTTTTTGGAGCTAATAACTGTCTTTTTTTTCCATTAGCTTCACATAAGATGTTAAACTAATTTGAAGTAAACTCTCCCCCTCTATCTAATCTTAAACATTTAATTTTCATACCTAATTTATTCTCAGCTCTATTCTTGAATATACTGAAATTATCAAATGCCTTAGATTTTTCTTTAAGAAATGCAACCCACATCATTCTAGAAAAGTCATCAACTAAAATCATGAAATACGTTTCACCATAAAATCCTTTAGTATTTGTAGGATAGCTAAGATCTATATATATAATCTCCAATTTTATTGTAGTAGCAAACTTCTTGCTGGGAAAAGAAGTTTTTTATGGTTTTCCAAAACACACTGTTTGCAAGTTGTGTTAGTAGGCTTTATAATCTTAGGAAAATCTCTAATTGCAAACATACTACTAGTCTTCACAATACTATCAAAGTTTATATGAAAAAATCTCTTATGCCATAACCAACTATCATCTACCTTTGTAACCAAACATGTCATTTCAGTAGGATTCAACTAAAATACATTACCTTTAGATTTGGTTCATGTTCCAATTACCCTTCCATCTTTGTCTTTGATCGTGCATGACTTTTCTGTGAACTGCAACTAATAACCTTTATCCACTAGTTGTCCAACACTCAGAAGATTGTATTTCAAACCATCAATAAAATATGCATCCTCAGTGTTAGTTTTACCATCAAGAGTTATAGATCCAATACCTTTAATATGACATGTTGCATTGTTTCCAACTCTGACAATGCCTCCATCGTGACTTTTGAAGTCAACAAATTTGTCCATATCACCAGTCATATGATGTGAACAACCATTGTCAATTATTCAATCAGATCTCTTTTTAACCAGTGATAACAAAGCTATTTTTTCTGGACTTTCTTCTTTAATTGCTACAAATCCTACTTCATCATCACTAGCACTTACTGCTTGTTCATCAAAATCATCTTCTTCATTTGCATACAGACAATCTACATCTCTTCTAGGTTTGAAATTTCCTTTATACATTTTCTCCTTTTAGGATACTTAGATGCATAACAACCAAATTCATTACAAGTCCAACATTTAAAGATCTTCTTACCATCCTTTTCTCTTCTTATTGGAAGGACTACTCCTTCAATTTTTCTATCCTCATCAGATCTACTACATCTAGTAAAGTCTCTTCTAACACTTGTGCTCCTTGATAAACTAGGTTCAATATCTAAGGCACTAAAAGCTATTTCTATTCTGGTCAACTCTCTGGATTGTCTGAGCTCATTGCCAACTTCTTTAAGTCTCTCAATCAATGTCTCCTTTGTGAAATCTTTGGTAAAAGATACCAACAACTCTATTTGAACTATTGACTTAAATAGTGGTGTTAAGCTCTTCAATATCTTCCATATTACCTCATCTTCTTTGGTTCCTCCTTGAGATTTGATACTTGTAGCAATTTCTAATATTCTACCTACATATGTTCTTATAGATTCATCTTCCATAATTTTAGCATCTTGAAATGCATAAATCCAACTTTTTAGCCTCAATTTCTTGGAATGTTCATCACCTTCAAAACTATTTTCCAAATCAAATGAGAAGCATCGAGTGATTTTACCTAGTTTTATTCAATTTTAGGAAGTGCAAACAATAGTGCTTCTCTAGCTCTTATGTTGCAGATGAAAGGATCTCTCTCTTCCTCAACACAAGTTTCCAAATCACTTTCTATTGGTGTAAATAATTATTCACTATTTACACTTTACTTAAGTTTACTTAGGTTAATGCATTATTTTATTATTTATTTTGTGAGACACTTAGGAGTTTGCATACTTTTATGAGTTGTCATGTTGACAACACAAAAGTAAGCAACTCTAATTCAACACATGATGTCTACAACAGTGGAGTTTACATCATTAACTAAGTTATCATGTAGACAACATAGTTATTCACACTCCTAATTTAGCACATGGTGTCTACAACATAATTTTACATGCTACACCTTTGTAGGCTTATCCCCACATCATCGCACTTACTCTTGTGCTTAATGGAGGATAACCCATATCTGGTGGACATGTGCCTAGTTGTATGACTTATCATGATGTTGATTCCTATGCATTCTAGATGCATCTCAAAGGCCTTTATATACAAGCACTCCTAGTGTACTTAAAATAACATTGAATCAAATACATATTGATATTGTGATCATATTTAGAGTTCTTTGATCTTAGGTGAATTTTACCCTAAGGGAAATTCTTACATGGTATCAGAGCTCTTGGAGAATCTCTCTTCACATAGCCATTTGAGACCATTGTTGCTTCATCACCTTGACCTAGATCCAAAGTATCGCAAAAATTAGGAGTGTCGAGCCGTAACAGACCTTGCCATTGCATCTAGAACATTGATTCGGTGAAATTCAGCTATAAATTTGCCTGCCCTAGCCAAAGTTGATCATGAGGCAAAAAAAATTTGCAAATCGACACCCAAAGGCCCAATTTGCAAGTTCAATATGGTCATTTTTTAGATCTGCAATTTAATTTTTCAGATCTAATTTTAATTTCCCTGTATTTTTGTCACAATTTTATTGCAAATTTTTGGAAATTTTTTTGCCCTTCAGGTAGCAGAGAATTTTTTTTTTTGTATAGGTACCAGGCAGTGACATCCCAACCCTACACAAGGAATATTCTATAGCATGTTTCTCCTTTATTCTAGTTTGTCGAGCACAACTTCATAATTTTTTGGCCGCTCAGTACACAGTCTAGCAGACGAAATCCTAAAATGACAGCCAAACTCCACCAGCAGCCAGCAAAAAACATAACACGGTGGCTATTTATTTGCATTCTGTAGCATCACATTTTTAAACACCCAAATGGTGTTACACGTAGGCAATGTGGGATTTTAATTCCCACTTACTGATGACTTAAAACTTCTCCTGGCAGCAAGAGATTCCCCTCCCCGTAGGTGCCTTACATTTTGGTGCCTCAATGATCGTGACAGACTTCACCAGTGACATTCAACTTCTCTGATAGTTGTTCTCCCAATTGATGCCTAAATATTTCATTAAAAAGGATATTTTGGCAACTGTAACAGTTCTCGCCGAAAACCCAGACCTGTGTCATCATTTTGTTGGTGCCCCTATCTTGCCATGTAGTGAATAGTCTCAAACTAACATGGCACATATGTCTATTTCTTGTTAGACAAAGACATCGCCATGTAGTTTGCAATCATCCATGTCTGCACCACCCCAGCCCTCCACGTGGACACAGTCCACATCATTGCAGGACACATGGCAACAACCAATTAGCCATGAGTGCACATGTATAGACACCTCGGTAGCCCCACGTCAACTGCTAACTTAGCAGTCATATGCTTTCCACATGTACTAGACCGTATAGACACTTGGACACCCATACGACACATCAACAATTTTTACCGTATGGTCGTTCCATGTCACCCAGGGTGGATTTTTTGCTGATGTCAGCTAGACACAGTGTTAAATTTGACAATCATATGACCATCATTCCAAAGCATTTTTCAACTACTATGATGGCCATATGATTGTCAAATTTAAGCTCACAATTTTCTACCCAAACCACTCTCTAGATGTAGTTTTGATTTGGCAGCCCGATTTTGAGAGGCCATAAGTTAGTCACACAGACTCCAAATCAGGTGTGATTTTTTTTGATTTTGGGTAAAATTTCTTGAACTTTTCAGTGGTGGTGTTCTATTCTAGTTTTGATGCAAGGATTTTTTAGAAATTTCCTTTTTTGGTGATTGTACCAATTCAATCCTGCATTTTGCAACTTGAAATACTCCATACGAGCTCATCTAGACACTTTTTTAGGTTATGCTTTTTTTGAAAGTGCATTATTTTTTTTCTATTTTCTATATTTGCATTTATATTCTAGTGTTGTGTGGATAAAAATATCACTTCCAACATAAGGGCCTTTTCTATATTGTAATGCTTTGATTACTTTTTAAAATTGTTGTACATCTGAGCTACAATGCTTAGCGATAAATTTGGGCCTCAAAAGGTAGTTGTAAATAGTAAAATCAAAAGTCCACTTTGTTCATTTTGACAAGTGGCATATTGTACATGCACAACATATAAAGTGCCAAAAGCATCTTTTTTGGGGGGGTCTTTTGATTGAGTGAAAGGGGGGTGTGTATTGTGTTTTTGCATCTCTCTTGTGTGCTCTTTTCCTTTTTTGCATCATGGGTTCACCTAAATGTCCACTTCTAACTTCACATAATTATTCTACATAGAAATATATTGCATGGAGTAGATTAATGGAAAAAGGTTTAAGTCTTTATGTTAATGGTACAATTCCCAAACCCATTGATGTTATAGCACTCGTTGATTGGAAAAAGCAAAAGCAAGACCAACAAGCTTTATGAATTATCAGGAATCGTGTACATAGAGATCTCTTCTTCCACATTTCTAGTTTCAAGGAATCCAAACCTACATGGGAAAAACTTGAATCATTGTATGGTAGGGTGGATGAGGAAAAGGGATTCCAAATTGAGGATGATCTACTTCTATTGGATCCAAGGAACTTTGACACAATTTAGGATTATATCAACAAAGCCAATGAGTATAGGGCACTACTTAAAGATTGTGGAAATCCCATTAAGGATGAAAAGTTGATTCATTATATCCTAAAGAGGCTACCTTCAAAGTATGTTTCCTTTGTTTTGAGTTATAACATTCACAGGTTAACTATGGGAAGTGTTATCCAGAAGCCTACATTTGATACTTTTGCAGAGATGTTGATTCTTAAAAAATCTCACTTGATAGATTTGGGATTTCTCACATCATTAAAGACCAAAGCATTGGTGGCTAGTGATGAGCACCAATCAAGTCAAGGAGGAAAAAGTTATAACAATAGCAAGAAGAAGCAGTGGAAGTAGAAATCACAATCTGAGACACAACAATCATCCTCACAACAAGTAGGTTCTTCTTCCAATAAGAGGGGAAATAGTGAAAAGAAGGATAATTTTTTTTGTGCATAATACAAAAAGCCAAATCATGATGAGCATCTTTGCAAGACTAAGAGAATCGATGAGTTAGAAAACCTACTCAAGAAGAAAAAAATTCAAGTGCCAGGTACTTCCAAGGATTCAAATCCAACCTCTTCAAAGGGAAAAGGGCAAGCACTTAAGGAAAACACAAGTTCTTCATCAGAATGGATTCTTGACTCAGGTGTCTCCTATCATATAGGTTCTTCAAAGGGATATTTTTCTTCATTGAAGCAGTCATAGCTACTGCACATCTTTGTGGGAGATGATATTAAAATGGAAGTTGAAGGAAAAGGACATGTGGAGATGGAAAATTGGGAATTCAAAAACGTTCTCTATGTTCCAAACCTAAGCTCTAATCTCCTCTCAATTTACCAAATCACTCACCTCGGAGATGGCAAAAAAGCTGAGTTCATTCCAGATTTAGTAATGGTACAAAGTCTAAAAGATGATTCATTGGTTATAGTGGGGAAACTCAATCATGATAGGAGGCTTTATTCCTTCTCTCACTTTGTGCCTAAGTCTCCTTCTCAAGCCTTGTTGACTCAATCTAATTCACAAATCAAACTATGGCATAAGCGGTTTGGTCATTTTGCCTTATGTTATCTTCAACAACTTTTCTCAAAACACATGGTCAAAGGTCTACCTAACATCAACTTTTCTATAGGTGTGTTCATCATGTTTAGTGGATATGCATCTAGAGGAGAAGTTTGATAAAGGGAAGTCTTTAAGAGCTCTAATTGTTCTTCAGTTAGTTCACATGATATTAGCAAGTACTTTTGTAGTAACATCACTTAGCCAGGGTTGCTACATCCTTACTTTCATTGATGAATTTTCACACTTCACATGGTTCTACTTCCTTCATCATAAGAATGAAGTGTTGGACAAGCTTCAAGCCTTCAAGATTCACGTTGAACAAAAATCAAGGAAATTCATCAAGGTTCTTCAGATGGACAATGAAAGCAGATATGTGGATAAAAGACTTAAAGAATTTTGCAAACTTGAGGGAATTGATCTTCAAAATTCACTAGAATTCAGTCTACACAAGATAGATGTTACAGCTATGAGGATTAGAACTCTTAATTTCATGGCAAGTTACATGATTAGAGCCAAGTCTCTTGATCCTACACTTGAAGTCAAAGCCATTAGCAGTGCTAATCACATACTTAATAGGTCTCCTCATAATGCCCTAGATGGGAAGACTCCTTTTGAGGCATGGTGTGGTAGAAAACTAATTGTGAGTCACTTTAGAGCCTTTGATTGTCTAGCATGGGCAAACTTATCTTCCAGGGGATGCAAGGCACTAGCACCTAGGACTTGTACTTTCATCGGATATGAAGATACTCCTAAGGCATATAGACTTATGGATCCTGAGACACATGAGATCTTTGTGGAGAAGGATGTACACTTTGAGGAAAGTTCACCCAACTTATCCTCTAATCCTCTCCACTCTTCATACACTGTGGAAAATGATAGTGACACCAATGATAGTGCTTCAACAGATTTAGATATGTGGGGTTCTATCGACAATTGGAGTAAGAGGTCATGGCATCAGTATAGTCCACATGCATACATTTCCATAGTGATAGGTCCAACACAGTAGGGTACACCTTGTCTTCCAGCTTTAGTAACAGGGAATGACTACATAGCAGACATTTTAGATTTATTTGTGGAGTCACACACACAGATTTGGGAGATAGCCTTGATGATTTACATCTTCTTTTTGATGAACATGATCATTCTTTAGTTGTTGTGAGGGCTCACTTTGACCCTCATGTCCATTCTCTAAATGATCGATCTTCATAGGTTGATGTGATTGTAGATACTTATGTACAATAGTTGTAGGAGGTCTCTTTATCATCTGAGGAGACAATATGTTCTTTGGGATAGGTTCTACATTCATCCTTGATAGGGACAGTGGAATAGGTTTTAGAGGCATCAATGATCATTAGGATTCTTTCCACACAAAGCAGAAGCATCTCACTTGTACCAATGGTATTGTTTCTTCTAAAGGGAAGGAACACTATTCAAAAGTCCTAGATCAACTTCTACATTAGAGAAGCTATCACTAATCAACACTCTTCATTTTGGGGGGAGACTACCTTGTCTCTCTTTTTCTTCTCTCTTATAGGGGGGACCTTTTCCTCTTTTGGGATAGTGTTCTTCTCACATTTCTCTATTGTATATAGTTGATGTATGTCATAATGGGGGGTCTTGATTACTCCATCCATCCATGCATCTAGTTTTTTTATCTCTCTTTTTGGGGGAGGGTTTTTCCGATGAGTTTTTCCCTATTTCTTTTTTTTATGAGAGATTGCATTTCATTATGTACATGGGTGCCTAACATGGCTTAATAGTTGGGACCCATCATGCATTTCATTCTAGCTTTCGTAAGGTTAAGTGCATTACCCTAAGTTGCACTTAAGGGAGGGTGTTGGTGTAAATAATTATTCACTATTTATACTTTACTTAAGTTTACTTAGGTTAATGCATTATTTTATTATTTATTTTGTGAGACACTTAAGAGTTTGCACACTTCTATGAGTTGTCATGTTGACAACATAGAAGTAAGCAACTCTACAACACTCGAGTTTGCATCATTAATTGAGTTGTCATATAGAAAAAATAGTTATTCATGCTCCTAATTTAACACATAGTTTCTACAACATAAATTTGCATGCTACACATTTGTAGGCTTATCCTCACACCATCACACTTACTCCTGTACTTAATGGAGAATAACCCATATCTGGTAGACGTGTGCCTGGTTCTATGACTTATCATGATGTCAATTCCTATGCATTCTAGATGCATCTCAAAGGCCATTAAATACATGCACTCCTAGTGTACTTTCAATTATATTGAATTGAATACATATTGATATTTTGATCATACTCTTTCTGGTCTATTGTTGTGCTTGTGTTCCAGTTCTTTGATCTTGGGTGAATTTTTCCCTAAGGTAAATTCTTACACTTTCAACAATGATTGTCTATGCTAATTTTGTTAAGATCTAATATCCTAGACCCATACATAATAGATGTGTCTTCATCTTTTCTTTGCAGCTATCATAATTTTTTCCATTGAACATCAGACTATCTTTCCTTAACATGTTCACCATGGATCTCCCAAAGTTGTCAAACTTTATCGTCAAGGACCTGATGCTCTAATACCAATTGTTAGAAACAATAGTCGACCAAGATAACTAGGGGAGGGCGGGGGGGGGGTGTGAATTAGTTATCCAATAATTAAAACATTTATCAAACTTAAAGAATCTTATCCATTGAACCAAGTAAACAAAAACGATAACAAAATGCACATGGACAACTACACCAGATATGTTAACTAGGGAAACCCTTCATCAGAGGGAAAACCCTTGTGGAAATGATGCCCACAAGATGATGTACTAATATAAATATTCCTTGTTAAAGAATGGAATCTATCAGGAGTATATTACAACATTTAGTACATATGAGTTCCTATTAGAGACTTTGAATCTTTGTAAGAAGATCCCAACCTTGTTAGGAGTTGTAGAAGACAGAAGGACCCACTGTCCAAAAAACTTCTGGGGCAAGACCACTAAACTCACTATCCAACTAATCTCTCGACTATTCCTTGTAGAATAATTATATGTACTATACTTTAATTTCTTTCCTCTATCCTGTCAACCAAACCAATCACATTTGGACCTTGTAGACTAGGTCACTAACCTCGAATCCAAGTATCCAACTTTGGATCTCATAATAAAACCTCGGAAATGAAGTTTCCTTCATCTTCACTCTTCTCTTCTTATTTTTGTGTTATTCTCTTTTTTTTTCTTAAAATCATTCTCATTATTCCATACATGCTAAAGGAAAATATCCTTCCTTTATAACGAATCCATAAAACAATTCCCTGAGTCAGCTATTACACCACCTCGATTAATTATAATAGGACCACATTAAGAATACATTACACTTAGCGATAACATTAATCTTTTTCCTTGCAACTTGAATAACTTTCTATACACATAACATTATTATGAGAAAGCTTAGTCACATCATCACCAACATGTCTTCTTCACATCTTTAACTTCGGCTTCTCAGAATAACAACTTTGCTAAGAAATATAACAAGTATACTAGAACATGTCTCTATTACTCTATCTCAGAACAATCTTCATTGAAACTTGCATAACTTCTTCTAGACTTAAACTAGACACATAGTATAATATCCCTTTAACCTTGCTACTAAACATACTCAATGATTTGTCTTTACCAACTTGATCTTTAGTATCGTTCTTCTGTCAGATACCACAAAAAATTTCTATGGTTACATCAATGAAAAACATAGTCATGAATGTAACATATCATCATGATAATGATCTAATCATGTTTCTACAATACTCCCCCATAGGAATATCATCAACATTCATGCTTCTAACACTAGGTGTATGAGAGGGATATCATAAGAATGAAATTCAGGGTTAACTATAGATAAATTTAATTGTAAGGCAATTAAATAGGTCAATTTTTGTTGGGATACTTTGTATAGAAATTGATAAGGAACTCATCATTAGATCAAATAAAAATTGAAGAGTTTATGTGGTTGCACAAAGCATATTTTAAAAATCAAAACAATTTTTACTTTTCTGTAACAAGGAATCAAACTGCTAGTCATTACTTGTTTGTAATACTATCTCTCTGAATTATAGTTAGTTGTTGTAATCAGAAATTCATTGAGAATATAAGAAGAATTACTGACCATTATCTACTATAGGGGATAGATCTTATAGGAAGAATACAAGTGAGCACATGTTTGAAGAGAAAATCATTAAAACTAGTCACATTTCCATCCCTAAGATGCACTTGCCTTCACACTGCAGAGCCTAGAGTGTAGAGGGTCCTCTATGATTATGTTGAAGTTGGTCCAGATCTAAAGAAAATTCAGTTAAATATAGGAAATAGCTAACCCTTAGACCAAGTCTTGTTTTTTGCATCCTCGTATTGGGTTTTAGATCAAATTGGTAGTTTTAAAACACCAACACAACTAATGCACTTCCTAACACTTTCAATTTTCACTAAATCTACTTGATCTTCCTTCTTCTATGCTCGGTTCACCATGCTTCTTTCCTTTTCTTTTCTTCAAAAAGGCCACCAATTTAATAATATCGATCAACAACTACAAATTTTCTTGAACATCTCCTTAAATATTTAATCTAGTGAAGATGGGGAATAAGGGAAGCATTTATGTTGATTGGGAATAGATAGAAAACCCAAAGAAGGCTAAGAAGAAGCCTTAGGATATTCCAAGGGAAGAAGGACTCTAGTTAGGAGATCTCCCTATCAAATTGGTATCAAAGCTCAACTAATTTGGGCTAGGTGTATGTCAGAGTTCAATAGTGACTTAGTGGGTGAGACAACCATGGTGACTAATACAAAGTTGGCCAAAGAAATGACAGATAAAAAAGAGGAGAATACAAAGCTAACAGAAGAGTTAGTAGCCATAAGAGACAAGTTAGGGAAAGTGGAAGAAAATTCTAAGAAAGACAATGAAAAATTGAAAGATGATGAAGATAAGCATAAGGAAGTGAATGAAATCCTTGAACTTAGCCCACCCATGCATTATGAAACATTCCTTAGAGCCTTAAAAGAAATTAGGGGAAGGGAAATTGTAATAATACCTCTACTTAGTGGCAAGATGGATCTTGAACTAGTGATGGAGTGGATAGAAGGAATGCAAATTCACTTTTAATGTGAATGTGTTAGTGAAGCACATAAGGTGAAGGTGGCCAAGTCTAGATTGAGGGAACCAACCCTAACTTGGTGGAAATTCTCCCAAGAAGAAAGAGAAAATGAGGGTAAGAAGCCAATAACTAATTGGAAAGCTATGGTGGTCAAGATAAGAGAAACCTATTTACGAGAGGATTATGAAATCAAACTGCATAAGAAGAGACAAAACCTTAAACAAAGAGATCTTGATGTTGCTTCTTATACAAAGGATTTTCAAAAATTGTGTCTTAGATCTAAAGTGAAAGAATAAGAGAGTGTCAAGGTGAAAAGTTATTTGAGTGGTCTTAAGTGGATCATACAAGAAGAAATCATTCTTCTAACTCCTACCATTATCCATAGGTATTATCAATTGGCACCTAAGGTAAAGGAGAAGAGAAAAAAGAAGCAAGACTCAAATTCTAGAGGTAGAGGAAGAGGAAGAGACTCTAGAGGGGTTCATAGAGGGGGATTTGGTGGTAGAGGTAATGAAAATAAGAGTCAAGGTGAGTCCAATCTGACTAAATTGAGAAATAAAGTAAGTGGAAGAGGTTCTTATTTTAGAGGTAGAGGGTTTAATGGTGGTGGAAGAGGCAGATCAAGATGTTTTGGAATGGACTCACATTTTGCTAGTATGAAATGCTACAATTATGGAGAACTAGGTCACCCTTCTTATAGATGTCCTGATAAGGCATTATCTTGACAAGGTGAGAAGAATATTTCTTATGCTCAAGAAGAGGCTAGTAACACCAAGAATTCATAAGTGAATCTTGATTCAAAAAGTGGGGAGAACTTTATGTTTAGAAGGGTTTTACTCAAGGAACGTAGCAAAGAAGAACCCAAAAAAAGGAGGGTATACTTTAGAGTGAAATTTTAAATACTTGGAAAAGTTTTTAGAGTCGTTATAGACTCAAGTTCAACTAAAAATATCATATTAGAGGAGGCTAGTTAGAAGTTGAAACTTACAAAGATTCCTCATGCACATCCTTACAGTCGCCTAGTTGAATAAAGGGTAAAATGTTCTTGTTAATGAGCAAGTTTGGGTTTAGTTATCTATTAGAGGCTATTAAGGCAAGATAATTTGTGATGTTTTACCCATGGATGATTTCCATCTATTTCTAGGTAGACCATAGAAATATGATAGATATGTAGTGCACCATGTAAAGAAGAATATGTACACATTTAAGAGGATGGGGTTACCTTTAGAATTCAGTCTCTTATTGAAGAAGGAGAAGATGTATTAGGGGACCCAAGTGTTCTTCTTATGAGTGTGAAGGAGTTTTTACATGACTTAAAAGAAGAGAAAGGAGTTCATTTTTCCATAGTTGTGAAACTTAAGGAGGAAGGAAACTCAAACAAAGACCACTACCTACAGAGGTGAAAGACCTGTTGGACCAATTTGAAGACATTATCAGTGATGGGGCACCAACCACCTTACCTCCACAAAGATCTATCAACCATAAAATTGACTTTATGCTAGGGACATCATTTCCTAACAAGGATGTAGATAAGATGACACCAGATTAGAATAGAGAGATTTCAAGACAAGTCCAAGAGCTTTTAGATCAAATCAAAATTAGAAAGAGTACTAGCCCATATGTCATTTGATTTATTTTGGTACCTAAGAAAGGAGGTAAATAGATAATGTGTATTAATTCTAGGGAAATAAATATGATAACAATGAGATATAGGTTTGCCATTCCTAGAATAGAAGATTTAATGGACTATTTTGTGGGTGCTAAGTAATTTTCTAAAATAGATCTTAAAAGTGAATACCATCAAATAATAATGAAGGAAGTGAATGAGTTGAAGATAACCTTTAAAAGTACATAGGGTCTTTATGAATGGTTAGTAATGCCATTTGACCTCACTAATGCACCTAGTACATTCATGAGGCTAAAGAATGAAGTGTTAAAAGGATATGTATGATTTTTTTTGGTAGTTTAATTTGATGATATACTCATTTTTAGTAAAACAAAGGAGGAACATATAAGGCACGTAGATATTGTGTTAAGAAGACTACAAGAAGAGAAGTTAACCATCAATCTAGAGAAGAGTTAATTCTTGAAGCACGAGCTTGTTTACCTAGGCCTTGTAGTCTCACAAAGTGATTTGAAAATAGATCCAAGCAAGGTGGAAGTTGAAACAAGTGGATAAAAGAGGGTAATGAAAGGTTTGAGAAGTTGAAACAAGAAATGGCTACACAGTCTATCTTAGTGTTGTCTAGCTTTGACACATTGATAATTGTGGACTATGATGCAAGCAATATAGTTGTGGGATTATTCCTAAGTCAAGAAGAAAGACTAGTAGAATTTTTCAATGAGAGGTTGAATGAAGCTAAGTCTATGTACTCCTCTTATGACCTAATTCTTTATGCCTTAGTCCAAGTCCTTAGGAAGTGGAGGCATTGCCTTTTTCTCAAAGAGTTTGTATTTTATATAGATAATCAAGCTTTGAGTTTTATCAATACTCTAGAGAAGTTAAGTCTCAAATATATCAAGTGGATGGAGTTCCTTAAAGCCTACACATTCACTATTAAATACAAAAAGGGATAGAATAACAAGGTAGTAGATTCCCTTAGAAGAAGGTTGCTGAATGCCCAAAAAATTTAGTTGCAAAGCATAAGGATTGAAGGGTTCAAGGACCTATATGAAGGAGATGAAGACTTTTTATAAGCCTATAAGGTATGCCTTGATTTTAGTACCTATTTTCATAGTGATTTTACTCAATATATCATGAAAAAATGTTTTTTCTTTAAGGGAAATCAGTTGTGTGTACCCAAGGGGACTATTAGGGAAAACCTCATTCAAGAGAAACATAATGAGATTTTGAGTGGTCATTTTGGCCTAAACAAGACATTTGACCTAGTAAAAATGTTCTATTACTGACCAAAGATGTAGAGAGACATTAGGAGGTATGTTGAGAAATGTGTAATTTATCAGAAAGAAAAGGAGACATCATCTAATGCAGGATTGTACCAGTCATTGCCTAATCCTAATAGATCATGGGAGTGCCTTGGCATGGATTTTATATTGGGATTACTAAGGAAAAATACTAGATATGATAGTGTGTTTATGGTAGTACATAGATTTACTAAGATGAATCAATTTATACCTTATAAGACAACTCATGATGCTAGCTACATTGCTCATCTTTTCTTCAAGGAATTAGTAAGAATTCATGGCTTACCAATCTTCATAGTTTCTAAAAAAGATGTCAAATTTATGGGGCATTTTTGGAAGACATTATGGAAATGATTGGGTACAAATTTCACACATAGTTTATCTTACCATCCTCAAACAAATGGTTAGACAAAGGTGATTAAAAAAGTGCTTACAAAACTATTGAGATGCCTAACCAAGGAGTAAGGTCAAAAGTGGAATGAAGTACTTCTCCAAGCTGAATTTGCTTACAATGATAGTATAAATAGATCTACTAGAAATATTCCATTTGAGGTTACATGTGACCTTCATCCAAGAGGAGTTTGTGAACTCAAGGAGTTAAAAAATTAGGAAGAAGTTAGTGGGAATGTTGATGACTTTGCACAGTCCATGAAGAAAGTTCATGAGTAGGTCAAGAAGACTTTGATAGATGAAAACTAAAAACTAAAGACTAAGGTAGATTAGAGAAGGAAATATAAGGAAATGCATGTGTGGAAACATCTTCCTACACTAATCTCTTAAGGAAAGTATTGTGCAAATTCTTTTTAAATCCTTACAATTTCATATTCACTTTTGATAAATCAACAATATTGCAATCAACCATGAATACAAAAAATATATAGAGAAAGAAAACACAAACACAAAGATATTCCGATGGGAAAAACCTTTTGGTAAAATAACCCCACCCCTCCAAAAGCTGCACAATGTATTATCTTCAACTCATTGTTTACAACACACTTGTAGTGCAAGCTCTTTCAAGACAAAGAAGAATTATTTAGTAGCTACCAACAATACACTACTCACACACTTTGCCCTACATATAGCCCTCAAAGTGCTTATATAATGTGCTTTCCATTTTTAGGGCATCTTCTAAAGATAGCTCTTAAGGATCATAGGAGTCCCTCATAACCATTTCAGTCATGATTTCCTTAAACAATTAAATCTTCCAAAGATAGTTCATACGTGTCATAGAAATCTGTCATAATCATTTCAATCATGATCTCCTTACACAAAATTCAAGATGCTGACACATGCAAGTGGAGTGACACATCAACATGCCAACTAGACATGGACCTTCACACTTAATTACATTATTTACAAAAAATACATTTACAAAACAAAAAATAAGAATAGGAATTATCCAAGGTTGAGACACCATATTCCTAACATTCTCCCACTTGTTGAACACCTTGTAAGAGCAATAGGAACATAATAAGAACTAACCACTATAGGCCAAAAGGCCCATAAACCTCAAACACCATTTGAACTTCTCTGTGCCTACTAATTTTGTCAATGCATCTGCAACATTCTTTATAGTATCTATCTTCTCCAAATTTACCTTTCCATATTCCACCATATCTCTTACAAAATGAAAATGCACATCAATGTGCTTTGTTCTAGTATGGAAAGTTGGATTCTTTGCAAGGTAAATAGCACTCTAACTATCATATAAAATAGTAATATGTCTTGTATCAACACCACTATCAGAACACAATCTCCTAAGCCAAATGGCTTAGAAGCCCCCTCCATATGCTACCCTACCCTACCCATGTTCATCCAATAATGAGTGCCCATAGGCATGCAAATTCCCAACCCAATCCCAATGATCGTAACTTTTGGAAGTACCATAGAAAATTGGATCTCACAAGTCACCCAAAAAATGTACACACATGTACTCATGTATGGTGCACCACCATCATGAAGATCATAACACAAGGACTAGATGAGAACACAATACAAAATATCACTCAACTGAAAATAGTCTTGGGGGGACAAATTCTACATGAATCCCAATAAATAATAAAACCATACATCATGAACTCACTCAACCGGCCTCAATCTGGGAGTATGGATTTTATGTGAATCCAATGATGCAACAAGACCAAACATCATGAACTCACTCAATTGGTCTCAATCTGGGGGCATAGATTTTACATTAATCCTAGTGTCCATGAAACAAAAACAAACGTCCAAAAGAAACCATAACATCAGGTAAAAGTTACTAAATCAAACACAAAGTTGAGAGTATGGATGCATCATGCATCCCAATGTAAACATAAAAGTGAAACAATGGTCTGACTTACATCCTATGGTTAATCCAAGTCCACGATCAAACTCATGCCAAGAAAACTTGAGAAAATAAGGTGCATACAAAATGAGGTAAAAACCCCAAAAATTGAAAAACTTTGAAATTAAAATCCATTTGGTCTTTGCATACAAAAGTCACGAAAATCTAATAAAATTTGGGTTTGACCACCGTATGCAAAAATGGTCAGCATAATAGTGTGAAACCCCAAACCCCCATCCCGAAAAAAGGAAAAATGTTCATACCTGACCAACTAGGTAGAACTGGCAAATAGAAATGGAGGGGAACACTAATTCTCAACCTCCTAACAAATGGCTACCAAAAATAGAAGCTAAAACAAAGTAGAAATAATAAAATAGGAGAGCCCTACCTTATAGCCAAAAGGGAAAAATAGGAATCTGAACCATAAAATAAAAAGCCCACAGAAGTAGCTAAAAATTGCGACAATCCAAGATTTCCCTGAGCTAAATCCAAAGAGATTGATCTCACAATGATCCTTCGCCCATAGCTCCCACAATGAACAAAATAGTAAATCCTCATGAAGAGGATTTTGGGTTTTACTTTCTAACTTTTTAATTCAAAATTGAGAAGGAATTAAATGTCTTTTTTGGATACTTATTCACTTTTCGAGTGAATAATTGATTAGGGCAAATAACCAACCAACCTAGTGAAACCCTGAATTGACCCAAAAAAAAACATACTATTCCTAGAAATAGGAATTCATCTATGGAAAAGTTGCCAAAACTTAAATTCAATAAAATTAAAAGCTCAAAAACCCAAAAATCATAGAATTTCCTTAACAACCTTTGTGACAATGCAAACTTCTAAATGCATAGACATGCTCACTAGTCTAATCACATAATGCAAATGAGTTTGGATTTAATAATCACTGAAAGGATTAATTAAAAATTAAAATAAGGATATGTCAACCATACAGGGATGACATTGGTAAAATATGAATGGTTGAATCACTAACTACATGTGCCACTGCTAGGGATATAAATCTTGCATAGTAAACAACACTATCAAGTGCAATTGCAGATAATAACATAGCCAAAGTAATAAATGTATTAAATGATTAATTTAACCATTTATTCAATTACACTAAAATAGTCCATTTACATTACTCACATTTACATATAGCATAATGAAGCAAGAATGAAGTAAACAACTATAGCATTAAATCCATCACATAACATAATTAGAGATATGTCCAAATACCGAATAACTATATATCATCATAAAACATACTGTCATCTCAAAATGGCATCATCATGGAAATATGATCAACTAAACAACATAGTAGTCTAACATCTATGATACTAAAATTAATGTATAACATATGACCCTCGGGTCATCTCAAATGTAAAACATAACATAAGTAACAAATATCTCTCAGATCAAAGCATAACAAGGTAAATATCAGCAACACATAACCAACGAATCCAACATGGACAATCCATTTCTAATTATTTAAATATTTAATAATGGTAGTTTACACAACATGAAAAGTCACTTAAAACATGAACACAGCCATAAACATGACTAACCATTGTTGTAGGAACCTAATCCAGTGTAGCATGGTAATAGTATAGGGTAATCATAGAACATCATCATGATACCACATCGATCC
This sequence comes from Cupressus sempervirens, assembly GCA_028749045.1. Taxonomy (NCBI): domain Eukaryota; kingdom Viridiplantae; phylum Streptophyta; class Pinopsida; order Cupressales; family Cupressaceae; genus Cupressus; species Cupressus sempervirens. Next base: position 33,389,067 of record CM053790.1, read on the forward strand.
TAGTAACCACTAGCACAAACCTCAATGAACCATAAATCACATCATAATCTCATAAATCAGCCATACGCATAATCAAAGCAATTGATATAATAACATAAATCCAATCACCTCAAGGGTGTGAACCATTCATGGTCCCAATCATGATCCCATATCAAGGAGAGATCAACAAAGTTGCATCCATTTGGATGACTTACAAAAGTCAAATGGGAGAGGTACTATAGGAGCAAAACTTATGTCCATGATGGAAGGGTTCTTAGGTTATAACCAAGTGGTTGTCAAAGAAACTAAGCAATATCAAACTACATTTACAACACCTTGTGGCACTTATGTTTATAGTAGAATGCCTTTTGGCTTGACAAATGTTGGTGCTACTTTCCAAAGGGCCATGGATGTAGCCTTTAAGAATATTATTGACAAATTTTTAGTAGTATACCAAGATGACTTGATAGCCTACACAAATAATGCTAATGATTAGTGTATACATTTAGAGAAGGTTTTCATTAGAACACTAAAGTTTTGGTACTTCTTTGAATCTTAGAAAATGTGCATTTGTTGTTGCAAAAGGTTAGTTGTTGGGCCATTTGGTTGGAAATGAAGGGGTTAGAATAGATCCTGAGAGGGTTGAAGCAATTGACAAGACTCAAAAACCAAAAAATGTGAAAGATATTAAATCATTTTTTGGTCAAATTAACTTTCTCAAAAAAAAATTTACAAATTTTGCTGAAATAAGTAGGCCTATCTCAAAAATGTTGAAGAAAGGGTCAGAGGTTAAATGGACGGAAGAACCAATAATGGCATTTAATGAAATGAAAAAATCCATCAAGGATGCCCGTGTTTAGAGAGCTCCTAATTATTCTAAGCCCATGCATATTTTTCATTTTCTTCTTTTCATACAGTTTTTGTTGTCCTATTATAGAAAAATGAGGAAGGATTTTAGCAACCTATTGCATTTTTTAGTAAGTCTTTGTGGGTTGTTGAGCTTAAATATGATATAAATGAGATGCAAGCATATGCCCTAGTAAATTCAATGAAGACATTTAGATGTTACTTGAGGGGAGCCATTGTGATTGTATTTGTTCCAAATGCTACAGTAAAAGATATCTTCTCTCAACAAGAAGTTTTAAGAAGAAGATGCAAATGGATAATAGGATCCAGAAGTTCAATATTTATGTGCACATTACTAAGCTTGTTGGAGGTCAAGGTCTTTGCAGGTTGTTGAGCTTAAATATGATATAAATGAGATTCAAGCATATGCCCTAGTAAAGTCAGTGAAGGCATTTAGATGTTACTTGAGGGAAGCCATTGTGATTGCATTTGTTCCAAATGCTATAGTAAAAGATATCTTCTCTAACCAAGAAGTTTCAAGAAGAAGATACACATGGATAATAGGATCTAGGAGTTCAATATTGATGTGCAAATTACTAAGCTGGTTAGAGGTCAAGGTCTTGCCAAGCTAATGGTAGAAGCTAATCTCCAAGAAAATCATATCAACTAGTTGGATGATGGTTGTAGAAGTGACATATGTGACATGGATACCTCTGAATGGTACAAAAATGTAATCTTCTTATTATAATAGATGAGAACTCTACCAGAGTTTACAAAAAATTAGAAAAGAGCTTTAAAATTTACAAGCTATTAGATATATTATTGTTAGATGCTAGTAATGGTGGAGAGACATGGAGGGTGTCCTTATAAAATGTGTAAATAAGGAACAATCAACAAAGATCCTAAGTGATATGCATGAAGGAGCATGTGGGGGGCATTATATGGCTAAAACAATAGCCCACAAGATTCTTAGATCTGGCTTCTATTGGCCTACCTTATTCAGGGATGCTCTAGAATTGGTAAGGAAATGTGATGCATGGCAATGATTCAATAGCAAACTGAAGTTTCTAGAAATTTTCCTTTAAAACTAGTAGAAGTGAAAGCACCATTCAACAATGGGGCATAGATTTCATTGGAGAAATCACTAACAAATCTAGTGGTGGGCATTCAAGGATTTTAGTTGCTACTAATTATTTTACAAATTGGGTAGAAGCAATTCCTACTAAGAATGCAGAAACTAAAGTAGTGACTAGTTACATAATGAATAACATTATTGTCAAGTTTGGATACCCACAGAAAATTGTTACTAATAATACTATGTGCTTTAGATCAGATGAATATAAAAAAAATTGCATGAAGTATGGTATTGTTGATGCTACATTATCACCTTACCATCCCCACGGTAATGGTCAAGCTAAATCCAGCAACAAAACTCTACCCAAAATCATTAAAAGGATTTTAGGAGAAAATAAAAAGGCTTGGGATTCCAAATTGCCTTTGGCATTATGGGAAAATAGGGTTATAGTGAAAAAGGCTATTGGTTGTGCACCTTTTGATCTAGTATATGGTATTCAAGCAAGATTACCTCAAAATAATTTGAATGACATGTTCAAATTCATCCAAGTATATGATAGTGATATTGTTGATGATATGCAGTTAAGAATACATGATATTTCACAATTGGATGAAACAAGGAGAGATGCATCTGCACAGAAGCTAATCTTCAATTATAGATGAAATATTTATACGACTAGAAAAGCATCAGAAAGGAAATTCCAGCCTAAAGAGATGGTATTATTATGGAATATTAGGCTTGAAGATAAGGGCAAACATGGGAAGCTTGATCCCATCTCACTTGATCCTTATTTGATTCATGGAAACAAGGGGGAAGATTCATATTATGTTAAAGAATTATTTGGTGATATTCTTGAACTTCCTATTCATGGACAGTCCTTGAAGAGGTATTTTTGCTAAAAATAATTGTTTTCCATGAACAGTAGTTTTAGGGTTTCCTATATATTTTGTATATTCTTGCAAATTTTTGTAAAGCCTTGTATAGTGTTTCTTCCTATGTCATTTCTCTCTTGGAAGTTTTCAAGAAAAAATTTGGTCAAGTATGTGGTTTGCTTCTTCTGGGGATTTTGAGCCCTCACATGAATTTGCATATTCATCGTCCCTAGATAGAGCCACTATTGGCCTAGTTGTTCACCTCCCATGATTTTATTACATTTCATAATGAAAACTAGCAGATTTAATTTTTTTTAAAGATAAGGCATGTTAAAACCCTAGATAAAATTCTAATTTTCATGAAACCCTTATCTTTATGGCCTAGCTTTCAAAAATTTTGGAAAATATTACTTTATTTTGAAAATTACATAGGAGGTGTTTTGTTTTAAGAAATTCTTTTTCCTTTTTCTGTGTTTATTTTTAAATTACTTTCCCAAAAATATTTTTTGTTATTAACCCTTGTTTTAACCATGGTTTTAACCCTGTGTTAATTCTTTAGCATTCTTAAAAATAATTTAACCATGGTAGGGTTTCCCTTTACAAACCATTGATCAAAGAAAGATCAACAATGAGCACTTTTCTGCAATTTTAACTTGCCCGACCATTCGCAAATACAGGGAAGTGCCTGCATGACACGTAGCCCATGGTAGCATCAGATCCTTAATGAGCTACAAAAGTTGGATGTGTCAGAGCAAGTTCAAAATTGTTAGATGGTTGTCAACACTCGTTGGAAAATTTGAGCCTTTTCATTGGTCAAACTAGGTGTTGGGATTACTTTTAAATAATACAACATCAAATTGTAGATTGTTTGAAAATAGATGGTAAGCGCTTTACCGCAATTTGAAGATGTGCAAATTTTATGAAATCTAGGAAAGGGCCCTGGTGACACGTGTATTTGATGAGGTCATTTTTTTATGGGCCCCTAGTTTTAAAAGGTATTGGATACAATTGGAAAATGTCAAGACACACTGGAAAAGATAACTCAATTTTATTGGTCATTATTACTGACTAGATTACAAATAGGGCAAATCTAATGGGACCATCAATCATTTGAAGATTAGTGACAAGGGCTTTCCCACTTTATGGAGATGTCTAATGTTTAATGAAAGTGTGGAAGCACCTAATTGACATGTGGATAGGTGGGGCCAATCATTCAAAGGGTTGCCTAGTCATGATGAGTTGGAACACATGCTAAAATGGCTTATACCAATTTGTTGAGTGGTTTATGTGTTTATTAAGCTGGAGGGTGACTATATCAATGGGCCCAAAATATTAAAAGTAAATGTAGAAAATTCCAAAGGATTTCATGATCGTCAATCTTAGAAAGATCAATAATTGGCACTTTTTCCTATAATCTAAAATTTCTTGAACTTTAACAAATGTGGGAAGTATCTTGTTGACATGTGGCCAGTTTCATAAAGGGTTAATGTAGTCAGTTGGGTTTCAAGCTAAGTCATCCAATTCTTGAAGATTGGCAGTTAAATTTTAAATTTCACGACACAACACAAAATATGATTGTTGAAGCATTAATTCAAATTAATGTTATTTTGTGTGAGGTTAATGTTGTAGTAAGAATTCCAATTTTCCATTATTGAACAGTAAGGTTACAGAATTCTCACAGAGCAAAGATTTTCAAAGCTAAGGGCAAAATTTTCCAAGGGTTTCAATTTACTGCTAAGCAATTTTCAAAGGAGAAAGACAACAAAATCGGTTGAGTCTCTCAGCTTTTTGGAAAATTGAGAAGTTATATTCATAGTAGGATAATTATCAAACATGCCTCCATGAAGGGATTTTTTAGGGAAGGTAGATTATTTTAAAAGAGGTGTGCATGATAAATTATCAAACATGCCTCCATGAAGGGATTTTTTAGGGAAGGTAGATTATTTAAAAAGAGTTGTGCATGATGATTTCCTAGAGCAAATGCAACAATCCATGAATGAGATTGCTAGGGGAAAAGAGTTTATTCCAAAGAACCCTAGGTTATTGGTCAATGATGGTTTTTATGACAAGAAAAAGTGGTTGAGGGATGTTGAAGTATCTATTGGAGGATTAGAGATTTTCCAAAAATGGTTTGCAAAAAGAAGACTATATACTCCCTTGAATAATGTATGAGAATTTGACATAGCCAAATTAATTATCCCTAGAGTTTTCTTTGATGATGATTTTCTTGCAATAATGTCAAAGAAATATGATCCAATTACCAAGATTGTGAAGAATCATGTTGGTGATAATATTTTTAGGGCTTCACCAGAATTGATTAGAAAGTTTTTAAAGTTAAAACCTAACCATGCAATCCATGAGAAGATAGAAATGGAAGATCTCCAAGCTAGGTATAATGCACAAAGGATATATCTAAGGGGAGGACCATTATAGGAGCACTTTGTCAGAATAGGATCATTTCCCCTAGTTACATCAAACACTCTAGAGCATTTTTTGGAAAAATATTTCAACCTACAGCACGGGCATTGTATTTCTCTCTCTGCAAAATCTTTGGCATAGATGAGCAAGATCACATCCCAGGCTCCATTGTCTTCATCACTGCCCAAAATTTTCAATATGGTATGAGTTCTATTTTTTACTTTGCTACTCACTTGGTAGAAGAAATTCATACTAGGCTAATAGGTATTGCAAAGGCTAAAGTTAATAAGCACTTTTTATAGTACTCTAAGCTAATGTACATATGTTTGTACAAGGGACTTACCTTTTTCTCTAGAGAAATGAAGTTGGAGTTGGAGAGAGAGGGAAAAAAGCTCCCTATCCAATTATGGAGTCTAGATATGACATGGGAGGTGACTGATGCTAGTTTTGTCAAATTTGACAGGTATTTTGTTTCTAGGCTTAGAATGTTGTTAATAGAGGTTAGCCCTAGAATACCACAACCTCTTCTAAAATTGATTAGACCAAAAGATCATGGTAAAGGTTTGATGGTGAGTCACAATTGGGGAAACATCATCCCACATGCAGTGTCTACTATTTTTAGAGTTTATGGTTTTCTTGGAAAACCACATGTGCTACCCTATCAAGTGTCTCTGAAAGTAGGGATTGTTGAGCTTCTATGGCAGATAGGATCACTAGAGGAAAGAAAATTGTTGGGAAAATCTAAAGGTGCCTTTCTTTCCCCAAATTACTATTGTGCACAACTTTTTTTTGTCAAGAAGGGATGGAGGCACTTGGAGAAATTTTTAGACAAATATCAAATGGTTCAATCCCATGCCCATTTTATAGATTCAAAGGGATTTTATGACCTTTTTAGAGAAAGAACTAAAGCCAAAGATCATAAGAAAATGGTATACTTTCTGGAGGGCATAGTTAGAAATAAATTATGGTTACAATAGTAGGAGCTTAGGAAAGAGAAGTGGAAAGTATACAACAAAATCCTGGATTTTATAAATTCTTTTGAGCCAAACTATAACCCCTAGCTAATAGAAAATATTGGGGTATGAAAGTAGCTATGATTATGGATAACTTTGCAAGGATTATGCAAACTTTAAATGAAAAGAAGGAAATTTTGACACAAGCATACCATGAAAAGGCCATTAAGGTGGAAAAGAAATTGGAAAGTAAAATAATTTTGAACCCAAGGTAGTACACATTGCAGCAAAGAGTCAGATACATAGTGGCTAAGAGTGTACAGTCTGTTCCTCCACATAAAAGACCAAGTTCTAAGAGCCCACCTACTAGACATGCACTTAAGAAACAAAAATTGGAGCAAGGATCATCTTCTAGAGTTGAAGAGTATTCACCAACCTAGACCTCACTCAGATAGATGATGAAATATCCTTGAGAGAATAGTTGAGACAAATAGGAGGGCAGAGGGATATTGTTGTTACAATTGTATATATAGAAGAAGGAGTACCTGAGGAACCTCCTATTCCAACACTAGATCTCACTATGGGAGATTACAGAGGCAGAGAAATAGATCATGTAATAGCATAGGCCTCTAAAAAATTTATTGATGATGCGATTTTTGTTAATTATAGAGCATTTGCTCATTTTTTATGGAGAATAAATATTGACAATTTTGAGGCCAAGTGTAAAATAATCAAAGCAGAGAAACCTAACATAAGGGACTCTAAAATTGAAGAGGAAGTCAAAGCTAATTTCATGGAAGAGTTTGCACAGATAACCCCTAAAGGAGAGAAACAATTGTTGAAAGATTCAGGAATTTTGATTTTACCTAAATGAGACATTGCAAATGCTATGATTTTTGATGCTGTAAAAAAAGAAAAAGATACTCAATTTAAAATTGAAGAAGTCTTGTAGGCCCATAAGGGATTGAAATATAGTGATGATCATCAAGCATTGGTGATATGGTCTATTGAGAAAAGGGATAAGACCAAGATGCAAGAAGCTTCAGATGTTGAACATACAGGAAACCTCATGGTCTAGAAGGAAGAAGAAGTAGATAGTGAAAATGTATCCAGAATGACTAAAGAAATGGTAGATATTGGAGTTGCTGTTGCTACAAAAGACAAGAATAAATTATTAGAGCTCAATGCTACATTTGAAGAGATGCTAAAACCATATGAGGAAAGAGGAAATAAGATACATCAATTTGAGGCTTGGGTGGCTCAAATAGATAAGCAACTTGGAAAAAGAAAAGTGGGAGAATCCAGCCAGCCCATGATTGCTTATCATCATCCTCTAGTTGAGTCCTTTAAGTCAACTCCCCTTGTAGAGCTACTAGATACTCCATAGAGACCACCATTTTATATAGCTGGGGAGTTTGAAGAGGAGAAGAGAAAAATTTGGGCATTACATGTGGAATTAAATGACCAATATGAGAACAAAATCAAAAAAAAAATCTTGTATCTGGTAGATAAGATTGACTGGCCTACATTTTATGAACAATTAGTGAAAATAATGGACATTTAGAATGAGATAAAAGGTGGTGAGGATCCTTTGAAGCCTATTATGAGTAAATGGGGTAGTAGAGATAAAGATGTCATTCTTTTGTGTGTTTCAGTCATTAGTTTGTCCTGTGAATAGATAGAAAAAACCTTTGACATGACTAACGATCTCTCTGATTTTGATGATACAAGGGTTGTAGTGTAGAAGAGAATCATAATTTGTTTCTCAAAGTATCTTGCTGAAAATTTGAACTTTTCCCCCATGCACTCAAGAAAATAGATAAAGTAAAGGACACGAAGGAGTGGGCCAAAGAATTAGATGATTTGTTATGCCTTAGAATTAATGGGGTTGTAAATGAAAAGGGGATTGCATTATGGGCACAAACAAATGAGGAAGTTGTTAGAGTTCAAATATTCTATAATTCTCTTAGGGAAGAATTTTTTGAAATAAATAAGTTAGGAGATTTTGTTTTGATGAAGCAACATGAAGTATTGAGCTTTGATTGGCTAGATGACACACTTTTTGACAAGTGGATGGTATATTTTGTACATTCAAAATAGTTAGTGCTTGGTGAAATCGATGAAGATGAGATGAACCAAGATGAGTTGCAAACAACTGATGTATTAGTTAAAGTAGAAGAAGACAAAGATAAACAATCAATTGTAGTAACAAGCATAGAGGTTCAAACTGATGACTAAGTAGTAGAAGAATCAAGTGTAATTATTAGTTTTTTAGTACATGATGACTTGGATGTAGAACCACAAGTTAAGCTCAGTTTTCAAGTATCAGAACTAGGTCCATCACAATAATCATAATCAGTGCAAATTACAAATTCCTCAGCAACAAAGAAGTACAACACAAGTGGTCCTCACAAAAGGAATATTCATGATGTAAATCATTTTTTTGCACTAAATTTTGTCTTTTATGACAGTAACTTTTGTAAATATCTTTATGTCTTAAGGAAAGCTATCATTATTCTCTAGACTTGAAGCTTGTTACATCTCATGCTATATAACTGACATCACAAGGCTAGAGAAAGGGTCTGAATTGTTATGTAATTTTTTAGTTTTTTCTACGTTTACATTCAGACCAGTTTTCTTGATGCCAATTTTGTGATGTATTTTCTCTGCAAATCTAAGAATACATTAACATTCAAATTAGATCATTTTGTCTAGTCCTAAGTTGTTCTGATTTTATTCCAATGTTATATAATTTTTAAAGAAAATTAATACAAAGATTAATTATCACCATATCTATTTTCTCTTCATCTTGTCTCCATTGTTATTGATTGGTTATCTTGAGGTTGTATGGGCAAAGCTTGTTCAATTTAATGCAACTAGGATAAGTTGTATATCAATTCACTATTGCTTTTAATTCAAAGAATTAAATAAATGCTTCAGTGATATGATAAGATTTCCATGCAAGTAAGAAGGATATGCATAAGAATGATTTTTAGGGAAAGATGTTGATCACATTGATTGTAATTTAATTAATTAGGTCAAAATAGTTGGGTAGACTATGAGTACCAATGGATGAGGCACTGGTCAATTATTTCAGCTTTTATATGAAGAGACCATGAATAAGCATCAAGAAAAATCTCAAAATCAAAATCAATTTAATAATAAATTTATGAAGAGTACCATAGCTGGTCAGTGCTTGATTGCATTTAATCTTTGTGTTTTAGTTAGTTGTTGTTACCCAGAATTACATTTAAATTTGAGAAGAATTATGACCAAACATCTGCTATAGGGGATGAATAGTGTAATAGAATGTCACTAAATGAATGCAATGTGAAGATAGTATCAATTTTTGAATCATTTTATCCCTCAGGTGCACCCGCCTTGGTTTTGCAGAGCCTAAAGAGTAGAAAATCCTTGTGATTTTGTTGAAGTTGGGTCCATATTTGATAATTCCTTAGTTGACCATAAGAAATAGTTGACCCTTAGACTAATTTTTTCTTCATCATCTTGGTATCAAGTATTTTGTTTCTTGGTAGTTTAAAAACTCCAACAAAATGGTGACTCTACTAAGGAGTTGTTCAACACATGTTTATGTGTGAAAAGTACTACAGTCTCTGATGATATAAGTATACATGTTTTGGTTTCTTTCAAGATATTATTGTGGTTATATTGGACTTTTCTAGTGACAAACCTTGAGATTTTTTTTTTAAAAAAGAGTTCCCAATATGACAGGTGTAGACTGACATATATTATCCTTATAGAAGTGTCTTATCTAGTAAGCAAGAGTTGCAGTCCCAAATTCTTTTTGATTCACTTCTTTGTGTATCAAATTTGTCTTATGTTATCCTATGATTTTGTCTCTAAGTCAAAAACATATCAGTCAAGGTTTTGAAGCTAGTTCTTACTAAGGAATAATTTCCACAAATGGAAGACAAGAGAAAAAAATACATGAGCATATACAAGAGCTAATATAGAAGTACCATTGTATACTAATTTACCTTAAGGTGGTAGGAAGAACCAAAACAAGAAGAAAGAAAACTTAAATCCTACTTGGAAACCAAGAGTTAGTGTATCAGTAAACTCTTAATAATAGCCTATGGTAGGGAGAGAATCCTCTTCATTAAGCTCTGAATCATAAACCACTAGACTTTTAGGAGGGATGTTTAGTACCCCACTACAAGAAGAACAAGCTTACCATAATAAGAATGTTTCCTCAATGGGAGATTTTTTGTGTAGACCTTTTGTGATGAAAGAGATGAATCATAGGTTGGCATATAAGAATGCTATAGAAGTCACTTTTAAACCCAAACTAGCTCCATATGTGGAAACAAACCTTGTACACCTTGATGATCATGTTGATTCAGAAGTTGTTGGCAATATTGCCAATCAGTCAAGCAAGATGAGATATGTGGTTGTCATTTATGGCAACATATGTTTTACAATTTAGTTATGGTTATTTGTGATGGAGAATTGTTAAAGTACTGGACAATGATATAGCAACACGATGAGTTCTATTGATAGAAAAATATTCCTTAAGAATATTCTCTTGTGCAATTGACTAGTGATGCATGACATCATCTTAATGATGTATGCCAGTGCACATGAATGTATAGATAATTGAGTTCAAATTATGAAGGAAATATCAATGCAGATACTTCATAGTACAAAGCATAGCATGTCAGAAAATTAAGTTGTACTACTTAAAGAATTATTACAATTATTAAGTCTTGGTGAGTTGACTCTAAGGATGAAATGAGAACCGACTAAGGAAGGATTTATCAATATGTTTGATATAAGTAAAGAACTTCATTTGTGAAGTCAAAAGAGACATATGTGATATGATATGATAATGCGAGATATGATGCAAGTTGATATATGCTTAGTTACTCCTTGTTTATGATATTGAGCAAACTAGAAGGAAGATTATCTACCGGCTACTAAAGGCTTGTATGAAGAAAAATTTGATATATCTAATCAGAAGAACTGCAAAGCACAACAAGTGATCCAATATTGTATGTATATCTATTCTTTTGAAGAACTTAATTGTATAGTTGCATGTTAGGGTAGTGGGCTCTTCTTGCACACATTTTTATATGATCTACCAACTCCTAATGGGGTTGAAGCAACTCCTAATAGGGTTGAGGCTTCTAACAGGCCTAGTCTCCTAACAAGGACTCAAGACACTAGACATTCTTCATAGACTCCTAACAGGGTCAATATCCTTAACTGGATTCTTTATATAGTGAATCATCTTGTGGGTTCTATCCCCACCAGGGTTTTCCCTTGGCCAAGGTTTCCCTAGTTAACAAAATATGGTGTTATGAGCTCTCTTTATGTATGGTGATTTATACTATTCAACATTATTGGTTTACTTTCTTATGCATGTGTTGTGGGAAAAAGTATTGAAAATACTAATTCACTCCCTGCCCCCCGCTTCTCAATATTATCTATTTCTAACAATTGGTATTAGAGTGTAGTTATTTGGAAGAGGCTTAATAGCTTGAATAAGGTCCCTATGTATATGGAATAGTTAAAGAAAAATCTTGAAGAAGCTCTTAAGCAAATTGATCTCCTTACTAATGAAAGAAATAGCCTAAAGGATAGATATGAAGATGAAAAAGCTAATATTGGTAAACTAAAAGACAAGATAGATTATCTAAAGCAAAAAGAACCTAGTGAGAAGAGTAGTGATGATGACATTGAAGATCTAATGAAAGAAAATGAGATTTTGAAACATTAGTTAAAAATAGTAGAACTCAAGCTAAGTCTTAAGAAAAATGGAGGTAAGAATGATTTTGAAATAAAAGCTAAAAATGCAGATCTAAGATCCCAGTTAAGCAAAGTAACATCTGAGTTAGAATCTATCAAGTTGGAACATGCAAAATTAGAAAAAATACAACACTATTGTGAAAAGTGAATTGACGCAAACTGAACAACAACTTGAAAAATTGTATACCAGTCATGAAAAGATTGAAGAACAAATGTCTGTACAAAGACCTAGTTATGATAAGACTAGACTTGGATTCTTTCTTGGACAATCTGCGAAGACACCTATTGAGAGAAAAGAACTTGATCCTCTTCAAGCCAAGAAAGATCTGAACATGAGTAAATCTAATGATACATCTAAAGACAATATTATACATTTTGAGAAATCTAAAGAATCTGATCAAAGTGAGAAAAACAGAGAAACAAGAAAGGAATCTCATGTTAGATGCTTTGCATGTGATGAACCTAAACATATTGAAGATGATTGCAAAGGTAAATCTTTTAAACCTATTTCAAACTTTTATTGTCATAAATTATCATGGATATGGACATAATGCAATAGATTGTAAGAAACCTAAATTTGATAATGATAATGCAAATAGTAGAATGTTTAGGAATACTAACCCTATAGGAAATAGAAGAAGATCTCACAACAATGAAAGTGGAGAAAGAAGAAATTTTTTTTGTTACAGATGTAATAATCTAGGACACATTGCAAGGAATTGCAGCACACCTAATAACCAACATAGTGAACAAAGAAGGAATGTACATGTATGTTAGTTATGTAATAACTTTGGACACACAACATGATTCTATAGAATGGATAGAAGGAACTTGAATAGGAATCAGAATTACAAAAGGAACAATAGAAGAAATGATGACAGTCTAAAGGAAGAAATGAAGCAATAGATAGAAGATTTCAAGAAAACATTTGTTAAGGAAAAATAACCTGGAAGTTCCCATATAGTTTTGAAAGAAGTACATCTTAATGCACTTGATAAGGTAGTAAAGTCACTTATTGTTTGTGACTCATCCTACCTAAATTAAGAATTCTCACTAAGACAGTGCATCAGTTAAATGAAAGTTGATGTTAGAGAAGAATACTAGAAGTTGTGTAGTTAGAAGTATATACTAGACACAGAGAGAAGTCTATAGTAAAGTGTGCATTGCTTGATATGATTGCAGTATGAGGTTATGCAGAAAATGACCTTTCTATTACACAAAGATAATATTTTGAATTTGTGGTAGATATGCATTCAATGCAAAGTACAAATTTTAAAAGATTTAAAGGATGACAATTGATTTACAAGAATCATTTTCTTGTGCAAAATCTTCAGTACAATATTGAAGAGTGATTTGAAATCTATTCTGAGTGCTGAAGAAGTTTGTAGATACGCGTGACTGTTGAAAGCCCTAAACAAAAAATTGAGGTATTTCTCCAAATTCGTTGAGCATATTTTAGTAGAACCAGCTATGGAAACACAAGAAGTGTTTGATATAAGTGATAGACCTAGATATACTTTCAAGAAACATCCATTTGTTTCTCTACTTGATGATCCCATTGAATCATTTTCATAAGTGCAAAACAAAGTTATTCATGTTGAGGACATAAGAAGTTACATTCACTATAAGATAGAAAGCATAGGAGATACTGAGATCCATAAAGAATTGGACAAAATGTGCAACAATGATTTATCATTGAAACCAAAACATGCAAACCTAGAACCACTTAACCTAGTTAAGTACATGTTCTATACATACTTTGAAAACCATGAGTGGACAAGAATTATTTTGAGAAAACTTCATGATGACCTTGTATGGTTAGGAGATTCACTTATATGCATTGATAATGACCTAATTCACAAGGTCACTAGTTTGAGCAACAAAGGATGCAATCCCGTGAACATAAAGAATGTGCATAGAACAGTTGAAACAAATCTCAACATAAGAGTTGATGGTAGAAATATGAAGGTTAACACCATTCAAGATAAAGGAGTAAGACTCCTTAGCAAAATTTTGGGTTATAAATTCAACCATGGATCTAGGTTAGATTCGATCCCAGCTAGATTTCTTCATGCAGCTTATGTGATGGCAGTAAAGGGTGAAAAAGTTAACCTATGCGATATTATCAAAACTCAGTTGTTGGATAACATAATGAAGAACAAGAAGTCTAAGAGCACGATCTTTAGGTTTGAATCCCTATTGACACATATATTCTTCTATGCAGCAAAGAAGTTTCCTAGCATTTCAAATTGGAATGGAAGCGAGTGTGCAATGAAAATTGTCACTCGAGTTTACAAATCTAAGTTAAAAACAATCAAAGACAATGATATTAATAGAATGATGAAATCATTTAAAGCTGAAGTGAAACAGAGGTATAGGATACCACCCGCACTGATAGATAAATATAGGGATGAATTGTGTTTCATGGTAGAAATAGATTTCACATGCATAGAGGTAGTAGTTCTTCGATTAAATTCCATTGAACCTATGGGTTATGAAATGAGTGCTAAACTAATTAAAGGCTACACATAGATAATTCTACATTCTAAAGTAGATTCTAGATGCCCTAGATGGGGTACATATACTGAAAAGATGAAAAAGAGGTCCAAAAAAATCTAATGGACAAGGACACCAAGAAGAAGGTAGAATCTAATTGATTCTACCTTAAAAGAATCATGGATGTCTAGAAAAGAATTTGAAGAGGTGAAAGGGATAGCCTTGGAGATGAAGGCTAGTGGTCAAACTAAAATACTAACTCCTACACCTGTTGCAATGGTCAGACCTACTATAGAGGTCATAGTTGTACAGACAAGTGTGCAAGCACCTACAGTGCCATATGTAGCAATTACACAACAGTAACCCTGAGGAAACAAAAGGAATCTGATGCAGGAGCATCCAATGGTGTAAGGGCAATCCTCTATCACCCAAAAATATGCTAGTGTTAGTTTCTATTTAAAGTTTTTTCATTTATGGATACCCATTTGGGTCAAATAAAGATTCCAACTCTCATAGTCCCACTATTGGTTTTCTGGGTTAGAGTTTTTAAGCACCTTGGGCTACATGTCAATCCAAAAAATGGGTTATTTTGTAATTGAGCCATAATTATGATGAGTTAGAGGGATGATTATATTTTTACTTTAAAACACTCCACAAAAATAATTAGGTCAAAAGGCTTTATAGTTTGAAAGTTATTACAGTTTTAAGTTGCATGGAGACCTCCTAAGAGTGCTTTCGAGTCAGATTTGAGGCATTAAATGACGTCATACAGGCCTAAAAAGGGGACAAGTGGATCTAGTCCATAAGGCTATAAAGCACTTTGAGAGCTTTCTAGAAATGTAAAAATTTCATCAATCAAAGTCTCGAATCAAAAGTTATGCCTCCTAGAAGTTGGACAATCATTTTTGGATTCTTCTAATTTTACACCGGCTTCTAACATGATTTCTTGAACCTTCTGTTTGGTGGTGGATTCCAAATGGCATATTCTAGAATGTATTCCTAGCCCTAAACCTAATTGGGGTTTATTTAAGAACATTTTTGGCATTGTAAAGGTAGTTCTTGGTGGAGTTTGAGAGAAGGTACTGTGAGGAGGATTTTTCTCCAAGATCTAACCATTGTAAGCCCATAGGGCATGTATTTGGGTCTTTTGACATGTACTAAATATAGTAGCATATTTTACTAATAATAATATTCCCCTTTTCCCCCTATTACATTCATTCTAGTTGTGGCTTGTGTCTTCATCAAGTGGTATCAGAGTAGGTTTTCTTGAGTGTGTAGACAGAGCGCTGACTATGAGACAATTTGCACCAGGACTGTGTGGTTGTGGGTTTGAGACAAGAAGATTACTCCATGAAGGGAGCATTATGGTAGGGTCAAAGTTATTACTCTTGAGGTTACAGCCCTCCAAAGACAAGTCCAAGCATTACAGGAGGAGATTTGTAGAGGGATGAATGTTGCCGAAGGTAATGAAAGTGAGGAAGAAAATGAAGAAGAAGGAAATATTGGGCTAGAAGGGGAAGGAGATGGAGAAGTCCTAAATTAGGCAGAGGAGAGGCTTTTTAGGGCCATTTCTAAGCTTGGAAAAAGACCTAAAATTGATGTCGGTATGTTTTTGGGAAGTCTAAACCCAGATGAGTTGATCAACTGGATCAATGAACTAGAGGAATATTTTGAGTATGAGGATATCGGGGACCCAGATAGGGTTAAATTTGAAAAGGCCAAAACAAAAGGCCATGCCAAAATCTATTGGCAAGAGGTTCAACTAGAAATAAATAGAAGAGGAAAGGAGAAAATCACAAGATGGAATCGCATGGTGGACAAACTAAAGAAGCAGTTCATTCCTGTTGATTACAAGCTTGATTTGTTCAAAAAAATGTAAGGGTTAAAGCAAGTAGGAAAATTTGTCTAGGAATATATAAAGGAATTTTACCGAGTTCTTATCAAGGCAGGGCATGTAGAAGTAAACAAGGAGAAGTTTGCCCATTACCTTAGTGGGTTAAGACCTAGCATTCAAGAGGAGTTAAGTATGGTTAGAATGACTAGCACTGAAGAGGCATACCAGTTTTCCTTGCAAGTTGAGGAGAAGCTAAAAAAAAGGTTTGATGGAAGGAAAAGAGGATGTGGACAAGGCGGAAGGGGCAATGGCAGGTCATTTGGAGGCTAAAATGAGAACCAAGGGAAAAATGAAGATGTGGGTACTAGCCAAAACAAGAGGAATGAGGGTTTCAACCACTCTTGTGATCAAAACTTTGGAGATCAGAGAGGAAGAGGTAGAGGATGTGGAAAATTTTTTGGAAGAGGAGGCTTCTATGGTACTTTTTTTCATAGCAATGAAGAAGGTCATTGTGCCTTTGAAAGCCCTCAATGCAAAGGAAGGACAAATAGGAGAGCTAATGGAAAAGTAAGGGTTGCTCATGTGGATGAGGATGCACAGTCATCACATTTAGAGAATTCAAAAAGAGGAGAGGTTCTAGTAAATGAAAGGGTCTTACTAAGTAGTGAGACTGAATTAGGACAAAGGAGGAGTTTGTTTCATACTAGGTGTAAGTGTGAGGGTAAATGTTATGATGTGATTGTTGATGGTGGAAGCACTAACAACTTGGTGTTAGAAGAAATGATTTGAAAGCTAAAACTCAAGAGGGAGAAACACCACAAACCTATTGGATTGCTTGGGTGAAGGACGATCATAAGGTTCTAGTTAGTGAACAATGTCTGGTGAAATTCAAGATTGGGAGTTACCATGATGAGGTTCTCTATGACATCATTCCAATGGATGTCTGCCATTTATTGTTGGGAAGGTCATGATAGTTTGATAGGCATGTTGTACATGATGGTCATGCAAATACATACTCTCTGAAAAAGGATGGATTTTTCCACAAATTGAAGCCCTTGATAAAGGAAGGTGAAAAGGTATGCATTAGTGCTAGGGTATGTCATGTTGATGGAAGAAAACTTTGGGATGACATGAAACATCAATTTATGTGTTATGCTTTGATTCCTAGAAAAGATAAGGAAGTAGTGAAATTCTACTTGAAGTTTTAGGCCTATTAAATGAGTATGGAGATGTCATCTTTGATAATGTTCCAAAAGGGTTGCCACCAGTAAGGAAAATCAGTCATCAAATAGATTTAATCCCTAGAGCTAGTTTGCCTAGCAAGGCTACTCATAGAGTGACTCCTACTGAAACTGAGGAGCTAAACAAACAAGTTCAAGAGCTATTGAGGAAAGGTTTGATTCAGGAGAGACTAAGTCCATGTGTAGTACCTACAGTGCTGGCACTAAAGAAGGATGGAGAGTGGAAAATGTATATAGACTCTTAGGCTATAAATAGAATAACCATCAAGTATTGGTTCCCTTTGCCAAGAATGGATGATCTTATGGACTGTTTGAGTGGAGCTCAGTACTTCACAAAGATAGATCTCAAGAGTGGCTATCACTAGATACAAATACGAGAGGGAGATGAGTGGAAAACTACATTCAA
This sequence comes from Cupressus sempervirens, assembly GCA_028749045.1. Classification (NCBI taxonomy): domain Eukaryota; kingdom Viridiplantae; phylum Streptophyta; class Pinopsida; order Cupressales; family Cupressaceae; genus Cupressus; species Cupressus sempervirens. The sequence continues at coordinate 33,406,956 of CM053790.1, forward strand.
GACCAAGGAGGGTCTATATGAGTGGTTAGTCATGCTCTTTGGATTGACCAACGTGCCAAGCACCTTCATGCGACTTATGAATGAGGTACTAAAGAAATTCTTGGGAAAATTTGTTATTGTCTATCTGGATAATATTTTAATTTTCAGCAAGTCTTTGGATGAAAATTTATTGTACATTTGTAGTGTCCTTGAAAGGTTGAGGGAAGAGAAATTTTTGATTAATTTGAAGAAGTGTAGCTTCATCAAAAAAGAGTTAGTCTATTTGGGGTTTGTTGTATTAGCTCAGGGTCTCAAAATGGATCCAGAGAAGGTAAAGGCCATCCTAGAATGGCCTACTCCAAGGTCTGCTACTGAGGTGAGGTCATTCCATGGTCTAGTTAGTTTTTACAAGAGATTCATTAGAAATTTCAACAACATATGTGCACCCCTGACTAAAACAATGAGGGGGGATATAAGAGAGTTAAAGTGGACTACAGTAGTTGCAAGGAGTTTTGAATTGTTGAAGACGGTGACAAAGCAACCTATGTTGGAACTTCTTGATTTCAATAAAGTGTTCTAGGTGGATTGTGATGCTAGTGGCAGTGCTATTGGGGTTGTATTGAGCCAAGAAGGTAAGCCTATTGCCTATTTTAGTGAAAAACTAAATGATGCAAAGAAGAAGTATTCTATTTATGATCATGAGTTCTATGCAATAGTTCAAGCCTTAAAAAAATGGAGGCATTATTTATTGCCAAAAGAACTTGTCTTGTATATTGATCATCAGGTACTGTAGTACCTAAATAGCCAAGGTAAATTAAATCAGAGACATTTGAAATGGGTAGAGTTCATGCAAAGCTATACATTTATGTTGAAACATAGAAGTGGAAGGTCTAATAGGGTAGCAGATGCATTGAGTAGGAGACAGTTGTTCTTGACAGTAATGCAGGTTGAAGTGGTTTGATTTGATGAACTCAGAATCTATACCCTAAAGATCATAATTTTTCTAAAGCATGGAGGGCTTGTAAAGAACTTGTTACTCTAGACATGACCAGGTGGCTAGATTATTTGATTCAGGATGGTATGTTGTTCGAGGGCAGTCAATTATGTATTCCAAGGATTTTTATGAAGGAGAACTTGATCAAGGAGAAACACAGTGGAAGAATGGTAGGATATTTTGGCTAGGATAAGACTATTGCCATTATTAGAGAACATAATTTTTGGCCTCAATTGTCATAGGATGTGAAGAAGTTTGTGTAGAGTTGTCAAGTATGTCAAGTAGCCAAAAGATTTAGTCACAGTACTAGACTTTATCAACCATTTCCTATTCCATCGAAGCCTGGGGAGGACATAAGTATGGATTTTTTTCTTGGATTGTCGAGGACACAAAGGGGTAATGATGCAGTATTTGTGGTGGTTGATAGGTTCTCCAAGATAGCACATTTCATTCCATTCCACAAGACTCATGATGCAGTACATATTTTAGATTTTTTTTTTAGAGAAGTGGTGAGACTACATGGTCTCCCAAAGAGTATTGTTTCTAACAGAGATACTAAATTTGTGGGGTATTTTTGGAGGACTGTGTGGAAGAAGGTGAGGATGGAATTGAAGTTCAGTTCTACGCATCATCCACAAACTAACAGACAAAGAAAAGTGGTGAATAGAAGTCTGGGCAATTTCCTAAGGTTTTTAGTGGGAGATAAGCCCAAGGGATGAGATTTAATTCTACCACAAGTAGAATTTTCTTACAATAATTCTATAAACAAGAGTATTGGTAGATTACCATTCCAAATTGTGTATGGGAATAGTCCAAAAACTACACCAGAGCTAAGAAAGATGGAGCAAGGGGAGAGGACGAGTGCTGAGGCAGAAGAATTTGTTGAACATGTAAAGAATCTACATGAGGAGGTACATGCACATATTACCAAGATGAACCAATAGTATAAGGCTAGGGCAGATCAAAAGAGGAGACATAAAGAGTTCTAAGTAGGGGATCTGGTTATGGTATACTTGAGGAAGGAACTCTTTCCAATGGGTACCTACAACAAGCTGAAGATGAAGAAATTTGGTACCTACAAAATTTTGAAGAAACATGACTCAGGAAATGCATATGAGGTGGATTTGCTAGATGGGATTCACATTTCTCCTATCTTCAATATTGCAGACTTAACAGAATATCATGATGATGGTGCAGATGAGGGGTTGATGCTGGAGCCATGTCCAATTCCTACTTCAGTGAAGGAAGAGATTGAAGACATTCTAGATAGTCACATGGGCCAAAGTACTAGAAATAGGTAGTATGAAGAATACCTAGTGAAGTGGAAAGGATGACCAATAGAAGACTAAACTTGGATATCCGCAATGGAGGTTGCTCATTTGGGTTTTCCTCTACCAGTTGTAAAGTGATAGGGTCACTTTTTAATCTACCCTCTATAGCCTTATGGACAAATTTTGCTTGTCCCCAATTTTTTGGGCCTGTATGAGGTCATTTAATGCCTCAAATCTGACTCAGATGCACTCTTAGGAGGTCTCCAGGCAACTTAAAACTGCAATAACTTTCAAACCATAAAGCCTTTTGACTTGATTCTTCTTCTAGAGTGTTTTAATTTAAAAATATAATCATCCCTCCAACTTAAACCCTCTAACTCATCTTAACTATGGCTCAATTACAAAATAACCCATTTTCTACATTGACATGTATCGCAAGGTGCTTAAAAACTCTAACCCTAAAAACCAATAGTGGAAATATGTGAGTTGGAATCTTTATTTCACCCAAATGGGTATCCATAAATGAAAACACTTTAAACTAAAAATAAAACTAATCATATTTTTGGGTGATGCAGGATTGCCCTTACACCACTGGATGCTCCTACATCAGAATTAGTGGAAAAGAAAATAGAGGAAGCACCTATGCCAAGAAAGTCTACAAGACTTGAGAAGAAAAAACTCATGCAGACACCCTCTCTTGAGAAAAAAGTTAAGGAAACATTAAGTGGACCGAGTAAGAGGAGGAAAACCTTGCAGATTAGTTCCTCAGAATTTGAAGAAGACACTGGTGATAGACTAGTAGAGTCTGTAGAACAGGAAGTAAAGACTTTAGCAGGAAGGAGAGCATGGAAACCTAAGGTAAAAAATCCCTAACATGCAAATCATTAATGACAAAAATTTTGTGCAATTGAATAAGTACTATGACTTGTACAATAATATGGATAGGAGACAGCTAGAGAATGTTGTAGTTAGAAATATGATTCTAAAAGATAAAATATTTGACAACATAAAAGGTCAAATTCTTGAGGATTTGTGTAATAGATTGAGAAATAGAAAGAGTACAGTAATTGAGGAAGAAAAAAAAAAAAAGGATAAATATGGTGAAAAAGCTATGTATAGTAAATAATGAAGAAGAGTTAGGAGAAATTTTGAAAGGTATAGCACCCTTGTTGAGGAATAAGAAAGGATCCATTCTTCTTATGGGAGGAAATTATGAAGAAGTTAATATGGAAACCAAAAAGGCGATAGTCACATACATGTCTACTTTGCCTAAGGAGATTGAGAATAGTGTGCAGTCAAGGGGGACAAGCCTCGCTGTGGCAGCAACCAGTCCTTCTCATAGTTTTAAGCAACAAGCTAAGGCTTCAATTTCAAGTGATTCACCACAACACATTACTATTGATAGTGAATCCATGCAAGTGGATAGCACTAATATAATAGTGGACAGAACTGAAGATCCATTCAAAGATTTTGGCCCTGACATTGTTGGCAATATCATTGACTATAACAACTCTACTGATGAAGACAAAGAAGAAGAGTTAGAGAAAAAGAAAGAAGATATATTTGCTGAGAAGAAATTTGAAGCTATGTTAGCAAGCACTGAGGTAGCTACTACAAGTACACCTATAGCCACAATGATAGTGACACCCTCTACACCACCTACATAGGCAGCAGTGGTCATCACAGTAGTACAATCAGATGATGAAGTTGAAGCACAAAACCTTATATCTTCTTTGAAAAGAAGAAATCAATAAAGTCAATTGAGAATACTTTAACTTCAGTTTTGGATAGATTAGAAAAGATAGTAAGTTTTGTGGATACATTTATAGACATTCAACAGAGAGCAACAATTTTGTGTGAAACCTTTGACAATGAGTTTACAAAGCTTACTAATGTTGTTGCAGTGCAAGCACAAACTAAGCATGATGCTAGTCTTCTTACTACTATGTGTATAAATATATGGAGTTATATAGAAACATTAAATATACATATTAAGGTATTGAGACAGAGTATGGAGGAAGGGAAGCATATTTATCCTAAGTGAAACCTGGCATACCTTCACTTTCACAGTTTTGATGAGAAGATCCAAGGAAAGATAACTGAGTTATAGACTCTTACTGATAATTTTCTCAAATGAGATCATAAGTTAGAGAACTTTGAACATACAATGGAAGTAATTCATGATAGCATCTAGGGTATACAAGTACAAAAAGAGCAAGCCCTAAAAATATTTTCACTTTTGAGAGATCACTTATCCACACAGATTACATTATTAAGAATCAGTTGGAGGAATGCTTTGTAGCTAAAACTTCATATGAAAAGTTTGTGGTTATAGACTTGAATGCAGTAGAGTTGGCTGCATATACCTTATGTATGCTAATAAGTGTGTCAGATGCACTGAAAGAGAATTGGAAGAAGCACATTGCGCAGTTGGAGACTAACATTAGTGATTACTTTTCCAGATTGATGCAGCTTTAGATTTTGACAGGATTTTCTTTTGTTGACACCTTTTTCATTGATGTCAAAGGTAGAGATATAAGGAAAATTGTAATTATAAATTGTATAGTTGTATTTTGAAGTATAGCAATAAGCTTTGCTTCAAGCAAGCTTTGTAATCGGAGTTATAAGGGATGTAATCTTTTTCTTAAAACATGAATATAATGTTTTGACTATGTTATGTATGTTTATTTACTTTGATTAGTATGACAATGTTTTTGGGACTTAGCCAATTGTCCCAAAATGTTGCCATCAATGCCAAAGGGGGAGATTGTTGGCAATATGGCCAATCAGTCAAGTAAGATGAGATATAGGGTTGTCATTTATGGAAACATATGCTTTACAATTTAGTTATGATTATTTGTGATTGAAAATTGTCTAAGTATTGGAAAATGATACAACAACACAATGAATTCTATTGATAGCACAATATTCTCTTGCGCAATTGACTAGTGATGCATGACATCATCCTAATGATGCATACCAGTGCACGTGCATGTATAGATAATTGAGTTCAAATTATGAAGGAAATATTGATGCAAATACTTCATAGTACAAAACAGAGCATGTCAGCGAATCGAGTTGTATGACTTAAAGAATTATTCTAATTATTAAGTCTTGATGAGCTGACTCTAAGGATGATATGGGAGCTAACTACAGAAGGATTTATCAATATGTATGATATAAGTAAAGAACTTCATTTGTAAAGTTAGAAGAGACATATGTGATATGACATGATAATGCAAGATATGATGTAAGTTGATATATGTGTAGTTACTCCTTGTTTTTGACATTGAGCAAACTAGAGGGAAGATTATCTACAAGCTACTGAAGGCTTGTATGAAGAAAATTCTGATATATATAATTAGAAGAATTGCGGAGCATAGTAAGTGATCCAATATTGTATGTATATCTATTCTTTTGAAGAACTTAGTTGCATAGTTGCATGTTAGGGTAGTGGGCTCTTCTTGCACACATTTGTATATAATCTACAAACTCCTAATACAGTTGAAGAAACTCCTAACAGGGTTGAGGCTTCTAGCAAGGCCTAGTCTCCTAACAGGGACTCAAGACACTATACATTCTTCATGGACTCCTAAGAAGGTCAATATCCTTAACTAGATTCTTTATATAGTGAATCATCTTGTGGGTTCTATCCCCACCAAGGTTTTCCATTGGCCAGGGTTTCCCTAGTTAACAAAATATGGTATTATGAGCTCTCTTTTTGTATGGTTATTTATACTATTCAACATTATTGGTTTACTTTCTTATGCATATGGGAAAGTAATTAGTATTATCCAACTGTGGACAAAAGTATTGAAAATACTGATTCACACCCCACCCCCCCTCTCAGTATTATCTATTTCTAATAGAAGCAACCTCTATTGATCCTAAAGAAGTATACTTAGAGATAGAAGTTCTTAGGAAATGGGTTGCAGAAGAGGATGCCAAAGTGCATCCATTTGGAGAAAGAGAAAGAGTAGGTCACCTTGAATTCTCTCATTGATAGAGATAATTTGCTTAGGAGGATGGATACCTTGAAAGAATAGAACAAGAAATTAGAAGAAAGGACTTCAATTCTACATGATGATGTTTTTGGAGATGTGGATAATTTGAAATCCAAGGTTCTAGAACAAGAAAAACTCCTAAGTCAAAGACAATAACTTATTATAGCTTAGGTTAAATCCTACAAGCCTACTCAGCCAAAATTCATAGATCTAACTATTAAACAAGTTGATAAGAATAAACAAAAGGTTATAGGAATCCAAATCAATGAACCTTAAGCTACCCCTAATAAGCCAACAAATATTCCTATGTTTATGTCCAAACTTGATCTAGGGTTAGAATAGGCTAGAAAACAGAAAGAAGATTTAGCCAAGGAGTTGAGAAAGTGGAAAATGAAGCACAAGCAACTGAAACTAGAAGGAAAATTCAGTTCATAAAATCCAATTTTTCTTTGGCTTCATGTCCCAATATGTCCACCTTAGCTACAACTTTCGTTTCCACTTGTGGATCAGCAATCCTTAACTAAAATGTGTCTCAATCTACCCTTGCTTCATCATCTACCAGAGGTTAAGGAAGAGATGTGTGTGATGAATTAAGTATGAATGTGATTAATGGTTGAAGTAGTAGAAGTTTTGTAGATCCTAATTCAACCACTCCCCCCCCTCTCAACATCTTACTTTCCCTATTATATTTCCAGCATCTTATATCTTATATGGAGTTATGGTTGAGCATATCCTCTTTTATGTTTTGCAATATACATATGCATGATATTCTATGAAAAAAAATTGATGGATATTTAATCATATGGTAATTGAATGTGCATTTTATATTTTCTTAGGATGTATTATTTTTTTTCTCTATTCAACATTGATGATACATGCCAGTGATTAAAGAAATTTATCCATTAAGTCACTGAAATCAATTTCATAGAATCAATCTTGTAGTAGTAAGGAAAACCTTACAATCTATCTACAAATAAAAGATCATAAAAATCAAGATAAAGCCGAGTCTAAAGGAGTTTTCTTAAATCTAAGAAAATAGGAAGTAGTAGGAATTCAATTCATTTATTGAAATAATCTTTGTTCCACACTTTTAGAATGATCATTCTTGTATTTCCTAGGATGAAATAATTGTATTCACTTATTCATTTGGTGATATTAGTTAGACATTTGTTTCCTTTATAAATAATCTCTTCTCCCCTATTTAATAGAAAATGGCAACAATGGTTTTTGAGCAATAACTTGAACACTATGCAACCAAGATTTATATGTGCATGGTTGTAGCACCACTTATTTTCTCATGAATAAAATGATGTTTTGAAGATCCATTATGTGTAGTTAAATTTTAGACACTCCTATAAGGAGGCCCACTTAGAGAGTCATCCTTAGTAGTATAGCTTCTTTCCTGTAGTAGAAGCAATTTCCATTCCAATTGTCACATGTTGTTGTGCGAAAAGAAGATAGAGTAGTTCTAGTCCATCTTCACCACAACTCGGTTCACAATAATGATGGGATTTAGTTTGTTATTTTAGATCAAAAAATTTATTAGTTAAATTATTTTCTTGAGAATTTATCTCCTATAACCATAGAACATATTTCATTTCTAAGTATTACATGTAACCATAGAAAGTAGCATGGTTCAAGTTGGTTCCTAGTGCATATATAGTGGAATCCCATTTCAAGTAAATGTCCCTAGGTATGATGATTAAGCAAGTCTTCACAAAGGAAAGATATATACTTAACAAGGATATTTTATCCTTGATTTAGGTAGTATGAATAATTATTAATCCTACTATGAATCCTAGCATCACCCTTAACAACCCCACCAAAATTGAGTTTCATCCAGCCCCACTCAACCAAATCCCATTTAACCACCTCTATCTTTCTTCCTTGGATTTCATTATTATCCTACTTGTTTACAAACCCAATTCTAATTCCTAGTCATTTTATTTGAATCTTTTTATCATCCATATTATAGGGAACACTTAGGTTAAGATGTGAAATAATATCACTCATCACTTCTTTGATTGAAAAAATAATTCTCTCTTCGACTGTATCTAGAGGATCCACCTTATTGCTAAGTATCCTTTAGCTATGCTCCTTTCAAAGTTCCCATATCACAATTTAGGGATTTATTTCTATACTTTAGATGAAACCAACCTTATCTGATAAATTTGATAACTTATAAAAACCTTCTTCATATTGTTGTGTAGTGGCCCTACCCATCTTAACATGGACTTCACCATCTCCCTTTTTTTTGGCAAATTAACATTGAAGTAAGAAAAGGTCAGCATCTTCCACATAATACACACTTAGTCAGTCTAATAAAACAATACTTATTCTTTTGTTCACCTGTCAAAATCCTTCCTTGGATAGGTAACCATGTAAAGGATGCAACCTTGGGTAGACAATCTCTCCCTGAACATAATTTTATCAGTCATCCTAATAGATTATTAACATTGTCCAACATCTAATATCCTAACTTAGCTAAACATTTACCACTTTTAACTATGCACAAAATTGAATTATTATCATTTCTTGTCATCAGTAAATCCCTAGTTTGAATAAAATTCTACACTAAGGATAATTGTTTGTAATTCCCCACCCAGAGATCCTTGGAACAAGGACAAATAAAAGCCAATACATTTTTTTTTAAAGTATCAAGCATGGATTCAAACAAAATCAACATGTAACTGATCAAAAGATCACATTGGAAGACTTAATCAAACAATCCAAGAAACCAATGATCTCCAAGCATCACTACTACCAATGAATTCAACAACCAACTATGAAAGTCAAAAAAACAAGTACAATTAATCTCCAAACTATCAAGACCTAGGAAGGGGCACAACCCAATACGAATGTATCCAAAACATCATTCAAAACATGTCGAACAAGTCTTAAAATACTTATTGTTTGCCCAAGAAACTTTTTGTATTGAACCATGTGACACTTTTCCAGTATCATATGATATTGTACACTACTACAAGGCGATACTTTACCAATATTGTGTGAGACTTCTTACAACTACCATGTGATACTTTCTAATATCACACAATATACTTTCCTATTACCATGTGATATTTTTCAAGTATCACATGATATCCTTAGCTACTACCATATGATAATTTCCAATATCACACAATGTTTATCCCTATAGCCATGTGATGCCCAATGTTGAACCAATATCGCCCAGGTTTACAAGAAAAAATCCCAATGATCAATATAGAAGGAAAATAGAGTTAGAACCTCTACGCTGGGGAGTACTAGAACCACTTTAGTCAAGGCGCAATAAAGGATATCAAATAATTCTAACATCTAATCCATAGCATCTAATGTAATCATGTGGAAAGCAATATCACAATGAGAATACATGAGCACAAATCAAATATCACAAGAAAGAAATCACAAGCAATGAAGTCACAAAACTAAAAAGAACCATGCTCATTTCCTCCCAACCATAATGGCATCATGAGACCTCAAAGGCCCTAGCCATCCCCCAAGCATGAATCTCAAATTGCCAACAAGATAGTTGGAGTTATCTCATGAGATCATTCTTACCAATAATAATCAACTAACATCATAAGAACAAGTACATCCAACATGCTAATCTCCCAATAGCATCACTAATCCAAAGTAGTGGTAAGAAACATCATCTAGAAATATGATACAATATCATGGTAAAGGAATGAATAAAGTAACATATTAATCATCATCTAAATATGATATCAAATACATCCAAAGTAAAACATAAATCACTAGAGAACATACTCTAGATACACCAAAGTACCAAGTGAATATCCAACATCGGCCTCAAACTAGAAATAGACCATCTTTGTACACCAGTCCCTAGTAGTGGTATAGGTAGCTACACCTTCCAACCACATTGTATCCATAGGCCCACTCCTGATGTGCTGATGGAGATAATGATCTGACCAAAAATACACAACACAATCATCCATCCATGGCTAACACTCATGCTAAGTAGTACAGAGGGCTAAAACCAAGATCATGAGACAATGCAATACAAGAGGTATTGGTTAGACACTCTATGGGTCTACTATGTAGGGACTTTGGTGGAAAGTAGATCACTTGACATTACAGAGCCCAAGCTAAACATCATAGGGAAACTCTCCTTGGAGAGGTCATCGTTTTGTATCCCTAAATGAACCATGCAAATACTTGGCCCTTGGATAAACCAAATGGGCACATACCTTCAAAATAGTCATACAAGTACATAATTTTTTTTATTATCTTAGTTTAATTACCCATGAATTTTTTTAGTTATCACTTATTAGAAACTTCTTCACATCAACCTTTTTGGGAACATGACCCAAGGTTATGAGAGAAGCCCCTCCACTAGTCTACCCTACATACCCATACCCATCACATGATGAGTGCCCATAGGAAATGTAGTTTCCCAACCCAACCCTAATGAACATAGCTCAACCAAAAGAAATCGAAAGTTTGGATCTTGCAAGAACTCGACCAATGCATGTTCATGTGCTCGTGTGTGGGCACACCAACTACAAAAAGATCATAAACAACAAGGGATGGATGAGAAATAATCAAAATACCAAGTAAAACAAGATCACTCAACTGGCCTATATCTAGGAGTACGGATTCTACATGAATTCCAATGAACAATAAATAACCAAGCATCATGAACTCACTGAACTGGCCCAAATCTGGGAGTATGGATTCTACACAAATCTAAATGTCCATGAAGGGGAACATAACATGCAAGGAAACATAGAATATAATCCATTTGCACCATCCAAGGAGACAATAGGCCAAAATCCTAACAAAATATGGGTAGCATGCAAAACAAGGAAAGAATAAAAGCCCAAAAATCAAAGTTCTTAGATAGCAACAAAACTAAAACCTCAATTCAAGAATAGGGTCATAAGACCAAGGGTCTAATAAAATTAACCAAACAGGCTCAGATTCCCAATTTGGAAAATCTAACAAAAGACAAAAGTCCACAAAATCCACTATAGAAACATGAGTTTGAATCAGGAAATAAAATACCATAGAATGTCCTATAACCATTCTGAGTCCATGATCCTCATCATTAAGGCAAGGGCTACATTATCAACTCTTTAAATAATCCAAACAAAGAAATGGTTGAAAACTCTGATGGTATGTAAAATAAGACAATGCCAAAATACCCAAAATGAAAATATCTTCAAATTTGACAAAATCAAAAACCCACTAATCAAATCTACCCAACATCACACTTTTCAAATAAAATTGTGGACCCAGACACTTCACAAAAATCCAGTAGCATAACAATGCCTAAACTTGCATTTCTAATTTCCTACAAAATAGAAATGCTCACCCTCGTCCAACCGGGTGATATGAATGCATAAAAATGAAAAGGAACACTAGTTCTCCACTCCTTAACATTTAACAACATGAAACAAAAGTTGAAATGGAGTAAAACCATAAAGACCCAAAAGCCCCACCTCATAGCCAAGAGGGAAAAACAAGAAATACCACTGTAAAATAATGGGTATGCCAAATTGGATGAAACCATTGACATAGAGGGGAAATCTCGATACAAACCCAATGAGACCAATCTTGCAATGATCCATCGAGCCAAGCTCCTACAATGAGAAAAACACAGATTTCTCACAAGAGGATTTGGAGGGATTTTCCCCAAAACCATGAAATAACCAAGTGAGAAGTGAGAATAAACTCACTTTTAGCCAATATATACACTTTTGCAAAGTGATATATTAATTAGATTATTTCAATTAAATAATCTAATTGGCTCCCTTAACCCAAATTAAATTAGGTGATTCCAATTGAATTGGAATCCAACTACAGTAAATTAGTTGGCAATAAAATAAAGATTAAATCAAAAAATTAAAATCCCCTCTAACCCATTAAACATCATTTAGTTTAATATTTTCCTCAACCATTGTAGAACCCTAAATGCACATACACGCTCATAGGTCTAATCACACAGTGCATTATGAATCTGGATTTACCATTTATCGGAGGATTAAAATGACACTAAAGATACATCACCCATATAGGGATGATATTGGCTCAACATGAAAGGTCTAATCACTAACTCCATGCGTCACTATCAAGGATATAAGTCTTTCACAATAAACAAACACAATCAAGTGCAAATGCACAATATTAATAGCCAAAGTGACAATTACGCAAAATCACATAATTAAAGAATCTAATTAATTTCATTTAAATAATCATTTAAATGGCCCATTTTGCATAAATTATTGAAATGAACAAGGTACTTATCTATAGCACTATAACCAATGAATCCAACATGGACAATTCATTTTTAATTATTTAAGCATTTAATAATGGAATTAATAATAATTGTTAAATAACATAAAAATGAACTTAAAATACATATGTGAATATGGTCAAATACATGACTAACCACTACTACAAGAACCTAGTCAAATACAAGAAGATAATAATACACAGTGAAATCTTTGCACACATCTCAGGGTAATCATGGAACAACATCATGATACCACATCAATCTTGGTAACCACTGGCACAAACCTCAGTCAAACCATGTAACACATCATAATCTCATAAATCAGCCCTAAGCATAATCAATCCAACTGAAACAATAACATAAATCTAATCACCTCAAGGGTGTAGACCACTCATGGTCTCAACCATGATTACTCACAAAGAAAGATCATCAAGGTTTCCTCCATCAAGATGACTTATAGAAATCAAATGGGAGAGGCACTACATTTTTTATCAGGAAACCCCATGTTCTTTAAACTCTTCCACCCCTAGTGTTCACTAAACTAAGCCCGCTTCATCTCCATACAATCATAAATTTTGTCTCCTCGTCTATTTGTAAACAAATTTCTCAAATCAAGAAACTAACTTTTATCCTTAACAAAAATAAGGTCATTCCATGAATCACTCCAAAAAGAGGCCTTCCTACCATTACCAACTTACAAAGTTAGGTAATCTGTGATAATCTTGTGACAATCCAAGATAGATATCCATGTGGATGATCTCTTTACAAGGTCCCTAATTGTACAAATACCGTCCCTATCATTTGAGTCAAAATATTTTTCCATGAGGATTCTAACCCATAACACATTTGGGCATGTATAAATGTCTCAAAACTAATTTGGCTCACAACCCTCATATACTTTGGATTTGCATATTTTGTTCCATGCCAATAAAGGAATCTTATCGTACTCATTTTTTGATTCAAAAAAAAAATCTTCATCCTTTACTCCAAGCATCTAATTACCTATTAACATAATCAAATTTCCACAATTCATTTTAAATGTGTACATTATATTTTTGGATTCGATTGTGTAATTTTTGTTAGCTTCAACATTTTGTATCACACTCCATGATCCATCATCGGATAAGAGAATACAATTTCTATTCTTGCATTCTCTCATCCTAATGATGGATTATGGAGTGTGATCTAAAAAATTGATGCTAAAAAACTTACACAATCAAATCCAAAAATATAATGCATGCATATCTAATTACTTTTTAATAAATTTTGAGACAACTCATGGAATGAACTGAAATAGATGAGATGAGTGATTACAAAATGAGTATCCTACTAGATGAAGTATATCATTTATTTTTCCACCCTTCCAACCTCTTGAACTATGAATTAAATCCTTCCACAAACTTGACTTTCGAGATCCCTTAAACAAAGGAATTTTAATATATTTACCTAGTAGTTTACCCATTCTCATAGCTAAAATCTTAGAAATTTGCCTATGATTTTGGACACTTGTATTTAAGATACAAACCTCTAATTGGTGCCAATTCACATCCTAACCTAAAGAAACACTACATTTGTCAATAGTTGACTTAATGATTCTTTCTTCCCAACTATTAAATTCCCTCATCAAACAAGTGCCATCAACAAACTATAAGTGGAATAGTAGATCAATTCCCTATGCCACTTTAATACCTTCCCACAAACCATACATCCATTTTCTTGAATTAAGCCTTGCTAGCATGTCTTAAAAAATGATAAATAGGAAGGGGGAGATTGGATCCCCTTTCCTAATACCTTTTTTTATTGGAATACAAATCTCGTTGAATGCCATTTTCCAACATCGAGAGTGTAGGAGACATAATGAATCCCTCTATCCACTTAACCCACTAAACACAAAAACTAAATCTTAGAAGAACCATTAGAAAAATCCTTTTTCATATTTTAATAAGATTTTTTAATATCTACTTTAATCATTATTATCTCTATCATAGCTATCCTTATTGAATGAATAGCCTCATGGACTATTATTACTCCTTCATAGATAGACTAGTTAGGTGCAAGATCACTCTTTTTAGAAGAAGTATTGTAATTTAACATAAGTTTAAGTATATTTTACATCACATTGGAGATAACTTCTTAAATAGTGTTACATAAAGAAATTGATATGTTATCATCAAAGGTCAGACTTTCAACCTTCTTTAGAATTAAGGCTATGAAAGTATTAATAATGTTCTTTAAGCTAAAACCACCATCTCTTAAGTCCTCCAAAAGTTTCCACATATTTCAATTTACTATATCCCAAGCCCTTTGGAAAAACCATCTAGTCTAGGGATCTTTTTTGCACCAAGTTTGAAGATAGAAAACTTGACTTCCTCCAAAGAAGCCAACCTCATCAAGGCAACATTTTTTACATAAAATTGTAGCTAGTGCAGGAACACCTAGGTTAGGTGGTTAGAAAATGAATAATAACTCTTGGGAGAATTAGGATTAATAAGGTCATTAGTTTGAGGGTCCTTATACATGTGAGTTAACAATGTAATGCATTATAGGAAACTTGGTGTCAAAATGTTGCATTGGCAAAATATTGTCAATTAGGTCCAAAAGTGCAAAAGGTTGTCTTAGAGGGATAGTTAATTATAGGAGGGTAGTTAGGGATGGAAATAGCCTACACATGGTCTAAATAAATTCCATGGGTGATTTTGAGTTGTGGTGTGTAGTCTCTCAAAGTCTAAAGTGGAAAAATGCAAAAATTGCACATTAACAATTTTGCAATTTTGTAATTTTTTTTGTCAAAAAATACAAAAGTGGTTAGAAGGCACAAGGAGGTTACCAACAAGTAGGAGTTGGTTTATTTATTTAGATAATGAGATGTTAAATCCCTCCATGTCACCATTGTATGGGTTGGAAGTTTTTTGGAGTACAGATACAAATGAGTGAATGGAAATCAATGATAGTTTTGAAGGAAAGAGTTCGATTTTGATTTGATGTGATTGAACCAGTTCTTTGACGGTTGGATTTATTTTCTATAAATTCAATACTTTTTTTTTGAAGTTCTTATCAAGATGTTAGTGTCCATAATAAATGTTTTGTAATCTACCTATTTGCTGGCCATACTGGGGCAAACTTTATAAAATGGTGTCTTCCAGCATTCCCCATGGTTGAAATTCTCTGAAACCTTGAGAAATTCTAGTAGACACATTTTACTTTGTATTTTAGGAAGGATGGAGCAAGAAACACAAGGCCAAAACCTTTCCTTTGAAGCCCTAAGCAAGACTAGGTTGTACTCGGTTAGAAATTGAAACAAGGAAGACAATTTTCTTGCAAGGGTGAAGCCAAATTGATGGAATGGGTGTAATGGATGGATAAATAATTGAGTGAAGATACTATGCATGCAAGGAGAAGTTTTGAAGTCTCTATTGAGAGAGAGAGAAGATTTTCTTTTGACTGGTCTAGATTGTTGTTAAACCCTAAAAAACCCTCAAAATTTGGGTTAGAGAATCTGGTATACTTTGGAATCTAAGACCTCATGAATCTTGAAGGTATTTGAAAAGGGTATCTTGAAATAGAGTTAGTTTAGAGCCTTATTAGGGAAATATTTTCACAAATCTAGTTTTAGTCCACTAGGATGGCTAATTGGGGGCTATTAGGCCCAAAAGGTTTTTTCTTTTGATTTGAAGAGATTACACAAGAAGAAAATGATTGGAATGGTTAAGGTGGATGCAATTGATGCAAGGAGGGCATGAAGAACCAGGGCCAAGGGTATGCCCATCTATCCAAACCACCTTGGAAAGTAAACACAACAAAAATACAACACAAAGAACATAAACCAAAGGGAATAAAAGAGCAAAACACTATATTGATTCATCAAGTTATCAACATGGATGCCCAGCTATAAGGCCTTCTAGGTTATAGCTAGATAAAAAAAAATATTCAAGATCCATGATCCAGCTTCAAATTCGCATTTCCAGACACATATGCCTCCAACTTTTGAAACCCTCTAAGTTCTGCTCCCTAACCTAAGCCCAAACACCTTATTTATACTTTCCAAAATGACTTATAGAATATTCTAGAGCATTACATCAAAGAAAGGAAAACCTCAAAATGGCATGTACTCATCCCAAGACATGATCCCATCATTAAATTCACAATCCAAAATAAATACAAAAGTTGGCTCTTACTAAGAACCAAAACATAGACAACTCGGCCAAAGAAGGATCTGAGCTATTGAAAACAATTAGTTAATTATGTATTGTCTCTGATGTTACACAAAATGTCATATCATTGCAATTCAGTATATGTCAAGCTTAGTTGGGTGATGAAGATAATTTCCTATGTATGTCAAGAATTCTAGAGTTTGCCTAGTTCAGAAGACAGTGTCTACCATGTTCACTCAGGTGACAAAGAGAAGTTCACAAAAGTTGAGTGTTAGCCAAGTTCACTTGGTTAATGAAGGAAAAGTTGGATGGAACCAATACTAACCAAGCTCACTTAGTTACTAAAGGAACTTTGTCAAAATGTAGTGTTAACTGAGTTCACTTGGCTAACACAAGAAAATTGTTTCTGAGTTAGTGTCTACTAAGTAGGGTCAGCTAACAAAGGATTTTCTTGTTTTGGCATATTAAGTTCAATTGATTTGTTTATTGGTTCTAGCCGACTAAGGAGATGAATATAAAGTATTTTAAGTTTTATTCAGGCTGACTTGACAATGTGTATGATATAAATATAAGGTCAAGTTGAGGATTAAATGTGAGAAAGTAATAGAATATTTGAAGATGCTTAGAGGAAGAAAATTAGAAGGATAAGAAAAATATCCTTGTTGAGCTAAAAAGATACATTAGATTAAAAAGGATCAAGTATAAAAGCCAAAATTAAGATCTATAATCAGCAATTTAGTTGCATCAGAAATTAGGTCATCTCATTGTTACTGTCTAACCATTGTAGCAGTGATCTAAATCTTTTAATAGAGTTGGCTTAACAGTTATTTGTAAATCCTCTAACAAGGTAGCATTTCTAGATTGAAGAGTCTAAAGACCTCTAACAAGGCCACTCCTAATAGGGTGATTAAATCCTCTAATTGGGTCACACTTAACAGTGTGTTTTTTAACCTTTAACAAGGTTGGCTCCTAACAGGGCTCACTTCAGAAGAGAGAAAATCAATAACTAGTTGCAATTGGTGGTTTTTCCCAAATTGGGTTTCCATGTTAAATATTGGTGTCACTTGTGTTCATGCTATTTATTTTATGTGTATGCAATTAAGTTAAATAATCTTAATCATTGATAATATCCTAAGATTTGCATTTGTTGAGTTACTATTGTTATTTCAGTGTTTGTTGAGTTACAACATTTACTAGTGTAAATCGAGTGCCTATGTATTTACCGAGCATCAATATTTTTAGTGAAGTTTATGTTATGTATTGACATCTAAGGGATCTAAGATTTATTTTAGTAGTAAATGATTTACCCCTCCCCTCTCAGTTACACCTCTTATATCTCCAACGCTATCATCAACAAAAAATAGGTTCACTCGGCACTTGAAGGAATGCTCAACCAATACTGGATAACTTGGCCAACATTGGATAGCTTGGCCAACACTAGATAACTCATTCAACATTGGATAGCTCAGCCAACACTGGATAGTTGGGCCAACACTAGATCACTCAGCCAACACTAATAGAAAGAATGGGATAAAATGACAACCATCATGTTAACACGACCTAGTTAAACTGTAACTCAACAATGAAAACATAATTATTGGCACTCAAAAATTACTACAACTCAACAATGACTAGAAAATGAACATAGATGAGCAGGATAACACATCAACCTAGGATGCTCCTACATCAAACAACCAGGGTAGAAAGAAATTGTTCTCCTAAATCATGCAAGTGTCACAACTTGAGCTGAATTAAACTCAAGTTGAGAAATCCATAATTCTGTTCTTCCACTTCACCAAATACTCATAGTAATCTTTTCCTCTTGTGCTTCTACCAACTCTCTTATCCAATATTTGTTCAACCTCTTCAATTTTCTTCTTAAAATAATCATCTGATACAACAACTTCATCATTTGACTCATGATACTTATACGAAACAACAACATTGAATATATGAGATATATACATTTCATTAGGTAACTCAACTTCATAAATATTACCACTGTCAAAATTCGTGAAGATTGTACAAGGTCCAAACTTCTTCATCTTTAGCTTACTGTATGTTCCAATAGGAAATCTACCTTTTTACAAATGAACCATCACCTCATCACCAACTTTAAAAACATTATGTCTTCTAGACTTATCAGCATTCTCCTTGTACTTCTGATTACTTTGTTCCAACTTCAGTTTCACTTCCTTATGAAAAGACTGCATAAAATTGGCAAATTCTTCCCCTACAACACTTCTCTTTTCTTCACCAGCAACATCCCTTAATTATGATACTCCTCTAGGCCGCATTCCAATAACAATCTAAAAAGGTGTTTCCCTATACTCCTATTCACTGAATTAGTATATGCAAACTCATCTTGTGCCAATACCATCTCCCAATTATATGGTTAATCTCCAACTAAGTATCTCAACAAATTGCCCAAGCTTCTCTTCACAACCTATGTCTATCCATCTATCTATGGATGGAATGTAGAACTAAACTTCAACTCAGTACCCATCTTCTTCTATAAAGTCTTTCAAAAATACCCAACAAACTTACTATCTCTATCAAAAATAATACTTCCTAGTAATCCATGCAATCTAACAATATCTTTGAAGAAAAGTTCAGCATATGACGTCTTCTTACATGGTATAAAATGAGCCATTTAAAAAAAATTGTCCACAACAACAAATATAGAATTATACCCCTTTGTTTTTTAAGGTAATCCAAGAGAAAAATCCATACTGATGTCACTCCAAGGTTTCTCAAAAAAAAATTAGGTGTATACAATCTAGTATTCTAACTTACTCCTTTTGCAACTTGACAAACTCCACAACTCCTCACAAACTTCTAAACATCCTTATATATTTGTGGCAAATAATACTTATCCTTTAACAAACTCAATGTCTTATCAATTCCAAATGTCTAGCCAAAAATCATGAAATGGTCTTACCTCGCCCACATTCTCAAGTGTAGGCCATTCCAAAATTGCTTTAACCTTCTCAAGATCCATTCTCAAACCATCAATTGAAATAAAAAATCCCAAATACATAATCTCTTCTTACATAAAAGAACACTTTTTTTAGATTAATCATCAACTTCTCCTTTTTCAATCTCTGCAATACTTGTCTAACATGCTCAAGATGTTCTTTCTTAGTCTTAATGAATATCAAAATGTCATCCAAATAAATGATCACAAACTTACCCAAAAATCTCTTGTAAACTTCAATCATCAACCTCATGAAAGTACTAGGTGCATTAGTCAAAACAAAAGGTATAACCAACCATTCATACAAACCAGCTTTTATCTTGAAAGCAGTCTTCCATCAATCACCTTCTCTAATTTTGATCTGATAGTAACCACTCTTCAAATCAATCTTGGTAAAATACTTTTCTCCACTCAAACAATCCATTATGTCATCCATCCTTGGTATAGGAAACCTATATTTCACTATGATCTTGTTAATAGCTATGGAATTAGTACACATTCTCCATTCTCCATTCTTCTTAGGTGCTAATACAATGGGTACAACACATGGACTCAAAATTTCTCTAATCAAACCTTTCTACAACAACTCATGCACTTGTTTGTTAAGTTCTTCATTCTTTGTAGGTGTCAATCTATACAGTGCTTTGTTTAGAAAACTAGCTCCAAGAATCATATCCATACAATAACTTATACTTCTTATTGGTGCTAAACCATCAGGAATATCTTTTGCAACAATATCTTTATATTCTTTTAGAAAACTTTTAATTTTCTCTGGCACTTGGTCTATACTAGCATTTTTTTCTGTCACTCGATCATTACTAGGTTCTATTCCTCCGTCATTAGTACTAGAACTCGTTCCCCTAGGAATTATGGCAAAATAGACTTGATTCTTCTTCACTTCTTTTCAAATTTCTTTCCATTAACCATGCAAACTCTTACAATAGTACAATTAACCTCATATGGACTTTCAATCAAAGGCAACATTATTTTCTTTTCTCCATTCAACCAAAGAGTATATTGATTCAATTTTTGATCATGTATAGCATATTTATCATATTGCCAAGGTCTATCCAATAGAATATGAAAACAATTCATAGGCATAATATCACACAAAACTTCATCAAAGTAATGTCCAATCTTGAACTTCACAATACATTGTTCACTTACCAATATCTTATGCTCATCTTTGATCCATGAAACATGATATGGTTTAGGATGCTTCCACCTCTACAACTGTAACTTTGTAACCATCTCTTCTGATGCCAAATTTGTTGAACTTCTAGTGTTAATGATCATGTTGCAACATTTTCTAGCCATCTTACATCTTGTTTTGAAAAGACTTCTCCTAAGGATAGGTTCCTCGTCACTTCCCTTATTACATAAGGTTCTTCTAATCATTAGATTTTCTCCATCCTCAAGTCCACTTGGTGAACCCTCAATGTCTACTTGAACCACAACATTTCTGGTACCCTACCCACTTTTAGATGATCTACACTCAAAGGATCTATGCCCTTCTTTACCACATCTAAAACAATTACCACAAAAACCACCTCTAGAATAAAAATTACCTCTTCCTCAGTAAGAATTAGTACCTCCTCCATAAGAATCACCACCTTTCCATTCAGTCTTGCACTTGTCATCACTTTTTCATTTAGATTTTTCCTTATCTTGCATAGAATTGTTAGATCTACCACCTTCTCCATAAGATGTACCTTTGCCTCTCTGGAATATACCACCTCTACCTCTTTGTCTTTGTTTATGCGTTTTTGTCAAGATCTCCCATCTTTCAAGGCATATTGATATGCTTCTTCCACACTTTTCAATTTCACAAAACTTATATCTTCTTGAATCCCAAATTTTAATCCATTTAGATATCTAGCAATTTTATCAACATCATCATCTGCATGTCTAGATCTGATGTATAATCTATAGAATTCCTCAGTGTACTCCTTCACAGTCATGTCTCTTTGTCTCAATTTTTGCATCTTTCTCAACAAGATAACTTGGTAATCAGTAGGAAGGAACTTGTTCTTTACCTTTTAAACCATTTTTAGCCAAGTCTTGATCTTCTCCTTTCCTCTCCTTTTTCTATCAGTTTGCAAATGCTCCCACGATAGTGAGGCATGACCTTTCAACCTAATAACTGCAATTTTGACCTTCCTATTATCAAAAGTGTTTTCATACTCAAACAATTTCTCCATATCAAAGATCCAATCCAACATAGCATTGGTATCCAATTTCCCATCATAAGGAACAACTTCTACAATAGGCTATGAATTTTCCCTAGAAAATACTCTCAACAATCTTGTGTCATCTTGGTCTTATTCAGGTTATGGATTACAATTTGCTGCTATTGCTTCATCATCAATCACATCATCAAGATGCACTCCTCTCCTCTGGACTGCCTCTATAGCATCTAATTTGGCTGCAATTTATCTCAATTTATCCAATATGACATTATCAACATTTCCTCTACCTCAAACCATCTTTACAATTAGGTTTTTGTAAGAAAGTAACCCTCTACAAGTTGTAGGTCAAATCCATAGATCTTCTACCCCACAACCAAATTAACTTGGGGTTCTATACAATCCAATCTCCACAAGGATGAACCTCAAGCTCTGATACCACCTGATGCAAGGAGGGCATGAATAACTAGGGACAAGGGCACACCCAGCTATCCAAACCACCTTGCAGAATAAACATAGGGGAAACACAACACAAAGAATAACAAAACAAGGAAATAGAAGATCAAAATAGTTTATTGATTTATTAAATTAATAGCATACATGCCCATCTATAAGGCCATCTGGGTTATGGCCATATACAAAATACATTCAAGATCCATGATCTAGCTTCAAATTTGCATTTCCAGACACATATGCCTCCAACTTTTGAAACCTTCTAATTTATACTCCCTAACCTAAGCCTAAGCACCCTATTTATACTTGCCAAAATGGCTTACAGAATATTCTAGAACATTACATCAAAGAAAGGTCAACCTCAAAATGGTCTACACTTATCCCAAGACACAATCCTATTATTAAATTCACAATCCAAATAAATGTGAAAGTCAACTCCTACTAAGAACCAAAATTAAGACAACTCGGCCAAAGAAGGAACCAAGCATCAACAAATAATAGGTTCACTCGATACTTGAAGGAATGCTAGGCCAATACTAGATAACTCAACCAACTTTGGATAGCTTAGCCAACACTGGATAACTCAACCAACACTAGATAGCTCGGCCAGCACTAGGTAGCTTGACCAACACTGGTTTACTTGGCTAACACTGACAGAAAGAATGGGATAACATGAAAACCATCATGTTAACATGACTTGGTAAAACTACAACTTGGCAATGATAGCATAATTACTAGTGCTCGACAATTTTTGCAACTCGGTAATGATTGAAAAAATGAACATAGATCATAAGGATAACACATCAACCCAGGATGCTCTTGCATTAGAAATGAATTCCAAAACACCCTAGGAAAAGCCTCCAACCCTTGAAAGGTAAGATAAGTCTTTAGGGAGTCCTAGAAAGAAGTTCAAGCTAGTATGAAAGCCTAAAAGGGTAGGTTGGTCTAAGGGAAGGTTGTCTCTAAGTGATTAGGGATAATTTTGTGAACGTAGAGTATTTCAAGGAGTCAACATCATCTACCTACACTACCCTAGACTATTCCTATCAGTAGCATGGGATGACATTTAAAATGCCTAAATCTCTAGTAAGGGTGTAAGGATCATCAATAAATATGTTAGAAATATAGCTCACTATTTTCCTATTAATAACTTCTCCATTCTAAAGCGTGTTCCCATTTTCATCTTGCATGGAGAAATTCTTATTCTAAAACCTTCTAATCTTGACTAAATTATGAAGTAATTTTGTATTCATATGACACTCTCTCAACCAAGTCTCTCTTGAATTTTGAGACCAGTATACCTCTTCCCTTACGATCACCTTGACATGCTTCTTTGAAAGTTATTTTTGTATAATAGTCATCTTCCCCCATCCCCTTAGCTATTAATTTAGAATTTAGCTTTGTCATATCACTCTCAAGTTTTAGTTTTTTAGTAAAATCTTTTTAAAACTCCTCCATGTTCCAAATTTTGAGTTGTTGCTTAAGAAATTTAAGTTTTTAAAAGAGAATATAGGTCTCGCTACCTATTCTCTAAGGGATATCCATCCACCAATGGAATTATAAACTCATAAGTACATGGTCTCAAATCTAAAATGGGCAGGTTACATGGTAGAATCCTCTTGAATCTTCAAACAAGTTAATAATTGATTCGGTCTTGAAACAGGTAGTATCTCAACATTGCATATCCAATCCATCCTCTCCTAATAACCAACCAATAAGAAATGATCTAGTTTCTCAACTGTATTAAGAAAACTACCTCTGTGGTTAGTCCAAGATAAATCCCTATTTAAAATTATAAATCCACCAAATTGTTAGTGATAATGAAATCTGCAAAATATCTCTTGCTTTTCCCAACCCAACTCCAATTTCCTTTCTTCTCTGCAAGAATGAGGATAATATTGAGGACCCCATGAAAGAGACAACACATCATCATTCAATCTCAAATAGTGGATATTTTATCCCATACAATCTTCTTCAAAGCAAGATTCTTAGGGCCACAAAGAATTACTATAATTTATTTTGGAAGGACTCGCTTAGACAAAACCTCTATCCATTAGTGCCAATTTGTACCATGATCTAGAAGTTTCACATTTATTGTAACCTCATTCATTGGGCCCTCAAACCTTCTGAAGCACTATTTTCTCTAAAAAAGGTCCCTTTCCATATTGAAAAATATTTTGAAAGTCTCCACATCTTTATTTTTAATCTTTTTTTCTTGTAAAAACATTGCATTTGGTCTAGGCTAATCCATACATCTCTTGATTAGGAAAAGATTCTCAGTGGATTCATTTCTCCTAACATTCTATAATAGGACCCTTATCATTGTCGAGAAAATGCATATCCTTTTCTTCATCTCAAAAGTTTGGTCTGAATTACCTAACATCTCCAACTTCATTCTTGTGGTCTTATTATTACATCTTCTCTTCGCCCCTATCTTTGATTTGGTTAAAGATGAGGAGGTCCACTCAATAGTTCTATTTTCTACAATTCCTAGATTCTCAAAGAAACCAAGATCACCCACTTGTCCTTCCTCCTCTTGAGATCCATAGTCAAATTCTAACCTAATAGTGTTACCCTCGTTGTGCATTACATCATTAAAGGAGCTATCCAATTTTCTAATTAATGAGATTTTGATATCCTTAAACATGGGATAGGGTACCCCCACTAACCACTATGGTAAGGATCGTTTCTATCCTTTAGCTAGCTAGAAGATAGCACCTATTTATACCATTAAATCAAAATCCTTGTCATTTTATTCATGATTACCAACACCTTTACCCATTGAATCTACCCCTTGAAAGGTGTCTGGAATAATCCCTACTAAAATACTAAAATTATATCTTATGGTTCTTTTTTGTTCTCAGACTAAATCTCTTATCCCATCCTTTCTATTGTGCCTCCCTATATCTATAAGATTTTATTGACCCTAAGATCTATCAACACTAAAATTATCATCTTCTATAGCTATATTTACCCCATTCAACTCTTGATTTAAAGAGAAATGAGTATCTTTCACCACTTAGATAGAGTTGGTTTCCTACCCTATAGTAGACTCACACTCTATTTCTACTACAAAGATCTACGTGATCTCCTACATTTGGTTGGCTACCTAAGCTGTAATCACATATTGAGGACATTGTGAGTCATTTGCAAGAACTCCTTCTAAAGTATGGAATTCACGCCATCCTTAGTGCCATGTTTTTTAGTGCTCTAAATGATTTATTCCACTTGCCAATTAGATTCCAACCCCTTACCTTTATCTACCTCAATTGACCCATTTTTCTTTTCATTGAGGTTCACCTCCTCTCATTTTTCCACTACAAGGGGCTTCCACCATTCTTCTTTTCTATATCTAAACACAATTTAATTAGGGATTTGGGAGCATTCTTGCATTTGGACTAGGATGCTCAGGCAGATAGAAAAATATTGTTTATTAACAACCACCTCACTAATAAAATAAGATCCAAGCATTTCTTTGTCATTTTTATCATCTCTACATCCCAATATTCATTGGATAATTGTGGATCTAGGTCCAGAATGGAGGGTTCCTTTACTTTCTCTTTAATTAGATCAAAGTTTTGGGTCTCTTAAATAGATTCCTTTGCCATCAATAAA
The DNA here is from genome assembly GCA_028749045.1 of Cupressus sempervirens. NCBI lineage: Eukaryota > Viridiplantae > Streptophyta > Pinopsida > Cupressales > Cupressaceae > Cupressus > Cupressus sempervirens. Next base: position 33,432,845 of record CM053790.1, read on the forward strand.
GTAAGGGCCCCCATTGAGGATGCACTCCTTATCATGTTTTGAGGAGAACATTACTAGAAAAAACCTATTATCCATGGTTTTAAAAATACAATCTCTCCCTCATTATTCCTCATAGGTCACATCCTTACTTTTCTTAGGGAGGACCATGGACCAATCAGTTTCATATCAAAAAATCTCTTTCTTCTAAGAATAAATTGAACTCTAACCACTATTTATTATTAATTAACAAGGATGAATTCTCATCATGCATCATGATAATAATCTAGGTTTTGGAATGCCAAAACTTCTTTCCAAACTGTTGAAAGTTGAAATATCTCTAAATTAGGAAAAATACTCTTTGAGATTGGAAATTATGTTGAGAGTTATCCTATCCTCTTCCATTCCTTGTAGCCATTGACAAATCCTTTTCTCTCATTCCAAAAACCATATCATCCCCCCTATTGTGCCCCCATTTGGTTGTTTAGAATCATGGTTGATTCCTATTATTAAACAACCATATCTTCCTAGTTTAATCACCATATTACAATCCTTGGTACTTTTAAAAACCAACAACACTCAACCATTGTAGACACTCCATATGATATATTTATAATTAATTATACTAAAGTTGTTTATTTTGCATTGGACTAATAAGTGGGAGATGTTTTCGATAACAAGTCAAGTTTTGATATTGCTATCAACATTTACTTGTGTAGTTTTCTAGTCAACTTTTTGACCCATGTTTCATGGGGTATTGATTCACAAGAAATATTTGGAGGACAAGGTTTATCCAACTATATTGAATTATATGGAGCTATCACTATAGCGATGTATACATGTAGAAACTTTTGATGTTGTGGCCTTGTCCTTCAAGTGTCTGAAGGCCCCCCCACCAATAAGTGAATCTTTCTAAAGAAGGAGTCTTACAAGACCTACAATGTATACAAGAAGAAGATGAATAAAAGTGTCATCAACTATAATTGAACTAGGAAAAGTTGTAATATTATGAATTAGAGCTGAAGTAGAATCATCACCTATTCATAATTTCTAAAGGAATATGAGTAGAGGCCAAGCTAGAAGAATATCCCATAAAGAAAACACTTCTCTCTATGAATATTTCATGTATCTCAATATCCATAAGTTTATATGTCTTAAAACCTTCAATATATCCAACAAAAATGCAAGGCCTACTTTTAGGTTGCAATGACTTACATTTCTATGAAGGTATATGTTTCCAAGGTATACTATCAAAGAATTTGAAGTTTTTAATCAAAACAAAAGAAAGTAAGTTCCTTCAGATCCTAAAAGAATGTGAAATAGTGGTGGAAAAGAAAGAGGTTTCATATAGATATACCACTATACGGGATAAATATGGATTCAATATTACTCTTGTTGAATCCCTACACAACTGAAGAACAGTGGATAGTGGAATAGTGAAAATGGAGTCAATGTTGGAACAATTGATTAATTGTGTATTTCATTGATGGCAACACAACATGTCATAGCATAGTGAAATTTTGGAGCAAGAATAAAGTAAGGAACATATCCTTATTTTTATTCTAATTCTTATCCATGAGAACTCCCTCTATCAGTGTGAACTCTATCTCCAGTTTCTCCCTCTATCAGAAAGCTTTTTTTTGCTAGAGCTTATGCCAAGTTCATTCTCTCTCTTTGATAATTCTTTCTATGACAGAAAACTTCTCTCTCTTTTCAACAAAAATTTCGATGAGATATGATAGTAAACTTCTCCCTCTTTGACATCTCATGCCAAAGACAATACTCAGTGAATGTCAATGTGCCTTAAGTATTGATGCATTTGCAATGTGCCCTTGTCAATTGTGCATCAATTGATTGATCTTCAACATGCTCTGGTTGATTCATCACTAAACTTCATTTAGTGAGCTTCAGATAGCGAAATGACCCCTAGCTTACCTCTTAGAAATAGAAATGCATCCTTAGGTAATGGCTTGGTAAATATGTCTGCAATTTGTTGTTTTGTATTTACATATTCCAATTTGACTTCTTTATCTTCAACCAACTTTCTTTAAGAAGTGATATTTTATAGCAATGTGCTTTTTTTTTGTTATGCATCATTGGATTCTTTGATATATTGATTACACTAGTGTTATCACAATATATGACTGCTAGATCCTTGGTCTCTACCTTCATACTTGTCATCAATTGTTTGAACCAAACAATGTTAGAACAATTAACTGTTATTGCCACATATTTTGACTATGCTATGGACTGAGAGATATAATTTTGTTTTTTGCTTGTCCAAGACACTAGTCTTTTACCAAGAAAGAATTCCCCACCACTAGTTCTCTTTCTGTCATTAATACTTCCTGCCCAATTAGCATCTATAAATACTTTTAAGTCCAAATTGCCTCCTATTTTGTACCATAAACCATATTCTTTAGTACCTTTCAAATATCTTATTATTCTTTTAACTGCCACCATATGATTTTCTTTGGGATTTGTTGAGAATTTTGCCATCATACTGATTGCTAATGCAATATCAAGCCTTGTGTGTACTACATATTGCAATTTTTCAATCATTGATCTGAAAGTGGTCTGATCTACCTCTTTGGAATAATCATTTTTGGAAATCTTATGTCTAGTAGACATAGGGGTTCCAATTGGTCTTGAATCTTCCATTCCAAATTTCTTTAGAATTTTCTTGATATATTTAGATTGAGTAATGTAGATACCATCTTTCTTCTACTGAATTTGCAATCCAAAAAAAATTTTAATCTCATGAAACATAGACATTTCAAATTCTTTACTCATTCCTTATGAAAATGTCTTGCACAAGTCATCATTTCCTGTGAATAAAGTATCATTAACAAATATTTTTTCCAACACAATCTTCTTATTTGGTCCTTCTTTGATGTACAAACTATTGTTATCATTTGTTCTTTGAAAACTAATATGTATCAAGTAGTTATGAAGTCTTTCATACCAAGCTCTAGGAGCTTGCTCGAGGCCACATGATTCATTATGCAATTTGTAGACCATGTCCTTTTTGCTAAGATCTACAAAACCTTCAAGTTGTTCAATGTAGACTTCCTCATCAAGAATTCCATTCAAAAATGCAGATTTTACATCTATTTGATAAACTTTAAATCCTTTGTAAGCTACATATGCTAGTAAAGTTCTAAAACCTTCTAATCTTGTAACATGAGCAAAAGTTTCACAATAATCAATACCTTCTTCTTGAGAGTAGCCTTTACACACCAACCTTGCCTTGTTTCTAGATACTTTTCCATCTTCATTCAACTTGTTTCTAAATACCCACTTTGTGCCAATTACATTTTTATCCTTAGGTCTAGGAACAAGAGTCCAAGCTTCTCTATCTGTTCTATTTCTTCATTCATTGCTTCAATCCAAATATCATTTTCTAAAGCATCTTTAACATTTCTAGGTTCAAATTTAGAAAGTAAACATGTACCTTTCAATTTGCTTCTTGTCATTATTCCATCTGATTTGTCTCCAATGATCTGATCAGGTGTATGATGTCATCTGCAATATCTTGCTAACATAGGTTCTTTTGATTTGGAATGAGTTTTACTAATTTCATCATGAACTTCAGTATCAATCTTAGGTCCCATTGTCTGTGGCTCGGGTTCATCAGACTTGTTTTGCTCTAGCTCAGTAGCCTCTAACTCGGGTCCTTTAAACTATGACTTAGTTTGTTTTTTCTGCAACTCGGTAGCTATTGGAGATTTTGGGGACTCAGGAGGTGAAGCCTCCTTTCTCTCAGATAGATTTGGCAGGATATCAAGTTCATAATAAAAAATCATCTGTAATCCTTAGGCTCTTTCTGCTTTCTTCTTTACTCTTTTCTGCAAACTCATCAATTCTCACATGTGCACTTTCTATGATTTTATGAGTAGACAAATTTGAACATTTGTATGCTTTACTTCAACAAGAGTATCCTAAAAATATGCCTTCATCACCTTTGACATTAAATTTGCCTTTTCTAGATTTCTTTCAAGATATAACATTTGCTACCAAATACTTTCAAGTAACTTACATTAGGTTTGTAGCCATACAATAGTCCATAAGGAGTTTGATTTGAGACTTTCTTCAGCTATACTCTATTCAAGGTATGAACTGCAGTGCTCATAGCTTCCTTCCAGTATTTGATTGCAATATTCTTTTCTATCATCAATGTTCTTGCACAATCCATGATAGATCTATTCCTTCTTTCAGCTATACCATTATGTTGAGGTGTACTAGGGGTTGATACTTGTCTTTTAAATCCTTTTTCAATTCAGAGTTCATTGAATTCATTAGAGATGAATTCACCACTTTTGTCTGATCTCAAACGTTTTAACTTCTTTCTAGTTTCTTTTTCTACTCTTACCAAGTACCACTTGAATTTTTGAAAATCTTCTGATTTTTCTTTTAGATACATTCCAGTCATTATTCTAGAACAATCATCAACAAAGAGAATGAAAAATTTTTCTCCACTGTAACTCTCTATTCCAGTAGGTCCACATAAGTCTTTTGTTTGCTTGCCAGATCCAACCAGATTTCCTTTTCCATCAAGCAGTTTGGCCTTTCCATCTATGAATTCTACCTTGAATCCAATTTTATTCAACTATGCCACACTTAGTAGATTGTGCTTTAGTCCTTCAACCCAATAAGCATTATCACATAAAAGTTCATTAGTCAAAGAGACACATCCTCTTCCTTTTATGTTACAAGGTTCATTATTTCCAAATCTCACACTACCACCTTTGTAATATTCCATGTGCTCAAATTTTTTTTTGTCTCCAGTTATATGATGTAAACAACCACTGTCAATAATCCAGGTATCATTTTTGCTAACATGAGAGATAAGTGTCATCTTATCTCCTTCATCATCAGATTCATCTTTTATAGCAATATATACCATTTCATCTTCACTGTTATCAGAATCTTTAACCATAAAACAAGATTTCTTACCTTTGTCCTTGTAGCTCTTGAATTCCTTCTTGTCTTTGTACTTATTGCTTTTCTTCTCATCCTTGTTTTCTCTGTTTGGACACCTAGCAGCAATGTGACCAATTTCTTCACAAGAAAAGTAAATTAGAGGAATCTTGCCTTTGTACTTTCCTCTGCCTTTGGAGTATTTCTTTGCAAGTAGTGCTTCAACAACTTCAAGATTACTGAAATTGAACACTTGAACAAAACATAAAAAATCTTCTACAACACTGTTGTTTTTCTTGATACATATGCTACTTCTTAATCTAACCAAGGTGATCCACCCAATTATGCTGTAGAGGATTCAAATGATGAATTTTTCCTTTAGAATGTGGTCCCAATGTTGTTCCTTTTTGCAGATGAACTATTTGATACCACAATCATAAACTATATATTTTTTATTTAAGAGTACTAAACTCATACTCAATATAATACTATACTATGCTTATTTAAATGATATTCAATAGGAAAAATATATAAAATGTAATTCACAATTAGATTTACATTTTTATTTTACTAATTAAAACTAAATTATTATTGATGATGAATAAATATACACTAATTATATTATAACTATAATGTGTAAATTAAAATTAATAATAATATTATAATTATATATTTAATATAAAAAATATCACTATAAATATATCATATATAATTTCATAATATAATACTAATATTATAGTTCTTAAAATGTAATAATATGACTAATAATTATTATTATAATCATATATAAAAATAATAAATAACATATTACATAATAAATATATATTTTAAATAATATTTTACTAACTATTTTATTTATTTTGATTATTCTCCTATCATTTAACTTTTGCAAATTAAATGAGAATTTACTCAACTAATCCATTTCTAATGTTTTTGATTAAGTAAAATGGGTTTTTTACAAGGGTTCCTAAAACCCACTAGTTAACTACAAAATACTTTTAAAAGTTCAGGACTAGCATCCAAGCAACAACAACAAAATAACATGCCATACCTAGCCATCAGACATAGACAAAAAACCAGGAGCAATGATCAGGGCACCAAATCTTTAGCCACCTCTGCTTTCTTGATCTCTAGCTCTCCCATAGCCTCATCCTCATCAGTCTTCGATTGGCTATCATCCAGAGAGACCTCCTCTTCCCTCTTCCTCTTTTCTACTCTTCTTTTCCTCAGGCTCAGACCCTACAAAGAATCATCCTTGTCAACTGCCCTGGTATCCTCTTTGTCCTTTTTACTTTCCTCCATCATCACTTGTAGTTGAATGATGTTATCATTAAGACCTTTTATTATGTTAAGGCTCTAGTTAATTGAGCTATGGAGAGAACTCTCCATCCTTTCCACTCTTTTTTCCATCTCAAAAACCCTTGCATCCAGCTTGCTAATCCTAACATTCCCTATCCCCCCCCCCTTCTGGCCTTTCCTTTCATTGCATCTTGAACTTAGTCTCTTCAATTTCATGGAAGATCCATTTAATGGACTAGAAATTGTCCACCAGACTATTGCGAGCATTGTTAAGGAGTTTCATCCCCATTTCTCATGTGTTGCTGCTAAGAATCACCAAAGTCGGGTCAATGAGCTCTTCCAACTAAATTTTGCCATCCCTTCCCTCCAAAACCTCCAAGTGGATATGTTCTCTGACTAGACCCATTTTCATAGTACTAGCATGAAAGTTCCTCCATGTAGTCTTCCTTCTTTTTGCATCTAGAGTAACAATGGTATTAGCCAAACCCTCTTCCTCTTTTCTCTCTTCTAGAGCTTCGATAGTGCTCTCCTTACCCTTGCCAAGTGCCTTCATAGCTTCCTTCTCACCACCCCTTTTCCTTTTAACTGAGTTATCATCCTTCCTGCTAACCTGAGCCTTACTAGTGCCCTCCTCTCTTATATTTCCCTCCTTATCCGTGTCCATCCCCTCTTCCTCATTGTTATAATCCTCCTCTGAGTTTTCTTCCTACTTTATCCTTCTCTCTATTCCTTTCCATGGCTTCTTTTTCTTCTTCCTACCCATATCCTTCATGATTTTAACTGCCTCCTCTTCATCATCTGAGTGTAGACCAGCACTATCCTCTATATCCGAAGGGAGGTAGGAGCTCTGTGTCTCCTCAAAAGAAACCGTGTTCTAGGCAACCACCATTCCGTGAGTTTGAGCTTTAAAATGCTCATATGTGAGTAATAAAAAACCCTCATGGAAGGCTGGATTAGCGTACGCTTTCTTCTTATAATCCATAATACTCTTATTTGTAGAGAAAAATAGGTAGAAGGGGATGGAAATTTTTGTTTCATACCTGAAATGGTTTAAGATAATGAAATGGTGGGTTCAAATCCTATCAAACCTTGTGTCGAGCATAATGTAGGATATAATTGCCCTTAGGAAAAGCCTCTATAGTTTCTTAATAGATGTGAGCTCATAGTAGGCACCAATCTTCACTAGATCCTTCATCTCCTTCGCGTCCTTTGCAAAGTCTTTCACTGCATTTAGAGATATTTTCTTATCCCTATAAAATGGTATGCCCTGATTGGGGGAGTTAATGACCTCGATGATGACCCCTTCATTGGCTTGGAAGTTGATCCCATCAATATTAACCTTCTAGGTTCTCTCCATGACTTTACCATAAGGTCAATTATCTTCGGATCCCAACCATGAAGTTTTTCAATGAAGGATGAAATTCCTCCTTCCCTCAACTTCTCCCACACCTTCAATTGCCTCTTCCACTTCTCAACTTCTCCCTCTGGCTCTCCACGATGCCTCTCCCAAACCATTATGTTGTAGAAAGAAAAAGAAAAACTATGTGTTCTCCAAGCTCGATGAGTCGAACACTGGTGTTTCTCACAAGACTTGTACTTGCCTCCAAACTCAATAAAGCAATAGTAATAGTAATTACCAATTTCCTATAAAATTGCCCATAAAACGTGCCACAAAGCCCCCCAATTATGATGCGTCTAAATCAGCCTGTGCCAAGCTTTCATCACTTTACAAGTTTGATTAACAACATTAACTACCATAATTAAACTTTATGTTTCTCGTCCTTCCTTGGATTCTCTCCAGTTCAATTATACTTTTAGCAACCTCCAGAATTCCCTCTCCACTAGGCCATCTATGTGGCATGTCCCTCCTTACTACCTCATTAGCCATCCAATCAGTAGAAATGTTTCCCTTATGGTAAACATGTGACACAAAGACCCTTTCAAAGGAGAGTAAGATAATTTTCGTTTCCTCCAAGCGGTTTCCCTTGGTGGCATGGGATAAGGTGTGCCTACCAAATTAGAGTGGTGGATTGGGGATTAGGAAACTACATCCTTTTAACAAAGCCCTCCAAGCTAAACAAATTTGGAGAATCTTTTCCAACAAGGGGGACTAGAAGGACATCGTGGAAGACAAATACCTTTGAAGACCTTCAATTAGAAGCTTTCTCTTTGGTGAGTCTATTTCCAAAGGATCTAATATATGGAATGGTTTTCTTAGTACCAAAGAGGTAGCTAATAGTAGGGTGAAATTGAGTGTTGGGAATGGAGAGGACACCCTTTTCTAGTAGGACAATTGGTGTTTTACGATATGAGCTTCATTTCTTCTTTGTTAGTCAGGTCTCTTGGATGGTCCTTTGGCTCCCATATGCTAGATTCCTTCTAGTCTCCTCTTTCTTGTTCTAACTATGACTATTTCTTCCAAAAGTCTTATATTTTGCTCCAACATCAACCTTCGCTCTACTTCTTGTTGCAACTGAGGATACTGGGGAAGGATCTCAGCTCTTCTTGTTCTTTGTGACAGTTGTCCATTTCTGCCAGCATTCATCAATATAGGTCTGAAACAGAGCCTCCATTTAGGTAAGTTTCCCTAGCGAAGAGGATCTTACCATATCCACCACTCTTGAGATCTTCTCGAGAAAGGCAATCCCCATACTGAGATCCCTACCTATTTCTAAGCTAGGCCTTGCTTTCCTAGGAAGATCCTCTTGGATTAATTCCCCCATAAGGCATGATTGCTTCAAGTTTTCTAGAGCATCTGGCTCAAACACTATCCTCTACTACTCAACCACAAGCCTTTGTGATTCCTCACAATAAGTTTTGGTTCCTACGGGTTCTACCCCTAGGGCTCCCTCAACTACCAAAGGAGAAGCCACCTCCATTTTCTCCTACTGCTACTCTGGAGTTGATTCCTTGTTAGTTATTTCCTTCAGTTTCTAGACTTTCTCTCCCTCTTTGGAGCTATTGATTTTGTCCTTTGTTATTCCATTGACCTTACTTTTATTATTATTTCTTGGCTTTCTCCTCCAAAACCCTAGGGCAAAGCTTAGCCACATGGCCCACCTTCTTGCATTGAAAACAATCAAAGGGGGCACTTTCATAATCCAACTTTTGAATATGAGTACCCAACTTAGAGTGGAGGTACACCAACTCCAACATATCTCTTCCCTCACTGACTCCAATGCATATTCTAGCATAAGTTAAGCGGCTTCTCAACACCATGACAGGATCTATGGATTAGAGCTCCCCAAAAGATTTAGTTATGCCATCAAAAACATCCTCATACCAAAACTCCATTGGAAGTTCAGGCAAATAGACCCATACAGACTCTTGAACAAAGAAAGAATCATTCAGATCCAACTTGAAGTCCATTTCTGCAAGGCTAGCATAGAACGACCAAAGGACTAGGATCTAGCACACAGAATCCTCTTGAGATCCTTCGTACACGAGAACTCAAAGGAGAGGAAGCCCTTTTCCATAGCTGCTATCTCCACATGCCCTTTCAGGTCCCATTTGTTTCTCACATGGGTCCTCACAATATCTATATTCAACCTAGGGCAAATGAACTTCCCAACCAGAGAGGACACCATAGATGCAATGTTATGATCTACAAGCTCATTAAGGATTTCAATAGTAAACATACCCTTTTCTTTGTCCGAGATGTCTTTTATCTCCGAGAAGGAAGACTTACCTGTAGGCTTTATCCCAAAGAGAGAAGACCATCGACCTCACAAGCCCGAGTCAAGGACCTTCCAAGCATTTTGTGAGCCTGGCATTGACTGACCAGATTTCAAATCCTCCTTCCCTGGGGCCTACCTTGATTCCTATGGGCCCTCATTCCCTGAAGGAACAATATTCCCCTAGTCTTCCTCCTCTAGGCAGGCCCCTAAACCCTTCTTTGCTCGTTCCTGGATAGAGCCGCCCGAGGCTAAATTCAAATTTCCTATCTCCCAATTCCCGCTCCCTCACTATGCTCCATTTTTTGAGATCTTAAAATAGTTATATAATACATTTCTAATGTTAATATGTTTTTGTTATTTTATTTTATTTATTAGAAAACTTTCTCATGAACAAAAGGTCTTTCATAAAAAATAGTGCATATAAGATATTTGGTGTCAATCAATGACATTTTAGAAAACTAAATTTATAAATTTATTTTGTAAAAAGATTTGCATCTATATAAAAGTTAAAATTAAAAATTATAATTAATATTAATAAATTTGATTTTGATTTCACTTTTATATTAGTTACAAAATTTTGAACAATAAAGTGAAGATAAATACTATTATATATTTTATTTAAAAATTTGTTAAAAATCTTGTATTAAGTTTTGTAAACTAATCATATTTTTCAAATTAGTGTTTATAATTGTTTTGTTTAAACACTTGTAGCTTTAACTTTTGAAATATCAAAATATTATATTATGGAAAAAATTTAATAATTTGATAGGATAAAATTAAATTGTTTAATGACTTGTTAAGAATCTAAACACTAAGATAACTTTTAGATATATCTATTTATTTTTAAATTTATAATTTAAAAAACTAAACTAATATCCATATAAATAATTTCATGGGAACTATGCGAGAAGTCAGTGGTTTGTGCATTTTTGTCACTGTCATTATATTACACCAAAGCATGCTGCTGACATAGTTCCCATGACTTTATTTATAATGAACAAATATATCTAAAAGTTACCTTATTAGTTTGGACTTTTAGAACTGTAAGGAAGGACGAAGTATTTAACAGGTCATTAAACAATTTAATTTCACCCTATCAAATTGTTTAATTGTTTTCTCATATCATAAATTTGAGTTGCAATGAAATTTGTGCATTGTTAACGGCTCTTAACAAAGGAAAACGTGAGCGGGCAGACTTCCTTCTTAAGCAAAGGATAAATTAGCTAGCTAGTTCCCCCTATAAACTACAGTGCGCCAGGTAAACTTTTTAACGTGACCAATAGCGCTGTCGCGACACGCCCACCGGTACCACGGGGACGGGAGAGACTAGAACCCGTGACCAACCAAGCTAGGGCCCCCGCCCCATTAGCTAGCTAGTTCCAATACAAAGAACTTCCAAATTAGTCCACACAGAAAACAAGAATATCAGATTCATATATGATATCTGACACATTGGATTGTTTTATGTTCACAGTCAAAATCAGATACCGAAATGGACTGTAATACCATTCCTATGTAATATCGTGGATCCCTAGGATCCATATTATAGAACAGGATAAGAAGCAATGAATGAAAGGATTCCACGATAACTGCTACTGGGTCCCAACATAGGTACTTTACTCAAGCCCTTGCTTAGTTGCTTGTGTTATTGGCTTGTCGCCATACCTTTTGGTCCAACTCAAATACTGGCAGGTGTGACCGGGACCTGCCATTCTTATACGTTTTGTTCAAGCATTATTGGCGATAGGAGGTGCGGAGAAAAAGTTCAGGAAAGAAGAAAAAAAAAATTTGTTTGATCAATGGGTGCTAATGTGGAAGAAGGATCCATGGAGGCTGCACTGTTAGAAGATGGGAGCTCTCCACTTTTGGCATCAGAAACGGTTAGAAATTTGTCCAATTTTAAGCTCTATTTGTGAATTTGCTTGTTGGGATTGAATTTTTTGGGGTTTGGTTTACTAAATCACCAGCTCTTTCTGCAGAATAACGGGAAAAATTGTCATCGTTTTTGTTTTCGTAAAATTGGTTTATCGGTGTTCCTGTTTGTTTGGTAAATGGGCCTCTGAGTATCAGATTTGTTTAAGCATTCGAGTTCTGTGATTTGGGTTAATGGGGGCTTTCTCTTGGGAAATTGGTTGGAGCAAACGGTAGAAAATATCGGATTGTTTTGTTTATTTTTTCTGCTTAATGGGTGTTTTGTAATTGTAAATCAGTCCCTTGTCCAGAAATCTTTTGGCTTGACTCATCTGGCTTAGTGTTTGGAGATATTTGGAACATGGAATGGAATTCAATATGTTTTTAATGGGCACATTACCATGTCCTTCATGGATTTGAACGTCGGTTTATATTTTGTTTGAGCCACAAATTGGATCTTGAAAATATTTTTTTTAGCTCAAATGCACCCTGTGCTTCCACCTGGCCTAGTTTGTTGGCATGCTTTGAAACTGGAATTCAATGCAGCATATTTCTTAACTTTTCACGTCACTGCATATTCTGGCGATTTGAATTGTGATTTGTTAAATTTAGCCCTAGGAGAGAATCTTTGGTACGATGCACCCCAGAATTGTAGTCATATACAGCCATTCTGTCGGCTGTATAGCCAATTCGGGAACTGTATTTGTCTCACTACTTGACGTGGGACTCTTATTTGGGTAGTAATTGATTTTACACATGACCAGCTCTTATTGGGGGTTTGGATCTGGTTTATTGGGGGAATGTTTTTACTATTTTTATTTGTAATAATTGTTTGGCGTTTGGTAAATTGGCTTTCTGAAGGTAAATGTTTGGTTTAAATGCATCCTGAACTTCACTTGGCCTATTTTGTTGGACGGCTTTGATGAGGTAGGTTGCTAATTTTAGCAATGACATATCTTCCTCGGAATGGAACCCGGGGCGTTTTTCTTGTGGGGATGTCTGCGAAATTCGTTTCTTGAGGAGAATTCTCTAGCCTAAAAGGCACTTTGGAATTGCACCTGGCGTAGTTTATTGATATGTGTAGCAACCAGGTTCATTGCTGTATTACTCTATTTTATGCATGAACACGTTGTGGGATTTGGACCTTAGGCTCGGGTATAAAAACATCGTGGATTTGTCCCATTGACGATTTGTTGTGTGTTTCGTACAAGCCCTACTTTGCATTCGCTCAAAATTCAGTGCCCCGGGGAGTATCGAGGAAAGATACTTTGATATAAAAATAATTGGTAAATAAAGGGGATTTGCCTCAGTTTCTTTTCTTGGGTATCTTATCTTATTGCTTGCAGCTTTAAATATTTGGTAAGAAACAAGCATTAAAAGGTCTCTATTTTCATTTTTAGTGTACCGATTATTTGTAGTGCTTGCTATCATAATCACCCAAGTCTGTGACTCATGGAGGATTTATTGTTGTGGTGGGTAAAATTTGCACCATTAAAATACTTATTTAATTTTTTCAATTCGGTCTTCAAAAGGAGTTTGTGAGGGTAGAAAGATAATTTACCTTCAACAATTTATAGTTTAGAATATTATTTGATGAGATAGCTCAAATGAACAATTGCATTTATGGTGTCAAACCGTCAACTAAGTCAACGTATTTCTTTCCGATATACAACTAACTAGGCTAGTTTTAGGAAGTTGATTTATTTTGTTAAGTTTCTGATCTTGGCTAGATTCATTGCACAACTTTTATCAGATTTCCTCAAACCATGAAATTAATGCTGTTTGTTTCTGAATTTGATGTCCAAAACTTACACAATCAAATCCAGAAACAATTAATGCTGTTTGTTTCTGAATTTGATGTCCAAAACTTACACAATCAAATCCAGAAACAAACAGCAGTAGATTTATTGCTGTTCAACACATGGATAAACTTGAAGTGATCATGTACTAGTCTTAGTGGTTTACTTCCAGTTGCTCATTGGGCACATGTTTCATAATAGCCTTATTTGAGAATTTAAATCCCTTTTGACACTGTGTGAAGATTAAATTCATAATTAGTCACAATCCATCAGTTTATAATTTTAAGCTTTTGGATTGATTGTGTTTATCTTTTTTGCATCAATATTTTGGATCATATTCTATGATCTATCATCAGAGTGAAGAAAATCAAATGATGGATCATAGAGTATAGTCCAAAATGTTGATACAAAAAAGATAAATACAATCAAATTCAGAAGCTTAGTTATAAACCGCCTGAAGATTTTAAGTCTTATGTCACTATGTGCCACGTTTGCAATAAATATAATGTTTTGTATGCTTTACAGGAAGGAAAGTACACTGGAGATGGATCTGTTGATACTGAAGGAAGGCCTTCTGTTAAAGCAGTTACAGGCAACTGGAGAGCTTGTCCATTCATCTTAGGTTTGTTTTTAATAGACATGTGAATTGTTTGTAAACACTGCTGTACATGCTTTACTGATAAGGTTATGTGAGCCTGTTTATTTAGTTTGAAAATATTTCATCTCATTTATTTTATTTTTATTTTTTGCATTGCAGGAAATGAGTGCTGTGAGCGATTGGCATTTTACGGTATCAATACAAACTTAGTGACTTACTTGACAAAAATTTTACATCAGGGAAATGCCTCTGCTGCAAAGAGTGTCAACGCTTGGGCAGGCACCTGCTATGTTACACCACTTTTGGGGGCAGTTTTGGCTGATGCATACTGGGGACGATATTGGACCATTGCAGTTTTTTCTACAATTTACCTCATTGTAAGTTAAAATCTTGCAAAAAAATTTATTGAAAAGTTGAATTCATGTAGCATTTCATGATATCAGATTTCCACAATCTATTTCTAATATCAAATTTTGTTTCTGGATTCGATTGGGAATGTTTCTAGTATCAACATTTTGGATCACACTCTGTGATCTATCATCAGCTTTCTTTCTTTACTATCCTTCTCTCTCATCCTGATGATGGATCACGGAGTGTGATCCGAATCGTTGATGCTAAAAAACATACTCAATCAGATTCAGAAACAAAATTTGATATTTATGAAGCATGCTAAGTCTAATATTACGTTGGGAGTCTGATTAATAAGTCCTTAGATTCACTTGTTGTATATTTTCATTGTTGTATCATTGAGCGTATGCCTAATAAGGTTCTCTGACTTTTACAGGGGATGGCAACACTGACGTTGTCAGCATCTCTCTCATTCTTGAAGCCTCCTTCATGCACAGAAACCGATTGCCCAACAGCAACTATTGCACAATCTGGTGTGTTTTTCCTTGGACTGTACCTAATTGCACTAGGAACTGGAGGCATCAAACCTTGTGTTTCTTCTTTTGGAGCAGACCAATTTGATGACACCGATCCCACAGAAAGAAAGAAAAAAGGCTCATTTTTCAACTGGTTTTACTTCTCAATCAATGTTGGGGCTCTTATTGCAAGCAGTGTTCTTGTGTATGTCCAGGACAATATTGGTTGGGGATGGGGTTTTGGTATTCCTACAGTATTTATGGGAGCAGCCATATTGAGTTTCTTTTCTGGTACTCCACTTTATAGGTTCCAGAAACCTGGAGGTAGCCCTCTCACTAGGGTATGCCAGGTTGTAGCTGCATCATTGCGCAAATTGCGAGCAGAGATTCCTAACGATCAATCACTTCTATATGAATTACAAGACAAGAGATCTGCAATTCAAGGAAGCAGGAAACTAGAACACACAGATGAATTCAAGTAAGCCAAAATCCTTAGTACTCTGTAATGCTCTATTAAGAAATAGCATCAAAGTTTATGCTTCTGGATTCGATTGTGTGATTATTTTTACATCAACGCTTTGGATCACACTTTCTGATCCATCATTGGTTTAAGAGAAAGAGAGCATCACTGGGATGCTCTCTCTCTTATCCTGATGATGGATCACAGAGTATGATCCAAAACGTTAATGCAAAATGCTCTCTCTTATCCCGATGATAGATCACAGAATGTGATCCGAAACATTGATGCAAAATTAATCACACAATCGAATCCCGAAGCATGGAATTTGATAGTTTCTTATGGATTGCAGAAATCTTCTTGTCCTTATGGAAATAGCATGTTTTAGAAAATATTGCACACTATAAAGATGCTAGTTGATGTGATGCAGCAAATTGCAAAATTGGATATTTTCTTATTGAAGAGTTTATAATTTTGCAGGTGCCTCGACAGAGCAGCTACAATGACAGATGATGATGTTAGGAAGGGTGGTTTTTCTAATCCATGGCGGCTATGTACTGTGACCCAAGTTGAGGAATTGAAGATTCTCCTTCGTATGTTTCCAGTTTGGGCAACTACTATCGTCTTTTCAGCTGTTTATGCTCAAATGTCTACAATGTTTGTCGAACAGGGAATGACCCTAGACACCAGCATTGGAGGATTCCATATTCCTCCAGCATCATTATCCATATTTGATACTCTCAGTGTCATTTTATGGGTTCCAATATATGATGCCCTAATTGTACCACTTGCACGGAAGTACACTAAGCAAGAAAGGGGTTTTACGCAGCTGCAGCGAATTGGCATTGGCCTCTTGATATCCGTAATGGCTATGGCAGTAGCTGCTTTGGTTGAAATAAAGCGATTGGATATTGTAAAAAGTCATAACTTAGTTCATGACACCACCACAACAGTTCCAATGAGCATTCTTTGGCAAATTCCTCAGTATTGCTTGATTGGTGCTGCAGAAGTTTTTACCTTCATAGGACAATTGGAGTTTTTCTATGATGAGTCACCTGATGCTATGCGCAGTTTATGCAGTGCGCTTTCTCTTCTTACAACAGCATTAGGCAACTATTTAAGTAGCTTCATTGTTACAGTCATTGCATATGTCACCACCAAAGGGGGAAAACCAGGATGGATACCTGATAATTTGAATGAAGGTCACCTGGATTACTTCTTTTGGCTTTTGGCACTACTTAGCCTGTCCAATCTGGTCATATATCTTTCTTGTGCATGCCGTTACAAGTACAAAAAGGCCGATTAAGATCTCAGGCAAAAGATGAATGGGATGTGCCATTGTATCACATCCACTATATCTAAGAAATTTGTAGAAAATACCTAGGAAAATATTAGAATTGAATGTTACATTTCAATCGAAACACTGCTAATTATTTGTCAAGTTGCCCTTGATTAGCAATCTTTTCAAGGGTTTGTAATTATCTGTATATAATTTGGTCACATGTACGAATTCCCACTGTAATAACAATTTGTAATCAAGAAAAGTTGCTGGTGTCTCATATTTTAATATACCTTTGTAAATCTGTAATTTCATTTTTTGTATCCATTATATTCAGTAGCGTTTTAATCAGTTTTTCTTGAACCCCCTTGTTCACTTGCCATACTTTCCAATATCTGATAGACCAACCATTTTCAGACGTTTCACAAATCAAGTAGAGTACAATCTTTTCGAACAAATATGGTTTTTACAAACCAAGAACATGCTATTGTTTTAAAATTTTGAACAGAGTAATGGGAATATTAAAAGCTGAATTTCTGACAGTTTAGCCTCTATCTGAGTTCTTCAAAATGAAAACCTTGAACATTTAGATAGATCTTACACTACAAAATAAAGTAGGTGGGTATATGAAACTCTGGCAATTGGAATGTGGGAGAAATCTTGACGTACGTATAATCTGCTCCCTCCTCAGTAGCTTCGTCGAATGCGATTCTTAAATTTTGGCTTCATTTTGTCAAATTCCAAAACAAAATTTGAAAAGAATTAAGAAGTATTCATTCTGTCAGATAGGTTTGGACCATACAAAAAAACTTGAAATGTATTATAATGTCATTTTTCCAATTGTTGGATGAATCATCATCCGCCATTGGTTTAGAGCCAGGTTTGGCTCTGAAGTTTTAAAGATTATTAATTTCATTCATTAGAATGATGTTTATGTCAGTTGCTTGTGTATAATTTTTATACATGCACATTCTAAGTTTACCCTTGTGAAGTAGATTCGATCAAATTGTTTGTTATGATTAAGTTCTCTGAAAATTAACACTATTGCAGTCACTGATTATTAATCTCTTATCATAAACGATTATTAAATTGCTGAAAATAAATTCACAGCTAGTATAAAAAAAATAACACAATTACAACTTCACCAATAAAATATGGAAAGAAATTCAAAACACAAAGAACACAATATTTTTTGGACAAATCGTCCCTAAAAAAACCTTTAAGTGAAAACCAATTCTACAGATAGAAAATATATTAACTTCAACGAATCAAGAGATACAAAATTTATTGCCTCTCACTGGCAAAATTCAAACAACCTCTTAATTTCTTTAGTTGATATTCCCCACTGCTATCATTGCGCCTTTGCAAACACTGCAAGGTTGTTTGCCATCGTTGTTGTAAGAATTTGGTATAGCTCTAATACCATGTAAGAATATGCCTAAGGCAAGAATGAAATGTCAAGATCTAAAAGCTCAAGAGATAGCACAAGAGAGACGAGATATGATCAAATGAGAATGAATTAATCAAATAATTGAATGAATACATCATAGAAGTGTCTTGTATATAAAGGCAATTGATATGTCTAGGAGTCATACAAGAGATAAGCAACATCTAAGCATATGTCCATCAAGAGTGGATTATCCTCCATTGTGCATGAATGTACATGTAACAACGAGAGGATAAGAATGTAAAGTTGTATCTCGTAAAGAGATGTAGTAGACAACATGTGCTCAATTAGAGTGAGAACTACTGTGTTATCAACATGACAACTTATATGAATATGCAAATTCCTAGGTGTCTACATGACAACTAATATGAATATACATTAACTTAAGTAAACTTAAGTAAAGTATAAATAGTAAATACTTATTTACACCAACAACTGCCCCTTAAGTGAGACTTAGAAGAATATACTTAAGCTCACAAAAGTTAGATAATAATGCAAGATGGGTCTCGACTACTAGGTCATATTAGGTACCCATGTACAATATGCAAGTGCAAAAGATATGCAATGCAATCTCTCATAAAGCGGAGAAAGAGGGAAAACCACCTAGGAAAAACCCCCCTCCAAAAAGAGAGATAAGTACAATAAAAGAAAATGAGAGAGAAGAAGGCCTCATGTGAGGAAAAGATCCTCCCCCCGCTCCCGCCCCCCCACTCCCATAAGAGAGAAGAAGAGGAAGATAGACCAAGTAATCCCCCCTCAATGTAGAATCTACACCTGTGGTAGATGCTTCAGGCTCGATGTAGAAACTGCTCCATGAGTGTAGAACAACATTCCTCTCCTTAGAAAGAAATAGAAACAAAGGTGTATCAATGAAGCCTCTCCCATCTATAGGAAGAAACCTCAAAATGTATGAAATCTCTAAAACCTGCTCAAGTGTCCCCATGTCAATATTGAAAAGTGTCTCCTCCAAATCATGTGTACTATGCCACTCTGCTGAAAACACAAATCAAGATCAACTGAGGATGAATGTAGAATGTGTATGAAAGACTCAAATGTCTCCTCTAAAGAGAAAGTGACCTCCTCCAACTGTTGTATCAAAGGATCTACCATCATGTCAACCTCAAAAGATCGATCAAGTAGAGAATGAAGATGAGGGTCAGTGTGTTCCCTCACAACAACTAAAGAAGAATCATCTTCACCAAAGAGAAGATGAATGTCATCAATAGTGTCTCCCAAATATGCAATGTAGGACTCCACAAATGAACTAGAAATGTCTATCAAGTAGTCATCCCATGGAACTCAGTCTAGAAGACAACAAATATCTTGTTGCACTGAATCACTTGAATCTATGGCTATCAGAATACAACTATCATCAGGAACAATAGTAGATGAAATATCAGTAGGGGGAGAAGAAATGGAAGGCTCAAGAACTTGATCATATGTGAGAACACCTAAGTTCAAGTAGCCAAATTTCTCCTCAAAGTCTGAATCAACAGTAGAAGTGTGATCAAAATCTGTTGAGAAATTGTTGTCATCATCATGATCAAAATCTGAGTAGTATAGCCTAGATGTGTGATCACCCACCCCTGTAGCAATGGTTTGTCTAGTCTCCAAGTCTTTGATAAAATTTGAATCAGGTGTGAATCCCACAGTCCTTCTTCTATCTCCATGAGTGAGCTAATAGATGGAAAGAAGATTATGACTTAGGTGAGGTACACACAACACATCTTTGAAGTATCCCTCCCCTTTATCAATAATGTCTTTCCCAACAACATTCATGTAAATATGATTTCCCATCAAGATAGGTGGAGTATGACAAGGATCAAATGATGAAAACATAGACTATGAAGATGCCATATGATGAGAAGCCCCTGAATCTAGAAGCGATCTCTCTGAATCTTGATTTGAAGTAGCTACTAAGGCTTGGCCTTTGCCCATGTGACCCTTTCCTTTATCAAAATTTGAATGTGAAGAAGTGGGTGAAGGAGTCATTCTTGAAGGTAGACTAATTTGATTCTTCTTGACAAGATTCTTGAGTTCATCAATTTCCTTCTTGTAACAATGATGTTCTTCATGTCCATTCTTCTTGCAATATGCACAAATAAGAAACTACTTCTTGGATGATTTTCCCTTATGGTTGGATTTTTTTTGTGGTGAGGAGGTTGAGTGTTCTTTCCCTTTACCAGCCATCAATGCTTTGGACTTTGAAGACTTGAGAATCCCCTTGCTCATCAAGTTTGATTGTTCTACCATCAACATCTTTGTGAAGGAATCAAATGAAAGCATGGTGTAGGAAGAACTTAAGGTCAACTTATGAGTGTTGAAGCTCGAAAAAAATGATGCATACTTTGGAGGAAGTTTCATCATCAAATTATAAATCAATTTTTCATCCTCTATGGTAATTTCCCAATCCTTAACCATTTACCTTAGCTCATGTGCCTTGGTGATAGTCTTGAATTGTGTCAAACTAATTTGGATCTAATGACATGAGATTTTCATCAAGTTCAAAACCCTTAGCTTTGTCTACTTTTGCATACAAGCTAGCAAACTTATCCCATGCTTCCTTTATTGTTTTACAATTATCAATATAGAAGATAATATCTTCATGTACATACTTCCTCAAAGTACCAATAAAAACCTTATTGTTATGATTCCATTCATTTAGTTTATTAGGATCAGATGGTGCAATCATAGTTCCATCAACATAATTAATTAAACCTTTTTCCATCATTTTACTCCATGCTCTAATTTTCCATGTAGCATAATTATGTGGAGTTAAAAGTGGAAACCTAAGAGAACTCGTGATGCGAAATAAAAGAACACAAGAGAAAGAGAAGTGAAAACACTCAAGACACACCCCCCAAATCACTCAATCAAAGAACCACCCCCCCGCCCTAGCCAAAAAAAAAATGGTTTTAGCACTTTATACTTAGTGCACGTACAATTTTCACTTGTCAAAATGAATTAAAGTGGACTTCTGATTTTGATGGTTACAATAACAAATATGAAGCTATATCGGATTCAACAAGATAAGACACAAGACCTCTCAAGGATCTAATTAATTACGAGTGCCAATAGGCCAAAATGATACTAGAATTTGAAAGTACTATGTCTACTTATAATTTTTCCAAACTGATACTAGATCTGAAAAATAGACAAAAAATCATGCACTTTCAAAAAAATAGCACCTGAATATGTGTCCAGATGAGCCCGAACGAAGCCTCTAAAGTTGTAAAAATTGGGATATGCGATTTTCAGAAAAATTCAAGAATAGGCATTGCAAACAACCTATAGCAATGTGTAGATCACAAAATTCCACCCCTAAACAAAAAAAATTATTTGGAAAAAGGAATCCATATGAGGGAGATATCATTATTTTAGAATCACCTCTGTAATTATTTTTCTTGAATAATCGCCATCGGACCTCCAAAAATCAAATGACTCTAGATTTCGCCTTAGATGTTCGATTTTGATGAAACAGAAGTCAATTTAGGGGTTTTTTGACCTTTTAAATGTAATACCAACATCTAGTTTGCACTAGCAAGCTTCAATCTTGACCTGCAAAAAAATCTCTCCAATGGCTATGTAATGAAACTCCTATGGCTCTGATACCATGTAAGAATTTGGTATAACTCTGATACCATGTAAGAATATGCCTAAGGAAAGAATGAAATGCCAAGATCTAGAAGTTCAAGAGATAGCACAAGAGAGACAAAATATGATCAAAAGATAATGGATTAATCAAATAATTGGATGAATACATCATAGAAGTGTCTTGTATAGAAAGGCAACTGATATGTTTAGGAGTCATACAAGAAATAAGCATAACAACTAAGCACATGTCCACCAAGAGTGGATTATCCTCCACAGTGCATGAATGTACGTGTAACAATGAGAGGATAAGAATGTAAAGGTGTATCTCATAAAAAGATGTAGTAGACAAAATGTGCTCAATTGGAGTGCAAACTACTATGTTGTTAACATGACAACTCATATGAATATGCAAACTCCTAGGTGTCTACATGACAACTAATATGAATATGCATTAACTAAGTAAACTTAAGTAAAGTTTAAATAGTAAATACTTATTTACACCAACAACTACAAACCTTATGAAAAAGATCCTACAGATTGAAGCAAAAAACAGGGTATTGGAGAAAGCTAATAGTGATAATTTGAAGAAGGTGACAAGCCTGGAGGCAAAGGTGAATAATATGGAAAAGATGATAAAGAAAATGATTTATAATAATAGTAATGCTTTAAAGACTATGGCAGATAATGTGAGCAGTCTCCTGAATAAGCATGAGCAAGATAAAGGACAAGATTTCCCTATTGTTGCTGAGAACTAGGGACCTAGCAAATGCACTCGGGCTCATTCTAAGAAGCATGAGGAGAAGAATAAGATGGAAGAGGTGAAGGCCACTGCGGAGAATATGCACATCTTGGTTGACCAGGCTCTTGACCTGTTGAAGACTATGTAGTTGTTTGGGTGTTGGTTTTTTGATGTTCCTTTGCTGTCTTTTCAGCTCTATTTCTGGTTGGTCTCCTGTTTTCCTGTTTTTCTTTGCTCTTTCTGGAGGCCTGTTATTTAGTGAACTATGCTTGTAGACTTTGATGTTAGCTTTATGCTTCTTTTTCTCTAGACTCTTGGTTACTTTGTAAAAGGTTTCAAGTCCTTTAAAACTTGTTTTTACTTAATCAAAACAACTATAAACTCATTTGCTAACACTGCAAATGCTTCTACAACTCTTGTTATTCTCTGTTTTGTTATGTTCTCCAAATGCCTCCCTTGACCCCCTTTTATACTACTTAACCAAGAGGTTTCTAGTTGTTTCTTGATCAAGACAACTCAACCAAGAAGTTTCTAGTTGCTTCTCGATTAAACCAACCTAACCAATAGGTTACTAGTGGCTTCTAGAAGGAGTCAATTAATTAACATATAATTATTTTTTGTAACTCTAACAATTATTTGCCAATTAATCACATGAGGACGAACAACTATCCAAGCTACCTAAAACTAACAAGTTCATTGGCAGCTACTGAACATGATTTCAACAAAAACAGGATTCACAATATTTGATGGTTTAACGAATCAGATTTTAATTGTAAGGGAAAGTTATATGAGGGACATTTTAGGAGAGAGATCTATCTAATGTTTTGAATTCAATTGCATATTAAAAATCTAGCAAAAGGCTATAACTAAAACTATACATATTGTTATGATATAAAAAATTGGAATTTTCTACAAAATATGATGAATTGATATTTGGTTTTTAAAATCACAGTCAACCTTCATGTGTCTAAATTGTAACCAAAGGATTGCAAATGGACAATCAGGCGCAGGTCGTATTCATAATTCTTAGTGTAGTCAAAATTCAAAATTTGTAATAAGTCTACATTATGAATCAAACTCATTAAAAAAAGTGTAGAGAGCAAGATCATTATTTTAGTCTAGTAGACAATATTTTCAAATATATTTTTCACCACTTTGATTGGTTGATTTCATTGTCGTATGGACTCCATTTTTTAGATCCATAATTCATTTTGGTCGGCACCATTAAGAAGTTATATTGATAGAAAATATATTTTGAAACCAATATTATTATTAAATATATTACATATTTAAAAATTAATCACAAAACTATATATATATAATCTCAAAAATTATTTAAAAAATTATATTTCAGCAATATATCCTTTGTATTTGATTTTTGAATGCTCTCCAGAAACAAAATTAAAGGCTAAGGCATACGAGAATGGATAATTCAAAACATATTTAATATTTGATAAAGGGGCAAGTTTCTTGATCAATCTCCTACGTATCATATATAGTCCCTTAATTAATTTTTTTAATTTACTATTAATTTTATACAATCTATTTTTATAACAACTCAACTTTTAATCAATATTATTAACTATTTACTCTCTTTTTTAAATCTTTTATATTAATAATTTAACAATCTATTAATTCAATCACTATCATGCAAGTACTGGTCATTACGAATTTATAATATCCATCTTATTTAGTAAAATTAAAGGTTAGTGCTAGTTGATGTTAATTTTTCAATTAATTTTAATGTCAAATAAATATTGAAGTCTATTAGATACATTTTGTGAATTAATTTTGGAAAATTAAGTTTGTTTTAAGAAGTGGGTTATGTCATTCAATGCTTCAAGTCTCATTATTTGGCTTTACAGGTTCAATTTTCCCCTCTCTTTTTCTTGATATTTTTGTCATATTTATATTATAGCTTCATGACCAACTCCAAAGTTTTTACGTCTCTCTAACCTCTCTTTGAATAAATTGCACTTGGTTGATGTTAGCCTTCCATACATAAAGTTGTTATAATAAACATTCTTGTAGATTTTGCTCAAAGACAACAATTTGCAACAAATTGGATTTATCCCTTTCTTGTCCATTTCAATCAATGATTATTTCCTAGAATGTAAGAGAGCATGGAAATATTCCTAGCCAAGATATATATAGAAAAATGATTAAAAATTTTAACCCCTTTAGGTTATCCTTAAAAAGGCCAAGCTTTACAAATTATATCTTGAAAATTCTAGTTGTAACATTGATTTAAAAATATCATTATTTTTGCTTTTGTTGTATCTAGTGCTCTTATGTGTGCTTTGTGTCCAAACATGTTTCTTAAATAATTTTGAGTTGCAATGGCGGTCTCATTTTAGAAGGGGTTCTCACAAACAATAATCTATATTTTGAACACTAGTTTTAATGCTCTCCCAAGAACTCACTTCGGGATAATTAACTTCTTGTTAGGATTATCCTTGGATTATTGGAGGTAACTTTGATGTTTAATTATTCCTTAATGAAAATGGTAGACTTCTTACTCTCCTTTAGTATAGTATTCTTCATCTACAAAATATTAATTAGTTTTAGTTAATTGATATATCTCCACGAAATAGTTTGTTCACTTGGAATAGTCAAAGAACTCGAGATGCTTTATTATGGAGTATTTTTCTCGATTGTTGGTTATCAATTATTGGCCTTCTTCACACCTTCATGTTGCTTCTTCTATCCTAATATGGGTTTAGATGATTGTCCCATAGCTTCATAGAGGGACGGATCCTTTGAGCCTCAAAATTCCTGTTTCAATTTTTTATCATGTGATTAAAAAGTGACCAGCACTTAAAAATAGTAGACTTTGGTGGAAATAAGGTCAACCTCATCATGTTATGTATGGGTTTTCATATTTTATTCCCCAAATTTTGTTTCTCCTCACTTGAAAACATTTTGCAAGTGAAAATGAATATTTTTCTTAAGTTGGTAGAAATCCAAAGTTTTATTCATTAAGATGACTTAAGAATGGATCTCTTAACTTAGTATTCTAAACTCTAGAATGAAATAGAAAATTTTGATTTTTGTGAGGAATTGTATTGCAACGAAGATCTCTTGCTACATGGTTACAAGTAAGGGATGATATTTCTTCTTTGTCTTATGATATTGTTGTTGCATTAAAACATCAAGGAAATCTAAAGAAAATATGGATCTAGGATTGAATCCATTCAAGAATCTAATCAAAGGTTGCTTCTCACATCTGTGTGTTGTTCAAAGTCTTCTCTAATTTATCTATTTATAATACTTCCCATTCATTTATTCAGAGATAATCAATGTATCAACTTCAATTTGTCACATACCATCAACGCAATCTCTACTAAACCATGCAAGTGTGAAAATAATCATAAATAAAATAATGAAAAACCTTGCTACAAGGAAGGATGGGAGATAGGTTGCCAATAAAAGAACCATGTGAAGGCATGTGCGCTCATTATTTGGAAAAGGAAAACAACACAAGACAACTTGGGAAGCCTCCACCATGTTGAAGAATTTCTTTGGATAAAGAGTCAAGAAAATGGTGTTTAGGAGTGTGTGGATGGGTGGGGGGGACTTGAGAGAAAAG
Source organism: Cupressus sempervirens (assembly GCA_028749045.1). Taxonomy (NCBI): domain Eukaryota; kingdom Viridiplantae; phylum Streptophyta; class Pinopsida; order Cupressales; family Cupressaceae; genus Cupressus; species Cupressus sempervirens. The sequence continues at coordinate 33,458,993 of CM053790.1, forward strand.
GGTGCATAGGAACTGATGCCAAATCACTGCTAAGTGCCTTCTCTTGGAAAGTTATAAGATTCTCAAGAAATCCATTTTGTGTGAATTTTGTAATTATTGTAATTTCTAAGATCTCATTTCATTCATGGATATTGTGCCTAGACCATGCTTTCTTTTTTTCCACACACATTTCATGCCCACCCTTAGACATCATACCTTAAAAGAAAAAATTAAGCTTGGAACAAGTAAGTCGACTTTAACAATTTAACACTTTTAGCCTAACAATCATGCCTTAATGTGCAATGTTTAAACCATTCTTTCATCCATACAATTCATGTTAGGATAAAGGTGTCTCAAGTTTCAAGTCCAAACTTGATATTTTATTAATTTCTTTCTTTTAACCCACTTTATTAGTCTTAATATTAAGGAGCTAGTGTCATAAATTTCTATATTAAATCTATGTAATGATTATGATAGTTACTAGTTTGGTGATTTATATTTATGGCAAAGTTCACTATTGGCAAGTGGTATAAGGTAGGTGTTGCATATGAAATGGTGTTTGTTATGCTTGAGTTATGCTTTGTTGTAGTAGAAGTTGGTATGTGCAACATGTCATCAGTTTAGTATGTTGACATCACATATCTCTTTGGTATTAGAGATGGTTTTGGAAACCACAGGCTATTTCCACTTGTGTTGAGCTCTATAAATATGTAGCTACTTAGTGCATTTTGAGTGGTTAGGTTGGATATCTTTTAAGGAGTTTTTATGTGCCAAATACTTCCTAGAATCCTCTATTTTTGTAATATATCTTGATGAGCATAGGCTCAAAGATTGTATGTAATTGTTGTTGTTGCTACTGACAATACAATTGGGTTTGGCTTTGGAGTGGAGGGTTTTTTCTCGAAAGGGTTTTCCCACGTATAGCTGGTGTTGTGAATTCATTTTCTTGAATCTAATTTTGTATGTGTTTATCTACTTTGCAATAGGTTAAGGATTTTAATATATTTCAACATCATCTCTTCTATTAAATTTAGCATTCAAAAGCATTATTCAACACTTGGCTTCTTTTCAATTCCCTACATATTCAATATACAACAAAAACATCCATCCATTATACTTTCATATATTTCTATACCCTTTTTCAAATCTCCTATTATGGAACACCCATGAGTAAGATGTGAGATGACGAAGAATTTGGTTTATGCTTGACAATTGCACATTTTGGAAAGTTTCTAAAGAGTCTTCAATAAAATCATTTTATGCATACCTATGACCATTGTATTCCATGAGGGGACATCTCTTTGAGGCATTTTGTAAAATTGTTCACTTGCCTTGTATATGCTTTTATATTTGTATATATGTCTGTTAATTTTGTTCCTAACCAAAAACAATAAGGCTCCTATTCTAGCATGGACAGATGTTGCAGGAGCAACTCCTTCTTTGACTCGTGGATGATCCAGGGTTAATCATTTTATGTTCAATTTTGCAATAAATCCTTACTTGGTTAGTTTTGAAATGTTTCTAGGCTATACTCACATAATTGGTCATAGTAGGACACTTACGATCACATTTTGGCACAATAGAGTTATCAAGTTCATATGTATCGCCATTTCACAAAGATGGATTAAACCACTTGCAAAATAGTGAAGCTTTCATTGTTTTGCATGCCTAACAAATTTCAATATTTGAAACAACAAAAAATTGGAATTAGGTTCTCGCAATAGTTAGCCAATTTGAATTTTTAGTTGATTCATTTGATGGGATACCTAATAAGTATGTTGAAGTCAATTGGGCATGTAATGAAGTTTGGAGCACAAAGAGGAGAATTCTAGTTTGCAAAAATCTATTTTTTTATTCCACAATGTATTAATCATTTGGTATTAGGTAGTGATTGATTTCTTTGATCACTTCTCATGTTTTGTTAATGAAATGAGCTAACTACACATTGAAATTGTTTCAAGTGCATTTGGTTAAAAAACAAGAGAAAACTATCAAATTTTGTGGGAATTGGTCTACGAAACTTTTCAAACAAGGGTTTGTCTTCTCATGACCCTGACCTCATATTCCACCATTGGATTTGGTCAATCTTGTAGGGAATGTCCAGTCTCTGTATGTAATAAAATGAATTTGATTTCAATTTTATTGCAACAATCTTTGAATTTTTATGTGGAACCCTAGGATTGGCATCGATGTGACAAGCTAGAAAGAAAGTAGAAAAGATCGATGTATGGAGGATTAAAAAAATATGTGAGTGCTTTAGGAGACATAGGAGTTGTCCTTGGAGTGTGTGTGGATAGAAGTAGTTAAATTGATAGAATCAATTGACTAGTGAACACTTTATGTGCAAGTGATTCCATTGAATATGTTGGATAGTGAGGACTTTGGGAAGGAACTCACATAAGTGTATTTGATGTCTTGGTAAGATGCTTGACAATAAGTGGAAGTGGTGTGTTAAGTAGGCTTGAGGGTTAGGGGTTCAAGAAAGGGGTGTGATTTTTCTTTGCAAATCAGATTGCCTAGCTGTTTAAAGGACACAAGGGTGTGTCTTGGGCAAGGTTTGGGAGTAGTCTCAATCTAGGAGAGGTTGGTGTGTCTAGGGCCTTGTGGAAAGGTGCCTGAAAAACCCTAAATTGAAGGAACCCTAAGGATACTTGAAGAGCCATTTATCACTCTACATCAATAAAGAGGATAGAAAAATAGTTAAGTCACAATATGGTGTGAGAAGGACAAGTATAGAGCATGGAAAATGAGGAGGGGAATGTTGATTTGTGGTGATTCATTAGGAAAGTATTGTATTTTTTCATAAGCCGTGTTTTATTTGGTTAACTCGTTGAGCATTTTTTGAGTTGACTCATCAACCATTTTCTAAGGTTGACTCGTCAATTATGTTTAGGGTTAACTTGTTAAGCCGACATAAGTCATGTAATATTGGCTTGGGGTTAAGGATTTCTTAAGTGAATATAAAGCTTCTTGCAGTAGTATTGAGTTATAGAGGAGATTGAAGATTGTAACAAGTTGAAGTTATTGAATAATAATATTGGACTCACTATTTGGTGGACATAGCCTAGGGATTGGGTGAACCACGTTAAACATTTGTGTCTATTGCTTGATTATGTTTTCTTTAGTCATTTGTGATATTGGTTATATTTGCATGTGACTATTATTTATCCATCTATCTAATCCTAAAAAGGAAAAAAATAGGATGAGGAGAAGAAAAATGGTGAATGGTGTAGAGGAAAAATTTACAATTGATGATAGTGTTCTCCTTGCTTATGTTTCCAAATGGGTTTTGGAGTAATGATATGTGTTTGTAACCAAGAATGTATATCCATCAATATATTATGGTTCAAAGGATTCTTCAACATCAAGAGAGTAGATTTCATAGTATAATTTAGAAGAACATGAGAAGAAGAAGAAATATCAAGAATATGAAGAGGCAATAGACCATAAGGAGAACCGTAGTGGAGACACATGGTGGAATATTGGACTATATATTTCAACCACAAGTCAGGAGAATAAATAACTCTCTTAGAGCTAAGAATATAATCTCTTAAATAGTATTAACTTTAAAATATGTGATCTCTTTATTGTTAAGAAAGGATTTTCTATCTTTAGGATTAAGGATATGCTACAAATAAAAAAATACCAACTAGGGTATGGTTATTCATTTGAATTATTTTTGTTATGTTCTTTTCAGACATGTTAAATGTTAAGAGTGGCTAGTATTAATTAAATAATGATGAATTTGCATTTTCATTTTCATGTAGATGATGTTGAATAATAAAACAATAGTTTCCAAAGTGTCATTTTAGTTCTAAAATGTGTAGATGTTTAGGTGGTGAGACACCCTTCCCTATGAGTATAATTTCTAATGTTATTCATTTTGACAATAATTAATCATCTCGTAATCAATGTTAGTGTATCTATTAAAATGAAGAACAATATTATGTAATTGTCCTTTATATAATCCACCAGGAAATATATTCACTTGTACTTAGAATCTTGCAACCAATGAAATGGTAGGTCTTAAGTATTATTAATTGATTTTGTTTATGTTAAAAGAAAAAAAAAAAGTAGGATTTGATGCTAACAAAACTAAGTTCATCACATATGGTATCTATAAATTGTAAATACTTATCTAGATTGTAAAGAAAATAATTCGATTTAGAATCTTGGTTGTGATGAATATGCATCCATAGTGTTATTCTTGGATGGAATTTATAAATTATTTATTGATCACCATCTTTTGTATTATGGGTGCTTAGTATATCATGTTAAAATCAGCTCAAAATATAATAGCTAAATGGAGCTTAAGATTTTTGTGTAAAATCATTATATTGTTAGTCCCTAGTTAAGTGTATTTGACTTTAACAAGTAGTGTGAAATTGGTTTGTTATGTTTTGAAGAGATCCTAGTTGGATTGGTCTTAACTAAAATGTTATTTAGGATTATGATACCTTTCTATTATAAATGACTTAGTCCCAAAAAACTATTATTCAACTCTTCAAAGGTTGGTATTATTGTGTCCTCTAATTTAGAAAACAAAATGACAAGGTTCTCGATACTTCTAATATTAGAAATACTAACTTTAAAGTAGTGTTGATATGATGGTAAGATGCACATTATGATGAAAAATATGTTGAAAATGAAGAGTGTAACTGAGAGGGGAGGGTTGAGTCAGTTACCACACAAAATAATTCCCTGTTCCTAGATGTCAAACTAAACTTTTTACTGATAATGCAATATTGTCCAGATTGGTTATAACTAAGTTATTATTGTCACTTGGTTAACAAAGCAATCTTATGAATATTAATTTGTTTTAACCTTTAGTAACTTAGTTGTAGAAATATAAATCATAAAGCAAATAACATGAACACAGATGACACCAAGATTTAACATGGAAACCCAATTTGGAAAAATCATCATGCAACTAGTCACAATAATTTTCACTCTTCTGAAGTGAAACCTATTAGGAGCCAACTGTGACAAAGGTTACAAAACATACTATTAAGTATGACCTTGTTAAAGGATCTTGATCACCCTATTAGGAGCGGCCTAGTTAGAGGTCTTCAAAAATTTCAATCTTGAATTGTCACCTTGTGAGAGGATTTTCAATATGATCGTTGAGTCAACTCTGTTAAGAGATTTCTTCACTACTAGAATGGTTAGAGGGTAACAACAATTTTGACTTAATTTATGAGCCAACTTCCTTTGCAATTTTGAATCTTTATTCTGGCTTGACCTTGGGATCCTTACTGATCAAAATATTCTTTGCAGCTTATGTTCCACACTTTCCTACTCTACCTTTTCCTTTGCTCACATATCCATCTTATTCCATGTATTACTCTTATACATCTTATCCTCTCTTTTTGATCTTTCATATATATCATAAGATTTGATAGGTCGGCTTGAATACCCTTTTAGATAATCATTAAACATCCAAATAGTCAGCCTCAAATAGTTAATTATTAGATAATAGTATTTTGTTATCACTCGATCAATACTAGGATTGAACACTAGGTTAATATTGGAAGTCCTTTGATGCCTGACCACTCGGTTAACATTACAAGCATGATATCCTTCATAACCGATTGTTTAGTTAACACTGAATGTTATTCATTACCCGATTGCTTGGTCAATATTGAATATGCTTAGTTAATATTGTAAATTCTTCATTACTCAATTAATATTGACATTTGTGTAACATCAATGGAAACATACAATTGAAGAATTGTTTCCAACAAACTCTCTTTTCCATTGATGGCAACCCAACATGTCAACATACATTAATAAGAGTATGAGCAATAGATAATATCCTTAGTTCCATTCTAATACTCATCCATACCAAATACCTCTAAGATTATGCCTGGATTTTTCTTAGTTGCTTCCAAAAGATTTCTCCCTCCTACATCTATCAAAAAGTTTTGTTGTGTAATTTTGTCATTTTCTCCCTATTTGTTGTTGATTTCATCATTTGAATTCTTTCCTTCTGAGATTAAAAAACTCTCCCTTTTCCTCTTTGACATCAACTCTCCCTTTTTGACACTAAACTCTTTCTTTTTTACATCAAATGTCAAAGGATACACACTTTGAAGTTACTATGTACCTTTTGTACTAATTCATATGCAATATGCTCTGCATTTTACACCTGAAGTGTGACAATTTGCATCAACTTAATAGATCTTCAATGAAACTTGGTTGGTGCATCACTATATTTTGCTTTAGTGAGCATTAGATAGGGGATAACCCATAGCTTACCTCTTAGATACATAAAAGCACCCTTATCTACTCCTTGGTGTTCACATATTCCAATCTCACTTCTTTGTATTTAACCAATTCCCTTAGGAAATGATATTTGATTGCAATGTGTTTTGTCTTTGTGTGCATCATGTAATTTTTGGATATATTGATTGCACTTGTGTTATCACAGTAGATAGCCATTGGTTCTTTGACTTCCTCCTTCTTTCCTTATAGTAATTGCTTGATCCATATTATGTTAGAACAATTGACTATTGTAGCAACATACTCTACCTCTATTATTGATTGAGAAATACAATTTTTCTTCTTTCTTTTCCAAGATACTAATCTCTTTCCAAGAAAGATTGATCCTCCACTGCTATTTTTTTGTCATCAATGCTTCCTGCTTAATATAAATTAGTTAACATTCTTAACTCAAGGTTTCCTCCTTTCTTATACCAAAAACCATATTCTTCAGTTCCTTTTAGCTACCTTAGAATCCTTTTTACTCCCATCAAGTGATTTTCTTTAGGATTTTCAAAAAACCTTGCAACTATGCCAACTACTAATGCAATATAAGGTCTGGTGTGACCACACACTAACGTTTTCCAATCACTAATATGTAGGTAGTCTGATTTAACTCTTTTGAATCATCATTCTTTGAAAGTTTATGTCCAATAGACATAGGTATTCCAACTAGTTTGGAATCTTCCATTCCAAATGCTTTCAATGTTTCCCTAATGTATTTTGACCGAGTGATGAATATACCATCCTTCATTTGATGAACTTGTAGACCAATAAAGAATTTCACCTCTCCAAACATAGACATTTCAAATTCTTTCCTCACTTCTTCAACAAATGATCTACATAACATCTCATGTCCTCCAAATATGATATCATCTACAAATATTTTTGCATCAATATATTGTCTTGTGGTCCTTCCTTTATATACAAATTCCTATTATCATTTGACTTTTCAAAACCATGCCATGCTCTAGGAGCTTTCTTCAGCCCACATAGAGCTTTGAGAAGTTTACATACCATGTCACTATTGCTTGGATCAATGAAACCTTTAGGTTGTTCAATGTAGACTTATTCTTCCAAGATTTCATTTGAGAAAGCTTCTTTTACATCCATCTAATATACTTTGAATCCCTTTTGTGCAGCATATGTGATGTAGGAGCATTGGGAGACCAAATTCAAATTCAAAAGATTATTTACCTATGGTCAAATTGGTATTGTAATAGGGTCATTAAAGTCACTTTAGGGGATTATGGGTTTATAAATGCCATGTTATTGTCATTTAAACTGTAATTATGGTGATGATTTTATGTACCTAATAAAATTTGTAATTATGGTGATGACTTTATGTACCTGATAAAATCAATTATAGTCTAGGAATAGTTATGAGATAGTTTAGAGTTAGTGCTTAGTAAGTTTGGGGTTGGCCTAAGCAGTTTTGGAATCTCTTTTAAAGAGACAAAAACACTCGATAAGAATGGAGGAGGCCTGAGTTGAAAGGTAGCAGCATAGCTGTAAGGAGAAAGAACTCAATAACAACGGGACTGCTCAAGTTTAGTTAGTGTAGGAGTAGTTTTGAATGAGCATGTGTTTGTGGCATGCATTCACTCACGATGGGTTTATGATATATCAATTATACAGTAATGACACTCATACTTGGTTAAAAGATTGCTAGTTCAAGTCAAGAATGGCAGACCGAGGACAGTGAAGAATTGACACAAAGAATGGTTATGGGACGGAATGTGTATGGCAATGTTAATGTAGAGGGAGCCAAATAATAGAAGAAAAAAAGATTGGGTATGACACCCAATAGCAGTGGGAGAGAATGGTTTAGTGGATGACCAAGTCTGATTGAAATGGCAGAGATTGAGTTTTGGTGTAAGAAGGATTCAATAGAAGTGATCGATTTTTAGCAAAATGGGAAAAATACAAACCCAATTGTGTGTAACCGATCACTAATGAATAAAGAGAGTGCATTTTTGCGTTGTATTTTGCATGCCTTGATCCCTACTAAACTAGAACTATTTTAGTTTTTTTTTTATGTTACCATTTTGAGATATGCCCCATAGATTCGTTGAATGAGAACTTGGCTTCTACCTCAATTCTTGAGTCTGATCAATGAACAATAATCTATCTCTTGGTCATCTTGGGAATTTAATATGTAAATGAATGTGGTTGTTTTGGATCTGTTGTTTAATAGTAGAAAGACGATAATAATAAAAACCCAATTGTTGATAATATAGAAGCTAGGCCATCTTCTTGAGAGTGGGAATTGAAGTTGAACAATCAAATTAAATGTGATTCATACTCATGGTCTTGGTATTAATGGGATCGAGGCGATGAGTAGAAGTAATATAAGATGAATCGAAATGTTGGAACAGGTTGTGAGGGAGCAATGGATATGAATATGCTTTTACTTGAGTTTGCACCAAATCCATTTACATCAAAATGGTATTAGAGCAAGCGAAATATCTGGGTGGAGAAATTTGTGTTGCGTTATTTGATTTACAATTTGTGCTTTGAAGATTCTCGAAAGCACCCTGGATGAAGAATTAGAACTGTTGGCCTAGTTTTTCACATTTAATAAATTTGTTGCATATCACAGTGAAAATCTAGTGGATTTAGGAATTTAGGGGTAGTGTGTGTTAAAAGTCTTAGATAAAAATCTAAGGTTTATGAAACCCTTATTGTTTTTTACCTAGTTTTCAAAAAATAGGAAAGTATTGGTTTATTTTGAAAAAATGCAGGAAGCTTTTCGCTTTAGAAATTTTTTTTTTTTTCTCTGTGTTTAATTTTTAAAATACTTTCCCAAAAATCATTTTGCTATTAACCTTTTTTTTAAACCATTTTTTTAACCTCATGTTGACTCACTTGTGTTCTTTGAAAGTGTTTTAACTGTGGAATGGTCTACTTTTACAAACCGTTCATCAAGAAAGATCAATGATGAGTGCTTTCCCATAATATAAAAGTGTTTGAGTTTTAGCAAATGTGAGGAAGTGCCTTAATGACACGCAGCCCCTGATGATGTTAGTTCCTTAGTGAGCCGCAAAATGTTGGACCTGTCAAAATAATTTAGGGTTGTCAGACTATTGTCAGGACATGATAGAAATCTTGAGCCATTTTATTAGATAAACTAGGTGACTAGGACTATTTTAAATAATGTAATGTTGCACCGTAGATCATTTAAGGATCATCAATTAGCACTTTCCCACAATTTGAAGATGTGAAAACTTTATGGAATGTGGGGAAGCACCTACATGACACATGTATTTGATGAAGTCATTTTTTTATGGGCTGCCAGGTTGGAAAAGTGTCAGATCAATTGAAGAATGTCAAAACACATGGCAGGTTAATTCAATTTCATTGGATGTTGTTGATGACTGGGTTTAGATGAAGTTAATCTTGTGGAACCATTAATCTTTTGAGGATCAACGGTGAGCACTTTCCCACTTTATGAAGGTGTTCAAGTTTTAAAGAAAGTGAGGAAGCACCTTGACAACATGTGGCTAGGTGGGGTCAATCATTCCAAAAGTTGCTTGGTAATGCTGAGTTGGGACTCATGCAAAATGTCTTATGTTGATTTTCAGAGAAGTCTACATGTTTAGTGAGTTGGAGGGTGACTACATAAGTGTGCTTGAAATATTAAATGCAAACGTAGAAATTCCAAAGGTTTTTCATGATCATCGATCTCATGAAGATCGGCGATCGACGCTTTCCCACAATTTACAATTGCTTGAACTTTAGCAAATACGTGGAAGCACCTTTTTGACACATGGCCAATTTCACAAAAGGTTAATGCAGTCACTTGGGTTTAGAGCTAAGTTGTTTGAATTTAGAAGATCGACGGTTGAATTTTAAATTCCATGATGTGACATAAAATATGACTGTTGGGGCATTAATTCTGATCAATGCTATTTCATGTGAGGTTAATTTTGCAATAAGAATTTTAATTTTCCATTATTGAACACTAAAGTTGCAAAATTCTCACAAAGTGAAGATTTTTAGAGTTAAGGATACATTTTTCTAAGGGTTTCAATTTGCTATTAATTATTTTCAGAAGAGATAAACAAGAAAATCAAGTAAGTATCTAGATTTCTGGAAAATTAAGAAAGAACTTTCATAGTAAGATAATTTTTTAGAATCCCTCCATAAAGGGATTTTTTAGGGAAAGCAGATTATTTAAAAAGGGTTATGCATGATGAGTTTTTAGAACAAATGCCACAATCCATGAATGAACTTTCTAGGGGAAAAGGATTCATACCAAAGAACCCTATGATATTGGTCATTGAGGGTTTTTATGACAAAGTAAACTGGTTGAGAGATGCTAAGGTATCTGTCGGGGGTTTAGAGCTTTTCTGTAAATGATTTGCAGAAAGAAGACTTGATGCTCCTTTGAATAATGTATGGGAATTTGACATTGGCAAATTAATTATACTAGGAGTTTTCTTTGATGATGATTTTATTGCAATAATGTCAAAGAAATATGATCCAATGACTAGGATAGTATTGAATCACACCAGTGATAATCTTTTTAGGGTTTCACCACAATTGATCAGCGAGGTTTTCAAATTAAATCATAACCATGCAGTTCATGACAAGATAGATATGGAAGATCTCCAGGCTAGATAAGATACATAGAGAGTATATTTAAGGGGTGGACCACTACAGGAGCATTTTGTCAAGATAGGATTATTACCCTTGGTTATTCCAAATACTGCAGAGCCATTGTTAAGAAATTATTTCATTCCCAGAGCACAAGCGTTGTATTTCTCTCTCTACAAGATATTTGGCATGGATGAGCAAGACCACATCCTAGGTTCTATTGTCTTCATCATTGCTCAAAATTTTTAGTATGGTATGAGTTCTATTTTTTACTTTGCTACTCTCTTGGCAGAAGAAATTCATACTGGGTTAATGGGTATTGTAAAGGCTAAAGTTGATAACCCTTTCTGTTGGTACTCCATGTTAATGTACATATGTTTGTATAAGGGAGTTGCCTTTTTTTCTAAAGAAATAAAAATGGAATTTGAAAGAGATGGAGAAAAAATCCGTATCCAATTATGAAGTGTAGATATGACATGGGAGGTGATTGATGCAAGTTTTGTCAAATTTGATAAGTACTTTGTCTCCAGGCTTAGAATGTTATTAGTAGGGGATAGCCCTAGCATACCTCAATATCAATTAGAATTGATTAGACTAAAAGATCATGCCAAAGGGTTGATGGTAAGTCACAATTGAGGAGACATCATCCTGTATGTAGTGTCTATTGTATTCAAAGTTTATGGTTTTCTTGGAAAACCACATGTACTACCCTATCAAGTGCCTTTGAAAGTAGGAATTGTTGAGCTCTTATGGTAGATAGGATTAGTGGAAGAAAGAGAATTTTTGGGAAAATCCAAAGGTACTTTCTTTCCCCAAGTTACTATTGTGCACAATTTTGTTTTTGTCAGAAGGGATGGAGGCACTTAGAGAAGTTTTTAGATAAATATCAAATGGCTCAATCCCATGCTTGTTTTATAGACCCAGAGGGATTTTATAAGTTGTTCAGAGAAACAACTAAAACCAAAGCTCATAAACACATGATCTACTTTCCAAAAGATATAGTTAGGAACAAGTTCTCATTACAAGAGTAGGAAATTAAGAAAGAGAAATGGAAAGTATATAGCAAGGTTCTGGATTTTATGAATGCTTTTGAGCCAGACTATGATCCCCTTGCTGATAGAAATATTGGGGTGTGAAAATAGATATGTTGATGGATAACTTTGCTAGGTTTATGCAAAATTTGAATGAGAAGAAGGAAATGTTGACCCAAGAATACCCTGATAAGGCCCTTGAGGTGGAGAAGAGATTAGACGGTAAGATGATTTTGAACCCAGGGCAGTACACATTGTAGAAGAAAGTTGGGTATATAGTGGCCAAGAGTGTACAACTTGTTCCTCAATACAAAAGACCATGCTTTGAAAACCTTCCTGTTGCACCTGCACCTAAATAATTGAAATTGGAGCAAGGATCATCTTCTAAGGTTGAAGAATACTCCCCTACCTAGACCCCACTCCAAATAGATGATGAAGTATCCTTGAGAGAGTAATTGAGACAAATGGGAGGATAGAGGGATATTGTAGTCACAACAATAGATATAGAAGGAGTGCCTGAAACCTCCTAAGCCGACACTAGTTCTCACTATGGGAGAGTATAGAAGTAAGGAAATAGTTTCTATAATACCACAAGAATCTAAGAAATTTATTGATGATGAGAGTTTTGTCAAGTCGAGAGCATTTGCTCAATTTTTGTGGAGAAGAAATATGGACAATTTTGCAACCAAGTGTAAAATGATTAAAGTAGAGTAACTTGGCAAAAAGGACTAAAATTGAAGAAGTTAAAGCTAGTCTCATGGAGGAGTTTTCATAGATAACCCCTGAAGGGGGAAGACAAATGTTAAAGGATTCAGGAATTTTGATATTACCTGAATGGGATATTACAAATGCCATGGTTTTTGACACTATGAGGAAAGTGAAAGACACTCAGTTCAAAACTGAAGAAGAAGTCTTGTAGGCCCATAAGGGGTTGAAATATAGTAATGATCATCAAGCTTTAGTCATATGGCCTATCTAGAAAAAGGATAAAACCAGGATGCAAGAAGCCTCAGATGTTGAACATACAGGCAATCTCATGGTTTATAGGGAAAAGAAGGTAGATAGTGAAAAGGTGTCCCAAATGACCAAAGAAATGGTGGATTTTGGAGTGATTGTTGTTGCAAAGGACAAGAAAAATTTCTTCGAACTTAGTGTTAGAATTGAAGAGGTTCTCAAGAATAATGAGGAAGGAGGAAATATGATACATCAATTGGAGGCTCAGATTGCTCAAGTGTACAAGAAATTTGGAAAGAGAAAAGTGGGACAATCCAACTAACCCAAGATCACTTATCCTCCTCATCCTCCAATTGAACCTTTCAAGTCAACTGCCCCCATAGAGCTACCAGATACTCCATAGAGACCTCAATTTTATACAGCCGAGGATTTTGAAGAGGAGAAGAGAAAACTATGGGCACTACATGTGGAATTGGATATCAAATATGAGGACAAAATAAGAAAAACAATTAAGTACATCTGGTAGACAAGATTGGCTAGCCTACATTTATGAACAATTGGCACGGTTAATGAATAAATGAAATGAACTGAAAAGCAGTGAGGCCACTTTGAAACCAATTGTGAATAAATGGAATAACAAGGATAGGGATGTCACTCTTTTATGCTTCTCAGTCATTAGTATGTCTTGTGAACAAATAGAAAAAACCTTTGACATGACTAATGACCTCTCTAATTTTGATGATAAAAGAATTATATTACAGAAGAGAATCATAAACTATTTCTCAAAGTATCTTGATAAAAACTTTGAGCTTTTCCCCCATGCACTCAAGAAAATAGATAAATTGAAAGACAGGGAAGAATGGGCCAAAGAATTGGATGATTTATTGTGCCCTAGATTCAATAGGGTCAGAAATGAAAGGGGCATGCATGGTTGGCAAAATCAACAAAGGAAGTTGTTAAAGTTAAAATATTCTTTGATTCTTTTAAAGAGGATTTTTTGAAATAAATATACTAGGAGAGTATGTTCTAAAGAAGTAGTAGGAGATATTGAATTTTAATTGGCCAAATGACACACTTTTCAACAAGTGGATGGCAGATCTTGTACATTCAAAACAGTTACCATTCAATGAAACTGATGAAGATGAGGTTGACCAAGGTGAACTAAAAATTATTGATGCATTAGTTAAAGCAAAAGAGGGAAAGGGTAAACAACCAACTGTGGTAACAAGTATAAAAGTTCAAACTGATGACTTGGAAACAAAAGAATCAATTATAACTATTGGTTTGTTAGTACATGATGACCTAGATGGAGAACCACGAGTTAGAATCAGCTTTCAAATATTAGAACTTGGTCCATCATAAGTAAATCCAATGGTCACAAAATCTGAGGAATGACAATTGCATAAAGGTCAATCATCAATTAAAGCTCCTCAACAACAAGAAGCCACAACAGAAGTGGTCCCATAAAAGGAATATTCATGATGTAAACATTTTGTTGCATGAAAATTTGTCTTTTATGATGGTAACCTTTTTGTGATATCTTTCTGTCTGAATGATAGCTATCATTCTTCTCTAAGCCTGAAGCTTGTTGCATCTCATACTATATAAATGAGATCCCAAGGCTAGAGAAAGGATCCAAACTCTTATACAGTTTTTAGTTTTGCTAGGCTTACAATCGGTTCAATTTTCTTGATGTTAATTTTTGTGTAATGTATTTTTCTCTGTGAATCTAAGAATACATTAACATTTAAGGGTCGTGTTTTCTTGTCCTGAGTTGTTCTAAGTTTTACTCCAATATTATGGAATTTTCAAAGAAAATTAATATAAAAATGAACTACCAACATATCTATTTTTCTCTAAATCTTGTCTCCATTATTACTAACTGGTTATCTTGATATTGTATGGGAAAAGCTTATTCAATTTAATACAACTAGGATAGGTTGTATATTAGTTTGTCATTGCTTTTAATTCAATGAATTAAGTAAATGCTTCAGTGAGATGATAGGATTTCCAGGTAGTAAGAAGGATATGATAAGAATGAGTTTTAGGGTAAACTACTAATAATATTGATTGTAATGCAATCGATTAGGTCAAAATAGTAGGGTAGACTTTGAATCCCAATAAATGAGGCACTGCTCAATTATTTTAGTTTACATATGAAGAGATCATGGATTAGCATCAAGAAAAGTCTCAAAGTCAAATCAATTTTACTTTAATGTATGAAGAATTTAATAGTTGGTCAGTACTTGGTTGCATTTAATTTGTGTTGTGGTTAGCTGTTGTTGCTCAAAATTATATGTAAATCTTAGAAGAATTATGAGCAAATATCTTCTATAGGGGATAAGTGTTGTAAAAAGAATATCAGTAAATGAATGAAGTGTGAAGATAATACCTAATTTTTCAATCATTTTATCTCTCTAGTGCACCCGCCTTGGTTTTGCAGAACCTAAAGAGTAGAAAATCCTTATGATTTTGTTGAAGTTGGGTCCAGATCTGAGGACTTCTTAGTTGAACATAGGAAATAGCTAATCCTTAGACTAAGTTGTTCTTTATCATCTTGGTATCACGTATTTTATTTCTTGGTAGTTTTAAACACCAACAAGAATGAAGGACAAGATGTTCTCAGTGACATTCAGTGTTCCAAACAAAATGCAAATGAAATAATTAGGTATGCAAGATCATTATTGAGAGTGGTTCTTTTAATAACATGGTATATATTGAAATGGTTGAGAAACTAAGCCTGCTAAGGGTACCTCTTGAAGCACCTTATAGAGCATTTAGGTTAAGTGATGATTAGTGGGTAGATGTTTTTTAAAACGCATATGTTCCTTTTAGTATTGGGACTTACCATGATATTGTTGAGTGTGATATTATGGCTTTGAGGGATTGTCATCTAATTTTAGGACAAGCATGGCAATCACACAAATCATACATATATAATGGAAGGGAAAATACAAATGCCTTGAGAAAGATGGAGTAAATTTTGTGTTGAACCCATTATCGGATGATGACGAATCATGGCCAAGAAAGAGAAGTGTAGGTTTGATTGAAATAATCAACTTTCCAATGCATGAAGCCAATGAGAAAGAAGTTATAGAGAAAGTAATAGAATTTTTGGTTGAAGAAAATGGAGTTTTGGAACAGCCAACTCCAAAGAATGTGGAACTATCTGAAGATGGATAAGAAACCCTTGCAAGTGAAGGAGAAATCAGTTCAATGGATGAGCCAAAAGATAAGATGCAGCAAGTAGACAAAGAAGAATCAAAGGAGATTTTAGTTCTTAATGAATACCACATAATTTTAAAGTTAATGATAGATGAAAGGATGAGTTGCCAAGAGGAATGACATGACAAAGAAGTTTAGATTGTGATACCTAATTTTGTCTCAAGCATAAAGACTATAGTACATCTAGTGAGAGGCCATGAGAAGGCCAAGGAAATTATGTTTTTTCTAAATATGCATATGTGACATGAGGAAGAAAAGGATTTGGTAGCAATAGGTACACAACAAGAACTTGATTTGTGGGAGAAGCATGAAGCCATTATGAAACAGTTGCTCAACAATGGTAATGTCGTGGCACATAAAGAAGCAGATGCTAGAGTGTGGGCATATTCTACAAAAGTGCAAATTGGATCAGTTGGTGAAAGGGTTAATACATATCTCTCGAAGCATTTCCAATCATCTGTCACACTTGCAAGGAAACATGATGAGCAGCAGGTGAACTTCATTTTACCCATGCAAGAATCACAACCAAAGGTGAAGATGAAGGGGCTCATGACATCGTGGAGCATACAAGTCAATTTGTTCAAGCCAAGAGTTAAAATGAATATTTGGTTTCTCAAATGTTTTGTTTCCAATATCATTTCCAAGAGACTTGGAAAGTTCTTACTATGGGGAGTATGATGCAGGAGCATCGAGAGACCATATTCAAGTTTAGAAGATTATCTACCTATGGTCAAATTGATATTATATTAGGGTCATTAAAGTCACTTTAAGGGATTATTGGTTTATAAATACCATGGGATTGTCATTTAAAATGTAATTATGGTGATGACTTTATTTACTCGATAAAATCTAAACTATGGTGAAGACTTTATGTACCTGATAAAATACGTAATTATGGTGATGACTTTATGTACCCAATACAATCAATTATAGTCTAGGAATAGTCATGATTCAATTTAGAGTTTGTGGTTAGTCAATTTGGGATCAACTTGAGTAGTTTTGGAATCTCTTTTAAAGAGATAAAAACACTCGATAAGAATGGAGGAAGCCCGAGTTGAAAGGAAATGACATAGATGTAAGGAGAAAGAACCCGATAGAAATGGGAGTTCTCAAGTTTTAGTTAGTGGAGGAGTAGTTTTGAATGAGCGCATGTGTGTGGCATGTATTCACTCATGATGGGTTTATGCTGAATCAGTTATAGAGTAATGACACTCGTACTTGGTTAAAGATTACCAGTTCAAGTCAAGAATGGTAGACCAAGGACAATGCAAAATTGGCACAAAGAATGGTTATGCGACGGAATGTGTGTGGTGATGTTAATGTAGAGGGATCTTGGTAATGGAAGAAAAAATGAATGGGTATGAAACACAATATTAGTGGGAGAGAATGGCCTAATGGGATGACTAAGTCCAATTGAAATGGCAGAGATCGGGTTTTGTTGTAAGGAGGACTCAATAGCAGTGATCAAGTATTAGAAAAATGGGAAAATACAGACCCAATTTGTGTAACTGGTCATGAATGAATAGAGAGAGTGCATTTTTGTGTTGTATTTGGTGTGTATTGATCCCTACTAAACCGGTTTCATTTTAGTTTTATTTGGTTATGTTACCATTTTGAGATATGCCCCATAGATTCCTTGAATGAGAACTTGGCTTCTACCTCAATTCTTGAGTTCCATTTCATCAATGCACAATAATTTATCTCTTGGTCTTCATGGGAGTTTAATATGTAAATGAATATGGTTATTTTGAATCTGTTGTTTAATTCTAGAAGGTTGATAACAATAAGAACTCGATTGTTGATAATATAGAAGTTAGGCCATGTTCTTGAGAGTGGGAATTGAAGTTGAACAATCACCTTGAATATGATTCATACTCATGATCCTGGTATGAATGGGATTGAAGTGATGAGTAGAAGTAATACAAGATGAGTTAGGATATTGTGTAACAACTGCCCTTGCAAAACAAATGCCACATTAGCAATCCCCGTAATATGTGGAAAAATCAATGAGAGTCAAAGTCTTTTGAATATTGACTAGTCAACATTAGTCGATTAACTATCATTAACCTTAAACAAAATGATACATATACATATATGCTCAAATTTAAAAGAAATTGTAAATTCGTTACCAAATTACTAATACCAGATACCAGATACCAAGTGGTAAACCATGACGAACAAGTTGAAAAGAGCTCCAGAACCTGTCTAAGAACACAAGGCGAGAATATTGTAGGAGTGCTTTTCCACCCTACCACGAAGCTGTTAAGCTTCCCCGGAATCTTTCCTGACATGAAAGATACCCAGCCCGGCAACGAGATAGTCTAAACAAGTAAAACTTAGAAGAATAATGGAATTGTGCTACACAAATAATGTCAGAACATTAATCGGTCAATAAAACAACATTTTATTAGTTATCACCTCAGTTTCATAGTCCCGTCTCCATCATTTATAAAAAAAAAAAAAAAACATAACATGTTTTATCCAACCTTGAGTTCCATATACTCATCAACATACAAGGATAAAATCATAAGGACCATTAATCATGGGTCAATTAATAACATCATCTTAGCTCATCTCTAGCAAGAAAATTAAACCAACTTCCAAAATGGCATAAAAGTACTACCATCAATTCTCTATCGACACATGTTATAAATACACATATGTTAAGCCAATTACATAGCTACCAATGAAACTCTTTTTCCATCAATTAATATGCCTAGCATGTTATCATATTTGGAATTTCTCTCATACAACATAAATATACAAGATGTACATTAAGTAACAAGAATGACCCATTATTTTCCATTTATCATGATATGACCACATTAATGTAATATAATGATTTTTAAGTTAACAACCTTTCATGAGTTACCAGTTCCTTAACATAGTTAATAAAGTCATGGTAAAATAAATGGTGAATAGAACTAATCCCCAGGTCATATATAAAAAGATGGCCATGTAATTATTATTTTTCCAAGGGGCTCGTAGGTGCCCAAGCTATATTTAGCAGCCCACCCAAGAAAACAAAAGCTTACATACTTAGCCAAAATCACCCAAGAGTATGATCAAAGTTCAACAATGTGTTGATAAGATATTACTTTCTAATTTTACTAGGCTTTGATAATTTCATAAAGCTAGAGAGTAGACAATTATTGCATGGCTCAATGCATACATTCAAATCCACGCCTTTAGGTCTGGTATCGGGTTTAATATCTTGAAGATAATTTAATGTTAACCGAGCTTAAGTTTTTAATGAAAGGAGTTGAGAAACATCTTAACTAGTGATATGGTAAACAAGACCTATTTAGCATGGTCATCCATCTACATATAAGAATGACTCAATATGAAGGCTAAACAATAAGGATATTCTCTTATTTTGAAACAACTATAAGTTTTAAAGAATCATCTATTATTGTTCAATCAATAAAATATTGAGGTTTCTAATTGACTCATTCTCGTTGTGGCAACCAGTCAACCAAATATTTGCCACCATCACGTTCACAGTTTAGGAATCTAACAAATTAATAGTTTACAATAGAACTCCAGTGGTTCTAACTATTAATGCACAGTTGTAAGTCTAGCGTCTTCTACTATAAACTCCTCTAGGATACAAAGTGGAACACCTAACAAAGAAAAATAAGGTGACTTACATTTACATGCATAACTTGTACAAGCACATCACATCAAGTTTGGAATAGGGTTTCTAGATTATCAAGAAAATTATAAGTCATAGAAAGAATGAGTGATGGATTTCTCGATACTGGTACCGGATTATATTTAGAAATAAAATGGTTTCTTGGGTGCAAAGGTTGTTCTTCTACAACCTCTTACTGTGATCTGGTACTGTGACAAGGAGCCTTTACATCGTACTCAAGCCCCTCATGAAATTTGTATGAATTGACACAGAGTTTTAGTGCAGCCTGGTTCAGGTGTTTGTATGGAAACACGTCTCACAATATCCAATTTAATACAATGGTCTCATGCCATATTAAAAAAAACAAACTAAATAGTAATGAAACCATTCCACTATGGCCAATGTAACTAAGAGCAAGTTATCGCAGAGGTATTCTCTAATTAAGTTTCTATGCACCTATGCATTTTTAAACCATACAAGAACATTATGTGCACAAAACCTATGCAACAAGGTTGACGA
The DNA here is from genome assembly GCA_028749045.1 of Cupressus sempervirens. NCBI lineage: Eukaryota > Viridiplantae > Streptophyta > Pinopsida > Cupressales > Cupressaceae > Cupressus > Cupressus sempervirens. The sequence goes on from CM053790.1 coordinate 33,479,195, forward strand.
AGCTCAACAATCATGGATTAGCTTAGAAATAAACAAAGATGAACCTGAAAAAATGCGTCGTTACTCGATCTCCTTTAGATTGTTTTCCTCGGAACCTTCCTTTCTCCCCAGCCACTCACTCTCTTAACTTTGTGTTGTCTTGTGCTGATGGCGGCTTCAGGAATTCTCTTGCTTCTGGAACATGCAATGTTGCCATGGAGAGAGAGCTACGGATTCCATCCAACCGTCAAGATATCACAGAGTTGTGGTAACCAATTGCTATGGGTGAAAAGAATAAATTTGGTGTGTGATGGATTCTGGCTAAAGCGCCTCTCCTACAGTCGTGGCACACTTGTTTCTGTGAGGTGCTCTCGAACAAATTTGAGCTTTCCCCCCCCAACTCCTCTCCGCTGGCAGTGAAGCTAGAGGATATATATATATATGCTAAACGAGGGACCTATGGTGCTGGATTTTTTTTTTGCTATCTTATCAAATATTCCTTCTCATAGCATCATACAAGATGCATTCACGACACCTGGTTGTATGGAACATCATGGGGAATGTAGTGCCGACCATGACTCAGGTGATGGTGCCGGTGATAATGACCAGAATTCCCTGGCAGAAGAATATGTGAATCATTTGTTTTAGTTATGTAACTGTTTTTCTTAAACCGTCACATGACCTCGACTCAATAACTACTAAGTTCTTTAAATTTTATTTTATTTTACTTCTAAAGAAAAAGTCCACGTGTAATTTCTTTTGAAATATATGTGGAGAAAGTAGAGGGTTGTGACATATTGGAACTGGCTATGAGGGAGCAATGGATATGAAGATGATTACTTGAGTTTGCACCAAATCCATTTACATCATAATGGTAGCAGAGAAAGTGAAAGGTCTGGGTGGAGAAAGTTGTGTTGTGTTATTTGATTTATAGTTTGTGCTTTGAAGATTCTTGAAAGCACCATGGATGAAGAACTAGAACAAAGGGCCAAACATTCTCGGCAACATTCAGTGTTTGAACAAAATGCAAATGCAAGAATAAGGTATGTAAGATAATTGTTGAGAGTGGTTCTTTTGATAACATAGTATCTATTGAAATGGTTGAGAAACTATACCTACTAAGGGTACCTCTTGAAGCACCTTATAATAATTCAAGTTAAGTGATGATTAGTGGGTAGATATTTTTGAAAAAGCATATGTTCCTTTCAATATTGGGACTTACGATGATACTGTTTAGTGTGATATTATGCCTTTGAGGGATTGTCATCTAATTTTAGGACAAGCATGCCAATCAAACAAATTATCCATATATAATAGAAGGGAAAATACATATGCCTTTGAGAAAGATTGAGTAAAGTTTGTGATGAAGCCATTACCGAATGATGATGAATCATGGCCAAGCAAGAGAAGTGTAGGTTTGATTGAAAGAATTGACTTTACAATGCATGAAACCAATGAAAAAGAAGTTATAGACAAAGTAACAAAATATTTGTTTGAAGAAAATGGAGTTTTGGAATAGCCAACTCCAAAGAATATGGAAGTATCTAAAGATGGATCCACAATCCTGGCAAATGAAGGAGAAATTGGTTCATTTTCAAAAGATAAGATGTAGCAAACAGATAGAAGAATCAAAGGAGATTCCAAATCTTAATGAAGACCACATAGAGTCAAATTTGATGATAGATGAAAGGATGAGTTGCCAAGAGGAATGACATGACAAAGAAGTTAAGATTGTAATACTTGATTTTGTCTCAAGCATGGAGACTATAGTATAGCTAGTGAGAGGCAATGAGAAGGCCAAGGAAATTGTGTTCTTTCCAAATATGAAGATGTGGCATGAGGATCAAAAAGAGTTGGTAGTAGTAGGTACATAACAAGAACTTTATTTGTTGGAGAAGCATGAAGCTTTTATGAAAGAGTTTCTCAGCAATGCTAATGTTGTGGCACATGAAGAAGTGGATGTTATGAATAGGCATATTCTACAAAAGTGAGGATTGGATTGGTTGGTGAAAGGGTGAAGACATACCTCCTGAAGCATTTCCAATAATCTGTCGCACATACAAGGAAGCATGACGAACAGTAGGTGAACTTCATTCTACCCATAGAAGAATCACAACTAAAGGTGAAGATGAAGGTCACGATGTTGTGAAGAATACAAGTCAATTTGGTTTCTCATATTTTTTACTATGGGAAGTATGATGCAGGAGCATCGGGAGACCAAATTCAAATTCAATAGATTATCTACATATGGTCAAATTGATATTTTAATAAAATCATTAAAGTGACTTAATGGGATTATGGACTTATAAATACCATGGGATTGTCATTTAAAATGTAATTATGGTGATGACTTTATGTACCTGATAAAATCTGTAATTATGGTGATGACTTTATGTACCTGATAAAATCTGTAATTATGGTGATGACTTTATGTACCCAATAAAATCAATTATAGTTTAGGAATAGTTATAAGGAAGTTTAGAGTTAGTGGTTGGTTAGTTTAAGATCAACCTTATTAGTTTTGGAATCTCTTTTAAAGAGATTAAAATACCTGATGAGAATTAAGGAGATCCGAGTTGAAAGGAAGCGGCATAGTTGTAAGAAGAAAGAACCCGATAAAAATGGAAGTGCTCAGGTTTAGTTAGTGGAGGAGTATTTTTTAATGAGCACATGTGTGCAGTATGCATTAACTCGCGCTGGGTTTATGTTGAATCAATTATAGAGTAATGACACTCGTACTCGATTAAAAGATTGCCAGTTCAAGTCAAGAATTGCAGACCGAGGATAGTGCAGAACCGACATGAAGAAAGGTTATGGGACGACATGTGTATGGAAATGCTAATACAGAGGGAGCTTGATAATGGAAGAAACAAAGATCGGGTATGTAACTTGGTAGTAGTGGGAGAGAACAGCTTAGTGGGATGACTAAGTCTGATTGAAATGGAAGAGATTGGGTTTTAGCAAAATGGGAAAAATACAGACTCATTTACGTGTAACCGATCATGAATGAATAGAGAGAGTGCATCTGTGTTTTATTTGGCATTCCTCAGTCACTACTAAACTGGTTCCATTTCAATTTTATTTGTTTATGTTACCATTTTGAGATATGCCCCATAGATTCCTTGAATGAGAACTCGGCTTCTACCTCAATTCTTGAGTCCCATTTGATTGATGCATAGTAATCTATCTCTTGGTCTTCATGGGAGTTTAATATGTACATGAATATGTTTGTTTTGAATCTGTTGTTTAATTGTAGAAAGTTGATAACAATAAGAACCCGATTGTTGATAATTCAGAAGTTAGGCCATGTTCTCGAGAGTGGGAATTGAAGTTGAACAATCACTATGACTGTGATTCGTACTCATGATCTTTGTAAGAATGGGATTGAAGCGATGAGTAGAAGTAACACAAGATGAATCGAGATATTGGAACTGGTTGTGAGGGAGCAATGGATATGAAGATGCTTACTTGAGTTTGCACCAAATCCATTTACATCATAATGGTATCAGAGAAAGCAAAAGATCTAGGTGGAGAAAGTTGTGTTGCATTATTTGGTTTATAGTTTGTGCTTTGAAGATTCTTGAAAGCACCATGGATGAAGAACTAGAACAAAGGGCCAGATGTTCTCACCAACATTCAATGTCCTGAGAAAAATGCAAATGCAAGAATAAGGTATGCAAGATCATTATTAAGAGTGGTTATTTTGATAACATAGTATCTATTGAAATGGTTGAGAAACTAAACCTACTAAGGGTACCTCTTGAAGCACCCTATAGAGGATTCAGGTTAAGTGATGATCAATGGGTAAATGTTTTTGAATAAGCATACGTTCCTTTCAATATTGGAACTTACCATGATATTGTTGAGTGTGATATTATGCCTTTGAGGGATTCTCATATGATTTTAGGACAAGCATGGAAATCAAACAAATCAGCCATATCTAATGGAAGGGAAAATACTTATGCCTTTGAGAAAGATGGAGTAAAGTTTGTGTCGAACCCATTATCGAATGATGATGAATCATGGCCAAGCAAGAGAAGTGTAGGTTTGATTGAAAGAGTTGACTTTCCAATGCATGAAACCAATGAGGAAGGAGTTACAGAGAAAGTAACGAAATGTTTGGTTGAAGAAAATGGAGTTTTGGAACAGCCAACTCCAAAGAATGTGGAAGTTTCTAAAGATGGATCAGTAATCCTCGCAAGTGAAGGAGAAATTGGTTAAATGGATGATCTAGAAGATAAGATGCAACAAGAAGACAAAGAAGAATCGAAGGAGATTCAAGATCATAATGAAGACCACATAAAGTCAAAGTTAAAGTTAATGATAGATTAAAGGATGAGTTGCCAAGAGGAATAGCATGACAAAGAAGTTCAGATTGTGATACCTGATTTTGTCTCAAGCACAAATACTATAGTACATCTAGTGAGAGGCCATGAGAAGGCCAATAAAATTGTGTTTTTTCTTGATATGCAGATGTGGCATGAGGAAGAGTAGGAGTTGGTAGCAACAGGTACACAACAAGAACCTTATTTGTGGGAGAAGCATGAAGCCATTATGAAAGAGTTGCTCAACAATGGTAATGTTGTGGCACATCAAGAAGACATAGCTACAGGATGGGCATATTCTACAAAAGTGCAGATTGGATCAGTTGGTGAAAGGGTGAAGAAATATCTCCTAAAGTATTTCCAATCATCCACCACACATACAAGGAAGCATGATGAGCAGCAGGTAGACCTCATTTTACCCATGGAAGAATCACAACCAAAGGTGAAGATGAAGGAGCCCATGTTGTCGTGGAGCATACAGTCAATTTGTTCAAGCCAAGAGTTAAAATGAAATTTGGTTTCTCAAATGTTTTGTTGCCAATAACATTTTCAAGAGACTTGAAAATATTTTATTGTGGAGAGTATGATGCAGGAGCATCGGGAGACCAAATTCAAATACAAAGGATTATCTACCTATGGTCAAATTGATATTGTAATATGGTAATTAAAGTCACTTAAGGGGATTATGGGTTTATAAATACCATTGTAATTATGGTAATGACTTTATGTACCCAATAAATTTTGTAATTATGGTGATGATTTTATGTACCCGATAAAATCTATTATAGTCTAGGAATAGTTATGAGTCAGTTTAGAGTTAGTGGTTAGTCTGTTTGGGGTCGGCCTTAGTAGTTTTGGAATCACTTTTAAGGAAATAAAGATACCCAATAAGAATGGAGGATGCCTGAGTTGAAAGGTAGTGGCATAGCTATAAGGAGAAAGAACCTGATAATAATGGGAGTGCTTGGGTTTAGTTAGTGGAAGAGTAGTTTTGAATGAGCACATGTGTGTGGTGTTCATTCACTCACGATGGGTTTATGCTAAATTAGTTATAGAGTAACAACACTCATACTCAATTAAAATATTGCTTGTTTAAGTCAAGAATGGTAGACTGAGGATAGTGCAAAACTAACACAAAGAATGGTTATGGGATGGCATGTGTATGGCAATGCTAATGTAGAGGAAGCCCAATAATGGAAGAGAAAAAGGTCGGGTATGAAACCCAATAGCGGTGGGAGAGAATGACTTAGTGGGATGACTAAGTCTGATTGAAATGGTGGAGATTGGGTTTTGGTGTAAGGACTCAATAGTAGTGATCAGATTCTAGAAAAATAGGAAAAATATAGATCCAATTGTGTGTAACCGATCATGAATGCAAAGAGAGAGTGCATTTTTGTGTTGTATTTGGCATGCTTCAATCCCTAGCTACTAAATTGGTTCCATTTCAATTTTATTTGTTTATGTTATGATTTTTAGATATGCCCCATAGATTCCCTGAATTAGAACTCAACTTCTACCTCAATTCTTCAGTCCCATTTAATCGATGCATAGTAATCTATCTCTTGGTCTTCATGAAAATTTAATATTTAAATGAATATGGTTGTTTTGAATCTATTGTTTAATTGTAGAAAACTAATAACAATAACAACTTGATTGTTGATAATATAGAAGTTAGGCCATGTTCTCGAGAGTGGGAATTGAAGTTGAACAATCACTTTGACTATGATTCATACTCATGATCTTGGTATGAATGGGATTGAGGCGATGAGTAGAATTAATACAAGATGAATCAAGATATTGGAACTGGTTGTGAGGGAGTGATGGATATGAAGATGCTTACTTGAGTTTGCACCAAATCCATTTACATAAATATGCTAGAAGTATTCTGACTCCTTCAAGTCTTGCAACAGGAGTAAATGTTTCTCTATGGTCAATTCCTTCTTCTTGAGCATAACCTTTGCATACTAGCCTTGCTTTGTTCCTTATTAAAACTCCTTTCTCATTTAACTTATTTTTTAATATCCATTTTGTACCAATCACATTCTCATCCTTAGTTCTAGGTACAAGAGACTAAGTGTTATTCTTTTCTATTTGTTCAATTTCTTCATTCATTGCCTCTATCCAACCTTCATTTTCTAAAGCATCATTTACATATCTAGGTTCAAATTCACTAAGTGAACATGTACCTTTTAATTTGTTCCTTGTTAGTAAGCCATATGTCTCTCCTCCAATTATTTTTCTAGGTGCATGATGGCTTCTGACATATTTTGCAAGTCTTGGATCTTTCTTTCTTGATTCTAAACTTGGTTTATTTGGTTCTCCATGATCTTTTACGTTTTCTTCGAGCTCCTCTGGCTGATCTGATTATAACTTAAGTGCCTCTATTTGTGACTTGGATGCCTTTGTCTATGACTCAGGTGCCTTTGTTTGTGACTCGGGTTGTATTTCCAATGATTTTCTAGGTTCACTTTGTTGTTGCTTGGCTTCAACTAATTGTTGTAACATCTCAGGTTCCTCCTCATAATAAACAAACTTTATGTAGTCTCCAGGCTCCTTTTTTTTTGTTCTTCACTTCTTTTTTACAAACTCATCAATCTTCACATGTGCACTTTCTATGACTTTGTGAGTGGTAATATTTAAACATTTGCATGCCTTACTCTTATTAGAGTAACCTAGGAATATACTTTCATCACTTTTTGCATTAAGATTTCATTTCCTTACATCTTTCAAGATGTAGCATTTTCTTCCAAATACTCTAAGATAACAAACATTAGGCTTGTACCCATACCACAATTCATAAGGTATTTTATTTGTACCTTTCTTCAGTTGAACTCGGTTAAGTGCATGAACTGTTGTGTTGATTTCTTCTCTCTAGTATTTTGGTGCAACATTTTTCTCAGTCATTAGGGTTCTTACACATTCCATGATGGATATGTTCCTTCTTTCTACTATACTATTTTACTCTAGTGTTCTAAGTGTTGATACCTATCTTTTGATTCCTCTTTCATTCTAGAATTCATTGAATTCATTTGAGATGAATTCTCCTCATCTTTTTGATCTCAGGCATTTCAGATTCTTCCCTATTTCTTTCTCAACTCTAGCCAAATATCATTTGAACTTTTGAAAAGCATCCTAGAATAATCATCAACGAATAGAATAAAACATATGTAGTAGCTTTCTATATCTATTGGTCCACAAAGATCTATATGAACTAGTTCCAAAACTTCTTTAGAATTAAAAGACTTACTTCTGAAACTTCTTTTACTCGTCTTTCCAATTCGACATTGTTTACACATGCCCATCTCAAGTTTCTCCAAATTTTGTATGCATCTTACTCTTTTGTTCTTGCTTATGGTAACCAGGTTGTCAAAGTTAACATGACAAATCTTTTTATGCCATACCCAACTTTCCTCTATTTGAGCTAATAAACATGTACTTTCTGTGAGATCTCGGTAAAACAAGTTGCATTTTGTTAGATTTCTAGTCTTAGCCAGGTTTCGTTTTCCATCCAATAGTTTAGCTTTGTCATCCATGAATTCTACCTTGTATCCTGTTTTGTTTAGTTGTGCCACACTGAGTATATTATGTCTTAATCCTTCAACCTAGTAGGCATTTCCAAATTTGACTCCTTCATTTAATGATATGATTCATTTTCCTTTTACATAACATGGTTCATTGTTTCCAAATCTAACAATTTCACCATAATAGTGTTCTAAATGTTCAAACTTTATTTTGTCACCAATCATGTGATGAAAACAACCACTATCTATGATCCATGTATCATTCTTGCTAACATGAGAAACAAGTGCCATTTTTTCATTTTCCTCATTATTAGATTCATCCTTAACAACAATGTAAACTACTTCTTCTTCATTATCATCACTATCAAAATCTTTATCAATGTAACAAAATTTCTTACCTTTGTATTTGTAGTCCTTATAGATCTTAAAGTCTTTCTTGCCTTTGAACCTGTTATTTTTTTTCTCATATTTATCTTCTTTGTTTGGACATCTTGCAATAATATGACCAACTTCTTCACATGAGAAATAAATCAATGGAACTTTACCTCTAAATTTTTCTTTCCCTTTTAATACTCGTCTTGCAAGTAGGGTTTTAATGATTTCAAGATCTTCATCTAATTCTTCTTATTCTTCACTATCAACTTGTTTGCCTTTTGAGTTTCCTCCTTTTCTGCCAAGAGTTAGTTTAACTTTGAATGCAAATTCAAAGTATCTAGGATTAGGGGCGTAGTTATCAAAGTTATCCAATTCAAAAGAAGTTAATCTTCCCACAAGTGCATCCAAGGTTATATACAGTTTAGGGTTGCGTCTCATCTCTTGAAATGTTGAAACTCTAATTGCATAAATAGGAAGAAGAGTTCTTGGTACCTTGTTGACCATTGTCTCATTAGTTATGTCTCCTCCTGCAACTTTGATTGCACTCACACTTTCTTTGATTCTTTCACTGTATTGGACAATGTTCTCACCTTCTTTCATGTTCATTTGATTTCTCACCTTCTTCCCACAAGTGCATCCAAGGTTATATAATTTTTAGAGTTGCATCACATCTCTTGAATTGTTGAAACTCTAATTGCAGAAATAGGAAGAAGAGTTCTCGGTACATTGTTGACCATTGTCTCATCAATTATGTCTCCTCCTGCAACTCTGATTGCACTCACACTTTCTTTGATTCTTTCACCGTATTACACTCACAAGTGCATCCAAGGTTATATAATTTTTAGAGTTGCATCACATCTCTTGAATTGTCAAAACTCTAATTGCATAAATAGGAAGAAGAGTTCTCGGTACATTGTTGACCATTGTCTCATCAATTATGTCTCCTCCTACAACTCTGATTGCACTCACACTTTCTTTGATTCTTTCACCGTATTAGACAATGTTCTCACCTTCTTTCATTTTCATTTGATCAAACTTGCCTCTTAAACTTTTCTCCTTAGCTCTTTTCATATTTTTATCACCTCCATAGAATCTCTGCAATTTTTTCCATATTTCAAATGCAGTAAGGCAGTCTTTAACTTCACCAAGTTCAGAATAGTTGAGAGAGGAAGCTATATCAATCATCATTATATTGTGATCCTTTGCCTCTTCCGTATATTCCACAATAATAGGTTTATGTGGTGGCACATATTTGTTTTCCAAGTAGAACTAACCAATATCAGTAATGTTCTATAGGTGTAACTTCATCAATTCCTAACATGCTGAAAAGTTGTCTCTATTAAGCTTGGGAATCTCCCTTATATATGACTGTTAGGATTAAACCACAGATAGAAATAACAATTACATGCAAATATAAAGAATATCAAAAAATAATAGATCACACAAAAAAGAACACAAGACACCAAGATTTAACGCGATTCACCCAATCCCTGGGCTACGTCCACAAAACAATAAGTCCAATATTATTATGATCTAGTGATTGCAACCTGATTACAATCTGTAATCCCTTACAGCTCAATACCACTGCAAGAATTAATTTTTGCATCACAACAATGAAACAATCCCTAAACCTAAGCCCTTTTATACAAGTATTTTTATAACTTTAGGGTTATAATTAATAATTACATGTTGACCCAAAATCTTGATAAAATATAACCCAAAAAATTTTGCAGGGCATGCCCTCAGCCCCAAAGAATTTATGAAGTATGTACAGTACTTTCCTAATCAATCACCACAAACTAATAATCTCCCACTTGGGGACTAATCAGACTCCACACTAAAGAACATTCTTACACTTGGAGACTGATCCTATAGCTATGTCGCTACTCCATGGGGCTCCCACTAGACCAAACCACCCTGGACTCTGTTGTTTTTTTATTCATGTTCAATCTAAAAGATCAACCAAAGCTGAAGAGGAATTTAACTTCTCCCTTATCACTATCTTTGTAAACATATCTATTGGATTGTCATCTATATGTATCTTGTCTAGCTTTAACTGTCCATCATCCAAAACTGACTGAATGAAATGGTACTGCAATTGTATGTGTTTGGTCTTTAAATGCAAAGCTAAATTCTTTGCAAGATGAATAACATTCTGACTATCTGTAAACAAATAATTATCCTTTTGAGGGTGTCTCAATTCTTTCAAGAAGAACTAAAGCCATATCATCTCCTTCATTGCCTCTATAGCAGCAACATACTCTGCCTCTGTAGTGGATAAAACATTAATCTTCTGTAACCTAGAAACCTAGTTCATGACTGCCCCACCAACAGTAAAGGCATAACCTATAGTACTTCACCTGGTATCAATATCTCCTGCCATTCTGAGTCAACATAGCCCTATAAATCAGTAGTAGAGCCCTAAAGTGTAAACACTTTTTGGATGTTCCTCTCAAATATCTAAGAATCCATTTGACTGCATTCCAATTCTCAATTCCTAGATGACTCATATACCTGCTAACGACTCTCACTGCATGTGCAATATCTAGTATCATACATACCATAACATACATCAAGCTTCCTACAGTTGAAGCATGGGGTACCTTCGACATTTTATCCTCCTCTTATTGTGTCTTGAGACACATCTCCTTAGTCAACTTCAAATGACTAGGTAAAGGTGTGTTGACAGCTTTAGCATTCTCCATGGAGAAATGTTGCAACACCTTCTCAACATAATTATCCTGAGATAGTGTCAATTTCCTATTCTTCCTATATCTACAAATCTTCATACCAAGGATTTGTTTTGTTGCCCCCTAATCCTTCATAGCAAATGCATGTGCTAACTAGCGTTTCAGCCCCTTAATCTAATCCATGTTAGACCCAGCTACAAGCATATCATCAACATATAAACATAAAATAATGAAGTTATCATCATGCAACCTCTTAAAGTAAACACAATGATCTGAATGACACCTACTATATCCATGCTCATGCATAAAATTGTCAAATTACAGATACCATTGTTGAGGTGCTTGTTTCAAGCCATATAAACTTTTTTTCAATCTGCACACTAAGTTCTCCTTACCTTTGACCTCAAATCCCAATGGTTGAGCCATATATATCTTTTCATCCAAATCACCATGAAGAAAGATTGTTTTAACATCAAGCTACTCCAAATGCAAATCTTCAGTAGCCACAATATTTTAAACAATACAGATAGAAGTCATTTTAACAATAGAAGAGAATATCTCATCAAAATCAATGCCTTTTTTTATACAAATCTTGTTACAAATAACTTGGCTTTAAATAATTTCTTACATCCATCCTCTTCTTTTAACCTATAAATCCACTTATTATGTAAAGCCCTTTTACCTGCAAGCAACTTGCATAAATTCCATGTCTTATTTTTCAAAAAAGAGTCCATTTCTTCTTTGATTGTAGACTCCCATTGAATCTAACTATCCACATGCATAGCTTCATCGTAACATTCAAGTTCACCAACATCAGTAAGTAAAATAGAATACAAAGAGGGAGAAAATCTTTCTGGAGGTCTACTCATCCTTGTTGATCGTCTGACATTCACTGGTGTGTGTGGTTTTTTTTTTGTGGTTGTTGCACATCATGAGGAATGGCTAGAGCATCATCTTTTGGAGCATCATCCAACACTACATAATCATCTTCTTTCTTCTCATGTTGCTGCAACAGATCTTTGTACAACACTTTCTCATTGAATATGACATCCCCGTTTCTTACAATTTTATAATTTTTTTCAAAATCCCAAAGCCTATAACCAAATTCATTAATGTCATATCTAACAAATACACATTTCTTTGACTTAGCTACAAGCTTGGTTCTATTTTCAAAATCTATGTGAGCAAATGCTTCACAACCGAATGTTTTGAGAAAACAATAACTCACCTTCTTATCAATTCATGCTTCCTCCCAAAGGAGTAGAGGGACCTCTATTAATCAAATATACATCAGTATTGATAGCCTCTACCCACATGTGTAAGGGCAACCTAGCATGCAATCTCATGCTCCTTACATGATCCATTATAGTCATGTTCATCATTCAACCACTCCATTTTCCTGTGGAGCCCTTGGAATAGTTTTATATCTATGAATACCATTAGTGGAGAAATAATCTTCAAATTCATGACTACAATACTCACCACCATTATCAGATCTGGGACATTTTAATTTCTTACTAGTCTCATTTTCAACCAAGTATTTTCATTTCTTAAAAGTTTGAAATACATCAGATTTCTGTCTAAGAAAATAAACTCATACTTTTCTAGTTGCATCATCAATGAATGTAACATAATAATGAGAGCCACCAAGAGAAGATACCTAAGCTGGTCCCAGTACATTGGTATGCACAAGCTCTAATTTCTCCTTTTTATTTTCCTTCCCAATCTTCAGAAAACTCACTCTCTTTTGTTTTCCATACATACAACTTTCATAGAAATCCATATTAACACATTTCAAACCTGGTAAAACTTTCTTTGAATGAAGTAGTTTTATACCTTTCTCACTCATATGCCCAAGTCTATTGTGCCACAGTGCTGTATTAGAATCTATAATAGCTACTTGTTGTCCCTGCACAACTACAACAATTGTTCCTGAACATTCATTTTTCTCTGAAATAATTAAAGTAGAAGGAACAATATGACTTGTACAAAGATATAAGGTGCCTACTTTCACACCTTTTGCTACTACAACAGAACCTTTTGAAACCTTCAATTTTTAATCATTAAAAGTAACTACAAAACCCTCATCATCAAGTTGCCCTACTGAAATTAAATTTCTATTCAGCCTTGGAACATGTCTTGCCTCACGTAGTAGCCAATGATTCTCATTCTGTAACTTAATCTTAACTTTTCCCTTTCCAACAATCTGACAAGGTTCATTATCCCCCAAATAAACAAGTCCAAAATCCCCTTGGACATAATCAATGAAATAACCTGTATGAGGTGTAGCATGAAATGAAGCACCGGAATCTAAAACCCATGAATCATCAATACTTTCTAAAGATAGAAGCAAAGCATCCTATTCCAATTTGTTACTTACCACATTTTCCTCCTTGTCTCTATCTGGTTTATCTCCTTCATTTTTCTTTCGAATCCAACAATCTTTCTTTTTATGCCCTGGTTTCCCACAGTGCCAGCAATTTCTCGGTCCTCTCGATTGAGACCTCCTCCCCTTTGACTTTCCTCTTAATTTTCCATGATTTTTGGAATTACTTTGTCTCTTAGTCATTCTGCCTCTGCTTTGTGCATTCAAAGCACTTCTTGATGTAGATCCACTTAAGGATTTCCTATGAGTTTCCTCACTCAAAATTACATCGATTACATCATCATATTTTAGAGTACTAGATCCAGAAATAGAATTATTTACAGCCATTACCAAGCCATTCCAACTTTCAAGCAATGAACACAAAATCAAGAGAGCCCTAATTTCTTCATCAAAATTGATACCTATAGAAGATAACTTACTAGTAATAGTATCAAACTCTTTTAAATAATCTGCAACAGATCCACCTTCTATCATTTTCATATTAAATAAATGCTTCACAAGAAATACCTTGTTTGAAGTGGAGGGTTTTTCATATAGTTTTGCTAGGGTTTGCATCAACTCTTCTATTGTCTTCGCTTTTGTAATATTAAACGTCACTGATGGTTCCAAGCATAATCAAATGCTTCCAATTGTCTTTCTGTCCAAAGGATCCTAGTCATCATTTGACATAGATCCCTGATTCTTGATTTTTCCTTCCAAAGGCTTCCATAAATCCTTCTAATAAAGGTAGTCTTCCATTTGCATCTTCCATAACTAAAAGTTATGCCCATTAAACCTGGCAACCCTCGAGCTTACCCTCGTATGCCATCACTCCCACTCAACCATGAGACAAAGGATAACTGAAAGAACAACCTCGCTCTGATACCACTTGTTAGGATTAAGCCACAAATAGAAATAAAAATTACATGCAAATATAAAGAAAATATCATAAAATAATAAATCACACAAAAAAGAACACAAGACACCAAGATTTAACATGGTTCACCCAATCCCTGGGCTACGTCCACCAAATAACAAGTATGATATTATTATGATCCAGTGATTACAACTTGATTACAATTTTTAATCCCTTATAGCTCAATACTACTACAAGAATCAATTTTCACATCACACCAATGAAACAATCCCTAATTTGATAAAATCGTGTGGTAGCAGTGAATGGGAAGCTCTACATGCATGGGTGAACCTTTGCTATTCCAACAAGATAAGATCTATATTTGAACTTGCTATCCCAACAAGATAAGATCTACATTTGAACTGAGAAATGAAGAAGCCTGACTCATGGGCCATCCATCATATATGATACTAGCCCTGTAGGGGATCAATTGTGGTTTGAAGTTTGGGTCCATTTAAGAGAGTATGGAACGAAGTTACGCGATTAATGCATGTTTGTGGAATGAACTCGAGCTACACAACTATAGTAGTAGTAGTTCCTTAGTTATGCCCTTTATTTAATTCAAAAGCCCCAAGCAAAAATAAAACATATAGTGTGTTGGGTCACCCTAAGCCCTTTTATACAAGTATTTTTACCGCTTTAGGGTTATAATTAATAATTACATGTCAGCCCAAAATCCTGATAAAATAGGGCCCAAAAAAAACCAGGGCAATGCCCTAAGCCCCAAAGAATTTATGAAGTATGTACAGTACTTTCCTGAACAGTCACCACAAACTAACAATGACATCTTGATCTTTAGCTTAGGTCTTTGAAGCCTTTCCTACAAGCACCAAATGCTCTAATACCAATTGTTGAAAATGAAGAGTGTAACTAAGGGGGGAGGGGTGAATCAATTACCACAAAAAATAATTCCTTGTCCCTAGATGTTAGACTAAATTTTTCACTGATAATGCAATATTGTCCAACTCGGTTATAACTAAGTTCTCACTATCACTTGGTCAACAAAGAAATCTTATGAATATTAATTTGTTTTAACCTTTAGTAAATTAGTTGCAGAAACATAAAGCATACAGAAAATAACATGAACACAGATGACACTAAGATTTAACATGGAAACCCAATTTGGGAAAACCACCATGCAACTAGTCACAATAATTTTCATTCTTTTGAAGTGAACCCTATTAGGAGCCAACCCTGTTAAAGGTTACAAAACATATTGTTAAGTATGACCTTGTTAAAGGATTTTGATCACCCTATTAGGAGTGGCCTAGTTAGGGTTCTTTAAAAACTTCAATCTTGAAATGTGGCCTTGTTAGAGGATTTACAATATGATTGTTGAGTTAGCTTTGTCAAGATATTTCTTCACTACTACAATGGTTAAAAGGTAACAACAATTTTGTCCTAATTTATGAAGCAACTTCCTTTGCATATTCAAATCTTTATTCTAGCTTGACCTATGGATCCTTACAGATCTAAATATTCTTTGCAGCTTATCTTTCATAGTTTCCTACTCTTCCTTTTCCTACGCTCACATATCCATCTTATTCCATGCATTCCACATGTACATCTTATCCTCTCTTTTTGACCTTTCATATATATCATAAGCTTTGATAGGTCAGCTTGAATACCCTTTCATATAATCATTGAACATCCAAATAGTCAGCCTCAAATAGTTAATTATTAGATAATAGTATTTTGTTGTCACTCAGTCAATACTAAGATTGAATGCTCGGTTAATACTAGGAGTCCTTTGATGGCCGACCACTTGGTTAACACTACAAGCAGGATATCCTTCATAATTGATTGTTCGGTTAACAGTAAATATTCTTCATTACTCAATTGCTTAGTCAATATTGAATATGCTTCATTAATACTACAAATTCTTCATTGCTTGGTTAATACTAACATTTGTGTAACATCAATGGCAACATACAATTGAAGAATTATTTCCAACAAGAATTTGGGAATAGTATTGGCTTGCCTATAATTGTGTTAGATTCTATCAACAACATTTGGAATTAGTAAAAGGAATACTATTGGGTAAAAAGGAAACTTTACTTTTACTTAAAAGATTGGATATAAAGTGGATATTAAAGTAAGTAGAGTCAAATGTACACGTGGCCCTCTTATTAAGCTCAAATGTGATACAATAATTGTAACTTGTGCAGGCATTAATGGTTGTAGTATCATATCTCGTGTGGGAAATTTTAACTAATTTGTGCATGCACATTGTGATATATTTGATTACTAAACATTTCAAGTTGGAAATTATTAGATATAGTTATATGGCACACTAGGCATGGGAAAATCTATTGTAGTGGCATGAGGTGTGATAAGTTCCTTTAATGTACTGTCTTAAAATTGAAGTGCTTCATTTCGAGACATTTATCCCTCCCTAATGTGGTTTTTGTCTCTCTTTCTCCTTCCAATATTGCTCAAATTTCTAGGTTGTCTCTTTTATTGGAGTGGCCCCTTAGCTTATATTTTATCGCCCTTTTTATCATATCTTCCAATAGTTTCCATATTTCCCGAGTCTTTCTATAGTTTCCCCTAGACCTCAAGGTCCCCTTTCTCAGGATTACCCCTAGGTATAGGTTGACCTAGTCAACCTATGTAGGTATAGGTCAAACTAGACCTAGAGAGATTTAAATCCTAGGGCCCAATGATTCTCAGGTGTTTCAAATAGTTCAATTCTATCTCTCAAGTTGACTTGTTTTTTATCCTAAAAACTAGTATATAAGGAGGCTTGAGCATTTCATTTTCATCCATCGTCATCACACAACCAATCAAGAGAAAGAATAAATGTATACATGATAGTTCAAGGAACCATTTCAAGGCATCCATCAAGCATTCTTCAAGATCTAGCATTACCTTCTTGTATCAAGCTTCTTCCTTCAAGGTGGTAGTGGAGTTTGGCTTCTAAGGCGCAAATCTTCCATTCATCCATCCAAGTTCTTTCATTCTTAATCAAGGCATGTCACAAACATATTCATTCATGAGGTTTTGACTTTCATGGTTTCTTTGAGTCAAGGCCATTACATTTTCATACTTGATCACACATCAAATTCAATCGCATCTACAAAGGTAATTGTATTTCTCATTGTTGATTCAGCTCTACCACATGCTAGCATTTTCTTTGTCATTATTATCAATTCAATTTAAAGCTTTGATTCCTCAATCTAGGGCTTGACCAAAACAAGCCCTCGTTCAACAAAATAAAACCATTTTTTCTTGTATGCAGGAGCAGGTTATCAAAATTGTGACTTCGGATTTGAAAATTCCTTTCCAAGAGATTTTAGAAAAATCTAGGTTGACTTCGTTATAGTGCCCCTTGAATATGTCCAACATTCTATAGACCTACTAGTAGGTTTTCTTTTGGTCGACCTGTATGTAGAGACTTGAGAAAAACAAGTTGTTTTGGGTTTTCTATTCTGATCACAAATCTATAGTTAAATTCCCAATTATAGTTTCAAATCCATAGTTTTTAGCGCAAAAAATACATTTTCACTTGCATATTTTAAGGTCAATTTCCACCCTCCTTTAGTCTCTTAGCATAGGCCTATTTCCATATCTTAATTCGGTCGATATACATACATATAGCTCCTAGATCTATTTTACTCTAGTTATTTAATCAATTGACTCAATTTACATTCACATTGCACATCTTAAAGTTAATTAACATTAATTGAAAGAGGACTTGCATGCGTACTTCCTTAGTATAATTTGGGTTTAATATTGGAATCCATTCATCCTATTTGGGATTTTGCTAATCTAACTTGAAATATATTGAGAGTTATGTTCAGAAGCCCGTCTTAATCTTGTATTGAATGTTAGTGAAAAGTGGAAGTCTTTTATTTATACATCTCATTAAGTGCTTCCATTTCACCACTAAGCATTTTGGTGGACCCGACTTGTGCCCTTCTTTTTGGAGTTTTACTGTCCATCTTCTTTTGGTGAATTAAATCTCCTTCTTACAATCAAGGGTTAGATTTGGCTATCTTGAGAAGTTTGATTTATTTATATTTCCTTTGTTTAGAAATGGCATTCTCTAAAGTACTATGGTGTATAATCATTTCTATGGTTACTTTCATTCTTGCATCGCTTTATCATGCTCATGATGTTTATGCAAGTTTCTTTCATTTCATGATGTTCATGTCCTTACATGCTTT
Source organism: Cupressus sempervirens (assembly GCA_028749045.1). Lineage (NCBI taxonomy): Eukaryota > Viridiplantae > Streptophyta > Pinopsida > Cupressales > Cupressaceae > Cupressus > Cupressus sempervirens. Next base: position 33,497,535 of record CM053790.1, read on the forward strand.
TCTTGGATATGGTTTTATGAGGTTAACTAATACAAGGTTTCTTGAAAAAAGCATTATTCAAGGCCATAATTAGGCTTTCATGTGGATTTTGTATTCATCTTTTAGATGGCATTAGAGATTTTGTTAGCAATTCTCTTAATCCTATGACTAATCCTACTCATGATTGATCCCCTCATATCTCTCCCACCTTGCTATACATTCAAAGTATGGTTCATAACCCTAATATTAGATCATTCTTAGATTAGCCATCTCCTCCACTATCCCACAAATACCCTTTACTCTCCTATACATAGAATTCAATTTTTCATTTCATTCCTCCTTACACTAAATATACTCATCACCCTCAAGAAAAACCATTTTCTCCATCTACCCTCCACACTAATTATACCATGAGCTATAATATTATCACTAAACAAGGTTATAAGGGTCTAGGTCTTGGTATCAATGCACATGGTATTTAGATCCTTGTTTACCTTCCTCAATGCCAACATAAGAAGGGCATTGCTTATGCTTCCCCTCCCAATGTTCCACCTACTTTTCCTCCTCCACGACCTCCTCTTCATCTTCTTCTTCCAACTCTATATTTACCTCCTAATGACACTTGAGAAGCCTTGGAAATAAGAGTCCATCACTACCTTTTGACTACGCCTAAACTAAGATATCCACCTTATGAAAAGAATGCCATTAATAGACTTTTATATCATTTTTGCTACAATAATAAAAATTTCCTTTGTGATTGTGTTGAATTTGCTTTATATGTTCATGATAAAGTTGAAAATGGTAAGATCTCTTATACAGAAGATATTATATTCCTTCTTCATAAAATTACTTAACATTTCTACTCCCTGCTAGGGCCACTCTTTGTTATTCTACATAATATGGTTAAGAGTGGCACAATATGTCTTTCTCTTTGTTCCTCTAAATTGGTATTTATTTTCATCTTTATTGTATGTTTCTCAATACTTTAATATCCTTTTTTAAGAAGTATGTATTTGGTATTTGGGGGACATATTTTAGGATGCTTAATATGTTATCCCTCTTTCCTTTCTCTTCCTTGTGGATGTGTATTCTTTAGAATGTGTTCACATTGATTTATTGTGTTACATTTCTATGTGCAACTTTATCTTTGTATCATATGTGTTATAAAGGACCTATCCTTGAGGGCTTATCTCTTTTCTCTATTAAATTGTTCTCTCTTTTGTGTTCCTCTCATTATAACTAGGTAGGCATAACATGGTAACCTTTTATATTATTCTTTTGTTTCTTTATAGCTTTGCATTATTATTTGATACATTCTCCTCTTTGGGTATGTTAGAATTTTTTTCATGCAAGATGTGATTGTCACTACCTATCAATTCTTTTCAATATCTTGGATTTGATTGTTTGTCATTTGATGATCATCTATAGCAAGTCTAATTTACTTCATAAGTGATATCCTTTATAGCACACTATGTTGTTTGGAATTTAATATCCTATGATGTATCTTGCCTTTTCTCTATGGTGTTGCATTATTTTATGATACATTTTGTTTGATACATGGTATTTTGTCTTGTGTAAGGCTAGATTATGGTCGTTGCTTACTATTTATCTTTATTTCTTACAAGATTTTGTTAAATAACCACCATGGGCTTCTCAGTCTTCCTTTTTTTTTTTGTAGTTTCTTGCCTCTTTACTTGGGGGAGTTGTTTGTTTGTTATCTCTCCTTCTCTAAGAATTGATTTGCCTTAGTACAATGACATTTTTTTATCATGTGACATTCTTTTCCTGCAAGGAATTGTGTATTGATCATGACTCACTCTTATATACAAGAGGTGTATGCCTTTCATCATCACCTCTTATTTATTTGCAAAACTATGTCTATCATAAACATTTTCTCTTACTTTGTGTTTCAAACATTGTCATCCTTCATCCAAGGATCCATATTTTCTCCTAACACAAGGGGCTGAATAGGAGCATTATTTTTCTCCTCCCCCTCTTCTGTCTTGAAGTTGTTATCTTTGTTCAAACACTCTTCTTGAAGGTAGATTTTTAGCTAACAAGATATCTTCTTTTCAAGGATCTCCTCTCATAAGTGATAAATCATTTCATAATTTATTTATTTTCTTAGTTTACAAGAGCTAACGCTCTTCACTAAATTTATGGCATACAATATCATTTAAAGGATCTCCTTATTGTTAGAAGTGGTTATCTTTGTTATTCTTCCTTATGATGTCTATAGCTACATAGTCATTATAAGGAGGGGGCATACATATGCCCTCATTGTACTATAGTTTAAATTTTTGCACATTTACTTTTACGTCGCAACATGTCACTTGCTATCGGGTATCGTTGATACTTCTCCATCCCAAGAAAACACATTTACAAACACACACACACACATTTATCTGTATAGATAACATACCCATGTCCATCCACATAGAACACAAACATATTTACATTTTATGGTGAACCAGGGAATTTATCTATGGGTGTACACACATACATACACGTCTATGAAAAAGTCATAGACAAGTGCACAAGATTGACTATCAGGGACACAAACCTGCTAGACCATTTGATCTTTCTTTCTTTCTTTTTTGTGATTCATAGAAATCGCACAAACCTTATTGAGCGACTCTCTCTCTCTCTCTCTCTCTCTCTCTCTCTCTCTCTCTCTCTCTCTCTCTCTCTCTCACACACACACACACACACACACACACACACACACACACACACAAAAGAAAGAATCGTGAGGGATATCATCCTTTGTGGTGCTCTTGTCTTTACTATGTGATCTCTTATGCTTTGTAATAGCCTTCCACATATGATATTAGTGGGTGAGACATTTCCTTAGCTAGTGATTCTTTCACTAGTTGATTTGGGTTTTAATACTAACCACTTTTTTTGTCATTTTCTTTTCTTTTCTTTTGTTTTCATGCTCTTATGCATGACAATGGAGTTAGGGTTCTAGGTTTGGGAGCTTATGTCCTTCAACTTGGTGATGTTCTATCTCATTGTGACACTATCTCTTCATCTCTTCTTCCTTTACCAAGAGTATGGCTTGCCTTATACTCCCACTAAAGTGGGGGCTAAATGTATCATCTGAAAATAAGAGCACTTCATTTTAAGACCTTTTGGCCCTCCTTAGTGTGATTTTTGTCTCGCTTCTTCCAATCTTGCTCAAATTTCTAGGTCATCTCATTTACTAGAATGATCCCTTATAGCTTTAGGTCAGAAAGTCAATGAATTCAAATCCTCCATTTTTTAGCTTTATTATTCATCTGGCCATTCAGAGGCATGTTGCTGACATTCTGTGGTTTCAAATTGGGTCCCTTCCCTTGTTTATTTGGGCATTCCTCTTATTGTTGGTAGACATCCTAGGTACTCTTGGCAGATCATGCTTGACAAATTGCAACAAAAGATTAATCATTGGACTCAATGTTGGTTATCTGTCTTACTCATTTGATTCTTTTAAATTCAGTCATTCAAGTTCTTCCTATATACAAGGGTTTTGTTCAGGCTAGACATGTATTTTCTTCAAGAATTCGATAACCTCTCTCATCAATCTCAAGTCGTGATTTTTCATTTGTTGAATGGAGCCATGTTAAATGGGAAATTGTATGTAAACCTAAGAATGAGTTGGCCTTGGCTTACCTTCTATTATTCCTAATGGGCAAGCTCTTGCTGCTAAGTTATATTGGCATTGGTGTACTAGCCAAAATCAACTTTGGGCCTGGATTCTCACCCATAAGTATCTTCTTGATGCTAATGTGTTTGATGATCCATGCTTTCCTTTAGTGGGAAGAGGTTTTATGATCTAGAATACTTTGAATTTGGGAGCTCAGTTAGTTAACAATGACATTCTTGATTTGTCATTTGGGATCTCAGGCTCATTTTTGGCTTGATTATTGGGATGGATATTTGTCTATCATTTCCACTCATCCCCACCTTCACCCCCTTTGACTCCTTTACCGCTTCCAACTATGACATTGTTGATCACTATAAGATTACCTATAATGTTAGGTTGGTACTTTGTCTTCATTGAAAAAATCCTTCTGAATGGCTTCTAGGAGGATCTAAGGAAGATAGGCAGGAGTTGGCTTAGATTCTTGAGTCTTGAGACTACACTACCTTAACTAGAAATGATGTTTTGGCTTGGGAAAGCAATGATTTCTCTAGGAAGTTTTATGTTTCTGCAAGTTATGTTGTGCTAGTGTGGTAGACTTTTGGGGATATTTAGGCTTCTTGGTGGAAACATGTATAGTACAAATTCTCATGGCCCAAGTGTAATTTTTTCATGTGGTTGGTGGCCAAAAACCGATGCCTTACCTAGGATAATTTATGCAAGTGCTATTTTCAGGGCCCCTCGAGGTATGTGTTGTGTCATAATAGTGAAGAAAATGTTCCCCTTCTCTTTTTCCAGTACTCCTTCACTAGACATATTTGGCACCTTTGGTGGGATGTACATAATCAAGCTTGTTGATATGTCTCTTCCTTCGCTAAGCTTTTTGTTTAATAGGAAAAGCCCCTACCAAAATTTATTTTCTTCAAGTAGCTTGGACTCTTGGCCCTTCTTTTATTATTTGGCATATCTAGTTGGAGAGGAATCATCAAATTTTTCAAGATGTAACATTAAAGGCTCAACATTTGTGCAGAATTCTTCATTCTATTGGAGAAACCATCTCAACAAAATGTGATCTACCAAAGCCTGTGGATCCCGATGATGTTTTTTGCTATAGTCGCCAAATCATGAGAAATAGATGCAGACATCCTATCTAGATGATAAATAGGGTGGGGAGGTGAAGTCCTCCACATTCTGAAAATCAATATAGAAATATATCACTTAATTTAGTAGTGCAAATTGAATACTAATGATTAACAAAAAACATTCACAAAACTAAACAAATTAACACTTATGATAGAACGAAGGCAAACATTATGGAGGCAAATAGACCAAGAATGGTAAGCTCCTCAAATGTGTTGCCTATAATAACATCGGTATGTCCTTGATGGATAGGGGACGTGTGCTCACGATGTGCTCAAGCTTCAAGAGATGGGGTGTTTATCAAATGTGGGGGTGGATGGAGGATTCAACAATGGAGGTGAAGATGGATTTTGACATGGCAATGGTGCAAAATGAGTATGATGTAGTGGTCAGTGGGGTATTGTAAGTTTGCATGAAAGTTGATGATAAATTGTGAGAGGGAAGGGTTTTATTTATAGGCCAACGGGTAGTGAGATGGATGGTTAGGATGCAAGGATGGAAGAATGGTGAGGGAGGACTAGGATGCTTTGAAAGGGGAGCACATGGATTGTGCTTGTTCAGGACACTAGTCTTGTGACAACAAGTGTCACAAGGGGATTGGGTGGTCAAAATGGAGGGTCAAAAGGAGTAATGAGGGAGGATGAGTGTGTAAGAGGAATGTAAGAGGTATTAATGGCATGTAAGAGCCATTAATGCTCTTGGATAGGGATGGAAGAGGACAAAGGAGACTTGTTGACTTTGGCTTGGGTTAGCAAGTCTTAACTCTTATTTAAAGTTGTGCACATGTTTAGGAGGGGGATTAGGCTTCGCTTAGGAAGGGGGTTAGAGGGCAAGTGGCTTAGCTTTGATGGGATGGGTTAGTTAGGTGGCTAAGTGAGGTTAGTTGGGTGGATGGGTTGGATTAAGGGTAAAGATAGGTTTTATGGATGGTTTAGGGGTTATGATGATTTATTTAATAAAGAGGGGATGTGGGATCAAATTAAATATATTTGAGGATTTATTTAATTTAATAGAGGAATAGGGTTTTAATTGATAAAGTGATCTTGGGTTATCTTTTAATTTTATCAATGGGACTATAGTTAATTCAATAAATTAATTAACTAGGGGATGACAATTAATTAATTAAATAATAAATATTTAATCACTAATGTCTTAGAAGATGACTAAATAAGATTACATAATGATGTAATTAGATTTAGTTGTCTACAGACATATCGTGCAAGTATTGGGGGAGTTAGTAGGGACAACTTGGGAATTGCTTAGTCTAGGTTTTCTACTTATAAAGGCCTTCATACTAACAACTTGATAAAGGCTATAGCTATTTTGTATACTGTGAAGCGAGCTTGTGCCTTGGCTTGAGCAAGCTTATTTATGAATCTGATTTGTGGGTATTGTTCATTTGTTGACTCGGCGACACTTCGAGGATGTTAGTCTAGAGTTACATTCATTGTTAACTAGATTCTTGATTTATGTGTTTCTTTAGACTATGTTACTTTCACGCATATCCCTAGGGAGTGGAGCAAGGTAGTAGATTGTTTGTCTAAATGGGTTTCCAATCAAATGCAACATTGAAATATTGAGAATAAAGATCAATTGGATCATTTAGTGGATTTTGATAAGGTTGTTTGGTGCCCATCCTTTGTGTTCTTTTACGCTTAAATAAATTTTAACCCCTCTTTTTAAGAAAAACTAAGTTAGTTGTTTAACTTTTAGTAACTCAAACAATCTAATATATTTTCAAGAAAATATTTAGAAATAATTTTTTTAATAAAACATATAGAAAAACATTGCATTGCATGTCCATACATACTTCCTTCCCTCCTTTGGTTATGAGAAGATTAATTAAAAGCATTGGCAATATATTCTTAAAAGAAGTTTAGAGGTTATTAGCAAGACTGATTGTAAAACCTGGTGTCAAAATGATAAACAGGATTGCAAATAGGGTTGCAAGCAAAGAGGGTTTAACCATGGGGGAAACTCTTAGTTAAGCGCACTCGAGCTGGAGTAGTATTGGGATGGGTGACCTCCAGGGAGTCCTGATGCTTCACATCTGTGAGCATCACCTAGATCCAAAATTATTGTCATGAGAGATGGATTCGTGTGAAGCACTACTCATGAAACATGAGCCAATGAGTTTGACTCAAAAAGTACACAATTAAATCCTGATAACAATATCACAATTTGACTTATGTGGAAAAATATCTCGTGCTTCTCAACCTGCTTAAACTAAAAGCATTGTTGACATGTTGGAAGGAGAAGTTATTAGTCAACCTGCTTAAACTAAAAGCATTGTTGACATGTTGGAAGGAGAAGTTATTAGGTGATTAGCACGACTGAATGTAAAGAATCCATCGGCTGCTTTTACTTCAAACCTGCTTTTCAACATTTCATATTTTTATGAAATTAAATATCAGTTTAGTAACATTTACACTTGGATCATGCTGCTTTTCAACATTTCATATTTTTATGAAATTAAATATCAGTTTAGTAACATTTACACTTGGATCATGCAGTCAATTTAACAGGAAGGGGAAGAATACATCCTTTTTATAATTTAGAGAGAGAGAGAGAGAGAGAATAAACTGGTTCCTCGCTGTCTTTTTCATTCAACGCTTTATGCTCGAGAGGAAATTCTCTGAAATTAATATCTTAACACTGAACGGTTTATTATAAATTTATTTTTCCCTGAAAGATATATTATGAGTTTGAAAAAGCTAGAAATTTGTGTACATTTGGATATTCTGTCCATGATTACTTTATAATTATAGAAACAATTCCAAGACAGATTTCTAATAGCAATGTCTTAGAAGTTTCTGTGCACCTAAGTCCAAGGACACGCAGAGGAAGATAGTCAAATCATCCTATTCACTCCATTCCCTAAAGCCGTTCCCGATTCCACTCTATTCCAATGCTCCAGCACATAAAAAATCAAATGATACCTCTCTTTTTGGGAAACGTAGAAAATGCCATTCAAGAGACGAGGAAATTGCAGAATCGATGCATTACAATCCAGTTCTCTAATTATTCATATCTAATGACCACAAATTTCATTATTTACAGGGTCAACAAGGGTTCCTCAATAACAATTTACCAGCCCGTTCCCTAACAAAGAATATGGAGCTATAAATAGCGAAATTGGGAAAACAAAAATGTGTAAATCATCTAGGGAACCAGGATCTGAACATCGGATGTGATCTAACATTTTGGGAATCATGGAACCATTGGAGAATAACTGTTTACTATCTTAAAAAATCTCATTTTCCAATAAAGATTTTTCGGAGAACTGTGAATACCAAGAGCTAAGTATATCAGCCCCGTACTCCATCATTCTTACAAACTTCTGCATGTATGATAGGAAAATATTTTTCAATGGCTAAGGATTACAGCAATGGATCCCCAATTGATTCCGAATATGAATTTCAGTTAGCTTTCTTGTAACTAAACCTATGTACACAAGCAATATACACCAACATATTCAAGAAGCTCAGACAAGCTAAAACCCAAAAGAAGTAATCCAGGTGACCTTCATTTAGATTGTCTGGTATCCATCCCAGTTTCCCCCCTTTTGTAGTGACTGAAGTCACGATGGTAAGAATTAGAGTACTCAAGTAATTTCCTAATGATGTTGTAAGAAGAGAAAGTGCACTGCACAAACTACGCATGGCATCAGGTGACTGCTCATAGAAAAACTCCAGCTGTCCTATAAAGTAAAAGACTTCTGCAGCACCTATCAAGAAGTATTGGGGGATCTGCCACAAGATGCTCATTGGAACTGGCGTGACTGTGTCATGTTCCAAGTGATGAGTATTAACTATATCCAAACGCTTGATTTCAACCAAAGCAGCTGCTATCATAGACAATATGGATACCACCAATCCAATGCCCATACGCTGCAGCTGAGTAAGCCCCCTTTCATTACCAGTGTACTTGCGAACAATGGGCACAATCAGGCGATCATAAATGGGAACCCATATCATGACACTCAGTATATCGAATAGAGACAATGATGCTGGAGGAATTTTGAAAGAGCCAATTCTAGTGTCCATCGTCATGCCCTGTTCCACAAACATTGTGGACATTTGAGCATAAACAGCTGAAAACACAATACCAGTAACCCAAACAGGAAACATTCGGACCAGAATCTTCAGCTCCTCCACTTGGGTCACAGTGCATAGTTTCCAAGGATTTGAAAAACCACCATTCTGAACATCTTCATCTGTTTTGGTAGCTGCTTTGTCCAGAAAACTGCAAATATTTTATGCCATCAACCAATCAAGGTAATTTTAATTATTGTCAACAGTTTATGCTCTGTAAATAATTCCATATCAAGTTAGCCTTTTAGTTTTTTTCCTAGGCAAAAAGAAATATATTATTGGACGGCCAGTGCCAAAATGCTATACAGAGATATACAATAGGACAATTTGTGGATACATTTGAGGACTTATTTGAGTGTGCATGCTGAAATTGTTTATCAGAGGACAAAAATTGAGGAAAAGGCTAACTCTTAACACTATAGTTGAGGATCGGTTTCCATTATCATAGATGTAAAATAGGTAGATGGGTAGTGTGCGACTTATGACGTGGTGCAGGAATGCCTTGGACCCTATGGTTCCAGATAGTCTACAAGACCCTATGGTTCATTTGATGTAAGAATGTAATAAGGAGTCTCAAAGTGAAGTCATGTTCTGGGCCTAAATGGCCTTTAGGGACATTCAGGACCACATTGGTCAAATAGGTCCAATATGGGTCCAAGGGTCAAAAATATTTTGTAATGATCCATTTGGATCCCATTTCATGTAAAATGACCTAATATGATCATTTGGAGGGTTCTGGATAGGTAGATTGCTTGTTTTGAGTAAACAGGCAAAAAGTTGAAAAAATGACAAAAAGTTGTCAATGCAACTTTTGTACATAAGTTGCAACCTTTTCAAAACTGCATTCCCAAGGGCTAACCAATTCGAATAATGGTTGGGGTCGGTTGAGTAGTTGTAAAATAAGTCCTCTGATGGCATCATACATGTGGTTGGAAGAAATTGGTGTGATGAAAGCAATAAAATACTAAGATTTTCCTGTTTTCTTGACTGTTGTACGGATCTGGATTGGCCCTGTGCTCAAAGTGGTATGGATGTATGCTAGAATGTGTTAACTTACTTTTCCATTTGGTTCGAATCAAATTTTTGAAGTTTGAAGCATTTTAGAAATAAATCTTGGAGACTGAATAAAATGCCTGTAGTTTGGATTCCAAGCATTGAAAAATTATGGCCTTGGGTGGAATTCTAGCCAAGAAGATTTACTTTAAGATTTCTTTGGCTGTAGACACGAAGGTTTTTGCAATTGAGAGAAACACCAAGATCCCAGCATCTCTATGTGCTCGGGTGACAGCAGACTAATAAATTGATTGCAGAATGAAGGTTGGAATGGTTGTGACCAAACAAACGGTGGATCTGGTGTTGATATGTGCCCCTTGGGATGTCTGAACAGTTGACCAAGTTGTGCTGTTTGAAACTAAGGTAGGTGCTTTGTAAAATAGACCTAATTAGGCCTAATTCCCAAATTAATCCCTTGTGTGATCAGAGACCCATTGAAGGAGTTGGAACCTAAGGCTTGGGGGTTTCATAGGAGTCCCAGAAGGGTGTTTGAAAAGGTAGTTTTTTGGAGGGGTCCTTTGGAGACTTTTGGAGTTAAGTCTCAAAAACAGGGCAGACAGACCTAATAGAATATGGCCATCCTACTAGGTCTCTAATGGACAGTTTTGTGGTTGTGAAGTTCTAAGAGCAAAAATTGTTCAAAGTGATTGGTTTAACCCTAGAAAGGTGTGAGAGGACCATTCCACCCGTTCTAAGTGTTTGGAACCCATGGAGAGGGTTTTTCATGTTTGATAAGGGAAGAAGTCTTATGGGATTGTGTTGGTTTTGAGGAGATCAATTGGCGGAAAGAGGTTGGGGTTCTATAGTGGTTTTGGATCACTCATATTGGAGTCTTGGAGTCTGTCTCTAGGCCATTTCCAAAGCCTAGTTTCATGTATCCTGTGGGAGAAGTAGTTTTCTTGCTTGCTTGACTCATCCAAACCTTGTAGTTGTGTTGTTGAGTGGATTTGCTAGCCTCTCCCCATCATGATGATATTCTAAACAATTTGAAGGTAGTCAATCTGAGTGAATTGTGTGAGGAAGCAAGACTTCACAAAACTGCAACTTTCTTAGTCAAGATTCATAACAAGAAATCTGGCATAGAAAGAACCAAAAATATTGTTGTTTCTGGAACTTACAATCCTTTAGACTTATACAATATTATAGAAATTAGAGAATGTGATTTCAGTAAAAAGGACAAAGTTCCACAAGTTGAGCATAAGACAACATTACAGAAAATCTAGAAAACTCTTGACAATTTTTCTGCCTAAATTATTTTTAATGCGGAATTAACTGAGAAAAATGTACAGCAGAAAGATATATTAGTTGATTCTTCAGAAATACACAGGATAGTGACATACAAAAACTGTGGTAACATGGACAAGGGACATACTGAAATTCATTTGTATGTTCTAGCTTTCGACTTCCTTGAATTGCAGAATACTTGTCTGTAACCTCATAGAGAAGTGCACTTTCATGAGGAGCCTTCACTTGCAATTTGTGAAAAGAAGCAATCAGAACTTGGCACAAACGTGTCAATGGGCTGCCTCCAGGTTTTTGGAATCTATACAATGGTGTCCCAAAAAAGAAACTCCCTATTGCTAATGCCATAAATACTGTGGGAATCCCAAATCCCCATCCCCATCCAACATTGTCTTGAACCCATACAAGAATACTGCTTGCAACAAGTGCACCAACATTGACTGAGAAATAAAACCAATTGAAGAAAGACCCCTTTTTCTTCCTTTCTGTTGGATCAGTATCATCAAATTGGTCTGCCCCAAAAGAAGAAACGCAAGGCTTGATGCCTCCTGTTCCTAGTGCAATTAGGTAAAGCCCAAGAAAGAACACAGCATATTGAAGTGTAGTTGCTGTTGGGCATACATCGCCTGTACAGGAAGAAGGTTTCAAGGCAGAAACAGAAGCTGAGACAGTTAGAGTAGCCATTCCCTGCGAAAAATATCTTACAGTTGTCAGTGGCTTTATTCTGGAATGTGAATTGTAGTTCAAGAAATTAAAAAAGGCCACGGAGATGAAAATGGCCAAGGTGATGAAAATAGCCACTGAAAACACAGGAAGACTTCATAAAAGATTAAAATTGCTTTTGGTTCGCTTGAGTAGTGAATTCAACTAAGCTTAATGTTATCCATCAATGATCCAATTCTATATGTAGTTTGCATACCACAAAATAAATTGATGAGAAAACAGCAATAGTCCAATATCGTCCCCAGTATGCATCAGCTAAAACTGCTCCCAAAAGTGGTGTCAGATAGCATGTTCCTGACCAGTTAGTGACATTTTTGGCCGCAGTTGCATTCCCCTGATGTAAAACTGTTGTCAAATAAGTTACCAAATTTGTATTGATTCCATAATATGCCAGTCGCTCACAGCACTCGTTTCCTGTAAATTATTCAAAATGAAATCAAGTTTTAAAAATTGGGCAGTCCAAGATGCTGGCACCCACAAACCCAATTGAAATACAATCTAAAGTTGATAGCCGCATGTTTAAGATTCAGAGGTTGGTTCAACAGTTTGGTTCTCTTCTCCATTTACCCTCCTATAGAAGTCTGCATTTTCATTTCCTTTGATGCATTTCTTAATCTTTTATATGTGAGAAGTTCAGGCCAGCAAGATCCGTTTGTGTTCCTCTAAGTTCCTCACCTTGTTCCGAGTTATTTCCTTGCAGGATTCAATTAGGCTATTTGTGGATTCTTTTGTTCAATTATGCTCATTTATATACATTTTAATAAATGATCTTGCCAATGGGTTTCTAAATAATGCAGTTATTGTATATTCGTATAACCATTTACTTTATTTTTGCTTTGCTATTCCTTTGTGATGAATTGTACTCTTATTTTCTTGATGACATGTAATACAGATAGATGTTTCATTCATCAGTGTTCTGCCATTGGGTCATTCTGTTCATTTTATCTGAATGAATTTCTAGTCAAATGGAAATTAGTGAAGCAATTCTGTATGTATTCCTCAACAGTTATTGTGCTTCTGGTTTGAATAAAAAAGAGTCGGAAGCTTTGCTAATGGTAGACCTCATGGAGAATGGTGTCACTAAACCTCAGCTAAGTAGGTTCAATGCAGTCGGGTTAAACTACCTTTGCTTTCTGCACTCTGTCTACCTCTCATTTGATTCCCTCAACCAAACAGAGTTTTACTACTGGTTGGTTTCTCCACTTACAGCCTTACAAAATGAATAGAGGAATGCACTCTATATCAAGTGGCAGACAACTTTTGGGCATTGTTTCTAAGAAGAATCATTTCTTGCTAATTTTCAGTGTTTTTACACCATGACAAGTCTATTGAAAACAATTATTCAATTGTATGTTGTCTTCGATGCTACACAAAATGTCAAGTCTTTACCAAGCAGTCAGTGATAGCCGAGCTCACTTGGGCATCGAAGGCAGTTCCCTGTATATGCCGAGAGTTCAGTTATAACCAAGTTCAGCGACAGTATTGACCGAGCTCAGTCAGTTAATGAAGCAGAGTTTGTATTGACCGAGTTCAGTTGGTTATCAAAGGGAAGTCAGCATAAAGTCAATATTGATCCTCTTATGTTGAGCGAGTACTCAATTCTGTATTAGCCAATTGTCAGCATATTGAGTTTGATAAATTTATTGGTTAATACAAGCCGACTTAAGGGATCAAAATTGTTTGATTAAAAGAGTATTCAAGCTGACTTGACAAGGTGAATCAGATATATGAAAGGTCAAGTTGAGTGTGAGAATGTGGACTTGAAGAAGATGAATTAAGGAAGCAAATTTAAAGGATATCTATAAAGGGCAGAGTATCTGAGTTGACCAAGCTGCAAAGAACATTTTGATCAAGGAGAATCAAGTAATCAAGCCAGAACTGAGATTTGAATCAACAAAGTCAGATCAAGTCATTGTTACTCTCTAATTATTGTAGCAGTGAATCAAATCTCCTAATAGAGTTAGCCTAACAGCTATTCAACAAATCCTCTAACAAGATGGCATTTTTAGATTGCAGTGTCTGAAGACCTCTATAGAACAAGGCCACTCCTAATAGGGTGAATTAAATCCTCTAACTGGGTCACACCTAATGGTGTGTTTTGTAACCTTTAACAGGGTTGGCTTCTAACACAGCTCACTTCAAAAGAGTGAAAAACAGTAACTAGTTGCAATTGGTGATTTTCCCAAATTGAGTTTCCACATTAAATCTTGGTGTCTCTTGTGTTCATGTTATTTCCTTTATGTTTCTGCAACTAAGTTAATAAAGGCTAATCAAATTAATATCTTACAATCTAATTATCTTTATGCTAACCAAGTGAGAGTAATATATTCAATGTTCAAAGAGTCACAGCAGAATATTCAGTGTTAACCGAGTTACAGCAGGATTTGGTTTTATATTGTGTTGACATCTTAAAGGGACTTGGATTTGTTTTTGTAATAACTGATTCATCCCTCCCCTCTCAGTTACTCCTTTCTATTTCCAACAAAGTCTATTGCAAGTCCATTTGTGCTAGGAAAGTGTTGATATGTGGTGATGATCATGCTACGGGTTGTTTGTGATGTTCCAAGAAGTTTGCATTGTTGGAAGTTCACACTAAACTTAGCACTGTAGAATGTTTGCAGGGCAGGAAGGACATCAATATGATAATTACACTGCCGGAAGCACATTAGAAATTAGTTATAACTTTATGGGCAGTTATCTTTTAAGTTACAAACTATAAAACATATGAAACTGAAGGCTTGTGACTGATGAAAGGCCAAGGGTTCTCTTGGGTCAGCAATGGGGATTTTGATGAACATATTATAGCAGACTTTGTTTGATATTGGGTTTTCAACACAGCAATGGATATTGCTGCAAGTTTGTAATTCATATTACTGGATATTAACAAGAATGGATGGCTGGATTCTCCCTAGATGTAGCCGATATTGAATATAAACTACACAATTTTGTGTGTTGTTATACTGCACATTGTTCTTATTTTATTTCTACAGTTTAATTTACAATATAATAACTTATTTTTCTTATTGCTTCATCCTATTAAATCCTAACAGAGAACGTACCTTGCTAAAGACTTTGATTTGTTCTATTCGTAAAGAGACCACATTCACAAGTACAAAGTATTATGCTCCATATGTAATAGATGCAGTACTGTGTTTTAAATAGAGAAAGGCACTTACCCGTCAAGGGTAAATAAGAAAAACATGAAGTACCAGCTAATGCCATAGTTACAAAAATTAAATTCTATAAGCATTCTTTAATTATCAGAAACCAGGTCAACACGTCCAAGTTTCAGATGAACATGAAAACAAACCTAAAATAAAGGGACAAGCCCTCCATCCCCCTGTATTTTGCCTTACGGAAGGATTTCCATGAATATCCATAGATCCATCTCCAGTATTCAGACTCTCCTGGAAAACATCATAAATAATCTATTACCCCTAAATCAAAAGCTCCATGAGATCAAGAGAGTTCAATAAACTATTGAGAAGGCTTATAGAATTCCCATCATGAACTTTCAAAAATTCAAACTTTCTGCAATGCAATATAACACCTATTCTTTAACAATGCAACATGAAACCTGCTTATTTAAAGAATTGATCTTGCTTAACAATCACACCAAATGTCCAATTTCCAATCCCATTATTCGTAGATTCAATCCTGCTTATGAAATCTAATTAATTATTTAGCA
Source organism: Cupressus sempervirens (assembly GCA_028749045.1). Taxonomy (NCBI): domain Eukaryota; kingdom Viridiplantae; phylum Streptophyta; class Pinopsida; order Cupressales; family Cupressaceae; genus Cupressus; species Cupressus sempervirens. The sequence goes on from CM053790.1 coordinate 33,513,079, forward strand.
GTTCTACAAGCTCATCCAAATCCTTCAAAGGTCCAAACTTTCTGTACTGGCATTGGTGGATAACATCTAATTTTAAGCTGCAGCGTGACACCTAATTCTTTAAAGATTCATACTGTAATGCAATATGACAAGAAAAAAAGCAATTTAGCAGGTGCATAAAATCCTCCTGACAATTCTTTTCAGATTCAATCTCTCAAAATTGCACTGTGACACCTAACAAACTATCAACCAGCTTTAAAAATCAATCTCAATCCTTCAAAGATTTAGTCTTTCTACAGTGCATTATGAGCTCGAAACCATTTTATCATTGAAATTGATATATAAAAATAGGGATTTTAGGAAAAAAGAAGTTTTGAGAGTGGAATATATGGTGCACCTCTTCTTGTGGGTGTAGGATCTGCTCATGTCCTCCACCTAACAGACCCACTTGCAGTGATTGTTCCCCATCAATGCCCATTACTGCAATTTCTCAAAAATGAAAGAATAATCTGCGAAGTAGTGAATGAAATCAAAACCGTCGACTTAAGAAAGAAAATACGACAATGTGTCAAAACCATCTGGACGTTAAGGCACCCAATAGACCAGCGGAGCATTTCAACTCAGTAATGGCAAATACCAAAGGAGCGACCGACGAGGGAGAGCCCCCGGGTATATAAAAAACAATAATTCTTTCTTGTGAATTTGTTGAAATATCTTTGTTGGTATGCTGAATCTATTATTTTTTTATTTTAAAAAGATAAAATCGTTTAGAAACAAGAATTCTAGTGTAGAAATAGGGATGGGGAAAATTATAGAATCAGAAATTTTGGACATATGATTACGTAATAGTTAGGCAAGAAAAAGAAATGTATTATATATGTGTTCAGTAAGGGTGTGAATTAGTAGTTTGGTAGGCTAGAGTAAGAATAAGAAATATATATATATATGTATGTATGTATGTATATGTATTATATGATATGTAGTATATGTATGTGTATATGATATATATATAAAACACATATACATATATATAATACATTTCTTATTTTTATGAATAGATCTTTATTATTAATTTAAAATATTAAAAGTATATATTTACAAAAAATGTTGAGGATACAAGAACAATCTCTTAAAATCAAATGATCGGTGATTAGAACAGTGCCAATTGATGCTGAAGGATCATGATCATCTTTTTGTCTCGTACATCAATAGAGCAAGGGGTCAAGTCCAGAGGGATCTTCATCTTTTTCTTTTTCTTCTCCTTCCTCCCTCCTAGGAAATAAAATTGTCAAATCCAAGCGAAAAAACCACATAGAAGAAATGGTAATAGTCATGTAGAATCTTCTTTGACAACAGGATACCCAAAATTACTGGGAGCTAAAGTAGGAGCAACAATATACCAAGCAAAGGCAAAGCCACAAATGTAGTGGCAATGTCGAGCAATGTCTCCGAACATTTGCTCCCCTGCCAAAGGAGCGACTAAGGATATGAAAATGTAGGGCCTTTGAACGATGAGTGGAGCTATGACAACGAGGCAGAGTGCAGATGGTAGAAACAAATTCTGGTAGTACAATCTAACAATCATACAAGGGGCATTACCCAAATGTTGTAACAATTCATTTATGTAGAATACTACTAGTTTATGTAGAATCTTCTCTGACAACAGCATTTCGAGAACCACTAGGAGCTAAAGTAGGAGCAACAATAGTCCAACCAGAGGTAGAGCCACAAATGCAGTGGCAATGTCATCGAACATTTGCTCCCCTACCAAAGGAGCGACAATGGGCATGAAAATGTAGGGCCTTTGAACGACAAGTGGAGCTATGACCATGAGGCAAAATGCGGTTGGTAGAAGAAAATTCTAGCAACACTCTAACAATCCTACCAAGGGCATTACCCAAATGTTGTAACAATTCCTTTAGGCAAGCCACCTCAAGAGCCACTTTATTGGGTTGTACTTGTATCTACATAAGAATGTTATTATAAATGCATGTTCTAGTGTACATAAAAATATTGATATCAAGAAAGTTGTGAGTGAAAGAATAACATTTCTATCCTTCCAAAGTGTGAACAAGATCTCCATCCCGAAAGCATGTCACATCTAGGAAAATTTTAAGGGATTCTACGTGAATCGCTTAGCAAGGCCATATGTCAAGAAAAAATCTTTAGCCTAAAAAAATAATGAATCTAGTGCCAATGCCTATTGAGCTCTTCTATAAAACTAGAAAATGTGTATAATCATTTCTAGTTCCCCCCAAGCATTTGGGGTTGAGGACTCAAGTGCTTGAGTCTAAAACCCAAAGGCAACCCCCTGAAAAAGTAACAACAAGCAAAGTGTGCAATCTTGGGTTCTGTGGAGGTAGACCAAACATAGAGAAAGTGAAGTCTCCAAGTATTCCAAGAAGACAACAAATGTCACTATTGGTTAAGATTGTGACCATTGGCAAATGGGGCACCAACCAATAATAACCCATCTTAGATTTATAACTAAAAAGACGAGTCCAAGTATAATTATACTTCATATTATCCTATTTGATGTTTTTAAGTTAATATAATATTAACTTGCTTTATGTTTGCTTTTAGATCAAAATATTGCATGTAATCTAGTTTAGAGATAGGGCCACAAAATAATGGATTGTGGAAATCCTATATAATTAACAATATCAATTTCCTAAATAACCAATATCCATTTCAATACTACTCTTGAAGATTGATAAAAGCTTGTTGGTGTAAATAAGTATTCACTATTTACACTTACTTAAGTTTACTTAGGTTAATGCATTATTTTAATATTTATTTATTAGTCACCTAGGAGTACGTGCACTCTTGTGAGTTGTCATGTTGACAACATAGGAGTTCGCACCTCTTTTATGCACATGGTCTCTACAACACAGGAGTTAGCACACTAGTTAAGCACATGGTGTCTACAACATCTCCACTTGAGATACACCTCATCATTCTTATCCTATCATCTAGAATGATGGATAAGATGTGTGCTTAGTTGTCATGCTTATCTTATCTCCTAGTTAATTCTAGAGACATTTTAGGTGCTTCCTGAGAGGCCTTTATATATAGGCTCTCCTAGTGTGTACAATCATCACATACTGAATAGAGCAATGTATTAGGACATACTTTGATTAATTGATCATATTCATTTTTTGGTCTACAGTTGTGCTTGTGTTTGAGTTCTTAGTTCTTAGGTGAATTTTGCCCTAAGGCAAATTCTTACAAAGCTAATAGAAAGGCTCGTTACCTTCTCACAAGTTTCATCAACTAAGGACTATTTTTTTAACTAGACACATAATTTAATTGGAAGGAAAGAATGAGTGGTTGTATTAACAAAAACTTATGAAAATTTCTTCTTTTTTTCAATTAAAATTGTAAAATAATTCTTAAATAAAATGATTTTAAAATAATATGGTTGATATCATGACACAGGTATGGATGACAAAGTTAGGGTCAAAGACACACCCAACAGTCCAAACACCTTGCAGAGTAAACACAACATAAGAAAACAACACAGACAACAACACCAATGAGATAAAGAACAATAAATACTTTATTAATTCATCAAATTGTCTGCATGCATGGCTGACTATGAGGCCTTTCGAGTTACAACCAACAAGATTTACGGAATTCCAAACTTAGAATCTTTCACAGATCTTTCATTCTAACTCTTCTAGCTCCCTTGACTTTGTACTCCCTTAACCTAGGCCTAAACACCCCTATTTGTACTTGCCAAAATGACTTACAAAAGATCCTAGATCATTGCATAATATAAGGTTGACCTCAAAACGGTATGCACACATTCTAAGACAAGATCCTTATATTAAATTCACAACCCAAATTAAATACATAAGTCGGTTCACACTAGGAACCAATCACAAACTAGACTCCAAATCAAATCAATAAATTAGTGAATTTTAAAGGATAAAAAAGCCTCTCTAAATCTCATATTCATCAAAGAAAACAATACTAATTAAAGAAACATAACTCAAAATCTGAAACATGTTTTCTATTACAGATGCACATTTAGGCTTCCTTGCCATCTTGATAAGATGATCTTCTATAAACCTTTTGCTGACTGAAGTTGCCACATGTAACAAATTCATGATTGGTCCTACACCAAAAAGATTTAATTTAAATGATCCTATCAAATTAGTAAAAATTATGCAATAATGTAACCAAGTATCAAAATTAACATGACATAACCTCTTGTGCCATAACCACACATCATCAAATTATACAACTAGACAAGTAACATCATCCATATCAAGATAGAATAGATTACCTCTAGTTTGATCACCTTTTCCAATTAGTTTTCCATCAATATCATGTATCTTAGCAATCTTGTTCTGATATTGGTGGTTGCAGCATCAGGAGCACAATAAATTTAAGCTTAAGCTCTATTTTTGTTGTGGTGACATTTAGGTTGAGCACTGGCCAAGGAAACAATGTAGAGAGTTTGCTTGTAAAATCAAGCTTCTTCATAGTCAACATGGAAGAGCAAGTGGGCCTGAACAAACACCTCTTTACATTATTGAACTGCTTCAAACATTGTGTATTTTAAATCCATCCAAAATGTTAGACCCAGATCATCTCTCCCCAACCACTTCCCTCTTGATGATTGGTGTAAAAAAATTAGCATATTTCCAAATGACAACTAGGGAAGCATCAAGCTAAGTTTGGCTAGATTTGACTTCTTGAAGCATGATAACATTTTTTATGTTATCTAAGATAGATTGTTTCACATGATATTTGCAAGATGAGACAATTAATCCCCTCATAGTCCAAGGCTAGATATGATAATCAACAGAGAGTCAAAAATCTCCTAGTATGTGGGGAGAGTGTTAAACTGATTTGATGACAATAATATTTTGGGTCAATAGGGTCATTGATCCTAGAGGTTTATTTTCTGGTTTTTGTTTTTGAACAATGAGTGGAGCTATGACCACGAGGTAGAGTCCAGTTAGTAGAAGCAAATTCTAGTAGCACTCTAACAATCCTACAAGGGGCATTACCCAAATGTTGTAACAATTCCTTTAGATGGGCCACCTCAAGAGCCACTTTATTGGGTTGTACTTGTATCTACATAAGAATGTTATTATAAATGCATGTTCTAGTGTACATAAAAATATTGATATCAAGAACGTTGTGAGTGAAAGAATAACATTTCTATCCTTTCAAAGTGTGAACAAGATCTCCATCCCGAAAGCATGTCATATCTGGGAAAATTTTAAGGGATTCTACGTGAATCACTTAGCAAGGTGATATGTCAAGAAAAAATCTTTAGCCTAAAAAAATAATGAACCTAGTGCCAATGCCTATTAAGCTCTTCTAAAAAACTAGAAAATGTGCATAATCATTTCTATTTTCCCCCAGGCATTTGGGGTTGAGGACTCAAGTGCTTGAGTCTAAAACCCAAAGGCAGCTCCTTGAAAAAGAAACAATAAGCAAAGTGTGCAATCTTGGGTTCTGTGGTGGTAGACCAAACATAGAGAAATTGAAGTCTACAAGTATTCCAAGAAGACAACAAATGTCACTATTGGTTAAGATTGTTGACCATTGGCAAATGGGGCACTAACCAATAATAACCCATCTTGGATTTATAACTAAAAAGAGGAGTCCAAGTATAATTATACTTCATATTATCTTATTGGATTTTTTTAGTTAATCATAATATTAACTTGCTTTATGTTACTTTTAGATCAAAATGTTGCATGTAATATAGTTTAGAGATAGGGCCACAAAATAATGGATTGTGGAAATCCTATATGATTAGCAATATAAATTTCTTAAATAACCAACATCCATTTCAATACTACTATTGAAGATTGATGAAGCTAATAGAAAGGCTTGTTGCCTTCTCACAAGTTTCATCAACTAAGGACTATTTTTTTAACCAAACACATAATTTAATTGGAAGTAAAGAATGGAGTGGTTGTATTATCAAAAACTTATCAAAAATTCTTCTTCTTTTTCAATTAAAATTGTAAAAAAAATCTCAAATAAAATGATTTTAAAATAATATGACTGATATCATGATGCACATATGGATGACAAAGTTAGAGCCAAAGGCACACCCAATAGTCCAAACACCTTGCAGAGTAAACACACAGACAACAACACCAATGAGATGAAAAAAAACAAATACTTTATTAATTCATCAAATTGTTTGCATGCATTCCCGATTGTGAGGCCTTTTGAGTTATGACCAACAAGATTTACAAAATTCCAAACTTTGAATTTTTCACAGATCTTTCATTCTAACTCTTCTAGCTCCCTTGATTTCGCACTCCCTTAACCTAGGCCTAAACACCCCTATTTGTACTTGCCAAAATGACTTACAAAAGATTCTAGATCATTACATAATATAAGGTTGACCTCAAAATGGTATGCAAACATTCCAAGAAAAGATCCTTATATTAAATTCACAACCCAAATTAAATACATAAGTTGGCTCACACTAGGAAACAATCACAGAGAAACTCAATCAAAGAAAGAACTGAGCATCAACAAACATCATGTTCACTTGGCACATGAAGGAATGCTTAGCTACCAAAGCACTCAGTCAATACTGAGCAACTCGGCCAATACTAAACAACTCAACCAACACTGAACAACTCGACAAACAGTGAACAAATGCAACTTGACAACCACTAGAACTTGGCACTAACTATAACTTTGCACAAGCAGGTAGAATGAACAAAGATGAGCAAGATAGCAAGGCAACCCAAGATGCTCCTACATCATATTACTCATATCTAACAAAAATAAATAATGCAAATACAATATGATAAAATACAAAAAAGTTAAAGTACAGGATCTGTAACATTTAGAAATTAATTGTAAAAACTACTAATTGTACACGAGAGAACGAGGGTGTCTACAATAATGTTAATAGGTTATCAATTTTTCAAGTTATTGGTCTTGTCCATTTTTCAAAATATGATTGAAAATTAATATTGTACTTTTAAAAAGTATGATATTAATAGTTTCTACCAAAGGCATGATATCATAGAATTTGTCAAGTGCTATGTCTTGTTTTGTGTGTACCAATCATTTTTTTAATTATCACAAGCTTATGTTCATTTATAATGTTTCTACGCCTAAAATAATTATTGCATTTTTTCAAAAACTATGTTTTTCTTTCATGCTATTGGTTGGTACTTTAAATAGTAGTCAATGTGAAAATTTTGTTTTATAAAAGGCTTAAGTCAAAAGAATAAATTGAAATGTTTATTTGGAGCCTTATATTTCCTATATATAATAGTTGGCTACAATGTTGTGATAAGACATTATTTAATATTTTCCTTGCATTATGTGGGCCAAGATGAACTTGTAATGAAGGATTTTATAATTGGAATTCCAAGCAATTCATGTATGGAAAGAGCAAAAGTACTTATCATACTATAGCAAATGAAAATCTTTTTGCAAAGGCATGTTGGTAGTTTAGTTTGCTTCCAAAAGTTATTGTGTGATTTAGTAACATTTATTGAACATGTTAAATCAAATATCCTTGTGATGTAATTATTTTTGAGGTGGATTAAACATTACACACTAGCAATTAACTCTAAGGTTAGAAGTGTCCATAGACATTTAGATATTGTGGTCTTGTTTAACCTTCAATGTTATTTGATATCTTTTACTAATGCCTCATATGACATGAAATGAAGTGATGCCTAATATTTATTTGTATGTCTTTAATCATTTATTTTATGTTGGTTTAAATGAGAAAGTCTATATTGTGACGGAACTAAATCTTCTTTCATTCATTAAGTGATATTTTGTTCTTTAAGGATTCATAGAGTGTTGTGAAGTAGTGATGTACTAGATATTGAGAGAGCAGTGAATTTACTAAGGAATATTTTGTAATCATGGATGTAGAGTAAAATTGTGATTCAATTTAATTCAAGATTTGCTGTGTAGACATATGCAAGATATTGTGGTAATTTACTGAAGGGATGAAGATATCATTTAAGCAGGGATGAAATGTAAATAATGGAAAAGACAAAACTAAATTATTTAACCTAGTATTACTTTTAAGTATATTATAATTAGAAACCAATTTAAGCCTTAAGAATCTAACAATTTAGTCTTACCAAAGCTATAAACAAAATTACAAATCAAATCTCTATACTTAATTGAAAATGAATCTTCTTATAATTAAAACCACAAACCTATTTAATAAAATCACACTTTAATTATTTAGAATCATAAATAAACTCATACACTTAATCTTTCTAATAAGAGCACTCCATGGTAATAACATATTTATGCAAACTTCTATTTAAATTACATGACCTAAGCACACTTATCCATTTTTCTAATCACACTTAATTAATTGACTTCAATACTCTAAAAATACACTATTACAAATTAAATATGGAAACTTATGAAAGGAGAATCACACCTTTAATTTTCTAGAATATCTAACAATAATGTAAATGGCACAGGGATAGGTTGTGGTAGGAGGTTAAACTTCTACAAGAAGTCTAACTTAATTGAATAATGGAGAGAAGAATGTCATGGGAAGTTTGGTTTGGCAGGTGATGGTCAAGAAATAAAGTGTGATAGGAAGATCAGTTTGAGAGTGATAGACATACAAGTAGAATGTAGTGGCAGATTCAAATTATATGTAGGTAATAACTAAAGATGGTTGACAAGGTCAAATGGATGAAGGGTGAGATGACAACAATTCAACAATTGAAGGAACAATTAATTCTGTGAATAAAACTCAATGATCAGAATTCCACCATATATGTATGACAATGATTATACAAATTCCATTCCCATCACAAACATAAATAAAATACTTACACATTCTCTATTTTTATGATCAAAACTTAACCTAATGAAATGGCTCAATGAAATATTAATTGCATTCAAACATAGAACACTGATTAAAGGATCTCATTGGGATTCCCAAAAGTGGGGCCTTCCTCCAGTTTACATGGTGAGGGAAAATTAATGCACAACTACTAAAGTAGATCCAAATTAAATCAACGGATCAAGGAATAGAAGAGAAGTGACTTTTAACACAACTTTAATATATTCAAAATTAATGTCTTTCCCTATTGTTGCCCTAAAAGTCACTTCTACAATATTCTTGCCCTTTTGTGCGTTTGAATAGATGTTTAGAGCTCCTGTCAAGAAGGTCATCAATTTTAAAGCATCTTGGTACTCTTGTAACTAACTAATGGTCTCTTGGGTATATTAAGTTAGTTAGTTGTTGAATCTTGTTAAAAAATGTCATTTGTGAACTTAGAAGATGTCAATTTATTTTCTTTTTTCATACTTGTATATATTGTCTTATTTAAATGGCTATTATAAATGTTGACTAGTCAATATGCATATCGACCTTGACTCTTGTAAACCTTTTTCACATTTTTTACAATTCATTGATGTGTTACTTGTTGTGTAGGTGTAGTCCTTGTATATGTTGTCAAAGATCTAGGTTCTACTCTAGGGCCTTGAGTTCATTATGCTTAGTCCTAACCCTAGGTTTCACATTTGCAAGTCAAGTATAGCTATTCTATGTATGTATGTGTTAAGGCTCCTAGTTATAGTTACTCTTGAAACTGAAAGGAAAGGATGCTCCTTGATTTGAGTTATAGAAGTCAAGATAGCCACTTTCAGCTTTACCTCTTTCGTGTGTCATGCTTTCTAATTAACTTTGTTGCTCTTGCAATTGTAAAAAATGGAAATATTTCTACAGTGATTGGTAAGTTGTGCTCCTTAGGTTGGAATGATTACATTTTTGTCCAAAATTTTGTAAATGCATAATATGTGAGAAAAGTTTCAAATAAATTGTGTGTGTTGTACTTAAAAATTGAATGCTAAAAAATGTGTATTATGTTTTGGAAGTGTTGCATTTTGCATGTATGAAGCAAGGAATCTTATGATACTAGATCTTCATGAGATTCCTTGGAAATGAATTTAGCATGTCATATATAAAAATAAAAACCATGGTTTCTTTTCAAAAATCATTTCATGTTTCACTTTGCATTTAGGGATGCATGAGATGTGTGTTTCTAGAAGTTTGGTCATGTTCTTTAGCACACCTTGGACACAAGTTTTCATGTAGCATCCACTCCCACTTTGTGACTAGTGGTAGTTGCTCTGTATAAGATTTTTAATTAGTTATCATACTTTAGTTTTGATGAATTTGTAAGTGATGTGGGGCTAGTGTTATTTTTCTTGTTTTTTTTGTGACCATCTATCCACCACAATTTTCTTCTATCAAATGTGTTGCTTGTTCATATTTATTTATATTCATTTTGATCACCACTTTTGAGATGTTGAATTGAATTTGTGAGCTTTGAATTTTGAGACTTCTTATGATCTTGAGGTGGCTAGGGTGTGCGTTCCATGTTGTTAGTCTTATCATGTGGAATGATGTTCCCTATCATGATTAATGTAGAACATTGATAAAATGTATAAGGGAGTAAATTGTGGAGAACACATCATTATTATTGTTGCTTTTGCATTTTTCTTGTAAATGTTATCATTATGAAATGATCAAGTACATTGGCATTAACATGGCTGCTAATAATAGTTATGCATTGTATCAGATAAAAATGATTAATTATACATAATTGATATGAATTTTGATGTTATCAAGAACATTGCATGGATGTTTAACAAGTAGGTCGACATCTCTTGATAATGAACTAGAATTTATACACTACTAGTGTTCTCGATAGAATGGTCAAAACCTCCTTTTTATATGTTTATCCATGATATTTTTCATGATGAAAGGCATAGTACCTTTGATTCTGTTAACTTTTCGAATAGTAGAAGTAAGGATGTAGTTGTTAACTATCTTTACCTTCATGTAAAATGCAAAGATCATGCTTAGAATATAATTGTTTGTCAAGGTTAGTTTATGTCATTATTTGTCAAGTATTTCAATGCCCTGTAAGACTTTGTTTCTTCCTTTTTACTTTCTGTTCATGCATGATACAAGGGAGTAGTGCTAGTTGTGGATTATCAGGGAAAGATAATTGTTGAAGATGTTTCACTTTTCACACTATCAACCAATACCAATGTAGTCTAAAATGCTTGGGCCAAAGACTTTTTTTGCATATGTCTTATATATGTTTGGATTAGTATTTTTTATCCTTCCACTTTCATGTTCCTTTCACACCAGGCTCATCTGATCCATTAGTCTTAGGTTGCTAGGTTCCTTAGGAAAGGTTGAAGAGCTCTTCACATTATGAAGAGCTTTAGGGGGAGCTCTTTATGTAATGAAGAGCCCCAAAGGAGTTAATCACTCTATAGTTGGCAGAAAAGCACCCGAGCCACACTCTCATCTCAAGATAGCATATGGACAACTATTTGAGGGCTATGGGGTAGAGATCACTCTCATCTCAAGACAACAAATGGGAAGTTTGTTTGAGAGCTCATGATATTTGGTTACTACAGATGGATGATTGCCTGAGGGTAGTTGTATCATGATGGACCTTTTTTATGTACTCATTTTCTAATGGCACTTGTCTTACAATTCTTGTCTTGGAATGCTAGTCTTTAAACATGGTTGGGAAATGTTAACCCTTATATATTGTATGGTAATGGGAAAAGTGGATCTAATAATATTTACAAGTGATTGGTGAGCCTATCTAGATAATTTAATCACTTTAGTGAGCACCACATGATAGATGGTGCATATGATTGATTTAATTTAATTACTTAGAATCAAGTAGTGATCTAAAGCTAAGTTGAGTTAAGAAATTAAAATTTTAATGATAATGTTGCCTCTTGATATGTAAATTGAAACATTTTCTCCTTTAGATATTTACATTATGAATGAACTAAAAGTATTGTGATTCTATATGCATGGGTATGATAACAATTTGATACGATTTATCCATTAACAAGGTCACTTCCATATAATACCAAGGTATGGTAAGTAAGGACAAGTATGTTTGTACTTTCTTGTGATTTGCAGGTAATATGCAACTTAATTTTTGAAATCATTGAGATGGGAATATTTGGATTTGATATTGGATTTGGTTATGATATAATATAGACTAGTCTAGTGTTTTTTCTATGAGTGTAATAAATGGAACAACACATCATAAGAAAGGGGCAATATTATTGGAGAGAGGTAGTCTAACCCTATAAAATTGTAGGGTGGTAATGAAATTCACACCTGTGTGGGAAATGCACTTGAAATTATTAGTCAATACATGTTCTTACTTCAAGTGTGTATTTATTTTCTTTTAACTCCATTTACTTCAATATGTGTTAATATTGTCTTCAAAAAGATTTTAGTAGAATGCATTCAAATAAAGATAGGGTTTCATCTAAGCAAATTAAATTTTACTTTAATTAAGTAGATGAAAGTCAATCTTGTTGATTTTATGATAGAATTTGAACATGGTTACATTCATTATGTTGAACAACGAAAAGCTAGATTATTGATCATGTCAATTTGAATTACTCAAGTTTCTTTGGATATGTTGCACACTTCTATATATCATTGCATCAAAATGATACATTATTTAAGGGGGAAAGGATATCACAACCCATGTTTTTGTAAGCCTAATAAAGTGATTATTGTTTTTTCTTGTAGATTTTAGTCAAAATCTACTTCTTTTTATTAATTAAACAAAATTCCTTGAAAGTTCCACAATTTTGAAATTTTTAATAAACACAAAAATTAAAGAATAATGGTTACACCTCATTTTTATTTCCATTAAATGCACCTAAGACCTAAGATTGGAATTCAAACCACGATTTGTCCTAATTTGAGCGAACCTCTATGACTGAAATTAATTTGTTAACTGCCATAAATTTACTCATTTTAGTGGCATGCATAGAAGAATGATAATTTTTAAGTTTGATGAAACTAGGAAGATTTTGGGGGAACAAAGAGGCATCTGAAATGAAAATATAAAACTAGGATTAAGTGGGGAGAGTGCTCGCATGTGGATGGGGACTAACACAATTTGTAATTTCCTTCTTTCATCCTCCAGAAACTGCAACAATTTAGTTTAATAGGGATGGGCATTCTTTCACAAAAAATTCCCTTATTTAATACATGCATCGTTGGCATGTCTGAGGGACTTTGAATTTATTTGTGTGAGGAATGCTTCTCCTAATGCAATCTATAGACTTTGGATGTCCAAACACATCCCCCTTAGAGTTTCCTTGATTGGCACCATTCCAAAGTTGGGCATTCATGGTGAATGGTGATTCAATGCCCACTATTTCTTCTTTACAACTCTAGTCTTGCATGTGTCCATATTGTGGGCATTTATCTTCTAAGTATCAACTTAGACCGATGAACCATTCTTGGCTCACATCTCATTTAGGAGGTATAAATACAACATCTCATATGAATACATGTCCTTGAGGTTGTCTATGGATTATTCATTCTTGAGGTTGATTTATTTTTTCAAGCTTAATTTCTTCCTTAGTATGTATGTTTAAGAGTGGCCAAATTATTGTATAGACATGCTCATCAGATTGAGTGGAGCAACGAAACAAGTTCGGGCCTGTAATTTGGGAACCAACTCTTCTACTAGAGCACTGCTTGACATTCATATTGTTTACCATATCAACTACTCCTCCTGGTTGCAATGTGTTTCAATTGAAGAAGCTAATGGTTATGTTGTTTCTTTGTTTTTTAGTTTACAATAGAAAACTAATATTCATTCTCAGGATCTATTTTATAATGCTTGGTATTTTACGATAATGAATTGAATATGTGTGTTCCTTAGATATAGTCCCCATCTTTTATCTTCCATCTTACATATAAGCGATTGTCATAACCCCCTTCACACACTGTGTAACATGTACATAGTCACCATTTCATAACATCTAGTCCCTTGAGTCTACAATGTATTACTGATCTTGAGCTATTAGTCAATGGAGATATCTGTATGTATGTTCCTATACCACTCCTCATATATTGGAATCACTATCTGACCTTTTTGTCTCCATATTGAGACTAGTGATAAAGCCTTATGTCTATGATGGATACAGTTAAGCAAGTCATTGGAGATGAAAATGTTGTATTCCTTCCCCTTGTTTTGTAGAGGATCTAGCAATCGATTGAATTTGATGATCAACAAGATTCAACAGAGACTTTGCATTGTGTGGGCCAAGATGGACTTGTAATGAAGAATTTTGTAACTGGAATTCCAATTGACTCGCCCTCTGTGGAAAGAGAAGATGAGATTAAATTTTATCATACTTCAGTGAATGAGAATCTTCTTGCAAAAGCACATCGGTAGTTGAGGTTGCTTTCAAAAATTCTTTGTATAATTTATACCTTAAATGTTAAACGTGTTAAATCATTATCCTCCTGATGTTATTGTTTCCTATGTCACTTAAACATCACACTAACGAATAACTCTGAAGTTAAAAGTGTCCATAGACCTCTAGATACTATGATCTTGTTTATTCTTCAATGTTATTTTTTATTCTTTAATCATGTCCCCTTTATCTTGGAATGAAGTCATGTCTAAAATTTATTTGTATGTCTTCAACATTTGATTTATGTTGGTTGAAATGAAAAATTCTATATTAATAAAACTATATCTTCTTCCATCTATTAAGCAATACTTTGTTTTTTGAGGATCCATAAATTGTTGTGAAGTAGTGATGTGCTAAATACTAAGAGAGGTGAATTTATTAAGGAATATTTTGTAATTGTGGATATATTTTTTTATAATATAAGTGTTTCATATTAAAACATTCTATACGCATATGTCTACAAGAAGAGCTTATGATATGCTTTCCTTTTTTAAATGCTTATAAGGAATTTAATTCTTGAAATGATATCATAACATTTCTTGAGAGTAGATTTATTTGTTTGCTACAGAATTTCATTACTCATCTTAGTTTTGTTATTAATACTTCCTCGATGTCAAGTTGGGTATCTTTCATGTAAGGAAAGATTCTAAGGAAGCTTAACAACTTCATCGTAGGATGGAAACGCACTCTTATAACATGTTTTCCCTTGTGTGTGTGTTTGAGCAAGTGTTCAAAGCTCATGTTAGAAAGGTTGTCAATGTAATGTTTTTGTACTTTTGTAATAAACTAATAGTCTCTTGGGTGTGCTAGGTTAGTTAGTTGTTGAATCTTGTTCAAAACTATCATTTGTAAATTTAGAACATGTTGGTTTATCTTCTTTTGTCATATTTGCATATATATTCTTTTAATTAAATGAATATTATAATTGTTGACTGGTCATTGTGCATATCGACCTTGACTCTTGTAGAAATTTTTTGCATTTTTTTGAATTTAGTGATGAGACACTTGTTGTTTACTTAATGTTGATTATTTTACATAAAGACAAACATTATGGCCAATCTTCGAAAGAAGTACTTATGTCATGTTTGGTTGTTGGAATTCAACTCGAATAAGAATTGGAAATGAGAATTTATTTTTAATTCTTTGTTTGGTGTGTTGAATCAGAATTGGGAATTGCAATTTGTATTCCTATTTTGGCCCAAAATGAGCATTTGTCTATTCCACCATTATACATGATATTCAAATTGCAATTCCTATTCTCATTTTGACTCTCCCAAATTTAATACCCTTTTTTAATCTACTTCCAATTTCAAATTGTTTTAGGCACAATCAACATGAAAAGTAGGTACTATTTATCCTTTTTTTACAAGATTTCACTTACGAGTGAACATTTTATCATACGACTTACTCTTCATTTTTACTTTCAATCAAAGATATTTTTCTCTATGATCATTCACTAAGATTTATGTGGTTTAATAATCAAGATCTATCTATTGTTGAAGCACATATTGACTACATAAATTGTGTTATTTTACTGCCAAACTAAAATAAGATCATTAAAGAGTCAAGAATACTTAAAGGTTGAATCAAATTTTATAGCACATCAGCAAAAATTCTTGATAGCTTCACAAATTTAAAACACATTCTAATTAAAATTATAAATTTTGAATATTGTGACATTGTTCCACCTATAGCGTAGTCAATCACCCTAAGAAACAACAATGTAGACATATTACCTACAAACGACAAAGAAAGATGAGTCACTGGTGTCAATTATTGGCAAAAGATTATTTTATTTCCATGGTCAGTTGGTTGTTCACGGCATCTCAATGAAGGAAAATTGTGACCCAGATCAAAGCCCAAACTCATCTCATCACATCTATTACTCTTAACCTACATTCATGTTGTCATTAGTGACAAATAATTAGTTGATGAAAATAGAAGGTATTGTTCGATGAATGTTGTTACTAAGTCGTAATGTATTACTTGAGAAAAGATGAGATAGGAGTGTAAGTATGAGACAGTTGTACCCAATCACAATATACACTGAGCACAAACTTCACTAAGAAATACAAGTTTAACCAGGCAAAAAAGACACCAAGCTGCAACCCATCTATTAAGTGTGAACAAAGTATTCACTAAGCAACACAAGGAACACCTAAAAGTTTGGAATTACACATAAAATTATGAACTTTGATTCCACCGTACAAGAAACCGTAGTTCCTACCCCTAGTTTACTTCTCAATTATTATTTTTTAACTCTTTTAGGCCAGCTTTAGGATTATGTTTGATGATTAGTGGTATTTATTTTCCAGATTGTTGGATATTATTTCTTGATCAGTTGATTATATGATGAGATTACTTGGTACTAGTTATTTCATGTATGCATGATTATTCCTTGATGACGAGGATTTTCTATAGTTATTTCATGATGTTAGTTAGATGGATTATTTATATGTGTTTTCTATGGATATTTACCCCATACTTGCATGTGTATGATGTTTTTGATATGGTTGAGGGAGGGAGTCGTAGTCACCTACTAGTTAGGATCTACATGATGTACCACTTCCTACCATTGCCTATTTAGTTTAGAATATATGTGTATGTACATGTGTGGATTTTATGCAGATTGTAGGTACTGGATATCGACTTCCCTGAATTGCCAGGATGAGCGTACTTTATCACAATATCTTAATGGTAAGAGAGGGGAGATAAATTCTTCAGTACAAATCTTGACCTTAAGCCAATTGTCCTAAAAAGTAGGACAAGTATCTAAGATGTTGACCCTTCTGAATTCGTCATATGATGTAAATTCATGATTATAACCCTTGAGTTTGATCTCATATGTTGTGTTTTATGATGGGTTTTCATAGTTTGTCTTGTGGGTCTATGGTATTTTTTTGTTAATTAAATCAAATTAAAAAGATATTTAATGATTTAATTTAATGGAAAATTATTAAGATAATTCAATACTTAATCATATTTAATTAATTGAGAAATTAATTAAATAAAAGAATTAAATTTAAAGATAAAGTTATAGTTCTCATTTTGGGGCATAATAATATTTATTTAATTTAATAATAATATATTTAGGAGATCATTTTTAAATAAATGCTAAAAAAAATAAAATTTAATCAATAAATGGCCGAAGCCTTATATTAATAAATGAAAACGTTACA
The DNA here is from genome assembly GCA_028749045.1 of Cupressus sempervirens. Lineage (NCBI taxonomy): Eukaryota > Viridiplantae > Streptophyta > Pinopsida > Cupressales > Cupressaceae > Cupressus > Cupressus sempervirens. The sequence continues at coordinate 33,530,502 of CM053790.1, forward strand.
TACATTCTCCTTTCAAATGGGCACTGGTAGGAAAGAATGGAGAAAGAAAACCTCCAGTCTAGCCCAAGACCGAAGTCCCATATTATACAAAATAAAAGGGGCATACCCCAATTTACATCATCTCATTTACAGTAAGGTATTTTAATCAAAATAATTCCTTGAGAAGAAGAGATACAAGGAAACTAAAGCCCACATCTACAAATTTCCTTTCTGGATTTCGATAATTGGCTGGAAGCTGCATCAAAAGCACTATTCACTTCTGAATAAGGTTAGTAGTTAGCTTATACCATCAAATAAATTACCAAGTCTGAACTTACCATACTTTCTACTGATTAACGTAAATCTATGATTCTAAAACTTAATGAAATTCTCCATTATAATTTACATGTATCCTCTCGTTTGATGGATTAAGAATTTTCTCCCTTTATTTATATGCTTCTCCCATTCTTGTGGTGATGCAGATCAACTTATGATGAAAGTCTAAAACACATCAGATGTGGAAGGGAAAATCAAATCCCCTTTTTTTCCTTACTTTGTATGAATTCATATGCCAATATTGCTAACATCTCCTGATATTGAAATTAACAATTCTGATTCCCCCTGTCAAAAATAAAATTCTGATTTCTGATAATTTGTTTACTGGCTCTAAAATTAGATTAACTATTTCTCGATTGAATTTTTTGTTTGATGGACTGATATTCTACCTTGCATTTATTAAAAACTAGTCTTATTCTAAAATTCTTTAAGCCTTCTAACTATCCGATGCTATATTTATAATTTTGGAATTATTTTGTGTACATCATAGACTTAATATAATTCTATTTTAAAACTTTTTCAGGTGCAAACTATCACATTTTTTTCCATCCTTACTCTATTTCAAAATATTGAAATTAGTAAAGAGATTAAACAACATTCATAATACTTATCAGTAATTTGTCAAAAGGATATTGAATACCAGAGATCAAAAGACAATAATAGCAAAGATACTGATATATTAATATATATACATTTTTCTACAAACCCAAGAAAAAACTATATGAAGCTTACAAACAGGACAATCCAGGAAGAAATACTAAAGCACAAAAGGGGTCAAAACACAAAAGGCCCATGACCACAATGTATGCACATACTAAAGCAAGATTAAATGCCTACATACAATAATTACAATCTTATCAGAGTAAAAGCATCTACCACAAAATAACCCTAACCCACACACCTAAGATGGTGTAAACTTAAAGACCTAATCTAAACCTTCAACCATACACATGCCAGGGTAGGAAAGGCTTAACAAGCACAAAAACCTCCAACCATTATCCAAGATGATCAAAATTAACATCTACAAAGACCAGGGGACTCCACCAAACTTAAATTGCCTTTTTCTAATACACCATAATGATTTTTGTTGTCCTTAGGGTTCTCAGTTTGGAAGTTTGATGAAAATTCGAAGGTGCTTTTTTCCCTAGTGGATTTTTCCATATTCAAAATACAAAATTCAAAAGCTTCAAAGTTATCAAGCTCCACTCTCGGATGAATATAGGAATTGAAGATGCAAAGGTAATTCCTAAGCCAGGCCTTGCTATGCTCTTCAATGATCCCTCTCCATATGAGGAGGAAGTCGATACTGGCTTCCATTTTTGGCCACTCTTGAAAAAATAGGTCATTCTCTCATATAACTAGAGATGGACATCTAGGAACAATGGCTAGTTCAAAACTCCCTAATGGATGCGCCATGTAAAGCTCTGGTAGGGGAATCCTAAGCTTTTCATCTATACTCTTAACAACTTCTTCAATCCCTACACACCAAGTTGGATTGAAAATATTATAGCAAAGTCTGATACTCATCCATTTCTCCACTTTGGCTCTAGCCAGACAACCTATAAAGGATTCGACAATGTCGTTGTTGGTCCTCCAAGAGAACTCATAATTGAAAACACCCTCCCCTAAGACACGAATGACAACGATCCTAGTCATATCATCCATAGGATTTAAAAGACAATTCCATCTTTCTGGTTTAACATTGCCTTGAAAATCCATGGTATAGACCTCTAAGAAATGAAATAGACTCACATTCGTTTCCATTCTAATATTGAAGCTAAAATAGGCTAAACATAGACAAGGTAACATAGCCAAGAATACATGTCCAATGTTAAATAGAAAACTAACAAACTCATTCAAAGGATCCAGAAGAACCTAGATTGTTTGACATCATTGACTAATGTCAGCTAGATGAAACCAAATAAATCTGAAATAAGATGCAACCTGGTGTCACACAGTGATGAGAAGAATAGGGGAGAAATAAAATGGTTAAACATAATTGTAGTAGCAAAGTTTTAAAAACACCCACATAGCTGAGAAAAATATTAGGAATATGCATAAATAGATATAAACGTATGTATCTAAAAAAAACTTACTAATTTCCTAATTCCTACATAGAATTCATTTCATATATGGAAGAATTATTGTCTAACTATTTTTATTTTGAATTAAGAAACCCCCCTTTTTTTAAATTATTATTCTCAAATTACCTTTTGAGTCTTTCAAACTCTTGATTAATAGCTATAAATTCTTCTCCAACTACCCTTTATTTACTATGAGGGGCAAAAGCTCCAATGGTTATACAAATCACAATCACCTAGATATATAAAATTTTCCATATATATATTTTGAACCAACATATGTTCCCATATAGAATTAGATATCTAAAGGTAATGTAGACGTATCCTTACTCTCTTACTTATCCTCCAAAGCTAATTTCCCTAATCCATTTATGTTATTTTGGTTATTCAATTCTTGTTTAAATTATTAATTAGTATAGATTAAGATATGTTCACCATCAACACCCTTATTTGCTAGTTGATCTACCTTTTTGTTACCTTCCCGAAAAATATGAAGAATTTGAATTACTTTGAATAGGTCCAAGAAATTTAGAACTTCTTCCACTTTAGAATTTAAAACCCAATTAGGTGTCTTCCTTTTTCTAATGGCATTTAGGACAATCTGTGAATCTCCTTTAATAATAAGTTTTGATAAACCTAGATTTAGGCAAATTTGGAGACCTAGCAGAGCTTCTAGTTCAACAATGTTATTAGTGGTTGGTCCTATAGATTTAGCCCTTTTGGCAATCCACTTGCCAGAATCATTATTAATGATGCATCCTATTTCAATAGTGCCAGGATTGCCTCTTGAGGCTCCATCAAAATTTAATGTGGTTCAACCATTAGGTGGTGGAATCCATCTACATTTGTTCCTCGCCTCTTTATTCTTCTTTTTATAAATAAGCGAAGGATTAATTAGGTTTTTCCAATTCTTTTTCATTAGTCCATCCTTCCTCCTCAAGTGAGTATTTAAAGTTTCAACAATACATACCTCGATTTTATTAATAATCTCACCTACTATCATATCCTGGTCACAAAATATTCTTTTGTTCCTTTCTTTCCATACTTCCCAAAAAAGGATAGATGGGAAAATATTCCATAATTTGCTATATATACATCTATTGTTGTCTCTTGGCCATCCCTTAAGAAAATCATCTAGGGATTCTAGCATAGGATCAATCCAACCCAACATATGTATGAGAAACAATATTGTGTATATGGGCATCTATATAAGATATGATTAGTATTTTCAGTACCATGCTTACATAGCACACATCTTGATGGTCCCTTAATGCCCATCTTACTAAGTTTGCCAGCAATTAAGATCCTATTTTGAGATGTCATCCATAGAAAGAAGCCTGCCTTTGGCAGACAGGAAGAATCCCAACAGAGTTTAAGTGGGATATTCACTTCTTCCCATCTTTGGGAATGAGTGATAACTCTATATCCATTTTTAATGCTATACCTGCCACCTTTTGATGTTTCCCAAATGAGTTTGGCATTTCCCTCTAACTGCTTTATTTTCCCTTTATGAATATTTTTTCGTATACCTTTTTTATTGTTGGTTCCACGTCTATATTCTCCAAAGATTTCCATTCCCATCTTATAATTCCATTAATAACTTTTTAAGTTTTATAATTGTTGACCTTACACCCCCAGAGTTTAACTAATTTCTCTTTAATGCTAGCTAGGATCCCCATGCTATCTACTGGGGGATAACCATCCCATGAATCCTCCCAGAAGAGAGCTTCATCACCATTACCAACATCCCATGTGAGATATTTACTAATCAGGGCTCTAATTTTAACTATAAAATTTCAACTTTCTGATCCTTTAGGGAGGGTCCTCATTCTAAACACGAGGTAGGGATCATCTACATTTAGGTATTTTTATATAGAATTTTGGCCCATTTTTGTTCCCTTTCTAAAAAAAGATGCCAAGTAAGTTTAGCCCCTAATGCTTTATTTTGCCAACTTAAGTTTTTGATACCTAGGCCTCCTAATTCCTTTGGCTTACATAAATTTTCCCATTTTATAAGCACCAATTTTTTCTGTTCATCAGTGTCATTCTAAAGGAAACTTTGAGTTTTGCCTCAAGCTTCTTATTGATACTTTTTGATAGAGGTAAGCAAGAAAGACGATATGTTGTGAGGGAAAATAAAACTACTTTGATCTTACTAACTTTACCTGCTTTAGTGAGCCATTTATCTTTCCAACCTCCTATACTTTTATCCATTCTATCAAGAATATTATGCCATCCTTTGTTAGTTTTAATACCTTTTTCTAACTCTATTCCTAAGTATTTACATGGGAATGTACCTGTTTTATATCCCATAATGTTACAAATCTATTTTTCCATTTCAGGTTTGGTGTTAATGAAAAATATTTCTGATTTTTCAGCATTCACTTCTTGACCTGAAGCTTCCAAATATTTTTGAATAATCATCTTGATGTTTAAGGCCTTATTTATTGTACTTTCTCTTGGTAAAATGGTATAATCTGGATATTGTTGGTGGGTTATATTAGCAACATTCTCAGTTACAGTAATACCCCTAATTTTTCCATCAACATATGCTTTTGTAATAGCTCTACCAAAGACTTCTTCCATGATAATGTATAGGAAAGGAGATAGGGGATTTCCTTGTCTTATACCTCTAGATGTGTCAAAGAAGCCTTTGGGGGTCTTGTTAATGAGAATTGATGTCTTAGTTGTAGAAATGCATTGATAGATAAGATTAATCCATTGGTGAGAGAATCCAAAAGCTTCTAAGGTTTTGTGTAATGCCCCACCATGTGACTCAAAGAAATTAACCTAAAGTTTTACTAAGTTTGTTAAACATTTTTTTTTTAAAGTTAAAGATAATAACTTAACAACAATAGTTATAACATAGCGGAAGCAATTAAGATTCACATAAACACATACCATAAAATAGATTACAATTCTTAAGGGTCCCATAACGTTGAATCAAATTTAAGATTAATTAAAAATAAATCTAATATATAATAAATCCACATCAAATAATAATATACCAATATGAAACCATTTAAATAATATACAATTATATATGATGCCAGTTGGCAATAAACAAAATGCACAATAATCCACTGTACAGGTCACAGGGCATGAAAGGCTGAAATAATATACATCATGAAATAGATTACATCATCTAGTAAGATCTTATGAAATCAAATACAATAGTACAACCATCCATCATAGAAATAGAAGAACAGATAGAAAGGAACATCTGCACAAACACATATAGCAGCAACATTCGACAGTCGAATCTTAATGGTATAAGAAAAAGCACTACCACCTAACCTCATGGAATCCAAAAAGGTCCACTCCCACCTCACTGAGGATATAGTCTCAAGTCCCAAATATGATAACAAACTCAACAATAAAATCTAACATCTAGGTTCAAGGAATCACTTGAAAGCAATCTAACTCAAAGCTACCAAGACACGAGTATCAACTAATCCCAGAGCCAACACAAACACATAAGACATCTACTATGCAAGCAGGTAAGTGCCATCGCACGAATCAATGCTAGAGTTACCCTAGCAATCTAACTTGACCCCGACCCCCTAGTGACTCTATGTTGCACTAGTATCCTTTTGTACTGACAAGGCATGCTAACGATGCATGGTTGCAACCAAGTGTTCTCTCTACTCCCATCCTAGTCTGTACTAGCACTCAAGGCATGGGCGAGAACATACAAAGACTCTTATTAGGTTCATTTTATTTCCATTTAGTGTAATATTTTCACTTATTAAATAACTTACAACGGGTTACCTTGGCAGCCACTTTGGGCCTCGGCCTCCATTGCAAGCCACTTCCTGACATGACATAGAGATAACCTCCCTAAGCTTAGTAAAATGAAAGATCACAAAAGACCACATACTATACATCAATTCTTAAACAAGCAACTGACAAGTATTGAAAAACACTAATCATAATCACGGATTCCACCAATAAGATCATTCTAACAGGACTAATCCCAAAATCAAGTATACATAAACCAATCCATGTCATAACATGACATTACCAAGAAAAAATCATACAAACACCTCGGTCCTATAAAAGCGATTGGAAAGCAATCCAAATACAACTGATCGGAGACTCAAAGGTTATATTAGATAGGTCACACCATTCACTTTAGTTTCACACAAGAACACTAGAAAGCAATAATAATCAATGCATCAAAACATCTCATAGAGCATACAAAACACATTACCATGGTTGAGTATAAAAGATCATATACAAACATCATCATAACATCACAGAACAAACCCCAAAGCCTCTAATAAACATCTTGACTAGCCAAAGCTAAGACAAACCCAAAACCCAACACCAATAAATCACATGTTACATAAATTGCATACAAAAGTGAATTTCATAATTCATTAGGTTTTGAAAACCCTAAAGTTCAATATTTACTAAAAGTTTTCAGATTAAATCATAAACAATTCTATAATGGAAATCAATTTTCTGAAACAAGAGTTTCAACCCAGAGAACTTCTGAAAACAGAAACACAACAAACACGAAGAAGACAAGAATTCAAAGAATGAGCAACTACTACACAAACCCATAAGATCCTACTTGAATTTGATGCTAAAACAATGAACGCACAAACGCGCAATAATCTTCTTTTTCTTTCGAAAACCCTCTTTTCGAAAATTGGCTCCTCCAAACCTGTGAATCTAGAAATGAGCCCTAATTTCCTTACTAAAGAGTTTTTCCCCCAAATCAAGGCTTTGATCATGCAATCATGTGAAAACTCTTTATCTTTAATTATTATATTTTAATTTTCATGCACAAACTTTATGCAATTTAATTAGAACAAACTTTATTAAATTAAAGCTTTCTCTCCCTTATTAAATCATGTGACGTTTTTAATATAATATTTATTAATTTAACTAATAATATTATTTAGCGTTTATTAAAAATAAAACTCGTACATAAATTATTATTAAATTAAATTAATATAAATACGCCTAAATTAGAACTTTAATTAAATCTTTTAAATTTAATTCTTTCATGCACATTCAAAGAAATTTTTAATTAAAATATTCTTTTATATTTTCTTTTCCTCCACTTAATAATTAGTGCAAACATTATTTAAAGCATAGTTTATTATTTAAATTAATAAGAATAATTAAAGCTCATTATTTAAATGCAACTCTAATTCAATAATTATTAATTAAATAATCATAATAAAACAATATTAAATCTTTAATCTTTTAATATTTTAATTCTATTTTTATCCAACTTCTTAAATTAGACTTTTAAAATAAATATTTTAAACTGAAGTACATATTTAACTAATTTCTAATTAATTAAATAACATCATATTCTAATCTTTCTTTAACCAATTTTCTAAATTTAGACCTCTAATTTACACTTTTTATTTAAAGCATAAATTTAATTAGTTTTTAATTAATCAAATATTCAAATATTTAAATATTTTCTTTTTAATCAAATAATATTTATTCAACTAATAATATTATTTAGAGTTTATTATTAAAATAAAACTTTTAAATAATTATTATTAAATAAAATAAATATAAATATGCTAAAATTAGAACTTTAATTTAATCTTTTAAATTTAATTCTTTTATTTAATTAATTTTTCAATTAATTAAATATAATTAAATATTGAATTTTCTATATACAATTTTCATGCAACAAATTTATACAATTTAAATTAAAATATCTATATTAAATTAATTTACTTTCTCACTTTAATTAATCATGAGACAATTTTAATATAATATTTATTAATTTAACTAACAATATTATTTAGAGTTTAATAATTAAAATAAAAATCCTAAATAAATTATTATTAAATTAAAAAATTATAGATATGTCAAAATTAGAACTATAACTTTATCTTTAAATTTTATTCCTCTATTTAAGTAATTCACAAGATATTTTTAATAATATATTTATTAACTTAATTACTAACATTATTTAGAGTTTATTATTAAAATAAAACTTCCAAATAATTATCATTAAATTAAATAAATATAAATACGTCAAAAATAGAACTTTAATAAAATCTTTAAATTTAATTATTTTATTTAATTAATTTATCAAATAATTAAATATAATTAAATGTCAATTTTCTTTATAAAATTTCTATTAAATTAAATCATTAAATTATCTTTTAACTTGAGTTAATTATAATAGAAAATCACCACATACCTTCAAAACCAAAAAATGACAACTCAACTGAAGCCAAAGAACATAATCAAACTCTCGGTTCAAAATCATGAATACTTGTCCTATTTTTTAGGATAATTGGCTTAGGATTTAGGATTTGGACTCAAGAGTTATCTCCCCACTTATACCATTGAAATACTACGATAGGGTACACTCATCTTGGCAATTCAAGGAAGTCGATACCCGGTACCTGCAATCTACATAAAATCCATGCATGTACAAACACAATATTCTAAACTAAACATACAATGGCAGGAAGCGATTCATCATGTAGATCCCGACTAGTAGGTGACTACGACTCCCTTCCTCAACCACATCAGACACGTCAAACATAAAGAAAACATACACGCACACCATACACATGCAAGTATGGGGTAAGTATCCATAGAAACTGCATAAAAATCATTTATCTAACTAACATCATTAAATAACTAAAAGTCACTACATGAACATATATATCATCATCGAAAAATCATGCATACATAAAATAACTAGGTAACTTAATAAATAATCAACTAAGTATGAAATGACATATGATCAAATACGATGACTAAGTATTGAAAATCATAAAACACAATAAAAAAGATGGCCTAAAAGAATCTAACAATACAATCAAAAAAGTCAAGTAGGGGTAGGCATTACATTTTGCATAAAAAACCTCTAGTCAACCATATCCTATGTTTTTTGAATATCCAGCTTCATGAACATGCTTGTCATTTTATTTTTATTGGCCAAGTGTAATGTTTCCTGTACAATGAGTATCTCATATAGTATCGATCTTCCTGGTACAAAACCTATTTCTTCTTCTGATATAAGCTTAGGAAGAAATGCTTTCATTCGATTAGCTAAAATTTTGGATATGTTTTATAGATGGTGTTGCAAAGAGCTATAGGTCTAAAATCCCTTGGGTTTTTAGGATCAACTTTTTTGGTTATCAAAGTAAGAAAGGTATTATTAATTTCTGATAATAATGATCCACCATTTCTTGATGCCTCAATGGCTTTCCAAAGATCAATTCCGATAATATCCTAACACTTTTGGTAGAAGAAAGCCTGGAATCCATATGGTCCTAGAGAGCTATCTGGGTTCATGTTGAATAACACAGATTTGACTTCTTCCAAAGATGTGGGTGAGTTTAATACTTTATTATCTTCTATAGATATCACTTTTGGTATAGTTTCAAGCATATTTGCTTGAGCTATCATGTTCAAACTTGCAAAATTATTGAATAAATTATTAAAATAATCTACAAAAATCCTTGATATACTATCAGTGTTCTTAGTGATAGTACCTAAAGCATCTTTAATTTTAATAATTTTTCTTTTAGCTCTGTTGTATAGCGTGCTATTATGAAAGAATTTTGTGCTACGATCTCCCTCTTCTAGCCATTTTTCTCTTGATTTTTGCCTCCAAAAGACTTCTTCCTTTGCTCAAATGTTTTCATGTCTAGTGAGGAGTTCTTTTTCTACAAAGAAGTTTTTATTATTTGTACCTTCTTTAATTACTTCTATGTTTAATTTTTTAAAAATTTCTTCTATGTCTATTTTTTCTTTAAATATATTGTTGAAATGTTCTTTGTTCCACTTCAGTATATTTTCTTTAATCATTTTCATCTTAGATACAAATATATACATTTTGAAACTTTTAAAATTGCCTTAATTCCATAATTCTCTAATGAGATCAATAAAAAAATTGTCTAAAAACCATATTTTTTCGCATTTTAAAGGATTTCTGATAGGTTTATGAGGTTCAATAAATTCAATCCTGACTAGATAATGGTCTGGTCCTGTTATAGGTAGGATTAAGGCTTGAATATCAAAATCTAGTTGACTTAGTTCTCCTTTGAGGAAGAACCTATCCAATTTCTTAGTGATATAGGAGAAATCTTTCCTTCTATTATTCCATGTGTACTTACCATTATTAATAGGGATATCAACTAGGTTATTAAGGTTTATCCATTTTTCAAATTCCAAAGATGCTTGGGAAATTTGTTGGATGCCTCCAAATTTTTCATCTATATTTGTGATAGTATTGAAATCTCCACCTATAAGAATGAGTTCATTGTTGTGATTTTAAATAAATAGATTTATTTCTTCCCATAGCAATTTTTTTATCTCTATTATGGATCATACCATATATGTTTATTAGAATTAACTGTAAGATAGTCTTTATCCTTTTAATTCTACTGCTCATCCATGAATTGTTTGAATTTATTATATTTATATTTTCTTTTCCTAAGATTCCAAATCATTCCTAATCACCCTGATGCTCCTCTAGATTCATGTAAGTTAATATTCTAGCTACCTAATTTTTTTTCTAGCTTAATTCCTTCTTCCTTATTTAGTTTTGTTTCTTGTAACATTATAATTTCATAACCAAATTTTTTAAAATTATGTTTTAATAAATATTTCTTGCTATGTGCATTTAAGCCCCTAACATTCTAGGTAGTAATATGCATGCTGCTATGGGAAGGTTATTCCCCTTCCCAATTTAAGTAGTTGACTTATCTTTTGTTGTTATTTTGCCTACCCATTTGCTTCTCTTAGTTCTTTCAAAGACTTCCTTCCTTTCTTAGCTTTCTGACTACCATATTTGAGAGTACTTGTAGAAGTTGATGAAAGCCAACTTCACAGCTCACCAAGATCACTTGCATGCAAATACCTACTAAAGAGAAACCAAAGAAGGAAGGGTGGAGCTTGGAGAAACTAAACGGACTAAGAGAGAAGATATTGCAACAATGAAAAATGAAATTGTTGTACAATATGATATGAAAAGATATGAAATTATAATAGGAGAGCCCAAGTATAAAGGCCTTTAGGAAGCTTGTAGAACAAGCTAGAAAGTGCTAGGAGATAAGGTTGACAACTAAGCATACGTCCAAAAAAGGTGGGATATCCTTGATCAAGGTGAAAAGATAAGTATGACTTAGATAGGAAGAAACTCCTATATTGTCAACAAATTCTAAACTACAACTATTAAATAAATGCATTAACCTAAGTAAACTTAAGTAAAATCATAAATAATAATTATTTACTCTAACACCCCCCCCCCTTAAGTGCAACTTAGGGGAATGCACTTAAGCTTACAATAGCTAAGATGAAATGCAAAATGGGTCCCAATAACTAGGCCATGTTAGGTACCCATGTACAATGTAAAGAAATGCAACCTCTGAAAATGGAGAAAGAAGGAAAACTGCATGGGAAAAACCCTCCCCCAAAAAGAGGTAAGTGAAAATCTAGTGAAGGACTGAAGAAGCCTCCAACTAGAAGAATGTCCTAGAAAATAGGAACAAAGAGAAAGAAATTGCTGACCTAAAGAACTTCCATGGAAATAGAAGGCACAAACTGAGAGTGTCCAAATGGTAGATGATCCATTTCACCGAAATGCATAGGTAGCTAGCCACTGTAATCACCTAGTATATAGGATCAAATACTGAATACATAGCTCATACTATTGAACCATCAAACCAAAGAAACATTAGAAACAACAGAATAACCACCCCCCCTAATGCAGACAGGGTGAGGTGACAGGAAACTGAAAAAGTGGGCCAAAATCCTTAGCAGAAAGAAGCAAGAACATCGAGAGAGAGGAAGAGGTATAAACACCTATAAAGGCATGTGTCACTGACACATCATGGGGCCAATGTCATCGAAGGGACACTCACTTGACAAAGGAAGAGGGCACAAAAATGGCAACAACTAAGCCAACCATGGTGCTTTATAAAATAGTGTGAGTACAATTGTCTCAAAACAACATTCATGAATCTGAAATGCAAGAGTGGCACTTTATCTCAATGTGTTTGCATAAAGATACTTACAAATGATATCAACAATGATCAGAAAGGGAAAAAAGTTGATACAAAAGATACTACAACCCAAAAAAAAAGATTCAATGCCATGAAAACAATCCTCGGACCTAGAACACCCAAGTTATCCACCATAGAGCAAAAATGCCAAAATATGATAGAAATAGCATGGGGTATAATCTAAAGGAAATTATAGCATTTCTGAAAAGATGACAGAACTAGCTTTCCAAAAATATAACGTTTTCAAAAAATGGAGATGGGATGCACAAGATAAGCTTACTAGAGTGAAAAATAGAACATCCAACTTTAGCTACAAAAATAGGCAACAAAACTACATCAAAACCACAAAATACCTACACCAATTTCTCCATCTCGAAACCAACTTTCTGATGCTTCTTTTAAATCGAAAAAATACCTCAGTATGCTCAAGTTATGGCCAAAATATTGCAAGTAGGTCAAAAAGGGACCTAGAGTGCTTATAAGAAGGCTAATGATGCAGTGCTAACATCAGCAACTCATTGGCTTAAAATTGATGGCTAGGGAGTTGTCATAGCAAAAAAAGTGCCATGTGGTAGGTGAGTTGTCCTAGCGATGATGTAGCATGAGCCACGTGGCACGTGTTGACTGGTACACATGTCAGCAGGAGTGTTGAGAACAACTGTGGCCGCAGGGGTGGCTCCCATTGGTGGAGGTGGCGATGAGGCCACAGAACAGGGTGAAGGCGAGCTGGTGGAGTAGAGTCAAGGTGGCACTATCTAGGCGGAGCTAAGTAGAGGGTAGTGCAGTCGTCAAGAAACGGCAGAGACTCAGCAGCGAACATGGCCGAAGGTGCAATTGCAGACGTGGTCGAAGTATTAAAAAATTATCGTGAAAGCACTGAGCCAGCAAAAAATATGTTATACGGCTGAAAAAATAACTGCCTGACCAAAAAAACTAGTCTGCTGGCCTAAAAATGGCTAGTGGCCATTTTTTATTATTATTTTTTTATTTTTTTGCAAAATCATCCGTACAGCGTCCAAATAAAAAAATTATGCCTCCCAGAGCAACTTTGTCCAAAATGGACAAATTTTATATGGACCCTGACTATAATAGGCCTTTTAAAATCAATGGCATCATCTATTTAGGCCCAAAGTGCTCCAAAAAAATGCTCTTCCTCCTGATTGAAAAAAAAAATCACAAACAAACTAGGGTTTGTGTCTCCGAATCGTGACTTCAAAAATCCTTCAAACTGGAAGTAGCAGGGAGGCTTTGATACCATGTAGAAGTTGATGAAAGCCAACTTCACAGCTTGCCAAGAACACTTGCATGCAAATAATCTGTTGAAGAGAAACCAAAGAAGGAAGGGTGGAGCTTGGAGAAACTAAATGGACTGAGAGAGAAGATATTGTAACAATGAAAAATGAAATTTTTGTACGATATGATATGAAAAGATATGAAATTATAATAGGAGAGCCTAAATATAAAGGCCTCTAGGAAGCTTGTAGAACAAGCTAGAAAGCGCTAGGAGATAAGGTTGACAACTAAGCATACATCCACAAAAGGTGGGATATTCTCGATCAAGGTGAGAAGATAAGTATGACTTAGATAGGAACAAACTCTTGTGTTGTCAACAACTCCTAAACTACAACTATTAAATAAATGCATTAACCTAAGTAAACTTAAGTAAAAGTTTAAATAATAATTATTTACTCTAATAGTACTTATCCCTTCTTTATGCATCAAAATACCTAATTACTCTATGTTCTCCTATGCATTTACTGCACTTTCAAATTGCTTACCTTCTTTCAATTTTTTTCTTCATTTTCTAATTCTTTCATTATCTAATCAACAAGATTTATTTGATCATTTTTAAGAATATTAACTGCTAAATCAGGTGTATTCCATGTTCTTACCAAATCTGTAACATCTCCTTGTCCTATAAATGTTCTATCTTCAATTGGTTGTTCAGCTTTACTACTCTTATCTTCATCCTCAATGATTAACAAATCTCTTCTTAAATCTTCAAAAGTGTATTTATCTCCTCCTAGTTTCAAAACTCACTGGATTAGTTCCTCTTTCTGTAAATAAGTAAATTTATCGATATTGTCATGGTTAAAAACTTGTATCAATTCATCTATTTGGAGTTCCAAGTTTTCTTTCTCAGCTTCCTCTGACATTGACATTTCCAAATCATCAATCTGTGACAACTCATTATTCAAGAAGTCATGAAAATCTTGTATTGATATTCCTTTTAGCTTACTTTGTTCTTTCTTTCTTACAATGTCCCCACTAAGGTTATTAATTGGAGTTTCTTGTGTTATATTTGGTGTCTGCCAAAATTTGGTGCACTCCTTGACTATCTCTTTATTGGAGTCTATGATCTCCTTTGTAGACTCTTCTTTCTATTGCAATGGGGTCTCTAATACTTCTTTTGTGTGTTTATCCTTACTTCTCTTAGGAGATGGAACATAGAAGAGACCTTTGTTTTCAATTTATTCAAGAGTGCTAATAAAGTTATCGAAGATTTTTTTTCCTGAGACCTAGGTTCTTTTTCTTATGCTTTTTCTTTCCAACCAATTTCTTTTGCAACCTTCACTTTTTGTGCTTTTTTTTGTTTCTTGTTATTCCTTCTACATCTGTTTGTTGTCTTTTGCATCCTAATATAAGTTGTCTTAAGTTTTATTTTTTCTTCTTCTCTTTTGTTGATACCTTTATTACTTTGATCTTCAGAGGTAGGTTCACTTCCCAGCTGTGGATTAGTGCCTTTATATTGTTTCATATCTAACAATTCAATCCTTTCTTTACTAATAACTGATATTGAAGACTTTCCCTTTTCTTTGTTTTGCAATTCTTTTTTCTTTTACTTCTTGTAGTGTTTCTATAATTTTGTTTTGATCTTTATATCTGATATCTGTGAATGGAGTTATGACTATTATTTTTCCTTTATTTATTTCACCATCTTCCAAATCTGAAACTACTTTCCCTGTTGTAAAATGGTTGCATTTCCCCTAGAATTCTTTTTTGTTTCTTATAATCATCATAGGGAAGGTATCTTTAAGATCCAAAGTTGGTTGCATAGTTTTAAATGAGATCTTTCTTTCATTATTTAATCTTATTGTTTCAAAGATTTTGCCTTCAAATCTATAAGGATTTAGGTTATAAATAGATTTGTTGGTTATTACCTTAATAGGTTGAAGTTAAGGAGTATTAATCTAAAAGTTAATCAAAAATTTAATGTTATTACAATATTTATAAGAAGCGTGTATTCCTATTAGGTTCCCAATTGATGAACCTATATTCTTTAGAATCTCTAAATGTAAAGTTACCAGAGGAGAGATTGAATTGAAACCCAACTTGGACTGGAAAAGTTTAACAATTCTTCCTTAAAATCTAGTATCCATTCCAAGAATCTAATAACATGACCCTTAAAATAACAAACAGAGATAAAGAGGAAATCATTTTTGACATGTTCATCACTACAATAAATGTACATTACTCTATCTGAATGGTGAGATATACTTGGTTTTGACAAAAATCCTTGAGCCAATTAATGAGATTGATCATATCTTGTTTTGGCCCATTTCACACTACAAATACACCGACATTCTTGCATTCATGCCACTGCTCTTCACTATCCTAATTGTTGATGACCAATATCTTCTCTTCAGCTTTAACATTGGGTTGAAAAAACTTTTGTGGTTGATCGGGATAATGAGAGTGGGAATTGGGCATAATATTCCTGTGGTGAGGGGGGATATTTGTTTTAGGAGGGTTATGTGTGGGTTTGAAATTTGAAGAATAAGGATTACAGAGATGTGCTTCATGGATTTTGAGGGGATTTGCATAAGGTTTATCTATAAAACCTATCTACCGAGAATGCAGAGACAATCTCTTGTGGGTAGCATATTTAATGTGATTAAAAAAATGAAATTGATTTTCAAGGCTATCAATAGAAAAAATGATATTAGGTCAATAGGTTTTTAGTTCAGAAGGGTTGCCAAATTTATGGAAATCATTACTATTAGTTGTTTGATGATTAAATAGAATCTTACCTGCCTTAGTTAAAACAGGGGCATTTGGGTTGAAAAGATCTGATCCATGTTGATATACCCATTTGGATTTTCCATTGGTCGAACCCCTAACCTCTCTTAGTATTTATCTAGAAAATCTTGATTAATGGCACTAGATGTATTATTGATGATCTTGTGATTGAGATTTGTCCCATGTACATTCTCATGTTCCAAATCATTTGGCTCAGTTAGAGCCGAAAAAGCATTAGTTGTCTTTTTTGCATATCTCAAATTTGCAAATGGAGAGCGGATGAAGGAAGGGTTCCCAATGTAAAGTCTCCCATACTTATTTGTTTCCCCATTATTGCTTTGATGCACTGGTAAGGAATGATCTATCGGTTGCTTGTATTGCGAATATAGTCTAGGTTTTTGGAAATTCACCCGATAACTTGGTTTGGATTGCCTACCTTTGAAACTATGTCAATTGTTTTTAAGTGCAAAATTCGTATGCTTTACATTATTATACTCTGCTCTGCTTACCATATTCGTCATTTCATAATTATTATAATGCTAAATATTATTATTACTTAAGTTAATAAATATTTTTTTATCAAAAACGCTTCAAAAATTAATTAAAGAGAGAAAGAGAAATTAATTTAATAAAAGTATTTTAAATTGTGAAAAAGTGTGCATGAATATTTTAAAAGTAATAAAATATTAAAAATAATTTGATTTACAAGTTCCCTCGCATGATTGCATAATCAGAACCCCAAATTAGGGGAGAACTCTTTATCAAAGACGAGAGCTCATTTTTCAAGGACTAGGTTTTGAGGGAGGAATTTTTGGGAAGACGGGTTTTAGAAGAAAGAGGATTTCACTTATGCTTCGTGTGTTTGTGTATTAGAATCAAATTTAGGTAGAATCTTGTGGTTTATTGACACATTGATTTATGTTCTTCGAATTCTTGTCTTCTTCATGTCTAATAAATTTGTTTTCAAAGTTTTATTTAAGATGATTCTTTCATTGTATATTTTTAATGATATTCATATTGAATTTATCTATATTCGAGAAATTGATTTTTTAGAACCCTCATTCTATGAATTTTAATAGTTGTGTATTTGTAACCAGGAAGGGTTTTGGAAAGAAAATGAATTATAGTATGCAAATTCGATTGCATTAGGTTTTCCCTATCAGATTAAATCTGAATTTTTTATTTAAAAAAATTATAAAATAAAAATTATATTAAGGGTATGCATTTTGTTTTGTTTTTGTAAAAAAAACAAAAAAGGATTTTAAAAAATATATAAAATATTTGGTGGGCGGAGCCACCAAACCCCCACCCACCTGCCACCTTGCCTTACGGCAGTCGGTAGCAAAATCTGTTGCATATGCAATAGGTATTGTCATTGTTGCAGCAATACCCTATTGTGGTGGCAACATGCTTCCCATTTTGTACGCTGGCGAGAGTTTAAACACATCGATTTTATTTTATTAAATTTTTAAATAAAAAAATTATTAATGTTTATTTTATAATAGTTTCTATTAATTATTAAATTTATTAATAATTAATAATTTTATTTAATTTAGTTTAGTATTTAGTAATTAACTTAATTAATTTAGTTTAATTAAGTTTTATTAATAAGTAAATTTTTTTTAATGGTTAAATTAATATGATTTTTTATTATAAACAATCTTATGATATAAACAATCTTATGATTATTTTATTAAAATAATTTATTATTATTATTTAATAATTTAGTAATAATTATTTAAATTACTTTATGATATTTAATTGAGACGTGATTTTGTGAGTTAAGGGTAATTGTGTAATCGATTATTAAAAGGTGAAAATGGGTTCTATTATATGGGGATTTTATAAACTTTATCAAATTAAAAACTTACATTGAAATGAAAACTTGAACCTTACTATAAACTCAAATTGTATTTTTTTAAAATCAAACAAAACTATGAAACTACGTTGTTAATTGTATGTTTTCTTATGTTTTGGGTTTGGGATTGACTTAGAGCATTGACCACTTTAGGACATCTACCAAAGGCCAAGAGTTATTGTTTTGATGATTACATATGATGTCATGATTTGGTTTATGAATACTTTCTTGGATCAGTCCTGTTAGGATGATCGTATTAATGATGTTTGTACTTTGACTAGTGATTTCAGTACTTGTCAGTAGCTTGTTTAAGAACTAATGTATGGTATGTGTTCTTTTGAGATCTTTTTTCTTTATTGAGCTTAGGGTAGGTTATCTATATGTAATGTCAAGAAGTGGCTAACAATGGAGGTTGGAGCCCAAAGAGGTTGCTTGGGTAATCCATTGTAGCTTGTTTAAATAAGTGATGACATTACATTAAATGAGAGTAAAATGAATTAACAAGAGTCATTGTTTTTCCTTGCCCATGCTTCAAGCGCTAGTACAGACTAGGATGGGAGTAGAGAGGATGCTTGGTTGTGACCTTGCTTTATTAGTATGCCTTGTCAGTACGAAAGGATATTAGTGCCACATAGAGTCATTAGGGAGCCGGAGTCTAGTCATGTTGCTAGGGTAACCTTATAGTTGACTCATGCGATGACACTTGCCCATTTACATAGTAGATATTCTATGAGTCATTGTTGCCTCTAGGTTTAGATGTCGCATGTGTCTTGATACCTTGAGTTAGATTGCTTTTAGGTTTTCCTTGACCTAGTTTTACTTTTGACTTTTGGGATTGTTATCATGTTTGGGACTTGAGACTATCTCCTCAACGCGGTGGGAGTGGACCTTTTTGGATTTCACGAGGCCAATTGGTAGTGCTTTTTACTTTTACTATTAAGATCCATTAGTTTGATGTGGTGGATGGAGTTCCTTGTTCTACATTTCCTTTTATTCTATCTTTGTGTACTATGATGGATGGTTATAAATGTTGTATGTATTTTATTTCATGGATCATATAGAGATGATGTAATCTATTTTATGACGTATATTCTTTCAGCCTTTCATACCCTCTAACCTATACAATGGATGATTGTGCATTCTAATTATTTGCAAGTGGCATTCTGGACAATTGTATATTATTCAAATGGATTTAAACTTGTAGTTAATCTTAAATATGGATGTGTTATATATATATATATATATATATATATATATATAGGTTTTAGTATTAATTAAACTTAAATGCAATTCAACGTTATGGGATCCTTAAAGAATGTAATATGTTTTTGTGTTGCTTATGATTGAGTGTATGTTACTCCTTTTGTTGTTTTATAGTTATTCTTATATGTTATCTTTAAAAAAAATGTTTGGCAAACTTAGTGAAACTTTAGGTTAGTTCTTTTGGATCCATTGGTAGAGTGTTACATCTAGTATCAAAGCCCAAGTTTCTACATTGGGAGCTCTAGGTATATTGGAATGCCACTAGTTGTCAACTAGTTGAACTGAAACAAAACTTAAATTGTTATGTGTATCTATTGCAAACTTGAAAACTTGAACTAGTTGAACTGAAACTTAAACTATGATTTGTATATTCTCAAACTTGAACACTTGAACTTCAAAACTAAAATATAATTAAACCTAAGATAGGCAAAGATTGAAAATTGAACTTGTACTATTTTCAAAACATGTATCTTATGTGTATGCCTTTTAGTAGTATGTTTTTATGGTTATTATAGCATCTTTTTATCTTGGATATTATTATAGGATGGTATCTAGGACAAGATCTTCAGTGAGAGATCATAGCTTAGGCCATGGTAAAGGCCTTGGATGAGGCAGAGACATCAGTATACATGATTTTGTCCATGAAGGCCCTATTCAGGAAGAGAATAGGGAAGAGTGCCTTAGTGAGCATTAGGAAGAGAACCATAGAGAGCAATAGGATGACTCAGAGGAGGTTGACTTGAGGCAGATGATGAGAACAATTATGGATTGCCTACCTCCTCTTCAAGGTGTTGGTTAGGAAGGAGCACTCCAGGCAGGAAAATGAGGAGAGACCTAGGTCTAGGAGCCCTCAAAGGGATCATCACAGGGACCGACAGAGATCAATTGTAGCTACTCAGATGAAGGACCTTTAGAGGTCTGAGGTCAAACCCTTCAATGGGTTGGGTTCAGGTTATGTAGTTGAGAAGTGGCTTATTGCTCT
Source organism: Cupressus sempervirens (assembly GCA_028749045.1). Taxonomy (NCBI): domain Eukaryota; kingdom Viridiplantae; phylum Streptophyta; class Pinopsida; order Cupressales; family Cupressaceae; genus Cupressus; species Cupressus sempervirens. Next base: position 33,551,028 of record CM053790.1, read on the forward strand.
AGATAGGCTTTTTGCTATATAGGACTTTGACTCTAATGTTAAAGCAAGGTTTTTTATCACCAACTTGGAACTCTTTGGAGCCACATGGTGGACTATCAAAGAGAAGAAGTTAGGTATAGACATGAACACTATCACATGGGAGTGATTTCTGGATATCTTCCATAAGCAATTCCTACTAGAGGAATGGAATCAATAGAGAGAAAATAAATTCCACAACCTAAGATAGTTCACTATGATTGTAGTAGAGTATGAGCATAAATTCTATGAACTCATGCCCAATGCAGGGATTAGTGATAACCCACCACAATTGGCATAACATTTTATCAAAGGTTTTAATAACCATCTAGTTGGGGGTGTTAAGGTATTTGAACCTAAAACCCTCAAAGATGTGGTACATCGAGCCATACTTATAGAGCAGAGTGTTAATCTAGGACATGGTGGCTTTGTGGGAGCACCTACAACATCAGGATCCAAGTTTAACCACAACTCAGGTGGGAATAGGAAACCCCCTTATCCTAAGGGAGATCGAAACCAACAACAACTTCAACAACAACAAAAAAAGGGATCATACCCTCTAGCACAGAGTGGTGGTGGTGGTTCTAACTCTAAGAATTATCATAATGCATAGCACAATAGGTGAAATTAGAACACTCAACCTATGCAGAGCAACCAGTCTTTTTTCAGTAGGGATAGCCACCAACAATCGAGTGCACCTCTAGCAGGGAGGGGATCTAGCAAAGGAATAGGATGTTATTCTTTTGGATAGTTTGGACACATTGTATCCAACTGCCCACAATGTACATCTCACTATTTAGGTTCTAGGCTAGTTGCATCTGAGCCCAGAGTTGGAGATGTAGATAGAGCTCATAGAGTATTTGCGGTGGTGGAACACGGTCAGGTAGATCATCAAGGAACTATGGTTGAGATTTCAAGAACTGTCCAAGGTATACCTCTATTCATCTTGTTTGATTTGGGTGCTATGAACTCTTTCGTTTAACCATCCATAGTTGCTAAAATGTAAGCTAGAGGTGATAAAGCAGGGCTTGGGTTGGCAAGTGGAACTAGCCTCAGGTGCTAGGGTTCCCACAGATTCCTTAGTACAATAGTATGAACTAAACCTAAGATGTTTTGTTATGTTAGTAGACCTTCAGGTCATTCCAGGTCATTCCTCTTGGCTCTTATGATGTGGTTTTAGGTATGGATTGGCTTGGCTCTCATAGAGTTAGTATTGATCGTAGAAAGGAGACCATTTTGTGTAAAGATGATTAGGGGAAGGACTCAGAGATTGTGGGTATGTAGAGACCTATATCTCTACAAATGATATTTTCTATGCAGCTAAAGCGAAGCTTTTGTAAGGGATCTCAGGTGTTTACCATTATGGTGAGCAAACTAGAGGAAAAAGATCCTGCAGGGATGACTTTAGACCATCCTATTCTGCAAGAATATGTAGATGTCTTTCCTAGCGAGATTCTAGGTATGCCTTTGAAGAGGGATATTGACTTCAGCATTGATCTTATTCCAAGAGAAGAGCCTATTTCTAAAGCTCCTTATTGGATGTCCATCAAGAATTGAGTAATTTGCACCTATAGCTTGAGGACCTTTTGGCCAAGGGTAGTATTCAACTAAGTGTATCTCCATGGGGAGAACCAGTGCTCTTTGTGAAGAAGGATGGTTTGTTGCACTTGTGTATTGACTATAGATAGTTGAGCAAGGTGATGATAAAGAATAGGTATCCTTTACCAAGGATTGACAATTTATTTGATCAGATCAAGGGAGCCACAGTGTGCTAGGAAAGTGTTGATATGTGGTGATGATCATGCTACGGGTTGTTTGTGATGTTCCAAGAAGTTTGCATTGTTGGAAGTTCACACTAAACTTAGCACTGTAGAATGTTTGCAGGGCAGGAAGGACATCAATATGATAATTACACTGCCGGAAGGACATTAGAAATTAGTTATAACTTTATGGGCAGTTATCTTTTAAGTTACAAACTATAAAACATATGAAACTGAAGGCTTGTGACTGATGAAAGGCCAAGGGTTCTCTTGGGTCAGCAATGGGGATTTTGATGAACATATTATAGCAGACTTTGTTTGATATTGGGTTTTCAACACAGCAATGGATATTGCTGCAAGTTTGTAATTCATATTACTGGATATTAACAAGAATGGATGGCTGGATTCTCCCTAGATGTAGCCGATATTGAATATAAACTACACAATTTTGTGTGTTGTTATACTGCACATTGTTCTTATTTTATTTCTACAGTTTAATTTACAATATAATAACTTATTTTTCTTATTGCTTCATCCTATTAAATCCTAACAGAGAACGTACCTTGCTAAAGACTTTGATTTGTTCTATTCGTAAAGAGACCACATTCACAAGTACAAAGTATTATGCTCCATATGTAATAGATGCAGTACTGTGTTTTAAATAGAGAAAGGCACTTACCCGTCAAGGGTAAATAAGAAAAACATGAAGTACCAGCTAATGCCATAGTTACAAAAATTAAATTCTATAAGCATTCTTTAATTATCAGAAACCAGGTCAACACGTCCAAGTTTCAGATGAACATGAAAACAAACCTAAAATAAAGGGACAAGCCCTCCATCCCCCTGTATTTTGCCTTACGGAAGGATTTCCATGAATATCCATAGATCCATCTCCAGTATTCAGACTCTCCTGGAAAACATCATAAATAATCTATTACCCCTAAATCAAAAGCTCCATGAGATCAGGAGAGTTCAATAAACTATTGAGAAGGCTTATAGAATTCCCATCATGAACTTTCAAAAATTCAAACTTTCTGCAATGCAATATAACACCTATTCTTTAACAATGCAACATGAAACCTGCTTATTTAAAGAATTGATCTTGCTTAACAATCACACCAAATGTCCAATTTCCAATCCCATTATTCGTAGATTCAATCCTGCTTATGAAATCTAATTAATTATTTAGCAGTTCTACAAGCTCATCCAAATCCTTCAAAGGTCCAAACTTTCTGTACTGGCATTGGTGGATAACATCTAATTTTAAGCTGCAGCGTGACACCTAATTCTTTAAAGATTCATACTGTAATGCAATATGACAAGAAAAAAAGCAATTTAGCAGGTGCACAAAATCCTCCTGACAATTCTTTTCAGATTCAATCTCTCAAAATTGCACTGTGACACCTAACAAACTATCAACCAGCTTTAAAAATCAATCTCAATCCTTCAAAGATTTAGTCTTTCTACAGTGCATTATGAGCTCGAAACCATTTTATCATTGAAATTGATATATAAAAATAGGGATTTTAGGAAAAAAGAAGTTTTGAGAGTGGAATATATGGTGCACCTCTTCTTGTGGGTGTAGGATCTGCTCATGTCCTCCACCTAACAGACCCACTTCCAGTGATTGTTCCCCATCAATGCCCATTACTGCAATTTCTCAAAAATGAAAGAATAATCTGCGAAGTAGTGAATGAAATCAAAACCGTCGACTTAAGAAAGAAAATAGGAAAATGTGTCAAAACCATCTGGACGTTAAGGCACCCAATAGACCAGCGGAGCATTTCAACTCAGTAATGGCAAATACCAAAGGAGCGACCGACGAGGGAGAGCCCCCCGGTATATAAAAAAAACAATTCTTTCTTGTGAATTTGTTGAAATATCTTTGTTGGTATGCTGAATCTATTATTTTTTTATTTTAAAAAGATAAAATCGTTTAGAAACAAGAATTCTAGTGTAGAAATAGGGATGGGGAAAATTATAGAATCAGAAATTTTGGACATATGATTACGTAATAGTTAGGCAAGCGTCCGAATATATATGCGTTGCGTTCGGTAAAAGCGTGTGAATAAGTAGTTTGGTAGGCGAGAGCAAGAAAAAGAAATGTATTATATATGTGTTCAGTAAGGGTGTGAATTAGTAGTTTGGTAGGCTAGAGTAAGAATAAGAAATATATATATATATATGTATGTATATGTATTATATGATATGTAGTATATGTATATGTATATGATATATATATTAAACAGACATACATATATATAATACATTTCTTATTTTTATGAATAGATCTTTATTATTAATTTAAAATATTAAAGTATATATTTACAAAAAATGTTGAGGATACAAGAACAATCTCTTAAAATCAAATGATCGGTGATTAGAACAGTGCCAATTGATGCTGAAGGATCATGATCATCTTTTTGTCTCGTACATCAATAGAGCAAGGGGTCAAGTCCAAAGGGATCTTCATCTTTTTCTTTTTCTTCTCCTTCCTCCCTCCTAGGAAATAAAATTGTCAAATCCAAGCGAAAAAACCACATAGAAGAAATGGTAATAGTCATGTAGAATCTTCTTTGACAACAGGATACCCAAAATTACTGGGAGCTAAAGTAGGAGCAACAATATACCAAGCAAAGGCAAAGCCACAAATGTAGTGGCAATGTCGAGCAATGTCTCCGAACATTTGCTCCCCTGCCAAAGGAGTGACTAAGGATATGAAAATGTAGGGCCTTTGAACGATGAGTGGAGCTATGACAACGAGGCAGAGTGCAGATGGTAGAAACAAATTCTGGTAGTACAATCTAACAATCATACAAGGGGCATTACCCAAATGTTGTAACAATTCATTTATGTAGAATACTACTAGTTTATGTAGAATCTTCTCTGACAACAGGATATCGAGAACCACTAGGAGCTAAAGTAGGAGCAACAATAGGCCAACCAGAGGTAGAGCCACAAATGCAGTGGCAATGTCATCGAACATTTGCTCCCCTACCAAAGGAGCGACAATGGGCATGAAAATGTAGGGCCTTTGAACGACAAGTGGAGCTATGACCATGAGGCAAAATGCGGTTGGTAGAAGAAAATTCTAGCAACACTCTAACAATCCTACCAAGGGCATTACCCAAATGTTGTAACAATTCCTTTAGGCAAGCCACCTCAAGAGCCACTTTATTGGGTTGTACTTGTATCTACATAAGAATGTTATTATAAATGCATGTTCTAGTGTACATAAAAATATTGATATCAAGAAAGTTGTGAGTGAAAGAATAACATTTCTATCCTTCCAAAGTGTGAACAAGATCTCCATCCCGAAAGCATGTCACATCTGGGAAAATTTTAAGGGATTCTACGTGAATCGCTTAGCAAGGCCATATGTCAAGAAAAAATCTTTAGCCTAAAAAAATAATGAATCTAGTGCCAATGCCTATTGAGCTCTTCTATAAAACTAGAAAATGTGCATAATCATTTCTAGTTCCCCCCAAGCATTTGGGGTTGAGGACTCAAGTGCTTGAGTCTAAAACCCAAAGGCAACCCCCTGAAAAAGTAACAACAAGCAAAGTGTGCAATCTTGGGTTCTGTGGAGGTAGACCAAACATAGAGAAAGTGAAGTCTCCAAGTATTCCAAGAAGACAACAAATGTCACTATTGGTTAAGATTAGTGATCATTGGCAAATGGGGCACCAACCAATAACAACCCATCTTAGATTTATAACTGAAAAGATGAGTCCAAGTATAATTATACTTCATATTATCCTATTTGATGTTTTTAAGTTAATATAATATTAACTTGCTTTATGTTTGCTTTTAGATCAAAATATTGCATGTAATCTAGTTTAGAGATAGGGCCACAAAATAATGGATTGTGGAAATCCTATATAATTAACAATATCAATTTCCTAAATAACCAATATCCATTTCAATACTACTCTTGAAGATTGATAAAAGCTTGTTGGTGTAAATAAGTATTCACTATTTACACTTACTTAAGTTTACTTAGGTTAATGCATTATTTTAATATTTATTTATTAGTCACCTAGGAGTACGTGCACTCTTGTGAGTTGTCATGTTGACAACATAGAAGTTCGCACCTCTTTTATGCACATGGTCTCTACAACACAGGAGTTAGCACACTAGTTAAGCACATGGTGTCTACAACATCTCCACTTGAGATACACCTCATCATTCTTATCCTATCATCTAGAATGATGGATAAGATGTGTGCTTAGTTGTCATGCTTATCTTATCTCCTAGTTAATTCTAGAGACATTTTAGGTGCTTCCTGAGAGGCCTTTATATATAGGCTCTCCTAGTGTGTACAATCATCACATACTGAATAGAGCAATGTATTAGGACATACTTTGATTAATTGATCATATTCATTTTTTGGTCTACAGTTGTGCTTGTGTTTGAGTTCTTAGTTCTTAGGTGAATTTTGCCCTAAGGCAAATTCTTACAAAGCTAATAGAAAGGCTCGTTACCTTCTCACAAGTTTCATCAACTAAGGACTATTTTTTTAACTAGACACATAATTTAATTGGAAGTAAAGAATGAGTGGTTGTATTAACAAAAACTTATGAAAATTTCTTCTTTTTTTCAATTAAAATTGTAAAATAATTCTTAAATAAAATGATTTTAAAATAATATGGTTGATATCATGACACAGGTATGGATGACAAAGTTAGGGCCAAAGACACACCCAACAGTCCAAACACCTTGCAGAGTAAACACAACATAAGAAAACAACACAGACAACAACACCAATGAGATAAAGAACAATAAATACTTTATTAATTCATCAAATTGTCTGCATGCATGGCTGACTATGAGGCCTTTCGAGTTACAACCAACAAGATTTACGGAATTCCAAACTTAGAATCTTTCACAGATCTTTCATTCTAACTCTTCTAGCTCCCTTGACTTCGCACTCCCTTAACCTAGGCCTAAACACCCCTATTTGTACTTGCCAAAATGACTTACAAAAGATCCTAGATCATTGCATAATATAAGGTTGACCTCAAAACGGTATGCACACATTCTAAGACAAGATCCTTATATTAAATTCACAACCCAAATTAAATACATAAGTCGGTTCACACTAGGAACCAATCACAAACTGGACTCCAAATCAAATCAATAAATTAGTGAATTTTAAAGGATAAAAAAGCCTCTCTAAATCTCATATTCATCAAAGACAACAATACTAATTAAAGAAACATAACTCAAAATCTGAAACATTTTTTCTATTACAGATGCACATTTAGGCTTCCTTGCCATCTTGATAAGATGATCTGCTATAAACCTTTTGCTGACTGAAGTTGCCACATGTAACAAATTCATGATTGGTCCTACACCAAAAAGATTTAATTTAAATGATCCTATCAAATTAGTAAAAATTATGCAATAATGTAACCAAGTATCAAAATTAACATGACATAACCTCTTGTGCCATAACCAAACATCATCAAATTATACAACTAGACAAGTAACATCATCCATATCAAGATAGAATAGATTACCTCTAGTTTGATCACCTTTTCCAATTAGTTTTCCATCAATATCATGTATCTTAGCAATCTTGTTCTGATATTGGTGGTTGCAGCATCAGGAGCACAATAAATTTAAGCTTAAGCTCTATTTTTGTTGTGGTGACATTTAGGTTGAGCACTGGCCAAGGAAACAATGTAGAGAGTTTGCTTGTAAAATCAAGCTTCTTCATAGTCAACATGGAAGAGCAAGTGGGCCTGAAAAAACACCTCTTTACATTATTGAACTGCTTCAAACATTGTGTATTTTAAATCCATCCAAAATGTTAGACCCAGATCATCTCTCCCCAACCACTTCCCTCTTGATGATTGGTGTAAAAAAATAGCATATTTCCAAATGACAACTAGGGAAGCATCACGCTAAGTTTGGCTAGATTTGACTTCTTGAAGCATGATAACATTTTTTATGCTATCTAAGATAGATTGTTTCACATGATATTTGCAAGATGAGATAGTTAATCCCCTCATAGTCCAAGACTAGATATGATAATCAACAGAGAGTCAAAAATCTCCTAGTATGTGGGGTAAGTGTTAAACTGATTTGATGACAATAATATTTTGGGTCAATAGGGTCATTGATCCTAGAGGTTTATTTTCTGGTTTTTGTTTTTGAACAATGAGTGGAGCTATGACCACGAGGCAGAGTCCAGTTAGTAGAAGCAAATTCTAGTAGCACTCTAACAATCCTACAAGGGGCATTACCCAAATGTTGTAACAATTCCTTTAGATGGGCCACCTCAAGAGCCACTTTATTGGGTTGTACTTGTATCTACATAAGAATGTTATTATAAATGCATGTTCTAGTGTACATAAAAATATTGATATCAAGAACATTGTGAGTGAAAGAATAACATTTCTATCCTTCCAAAGTGTGAACAAGATCTCCATCCCGAAAGCATGTCATATCTGGGAAAATTTTAAGGGATTCTGCTTGAATCACTTAGCAAGGTGATATGTCAAGAAAAAATCTTTAGCCTAAAAAAATAATGAACCTAGTGCCAATGCCTATTAAGCTCTTCTAAAAAACTAGAAAATGTGCATAATCATGTCTAGTTTCCCCCAGGCATTTGGGGTTGAGGACTCAAGTGCTTGAGTCTAAAACCCAAAGGCAGCTCCTTGAAAAAGAAACAATAAGCAAAGTGTGCAATCTTGGGTTCTGTGGTGGTAGACCAAACATAGAGAAATTGAAGTCTACAAGTATTCCAAGAAGACAACAAATGTCACTATTGGTTAAGATTGTTGACCATTGGCAAATGGGGCACCAACCAATAATTACCCATCTTGGATTTATAACTAAAAAGAGGAGTCCAAGTATAATTATACTTCATATTATCTTATTGGATTTTTTTAGTTAATCATAATATTAACTTGCTTTATGTTACTTTTAGATCAAAATGTTGCATGTAATATAGTTTAGAGATAGGGCCACAAAATAATGGATTGTGGAAATCCTATATGATTAGCAATATCAATTTCTTAAATAACCAACATCCATTTCAATACTACTATTGAAGATTGATGAAGCTAATAGAAAGGCTTGTTGCCTTCTCACAAGTTTCATCAAATAAGGACTATTTTTTTAACCAAACACATAATTTAATTGGAAGTAAAGAATGGAGTGGTTGTATTATCAAAAACTTATCAAAAATTCTTCTTCTTTTTCAATTAAAATTGTAAAAAAAATCTCAAATAAAATGATTTTAAAATAATATGACTGATATAATGATGCACATATGGATGACAAATTTAGAGCCAAATGCACACCCAATAGTCCAAACACCTTGCAGAGTAAACACACAGACAACAACACCAATGAGATGGAAAAAAAAAACAAATACTTTATTAATTCATCAAATTGTTTGCATGCATTCCCGATTGTGAGGCCTTTTGAGTTATGACCAACAAGATTTACGAAATTCCAAACTTAGAATTTTTCACAGATCTTTCATTCTAACTCTTCTAGCTCTCTTGACTTCACACTCCCTTAACCTAGGCCTAAACACCTCTATTTGTACTTGCCAAGATAACTTACAAAAGATTCTAGATCATTACATAATATAAGGTTGACCTCAAAATGGTATGCAAACATTCCAAGACAAGATCCTTATATTAAATTCACAACCCAAATTAAATACATAAGTTGGCTCACACTAGGAACCAATCACAGAGAAACTCAATCAAAGAAAGAACTGAGCATCAACAAACATCATGTTCACTTGGCACATGAAGGAATGCTTAGCTACCAAAGCACTCAGTCAATACTGAGCAACTCGGCCAATACTGAACAACTCAACCAACACTGAACAACTCGACAAACAGTGAACAAATGCAACTTGACAACCACTAGAACTTGGCACTAACTATAACTTTGCACAAGCAGGTAGAATGAACAAAGATGAGCAAGATAGCAAGGCAACCCAAGATGCTCCTACATCATATTACTCATATCTAACAAAAATAAATAATGCAAATACAATATGATAAAATACAGGATCTGTAACGTTTAGAAATTAATTGTAAAAACTACTAATTGTACACAAGAGAACGAGGGTGTCTAGAATAATGTTAATAGGTTATCAATTTTTCAAGTTATTGGTCTTGTCCATTTTTCAAATATGATTGAAAATTAATATTGTACTTTTAAAAAGTATGATATTAATAGTTTCTACCAAAGGCATGATATCATAGCATTTGTCAAGTGCTATGTCTTGTTTTGTGTGTACCAATCATTTTTTGAATTATCGCAAGCTTATGTTCATTTATAATGTTTCTACGCCTAAAATAATTATTGCATTTTTTCAAAAACTATGTTTTTCTTTCATGCTATTGGTTGGTACTTTAAATAGTAGTCAATGTAAAATTTTTGTTTTATAAAAGGCTTAAGTCAAAAAAAAAAAATTGAAATGTTTATTTGGACCCTTATATTTCCTATATATAATAGTTGGCTACAATGTTGTGATAAGATATTATTTAATATTTTCCTTGCATTATGTATGAAAAGAGCAAATCATCACGTATGGAAAGAGAAAAAGTACTTATCATACTATAGTAAATGAAAATCTTTTTGCAAAGGCATGTTGGTAGTTTAGTTTGCTTCCAAAAGTTATTGTGTGATTTAGTAACATTTATTGAACATGTTAAATCAAATATCCTTGTGATGTAATTATTTTTGAGGTGGATTAAACATTACACACTAGCAATTAACTCTAAGGTTAGAAGTGTCCATAGACATTTAGATATTGTGGTCTTGTTTAACCTTCAATGTTATTTGGTATCTTTTAATAATGCCTCATATGACATGAAATGAAGTGATGCCTAATATTTATTTGTATGTCTTTAATCATTTATTTTATGTTGGTTGAAATGAGAAAGTCTATATTGTGACGGAACTAAATCTTCTTTCATTCATTAAGTGATATTTTGTTCTTTAAGGATTCATAGAGTGTTGTGAAGTAGTGATGTACTAGATATTGAGAGAGTAGTGAATTTACTAAGGAATATTTTGTAATCATGGATGTAGAGTAAAATTGTGATTCAATTTAATTCAAGATTTGCTGTGTAGACATATGCAAGATATTGTGGTAATTTACTGAAGGGATGAAGATATCATTTAAGCAGGGATGAAATGTAAATAATGGAAAAGACAAAACTAAATTATTTAACCTAGTATTACTTTTAAGTATATTATAATTAGAAACCAATTTAAGCCTTAAGAATCTAACAATTTAGTCTTACCAAAGCTATAAACAAAATTACAAATCAAATCTCTATACTTAATTGAAAATGAATCTTCTTATAATTAAAACCACAAACCTATTTAATAAAATCACACTTTAATTATTTAGAATCATAAATAAACTCATACACTTAATCTTTCTAATAAGAGCACTCCATGGTAATAACATGTTTATGCAAACTTCTATTTAAATTACATGACCTAAGCACACTTATCCATTTTTCTAATCACACTTAATTAATTGACTTCAATACTCTAAAAATACACTATTACAAATTAAATATGGAAACTTATGAAAGGAGAATCACACCTTTAATTTTCTAGAATATCTAACAATAATGTAAATGGCATAGGGATAGGTTGTGGTAGGAGGTTAAACTTCTACAAGAAGTCTAACTTAATTGAATAATGGAGAGAAGAATGTCATGGGAAGTTTGGTTTGGCAGGTGATGGTCAAGAAATAAAGTGTGATAGGAAGATCAGTTTGAGAGTGATAGACATACAAGTAGAATGTAGTAGGAGATTAAATTATATGTAGGTAATAACCACAGATGGGTGACAAGGTCAAATGGATGAAAGGTGAGATGACAACAATTCAACAACAATTGAAGGAACAATTAATTCTTTAAATAAAACTCAATGATCAGAATTCCACCATACATGTATGACAATGGTTATACAAATTCCATTTCCATCACAAACATAAATAAAATGTTCAGCATTCATGCACTTACACATTCTCTATTTTTATGATCAAGACTTAACCTAATGAAATGGCTCAATGAAATATTAATTGCATTCAAACATAGACCACTAATTAAAGGATCTCATTGGGATTCCCAAAAGTGGGGCCTTCCTCCAGTTTACATGGTGAGGGAAAATTAATGCACAACTACTAAAATAGATCCAAATTAAATCAACGGATCAAGGAATAGAAGAGAAGTGACTACTAACACAACTTTAATATATTCAAACTTAATGTCTTTTTTATTACACATATGCTTATATAGTTTCAAATACGGTAGCTAATTTAAAGCAAGTAGTTATGACCGAAGGCCATGATAAGTTCTATGTTTTCCATAGGCCATAGACTCTTAACCATAAAATAGACGTGACAATAATAGTATAAAGTTTTAGCTGAATTAAGGTTTGTCCTTAACCATTAAGTCTAAACAACTTGTCTAAAATCAAACATCAAAACAAAGTTGTGGTTTCTATACAATGAACATTCATGAGTTCAATAGTTTCTAATAATAATTACTTTGAAATAAAAGTTAATATTTCTCTTCAACTTGCGCCTTTTCCTATTAAGCTTAGGAAAAAATCAAGCAATAGTAGGTGGTTGTAATTAAATGCATAAAGTAAAAAAATTGTCCTCGTCTATTTAGAGATAAATTCAATACAATTTTTTCATTACTATTTCCCAAAGTTATATCTTAAAACATTCATCATTCTAATTTCATATTTAATTAATAATAGTCATTTTGAGAGGACATTTGTTTTTATTCATAAATTAATAAACCATGTTAATATTACTTTTTTCTACTATATTTTTAAAAACAAAATTACTAATGTCGGGAACTAGACGCAATGCGTCCTTGTTTTATGATGCATTTGGTTCATATTAAACTATTTCATACTCATATGTTAAAGCAAAGTTTGATTCTTGATGTTCTCTTTGAATTGAAAATAGATCTTTCTATTGCCTTGAAATGCATATTGTGTATACAATGTCTATGAGAAGAAACCATGATCTACTTGCCATTTTGAAATACTTTTGACAAATTTAATTCTTGAAATGATATCATTAAATTTCTTGAGAATAGATTTATTTGTTCCTACATAATTTCATTACTCCTCTTAGTTTTGTTGTTTAGACTTCCTGGATGTCAAGCTAGGTATTGTTCATATCATGAAAGAGTCTGGGGAAGCTTACAAGCTTTGTGGTATGGTGAAAAGTCACTTCTACAATATTCTTGCCCTTTTGTGCGTTTGAACAGATGTTTAGAGCTCCTGTCAAGAAGGTCATCAATTTTAAAGCATCTTGGTACTCTTGTAACTAACTAATGGTCTCTTGGGTATATTAAGTTAGTTAGTTGTTGAATCTTGTTAAAAAATGTCATTTGTGAACTTAGAAGATGTCAATTTATTTTCTTTTTTCATACTTGTATAGATTGTCTTATTTAAATGGCTATTATAAATGTTGACTAGTCAATGTGCATATCGACCTTGACTCTTGTAAACCTTTTTCACATTTTTTACAATTCATTGATGTGGTACTTGTTGTGTAGGTGTAGTCCTTGTATATGTTGTTAGAGATCTAGGTTCCACTCTAGGGCCTTGAGTTCATTATGCTTAGCCCTAACCCTAGGTTTCACAATTGTAAGTCAAGTACAGCTATTCTATGTACGTATGTGTTAAGGCTCCTAGTTATAGTTACTCTTGACACTGAAAGGAAAGGATGCTCCTTGATTTGAGTTATAGAAGTCAAGATAGCCACTTTCAGCTTTACCTCTTTCATGTGTCATGCTTTCTAGTTAACTTTTTTGCTCTTGCCATTGTAAAAAATGGAAATATTTCTATAGTGATTGGTAAGTTGTGCTCCTTAGGTTGGAATGGTTACATTTTTGTCCAAAATTTTGTAAATGCATAATATGTGAGAAAAGTTTCAAATAAATTGTGTGTGTTGTACTTAAAAATTGAATGCTAAAAAATGTGTATTATGTTTTGGAAGTGTTGCATTTTGCATGTATGAAGCAAGGAATCTTATGATACTAGATCTTCATGAGATTCCTTGGAAATGAATTTAGCATGTCATATATAAAAATAAAAACCATGGTTTCTTTTCAAAAATCATTTCATGTTTCACTTTGCATTTAGGGATGCATGAGATGTGTGTTTCTAGAAGTTTGGTCATGTTCTTTAGCACACCTTGGACACAAGTTTTCATGTAGCATCCACTCCCACTTTGTGACTAGTGGTAGTCGCTCTGTATAAGATTTTTAATTAGTTATCTTACTTTAGTTTTGATGAATTTGTAAGTGATGTGGGGCTAGTGTTATTTTTCTTGTTTTTTTTGTGACCATCTATCCACCACAATTTTCTTCTATCAAATGTGTTGCTTGTTCATATTTATTTATATTCATTTTGATCACCACTTTTGAGATGTTGAATTGAATTTGTGAGCTTTGAATTTTGAGACTTCTTATGATCTTGAGGTGGCTAGGGTGTGTGTTCCATGTTGTTAGTCTTATGATGTGGAGTGATGTTTCCTATCATGATTAATGTAGAACATTGATAAAATGTATAAGGGAGTAAATTGTGGAGAACACATCATTGTTATTGTTGCTTTTGCATTTTTCTTGTAAATGTTATCATTATGAAATGATCAAGTACATTAGCATAAACATGGCTGCTAATAATAGTTATGCATTGTATGAGATAAAAATTATTAATTATACATAATTGATATGAATTTTGATGTTATCAAGAACATTGCATGGATGTTTAACAAGTAGGTCGACATCTCTTGATAATGAACTAGAATTTATACACTACTGGTGTTCTCGATAGAATGGTCAACACCTCCTTTTTATATGTTTATCCATGATATTTTTCATGATGAAAGGCATAGTACCTTTGATTCTGTTAACTTTTCGAATAGTAGAAGTAAGGATGTAGTTGTTAACTATCTTTACCTTCATGTAAAATGCAAAGATCATGCTTAGAATCTAATTGTTTGTCAAGGTTAGTTTATGTCATTATTTGTCAAGTATTTCAATACCCTTTAAGACTTTGTTTCTTCCTTTTTACTTTATGTTCATGCATGATACAAGGGAGTAGTGTTAGTTGTGGATTATCAGGGAAAGATAATTGTTGAAGATGTTTCACTTTTCACACTATCAACCAATACCAATGTAGTCTAAAATGCTTGGGCCAAAGATTTTTTTTACATATGTCTTATATATGTTTGGATTATTATTTTTTATCCTTCCACTTGCATGTTCCTTTCACACCAGGCTCATCTGATCCATTAGTCTTAGGTTGCTAGGTTCCTTAGGAAAGGTTGAAGAGCTCTTCACATTATGAAGAGCTTTAGGGGGAGCTCTTTATTTAATGAAGATCCCCAAAGGAGTTAATCACTCTATAGTTGGCAGAAAAGCACCCGAGCCACACTCTCATCTCAAGATAGCATATGGACAACTATTTGAGGGCTATGGGGTAGAGATCACTCTCATCTCAAGACAACAAATGGGAAGTTTGTTTGAGAGCTCATGATATTTGGTTACTACAGATGGATGATTGTCTGAGGGTAGTTGTATCATGATGGACCTTTTTTATGTACTCATTTTCTAATGGCACTTGTCTTACAATTCTTGTCTTAGAATGCTAGTCTTCAAACATGGTTGGGAAATGTTAACCCTTATATATGGTATGGTAATGGGAAAAGTGGATCTAATAATATTTATAAGTGATTGGTGAGCCTATCTAGATAATTTAATCACTTTAGCGAGCACCCCATGATAGATGGTGCATATGATTGATTTAATTTAATTACTCAGAATCAAGTAGTGATCTAAAGCTAAGTTTTGTTAAGAAATTAAAACTTTAATGATAATGTTGCCTCTTGATATGTAAATTGAAACATTTTCTCCTTGAGATATTTACATTATGAATGAACTAAAAGTATTGTGATTCTATATGCATGCGTATGATAACAATTTGATACGATTTATCCATTAAAAAGGTCACTTCCATATAATACCAAGGTATGGTAAGTAAGGACAAGTATGTTTGTACTTTCTTGTGATTTGTAGGTAATATGCAACTTAATTTTTGAAATCATTGAGATGGGAATATTTGGATTTGATATTGGATTTGGTTATGATATAATATAGACCAGTCTAGTGTTTTTTCTATGAGTGTAATAAATGGAACGACACATCATAAGAAAGGGGCAATATTATTGGAGAGAGGTAGTCTAACCCTATAAAATTGTAGGGTGGTAATGAAATTCACACCTGTGTAAGAAATGCACTTGAAATGATTAGTCAATACATGTTCTTACTTCAAGTGTGTATTTATTTTCTTTTAACTCCATTTACTTCAATATGTGTTAATATTGTCTTCAAAAAGATTTTAGTAGAACGCATTCAAATAAAGATAGGGTTTCATCTAAGCAAATGAAATTTTACTTTAATTAAGTAGATGAAAGTCAATCTTGTTGATTTTATGATAGAATTTGAACATGGTTACATTCATTATGTTGAACAACGAAAAGCTAGATTATTGATCATGTCAATTTGAATTACTCAAGTTTCTTTGGATATGTTGCACACTTCTATATATCATTGCATCAAAATGATACATTATTTAAGGGGGAAAGGATATCACAACCCATGTTTTTGTAAACCTAATAAAGTGATTATTGTTTTTCCTTGTAGATTTTAGTCAGAATCTACTTCTTTTTATTAATTAAACAAAATTCCTTGAAAGTTCCATAATTTTGAAATTTTTAATAAACACAAAAATTAAAGAATAATGGTTACACCTCATTTTTATTTCCATTAAATGCACCTAAGACCTAAGATTGGAATTCAAACCACTATTTGTCCTAATTTGAGTGAACCTCTATGACTGAAATTAATTTGTTAACTGCCATAAATTTACTCATTTTAGCGGCATGCATAGAAAAATGATAATTTTTTAGTTTGATGAAATTAGGAAGATTTTGGGGGAACAAAGAGGCATATGAAATGAAAATATAAAATTGGGATTAAGTGGGGAGAGTGCTCGCGTGTGGATGGGGACTAACACAATTTGTAATTTCCTTCTTTCATCCTCCAGAAACTGCAACAATTTAGTTTAATAGGGATGGGCATTCTTTCACAAAAAATTCCCTTATTTTATACATGCATCGTTGGCATGTCTGAGGGACTTTGAATTTATTTGTGTGAGGAATGCTTCTCCTAATGCAATCTGTAGACTTTGGATGTCCAAACACATCCCCCTTAGAGTTTCCTTGATTGGCACCATTCCAAAGTTGGGCATTCATGGTGAATGGTGATTCAATGCCCACTATTTCTTCTTTACAGCTCTAGTCTTGCATGTGTCCATATTGTGGGCATTTATCTTCTAAGTATTAACTTAGACCGATGAACCATTCTTGGCTCACATCTCATTTAGGAGGTATAAATACAACATCTCATATGAAGACATGTCCTTGAGGTTGTCTACGGATTGTTCATTCTTGAGGTTGATTTATTTTTTCAAGCTTAATTTCTTCCTTAGTATGTATGTTTAAGAGTGACCAAAGTATTGTATAGACATGCTCATCAGATTGAGTGGAGCAACGAAACAAGTTCGAGCCTGTAATTTGGGAACCAACTCTTCTACTAGAGCACTGCTTGACATTCATATTGTTTACCATATCAACTACTCCTCCTGGTTGCAACGTGTTTCAATTGAAGAAGCTAATGGTTATGTTGTCTCTTTGTTTTAAAGTTTACAATAGAAAACTAATATTCATTCTCAGGATCTATTTTATAATGCTTGGCATTTTACGATAATGAATTGAATGTGTGTTCCTTGGATATAGTCCCCATCTTTTGTCTTCCATCTTACATATAAGCGATTGTCATAACCCCCTTCACACACTGTGTAACATGTACATAGTCACCATTTCATAACATCTAGTCCCTTGAGTCTACAATGTATTACTGATCTTGAGCTATTAGTCAATGGAGATATCTGTATGTATGTTCCTATACCATTCCTCATACATTGGAATCACTATCTGACCTTTTTGTCTCCATATTGTGACCAGTGATAAAGCCTTATGTCTATGATGGATACAGTTAAGCGAGTCATTGGAGATTAAAATGTTGTATTCCTTCCCCTTGTTTTGTAGAGGATCTAGCAATCGACTGAATTTGATGATCAACAAGATTCAACAGAGACTTTGCATTGTGTGGGCCAAGATGGACTTGTAATGAAGGATTTTGTATCTGGAATTCCAATTGACTCGCCCTCTGTGGAAAGAGAAGATGAGATTAAATTTTATCATACTTCAGTGAATGAGAATCTTCTTGCAAAGCACATCGGTAGTTGAGGTTGCTTTCAAAAGTTCTTTGTATAATTTATACCTTAAATGTTAAACGTGTTAAATCATTATCCTCCTGATGTTATTGTTTCCTATGTCACTTCAACATCATACTAACGAATAACTCTGAAGTTAAAAGTGTCCATAGACCTCTAGATACTATGATCTTGTTTATTCTTCAATGTTATTTTTTATTCTTTAATCATGTCCCCTTTATCTTGGAATGAAGTCATGTCTAAAATTTATTTGTATGTCTTCAACATTTGATTTATGTTGGTTGAAATGAAAAATTCTATATTAATAAAACTATATCTTCTTCCATCTATTAAGCAATACTTTGTTTTTTGAGGATCCATAAATTGTTGTGAAGTAGTGATGTGCTAAATATTGAGAGAGGTGAATTTATTAAGGAATATTTTGTAATCATGGATATAATTTTTTATAATGTAAGTGTTTCATATTAAAACATTCTATACCCATATGTCTACAAGAAGAGCTTATGATATGCTTTCCTTTTTAAAATGCTTTTAAGAAACTTAATTCTTGAAATGATATCATCACATTTCTTGAGAGTAGATTTATTTGTTTGCTACACAATTTCATTACTCATCTTAGTTTTGCTATTAATACTTCCTCGATGTCAAGTTGGGTATCTTTCATGTAAGGAAAGATTCTGAGGAAGCTTAACAACTTCGTCGTAGGGTGGAAAAGCACTCTTATTACATGTTTTTCCCTTGTGTGTGTGTGTTTGAACAAGTGTTCAAAGCTCATGTTAGAAAGGTTGTCAATGTAGTGTTTTTGTACTTTTGTAATAAACTAATAGTCTCTTGGATGTGCTAGGTTAGTTAGTTGTTGAATCTTGTTCAAAACTATCATTTGTAAATTTAGAACATGTTGGTTTATCTTCTTTTGTCGTATTTGTATATATATTCTTTTAATTAAATGAATATTATAATTGTTGACTGGTCAATGTGCATATCAACCTTGACTCTTGTAGAAATTTTTCGCATTTTTTGGAATTCAGTAATGAGATGCTTGTTGTTTACTTAATGTTGATTATTTTACATAAAGACAAACATTATGGCCAATCTTCAAAAGAAGTACTTATGTCATGTTTGGTTGTTGGAATTCAACTCGAATAGGAATTGGAAATGAGAATTTATTTTTAATTCTTTGTTTGGTGTGCCGAATCAGAATTGGGAATTGCAATTTGTATTCCTAGTTTGGCCCAAAATGAGCATTTGTCTATTCCACCATTATACATGATATTAGAATTACAATTCCTATTCTCATTTTGACTCTCCCAAATTTAATATCCTTTTTAATCTACTTCCAATTTCAAATTGTTTTAGGCACAATCAACATGCAAAGTATGTACCATTTATCATTTTTTTACAAGATTTCACTTACGAGTGAACATTTTATCATATGACTTTCTCTTCATTTTTACTTTCAATCAAAGATATTTTTCTCTATGATCATTCATTAAGATTTATGTGGTTTAATAATCAAGATCTGTCTATTGTTGAAGCACATATTGACTGCATAAATTGTCTTATTTTACTGCCAAACTAAAATAAGATCATTAAAGAGTCAAGAATACTTAAAGGTTGAATCAAATTTTATGGCACATCAGCAAAAATTCTTGACAGGTTCACAAATTTAAAATGCATTCTAATTAAAATTATAAATTTTGAATATTGTGACATTGTTCCACCTATATCGTAGTCAATCACCCCAAGAAATAATAATGCAGATAGATTACCTACAAATGACAAAGAAAGATGAGTCACTGATGTCAATTATTGGCAGAAGATTATTTTATTTCCATGGTCAGTTGGTTGTTCACAACATCTCAATGAAGGAAAGTTGTGACCCAGATCAAAGCCCAAACTCATTTCGTCACATCTATTACTCTTAACCTACATTCATGTTGTCATTAGTGACAAATAATTAGTTGATGAAAATAGAAGGTATTGTTCAATGAATGTTGTTACTAAGTTGTAATGTATTGCTTGAGAAAAGATGAGATAGGAGTGTAAGTATGAGACAGTTGTACCGAAGCACAATATACACTGAGCACAGACTTCACTAAGAAATACGAGTTTAACTGGGTAAAAAGGACACCAAGCTACAACCCATCTATTGAGTGTGAACAAAGTATTCAGTAAGCAACACAAGGAACACCTAAAAGTTTGGAATTACACATAAAATTATGAACTTTGATTCCACCGTACAAGCAACCATAGTTCCTAGCCCTAGTCTACTTTTCAATTATTATTTTCAAACTCTTTTAGGCCAGCTTTATGATTATGTTTGATGATTAGTGGTATTTATTTTCCAGATTGTTGGATATTATTTCTTGATCAATTGATTATATGATGAGATTACTTGGTACTAGTTATTTCATGTATGCATGATTATTCCTTGATGACGAGGATTTTCTATAGTTATTTCATGATGTTAGTTAGATGGATTATTTATATGTACCACTTCCTGCCATTGCCTATTTAGTTTAGAATATATGTGTATGTACATGTGTGGATTTTATGCAGATTGTAGGTACCGGATATCGACTTCCCTAAATTTTTAGGATGAGCGTACTTTATTGCAATATCTCAATGGTAAGAGAGGGGAGATAAATTCTTCAGTCCAAATCTTGACCTTAAGCCAATTGTCCTAAAAAGTAAGACAAGTATCTAAGATGTTGACCCTTCTAAATTCATCATATGACGTAAATTCGTGATTATAACCCTTGAGTTTGATCTCGTATGTTGTGTTTTATGATGGGTTTTTGTAGTTTGTCTTGTGGGTCTATGGTGTTTTTTTGTTAATTAAATCAAATTAAAAGGATATTTAATGATTTAATTTAATGGAAAATTATTAAGATAATTCAATACTTAATCATATTTAATTAATTGAGAAATTAATTAAATAAAAGAATTAAATTTAAAGATAAAATTATAGTTCTCATTTTGGGGCATAATAATATTTATTTAATTTAATAATAATACATTTAGGAGATCATTTTTAAATAAATGCTAAATATTTTTTAATTTTTTTTTAATCAATAAATGGCTAAAGCCTTGTATTAATAAATGAAAATGTTACATACATTCTCCTTTCAAACAGGCACTGGTAGGAAAGAATGGAGAAAGAAAACTTCTAGTCTAGCCTGGGACCGAAGTCCCATATTATACAAAATAAAAGGGGCATACCCCAATTTACATCATCTCATTTACATTAAGGTATTTTAATCAAAATAATTCCTTGAGAAGAAGAGATACAAGGAAACTAAAGCCCACATCTACAAATTTCCTTTCTGGATTTTGATAATTGGCTAGAAGCTGCATCAAAAGCACTATTCACTTTCGAATAAGGTTAGTAGTTAGCTTATACCATCAAATAAATTACCAAGTCTGAACTTACCATACTTTCTACTGATTAACGTAAATCTATGATTCTAAAACTTAATGAAATTCTCCATTATAATTTACAGGTATCCTCTTATTTGATGGATTAAGATTTTTCTCCCTTTATTTATATGCTTCTCCCGTTCTTGTGGTGATGTTGATCAACTTATGATGAAAGTCTAAAACACATCAGATGTGGAAGGGAAAATCAAATCCCCTTTTTTTTCTTACTTTGTATGAATTCATATGCCAATATTGTTAACATCTCTTGATATTGAAACTAACAATTCTGATTCCCCCGTGGTGAACCCACAATAGTGGGTTACACTTTTTTGGAGGAAGAAATCCCTCCAAAAAAGCGTGCACAGGAAAAATTGTCAAAAGAATTTCGATAGAAACAAAAATTAAAATTTTCTATTGAAACTTTATAGTTTGTATCAAAACTAAATATGCCCTTAGCCCTTAGTTTCGATCGAAACTACGTGCGTAGTTTTGATTGAAACTAAGTACAACCCACGGGTGGTTAAGAAATCGCGCGCGAGTTTATTAGTTTCTATCGAAACTAATAAAAATGGCATTTTAAAAAAAGAACGCGCCAAATCCTGATCCACACGGGATAAAAGGGGGCCCAAGCTATTGTCCAGTCACTATTTCGATCGAAACAAGAGGACTGACTGGCATCTGTCCCATCAACTATCTGAAAAATACTTGTTTTTTTCCTTCTTATGTTGTTTTAGTTAAAATTTATGTGTTTTTAGTATTTAAATATATGTTTCTTTGTATATTTTATTATTTTTTATGTATGCACATTTATGTGTGTGTGTGTGTGTGTGTGTGTGTGTGTGTGTGTGTGTACACATGTATCGTGTGTATATAAATGCATATATATATATATATATATATATATATATATATATATATATATATATATATATATATATATATATATATATATATATATATATATATATATATATATATATATATATATATACTGAATTAAAACAATCAAAAAACATTTGCATACTAATTTAACATAACTTCATGAGACACAAAGTGAAGTCCTCAAATGAGAATATGAGCCATGGATAGGCTCTCTCAATGAGGATGATCACTTGATGTAGAGGTGTGTCTAATAGCTAAGATGGCTTGATTATGTATGTATGCTCAAATGCTCAAATGGGCTTCAATGGAGGATTTTTGATAGATTTTGGTGAATGGATTTGATGTAAAAATGGCTTCTCAATATGGCATTATGGCTTTACTTTCTAGATTGTGTTGTTTTTGCAAAGGAGAAGGATCCAATTTATAGGCAAGAGGCTTGAGGGATGGAGGGCTAAGATGGAAGGAAAGGAGAAAGCTTATGGAAGGCTCAGATTGAATGAGAGGAGAGCACATGGATTGTGCTTCCTTACAGTCAATCAAGGAGTGACACATGTCACAGGGTGAGAGGATGGAGGAAAGGGCAAGGATGAGTCAACAAAGGAGGCTCAAGGGATAATATCTTCATAAAGACCCTTCATAAGTGCTTTATAAGAGCATTGAAGGAGAGTGTAAGAGATATTTGAGGGTCATTTATGTTGGAGGGTGAGGAATTTTGACTTGGGTTGGATTAGGAAGGTTTTAAGATTGCCTAGGATTGTGCAAATGATTAAAGGATGGATTAGGATGGTTTGGGATTAGCTTAGAAAAAGGCAAGTGGATGGCAATAAATGAAGGTGGGTGAAGGAGGAGATATTTGTCAACTTTGGCTTGGGTTAGCAAGTCTTAACCCATGTTTAGGGAATGTGACAAGGTTAGGAGGGGATTAGGATTAGGATTAAAGATAAGGATTGACATCTTCTAGAAGAGTCTAGGCTTTGGATAAGGATGAAGACTTTCTAGAAGAGTCTGGAACTTCTTAGGATGAGGATAAAAAAGGTTTTTTAGAAAATAAATAAAGTTTTATTTATTTCAAGGGTTTGGGTTGAGGAGATATTTATTAAAACATTTTTAATAAACATGGGGATTAATATTTAATCTTAATTAAATATTTTGAGTTGGGATTAGGGATAGGAAATGATGCGATTAGCCTTTAATCGAAATTAAAGAACAATTAGAAGATTTTGGAAGAGGTTAGTGGTCTTAAGGAAATTGGCCAAGTTTTGGGCAAAAAATAAATTATTTATTTATTTTGAATTTTTTGGTTAATTTATTAATTAAATAATTAATAAATAAGGAAATAATGTTTAAATAATATTAAAATATTTTTGGGAGGGATTCCTTAATTAAATATTTTTAATTAAGATAAAAGGATTTAATGGCATAAAAATAAATAAATTAATTAATTAATAAATGATGATGTCATCAGGGACTTTTTAAGAAAATAAAAATACTTTATTTTCTAAAAGATTTTTTAGGTGTCTACATTTTGCCCCTCTTTGATGTGATGCTACAAGTGGCATGGCATCAAATATAAGAAAATAAGATGCCCAAGGCTAGAGCAAAAGAGGAGAGAATGGACTGCGAGATGCCCCCTCAAGAAGGTGGTGGGGAGAGAAAGCGAGGCTTTGATGACTTCTTGAAAAGTACAAAAATCTTGGCGGGTGGGAGGACGAAGAGTGGCTTAAGAGAAGAGGTTTAGTTAGCTCAAACTCTCACTATGGAAGAATGATAAAGGGGAAAATCAGCAACACAAGAGTAAATAAGCTTAAGACTTTTAGGATTGGGGGGAGGATGAAGGACCAGAGCATTATAAAAAGGAATCTAGGATAGGGAGATGGATGATGGGATGATAAAGCTGATGCAATAGGATTTCAAAGAACTAGATTGGCGAGAGATGGGTTTCAGACATCCCTAGGACTAGGATTGTGGATCTTGAAAGATGAGGCTTGGTGGATTGATTTGATTGGTGGATCCTAAGACTAGGATTGTGGATCCCTAAAGCTAAGAGTGATGATTGATTGAAAGAGATACTGATGCATAAGCTGGGGTAGGAGAGACAGATGCTGGATATGGATGGAGAATAATGGAGATGAAGGGATTCCATTAAAGCTTTTTGAGCGGGGGGATACTTCAAAGAGAAGTACCACCATGTAGTTGAGCACTAGATTTGTTATAGGACTGTTGGTTAATTGCCAAGGTTACCAAGAACATCAAGGCCTTTTCACCAACTGTCCAGAGGACTAACGGACTTGACTCAAAACAAACACGCAAGGATTGCCCCAGTAGCACACATGAATCCCAAAGAAAGCAGCATGGAATTGACACTGGGTAACCCACAAGCAGAAAAGAAAAAAAAATAAAAGACCTGATCAAAACCTTACGCTCAGATTGCCCCATTCACAGTATACCATAATATGAAAGATCATGGCAACCTTGAGGAGGGAACAAAAAGATTGCTTGGAAAAGATACTTCAAGACCCAAAGGGAAGATTTCAAATCAAAAGAAAGCGAAAATCCAAAAAAGAACCGTTTGCCAACGAGATGGGTAGGACGAGGTACTAACGGACCAAGATCAGACATGAGGAAAGCTATATCCTACAAGGATCTATCAGAGAGCACCTAAGATGATGGATCTAGATGAGTGATGCATCTAGCAAGCTGAACTAAGAAGGATAACACTTTGGTGATAGGAGATCTAGCTAAAGGATGCATTGGAATAGCTAACCAAGGGTTGTTCGATGTGTGCAAGATGTTGATCAAGGATGAACTAACATGAAAGTTGGATAGATACAATGGTACTAAGCTAAAGAGGATGTACAAGCTGACAGACCAAGATATGTTACAAATCTACAAGGTTGTTCATGTTTGGGTTTTGTGAGATGGAAATGTTTTAGAGTGTGTTGGATGGATAGTTGGATAATTTGATGGTTTTGTGAAAAGCTTAAGGAAAATGGGATTTTTTTTGTGCATGTGATAGGATACAAAATAGGATACAAGATTATTTACAAGCTGGAATATGGTACAAGTTTTGGACAAGATTTGGATATACAAGCTATGATAAAAGGGATGATACAAGATTTACAAGGTATGATACAAGCTTTGGTACAAGATTTATAAGCTGAGGTACAAGATTTACAAGTTGTACAAGAGGTATTTACAAGCTTCATTAGATGTTGGATATTTGGTTGGAACACCAAGGGAACAAGCAGGTGTTTTATGGGATGGTGAGTGGATGGATTAGGGATAGGATAGTGATAGACAATGGATTATTCTTAGTACACAAGACACCTGAATTACCAAGTTTTCACCAAGGTACCTATCCAAGGCGCTTGAATTGCCAAGTTTTCACCATTGGACGCTTATTTCTCTTTACTATTTTTTTTTTTGTATTTTTCAAAAGCTGGGTATACCAAGGATCTTCAAGCATAGAACTTCTTGAGATGAATAATTTTAGTAGGATCATTCAAGAGTTCTCCTTCTAGTGTAGATAGATGATAGGCTCTAGAGCCAACGGAGTCAGTGACAACATAAGGACCAAGCCATGTAGGTTCAAACTTTCCTTTCTTTTCTCGATCGACTTGGACTTTCATATTTTCTTTGAGGACCATGTCGCACGACTGAAAGTGTCGGGAAAGCACCTTCTTATTGAAGTTCCTTTTGAGATGAGATTGATAGACTGTGAGGTGATCATAGGCATGTTGTCACTTCTCATCTAGGAGATCTAGCTGGGTGAGCTGAGCTACTCTGTATTCTTCATCTAATATTTGCCCGCGCAAAGATATGCGCAAGGAGGGAAGTTCAACCTCTATGGGTAGTACCGCTTCGGTACCATAAACTAGGGAGTATGGAGTTGTTTCTGTGGATGTATGGAAGGAGGTTCGATAGGCCCATAGGGCTAGATTTATTTATTGGTGCCAATCGCGGCCAGAATCATTGACAACTTTTTTTAGGATTTTGAGGAGGGTTTTGTTAGTTGCCTCTGCCTGGCCGTTACCTTGTGGGAAATATGGGCTAGAAAAGCGATGATGGATGTGGAGGGAAGTGCATAATTCTTCCATGTTGAGATTTTCAAAGTTACCTTCGTGGTCGGTGAAGATGGTGGATGGGATGCCAAAGCAGCAAACAATGTGGTACAAGATGAACTTGGAGACCTGAACTCCTGTAGCTAAGACTAGGGGGACTGCTTCCACCCATTTAGTGAAATAGTCTATAGTTGTTATTATCCATTTATGTCCAACAGATGAGAGAGGTGTGATAGTTCCAACTAGATCAAGGCCCCAACATGAAAAGGGCCAAGGTGGTGCAATAGGCTGTAGATCTTGTGTTGGAGCGTGCACAAGATTGGCGTGCTGTTGACATGGGAGACATTTTTTGACAAAGTCACAGGAGTCTTCTTCGATGGTAGGCCAATAGTAGCCTGCTCTAAGGATTTGTTGCGCTAGGACAATACCACTCATGTGGGCACTGCAAAGTCCAGAGTGTACTTCTTTTAACACCATCGTGGCCTCATTTTGGTCTAAACACCTAGAGAGAGTATCTTGATAACCTCGACGATATAGGGTATTGGCTATGATGACATAGAGGGATGATTTTCGGATGAGGTTTTGGCATTGGGTTCATGTGAGGTGAGGGGATATGATACCATCTTTAAGGTAAGCATGGATTTCATGGTACCAAGGGGATTGAGGACCAACCAAGATGCAAACATGATTTGAATCCTCATTTGCATAGGCAGGTGTGAGGAGCTGCTCGACTAAAAACTCATACTACATAGCTGCTTGGGGAATTTCCAGGAGTGAGCCGATAGTAGCCATAGTGTCTGCTGCTTTGTTTTGCATTCGAGGCGCTTGTATAAACTAAAGCTTTGTAAAATGTTGGGTTAGCTGATCAACTAGCTCTTTGCAGGGTAATAGCTTTTCATCTTTGGTTTGATATTCATTTAGGACTTGCTTGATGATGAGCTGAGAATTGCCAAAGATTTGTAACTCAGTGATGTTCCATTCTACGGCTATCTTTAATCCTACTATGAGAGCCTCATATTCAGCTATATTGTTGGCACTAGGGAATTGTAGCTTAAAAGCTTTTGGAATGTAATCTCCTTGAGGTGTGACCAACAATATTCCTGCCCCTGATCCATGAGATGTGTATGAGCCATCAAAATAAAGTTTCCATGGGGGTTGTTCTTCAATTAGACTGATATGTTCATCTAGAAATTCTATGATCAAAGGATATGTATCTACTAGAGGTGCATCAGCTAGGTGATCTGCTATAGCTTTCCCTTTGATTGCCTTTCTATCCACATACTAGATGTCAAATTTGCTAAGGAGCATAACCCATTTGACCAAACGGCCTGTCAGTGTTGTTCTAGAGAGCATATACTTGAGAGGATCAATTTTGGATACTAGCTAGATGGTATGACTTAGCATGTAGTGGTGAAGCTTTTGAGTTGAGAAAACAACTACCAAACAAGCTTTTTCCATAGGAGTGTGTAGACACCTAAATTTGTCCAAAACCCGTTCCTAGCTAATTGAATAAATATTCATTATTTATTTAATTCCCCTACTTTAATTAAATAAATTTTCATTTATTTAAGTACATTTGCCTTACCTTGATTTAAATAAACTAAGGTTTATTTAAATCCTAACCAATTCCCACTTGCATCTAACCCCTTTCACTTTAATTAAGTACGCCATTTACTTAATTAATTACCTCTTAATCCCTTTTGGAATTAAATATTACATTTAATCCTATTTGAGCACATGGCTCCTATATTTAACCCTCACTTAACCTCACTAGCCTACCTAACCCATCTTGCTAAACCTATCCACTTCCTTAATCAGGCTTGCTTTGCATAATCACCTAGCTAATCACCTCTTAATACTAAGTGTGTTCTCACACATGTGTGAGAGATGTTCACACTTCCCTCATCCCTCATGTCTTGCATGTCTCTTGCACACTTTTCCTCTTGCATGAGAGTCAAGGTGTCTCACACATGTGTGAGAAGCCATGCCTTCTCACACCTCTTGCACACTTGTCCTCTTGCATGAGAATCAAGTTGTCTCACACATGTGGGAGAAGCCATGCTTCTCACACCTCATTGTTCATGTCACCATCAAAGGTTGCTCACACACGTGTGAGCATATTGCCCCTTTTGAATGGTCAAAACCCTAATCCATGTGGAGTCTACTTGTCCTCCACCTCATTGACACCTCATCAATCTTGAGGGATCCTAGCCCTCCATCTTGCATTCGATCTTAGCCGTCCGTTGCATCCATTTTTCTATAAATGGAGAGCCCTCTCCTCATTTTCAAGAAGCACTATCTACCTTACTGTTATGCTACTGGACTTGTGAGCAACCACATCCCACAACAATGAAATCATCTACACTTGATGATTTCATGTGGTTTGCATTAGTAGTTTGAGTCATTGTGGTTTCATGTTACGCTTATTTACATGTTTATCTTGCATATTTTGAGGTTTGCATAATCATGTAGGAATATGCATTAGTTGCTTAATGTGTTTTCCTTTAGTTACATTTTTATGCAACACATTTTTGGCACGCCCGGTGGGACTCACTTCACGGGTTCAAACTAACGATCTAATGTGTTTTTGAGTGTTTTGTGAGTGTTCAAGCTTGTAGGTTGAAGACTTGCATTTGGAGGTCAAGTTTCATGAGGAGCGTCTAATCAAGCCATAAAGCCCATCATTGCATTTGAAGGACCTAAGGGAAGTGTTTTGACATAAAACACTTTATGTTTTGCTTATTGCTTTGTTTTCAAGTTTTAGAGTACATATGCATTAAATATTAGTTATTAGAAAATATTTAAAAGAAAAAAAAAAAAATTACTCCTTTTTTGTTTATAAATAAATAGGTTAAAGTTAAAAAAAAAAAAAAGGGGTTGCTTTATTTTATTAATACATTGCTTTTATATAGATTGTTTTTCAAAAAACAAAATAAAAAAATATAGGGGTTTAGTTTAATTTAAAAATCAAAATTACAAAAAAAAAATTTAAAAATAAAAATAAAAAAATAAAAAAATTTAAAATAAAATAAAATAAAAATTTAAACCCTTTTGCAGGGTCGGCCACCCGCGGTGCCACCAACGAGAGCCGCCCTTGCACCCCACTCCGCCCGTGAGCAGCGAAGCCGCTGCCGCGGCCCCCCTTGCTCCCCCTTTTCCTGGTTGTTCCCCCGCTCTGCTCCGCTGCAACCCTCAGCCACCATTTTCCCCGCTACCTTCCCCGAGCCACCCTTTCTCCTGCCTCCACCTGCGGCTAACTCCATATTCCACTGCCTCCTTGCAACTCCCATCCGCCTGTGGCCGCATCTACCTCCTCCGCATTGCCGCTCACCGCTTTGCACTCACCGCTCTGCCCTCCTCCACAACTGCAGCCCGCGGTCGCGGCCTGCTCGCCGCTGAGCCACTCCCGCGCTGTACCTCTGCCAGCCACTCAACCCAGGATCACCGCTCCTCTCCGCTTCCCTCGCCACGTCCATCCTGCGGCCAGCTCAACCCCAAACTCTGCTCTGCCCAAAAAGCCTCCACCGCTCCCTACGCCCCGTGCGGTGCCCGAAACCCTCGCCACCATGCCACTTCGCTTCCTCCACCATTCGGCATCACCTCCTCCCCTTTCCTCAACCCACCGCCTCGGCACAAACCCGCTCCACCACTGCTGCCTTCGGCCGCCTCCGCCGACCTGCAACCCTAACTCCTCACTCATCCTCCACTCGATCTCAACAAAAAAACCCTCCACCCAATTTTTTTGAGTTTATTTTATTTTGGTTGTTTTTCTTTGATATTCAACTTATACCATTTATAAGCTCATAAAACTTTAATTGTTTTTCAATTTTATTTTTCTAAAAGAAAAAAAAAATAGAAGTTATCTTTTTAATAAAATAAGAGGATTTCTTTTTTTTTTTAGGCAAAAAAATTACCATCAAATTGTTCCTCACAGATTGCTGACATCATCACTGCATCATTAGTCCACATGCCCATTTAAGTCATAAGAAGCAACCTTTGGTTTTTTGCTCATAACTTGGGCATACGAGCTCCGTTTTTGCAAAATGAAATATCGTCGAAAAGCTGATTTCGAGCTCGTCGTCATGGTTCTAGTCTTATAAGATTTTGATGTTGTTTAGATCTCTATTTTTTTTGTCAAAGACCAAACTTTGTGCTAACCTTTTCATTGTAGGGTTGTTTCGCATTCGTCCTACATTTTTGCTGCCCTAACTTATGTTTTTGCAGGGATATCTTATCACTAATCATATTTCTTGCAAATTTTGCCTTAATTTTATTTTTGAAATGAACATGTATGCCTAAATACTTGTCTTTGAATGCATGGTTAAATGCTAAAACAATCGAATTCAATCTCGAATGCCTTAAGGGAATGGACATGTATGCTTAGGTTAGCAAACATTTCGAATTGGTGCTTAAAATGAACTCACACAATCTTGAATGCCTTAAGGGAAATTGATTTCATTTTCAATAATTTTGCTTATGCAAACGTTCAATTTACTTTCTTGTTGACGAATCCGCATTTCATTTACGTTGGCGACATTTCAAATTGGAAAGAACATTGTATGCTTTAAACACGTGTGTCTTCAAGTAGATTACAAAACCTAAAGTTTCATTTGGAATGAACGCGTGTCTTTTTGAACCCCAAAGCCACTTACGTATTCTCTCCCCTCGCGCCTTCGGGCGATCTTGGGTGCACAAGAAATAAGTGTTGTTGTTTTTCTTTTTAGGAGGCCTACTTGGGGATTTCATCACCCCTTGGGATGACCTCAACTCTAGCGTTTTGGTGGAGTATAAAAATTGAGAGGTGAATCGAAAGATACCTCTCTTGGAAGCATAATATTGTCACTCTTGGCTAAGCCCCAAAGAACTTTATACCTTTGGAAAGTGAAGGAGGAGATTTGGGTTACCGTCTCCCCCCGGCTGTATGGCAGCATTTTTTTTCATCTACAGATTTGGGCCTCATGTACCTTGTGTATATCGAGGACACCCCCTAGTTGATCCTTGTACATCCTAGTCAAAAACTTATAGGTTTGTTAGTGTGTTTGACGTTCTTGAGTGTTTGAAACACACTTGCCTTGTACATATTTCATTGTATATATTTTGCATCTTAAAACGTAAAAATTCAAAAAATCATAAAACATAAAAATCCAAAAAAATTGTAAAAGTTCAAAAATCCAAAAAAATCATAAAACATAAAAATCCAAAAAAATTGCAAAAGTTCAAAAATCCAAAAAAATCATAAAACTTCAAAAATCCAAAAAATCAAAAGAAAAAATTCAAAAACAACAAAAACACGTCTTGGTCTAGGTCTTCTTAGTCAAGCTGTCCACATCATTCCATGTCACTTGTTCTTTCCATCACATTCATCACCACTCATACATCTCTTGTCTTCATCATTCACATCATTCCTTGACGTCTTCATCATCTCTATTCGTCCACATCAAATCATTGGCATTCAATCTAATTCTATAATCTTCATCCTAGTCATGCTTCATCATCATCCAACTTCAGTTTCCTCCACCAATCTCATAATGCATTCTTAATTCATTCCTCCACATCATCATTCTTCTAATCCAATCCCTTGTCAAATTCAGTCATTTCTAATCAATTTCTAATTTAATCCATTTACATATTCCTCCATAATCCATCTTCCTAATTTCATTCGTCTTCCTCTAATTCAACTTTTCATCAAATATTCTACTTTGGTCATAGGAGCATTTTCATAAACATTGGACTTTAATTCAAATCTCGCATTCACTTGTTTGCAATATCATAGGGTTTTTATTAAATCAAATCAAACCCTTATCCATATCATATCCAATCAAATCAAATCAAATCAATATCAAGTCAGATCCAATTTGAATCAACACAAAGTCCAAAGCTCCTAGTCCTAAGTTCATATCAACTCTTTCATCACTCTTCCTCTAGCATCTATGGATCTTAATTTGCTTAATCAAATGGCTGACAATCTTCAAAGACAATATGGAGTTATATCTCCCATTCAACCAGCATATCAAATCCATCCTCAACACTTCATATCCGATTCTAATCCATCTCATGTCCATTATTCTTCTACCTTTGACAAGGGAAATCCACCTCATTATCCTTCAACCCCATACAATTCCATTCCTAGCCCACACACTTCCTCAAACGCAAATGCCCTTGCCATGGAAATGGAACAACTAAAGAATTATCTCTTGGCAAGCCAACAAAAAGAAACCACCTTCCATGCCATGTGTCCTCTTCTCCCATGTTTCGAAGATCCTAGTCCTCATGTCCCATCCAACCCCAACCCTCCATGCAATCCCCTTCCCATAATTCAACCTTCACACAATCATAATCCTCCAAAATCCACATCCTCCCCACCTCGTAAGGGTTTTTCTCATCATTATTGGCTAAGTGTAAAGACCAAGATAAAGCGATCCAATCACCCAAAGTGATACCCCTGATTCCATCTCAAGAACTTCCTCCAAAGCATGATATTATAGATGCCTCTTCTCCTCTAGATCTGAGCATTTCTCCATCCCCTTGTTCCCCTATCCCTCAAGATCCATTTATCCCCCCTAGTCCATCTCATGATTCCATTCCTAACCAAGATCAAGACATTCCATGTACCACGCACATTACCAATTCCACTCCATCTCAAGAGTTAGCCTCCATAGCTCCTCCACTTCATGAAGAAGTTCCTTCCAATCCATCCACTCATATTCCTCCATGTCAATATCAAATCACTCCATCTCATGGTTCCATTCCTTCCACTCCATCTCATGATTCTAGTCCATCTCATGATCCACTCATTCCACTACATGATCCTCTTTCAAGTCAAGGTCAAAGTACCCCTTCACGTTCCTTTCATGATCCCTCTCCATCTCAAGATCATATTATCCTTCATGATCCCCCTTGTGATCCTAATCTTCCACATGATCATATCATGCCTATCCCATCCACTCATGTATCCCATCTACTTGGACTAGCATCTTGTGTTGAAAATAATAAGTATCCCATTGAAGAAATAATGGCTCAAGATGTTGGTACACCTTCCACAATTCCTCCTTCCAAACCTAAAACTTCCCATCATTCCTCTTCCAAATCCATTTTAGGACCTTATATCCATATTCCCATTCCTTACTTCTGTCCATTCTAGGTCCTTATATTCCACCACCAAACCCTTCATCCCTTCCATCCATTTTGGGTCCCTATGTACATCCATCCATCGTATTCATGTCTTCCACTTTATCCCCTCATGGTTCTAGTCAAGATCAACAAAGGCACACATCCTTGAATTCCTTCCAACGTTCACCATCCATACACTCTCCTGCATGCACCCCTACCATAGCCAATGGAAGCACATTGGATGCTAAAGAAAAAGAAAATAAAGCCAAAAATCCACAAAAGCACAAGGATCATCATGTACCCTCTAAATGACATGTTCAAGAAAAGAAAAATTTGATCCAAAGCACAATCAAATGGCCACAACGGCTGAAAATAAAAAATGCAAAAATTTTGTGGATACCAAAGCTACTTAATGTAGCAATGAATCTCAAAGAAAGATTCCAAATCACATCCAATTTTGCAAATCCAAAGGCTCCCCTCATGCATAATCCATCCACGCTTCCACTTTCCAAATCCATTTTGGGTCCTTATGCCCCAAAATCCACCTTCCCAAATCTATTGCCACTTTCTTCCATTTTGGATGCCTATATCCCAAAATTCACACTTTGTCCCACATATCCCCCACAATTTCCTCCTTTCCATCACCCTTCAAGGTGTGTGCCAATGAAGATCTTTCCACTTCCTTCACAAGTCTTCCAACCTAGCATCCATCAACCATATCTTCCTCCCACCCATTCATAAGTCATTTTCCTCCATTCACCATCCTACCAACATCTATGAGCAAATAGTAAAAATTCCTCGAAAATTAAAAAAGAACAATATCAAGGGATACCATCCATGTAAATAGATGCTTGAGTCCTCCCTTCATTTTCCTATCATGTATCCATAGCCTTCCACTTCCTCTTATCCATCCATTCACTTTTCCTCTTCCACTTGCACTCTACATTGGGGGTAAGCTCCATCCATACCGCTCTTTAATACATATCTTCCATGCTTCCATCCACCGTTCATTATCCTTTTCCATCTTTGATCTTGACTTTCACTTTCCTTTCATCCATCCATCTGTACTTTCCATATCCCTTGCGCATTATCCATACATTGTCCTACATACTTCTATCATCCTTCCATATCTTTGATCTTGACATGCTATCCATATATTGCATTCCATAGTCCCTATCATGTTCGTTTCATCCCTTTTCCATCCATACTCGTTCATACTTCCATCCTTTTTATGTCCTTGATCTTGGTTATCCCTTCCATTTCATCCCCTTCATATTCCACATTTCATCCATATCCTTCATGTCATTACCCATCCCCTTTTCATACCCTCCCTCCCATATCCCTTATTCATTCCACTTTCATCCCATGATTGTGATCACTACTAGAGGCACAATATCAAAAGGTTCATACATGCTTTGGAAGAGCACATGCCTCCTCTTCCCCCATACGCTAGCTTTCGCACCATCTTTCCATTTTCATGCATCCTTTCCCACCATATTTCCTTCCATTTTCCTATTCTTGGTATCGAGCATTTGAACTCCTTTGAAACATGATCCTTGGCCCCGCATTTTTTTTTTTTTTTGCCACCATATCATTTGGCCCCTCATATCCTTTGATTATTCCTTGCATCCACCAACATCACGTTGCTTTTCCTCCATTTCCCATACCTTGACCCTCCCTTGTCATTGGTTCCATTCTATTCATTCTATCTCACATTCATTCAATCCATTCATTTTGTCCATTCTATGACACATTCCTCTAATCAATTCATTTCTATCCATTCTATCTCACATTCATTCAATCTAATTCTTCCAATCACTTCAATCAAATTCATTCAGTTATCCTCTAATTCAATCAATTTTCAATTCTTCTAATTCTTTCACATCAAATCAATTCTACTCTCATAATTTTTCATCCTATCAACATCATTTTTCCACTCTCATCCATGTTCATTCTTCTATCCGCCATAAAATCAAAAAATCAAAAACTCAAAAAACATATCAACTATGCAATCAATACTAATTCAATCAATCTAATCTTGCAATCTTGTATATCAATCTTTAATCAATTCATCACTTTGACCCAATTAGCTGATAATCCATTAACCATATTCAAACATCATTATCATGGGATGAATCCTTCCCAATCCTTGGATGTGCATTACGCTTAGCATTAGCTTTTCCATCCTTAATCAATCATCATCAATCAATCCATTAATGGGTTTTCAGCTTGACTAGGGGCAAAATGGTGGTTTGTTTTTGGTCTTTTGTGCATGGTTGCTTGATTACTTGTATGCATTAGCATTTTTTGCATGTATCATAGTCTTTGCATCCTATTGTCCTAGGAATCATGGTCTTCCATATCATGGTTTCATAAGGCATATGGTTGTATTAGACCCCTATTTTCACGTACTTGACACATTGTCATCTTGGTTCCTTATACCTTGGTGCATAGTGTTGAGTACAATATCAAAATTAGGTTGTTCACACCATTGCAACATAACTACCTTCCATCTTCCTTGCATTTCGAGAGAACATTCATGTTCTCCTAACTCGCATGTCCTCTCGAGGGGGCATACCCTTCCATCTTCGTCATCGTTCCTCATCCTTTCATGACTGGGGCATCATGCTACTAGTCTTATCCTCTCAGACACTATATTTTATTCTTCTTTGCTATAACATTACTAATGCTATATCAAAGAGGGGCAAAATGTAGACACCTAAATTTTTCAAAAACCCATTCCTAGCTAATTGAATAAATATTCATTATTTATTTAATTCCCCTACCTTAATTAAATAAATTTTCATTTATTTAAGTACATTTGCCTTACCTTGATTTAAATAAACTAAAGTTTATTTAAATCCTAACCAATTCCCACTTGCATCTAACCCCTTTCACTTTAATTAAGTATGTCATTTACTTAATTAATTCCCTCCTAATCCCTTTTGGAATTAAATGTTACATTTAATCCTATTTGAGCACATGGCTCCTACATTTAACCCTCACTTAACCTCACTAGCCTACCTAACCCATCTTGCTAAACCTATCCACTTCCTTAATCAAGCTTGTTTTGCATAATCACCTAGCTAATCACCTCTTAATACTAAGTGTGTTCTCACACATGTGTGAGGAATCCTCACACATGTGTGAGAGATGTTCACACTTCTCTCATCCCTCATGTCTTGCATGTCTCTTGTACACTTGTCCTCTTGCATGAGAGTCAAGGTGTCTCACACATGTGTGAGAAGCCATACCTTCTCACACCTCTTGCACACTTGTCCTCTTGTATGAGAATCAAGTTGTCTCACACATGTGTGAGAAGCCATGCTTCTCACACCTCATTGTTCATGTCACCATCAAAGGTTGCTCACACATGTGTGAGCATATTGCCCCCTTTGAATGGTCATAACCCTAATCCATGTGGAGTCTACTTGTCCTCCACCTCATTGATACCTCATCAATCTTGAGGGATCCTAGCCCTCCATCTTGCATTCGATCTTAGCCGTTCGTTGCATCCATTTTCCTATAAATGGAGAGCCCTCTCCTCATTTTCAAGAAGCACTATCTACCTTACTGCTATGCTGCTAGACTTGTGAGCAACCACATCCCACAACAATGAAATCATCTACACTTGATGATTTCATAAGGTTTGCATTAGTAGTTTGAGTCATTTTGGTTTCATGTTATGCTTATTTACATGTTTATCTTGCATATTTTGAGGTTTGCATAATCATTTAGGAATATGCATTAGTTGCTTAATGTGTTTTCCTTTAGTTACATTTTTATGCAACACAGAGTGTAATTAAGTTCATAACCAACTAGGGTTCTACTGATATAGTAGATGGCTCTTTCTCTATTGTAGTCATTGTGCTGTGCTAGAAGTGCCCCTAGAGCAATAGGCATTGCTAATATGTACAAGATGAAGGGACGACCAGAAACTGGTGGAACCAAGATAGGGGGATTGGTGAGATACTGCTTGAGCTAATCGAAGTTGCGTTGACATAAAGAATCCCACTTGAAGTTCTCATCTTTCTTTAGTAGATGTGCAAATGGTGTACACTTATCTTCAAGCTGGGAGATGAAGCGCCGAATGGATTGAAGCTTTCCCTAAAGAGTATGAAGCTATCGCAGTGTCTGGGGAGGAGGCATGTCTAAGATAGCCTTGACCTTCTTGGGGTCGATCTTTATACCTCGTTTAGAAACTATAAAGCCTAGAAGCTTGCCAAATGTGACCCCAAAGACACATTTCTTGGGATTCAACATGAGATGATATTTGGCTAACCTATCAAAGACTTTCTCCAAGTTAGCAAGATGATCCATGAAGGTGTGAGATTTAACCAAGATATCATCCACATAATCCTCCAAAATGCTATGGATAAGATCATGGAAAATGGCTGTCATATCTATTTGATAGGTAGCCCCAGCATTCTTTAGGCCAAAAGGCATCATGTTGTAGAAAAAGGTTCCCTAATGGGTAGTGAATGTTGTCTTATGCTGATCCTCTTCTACAATCTTGATTTGATTATACCCAAAAAATCCGTCCATGAGAGACATAATTTCATGTCTAGCTGTAAGGTCTACAATCATATCTATGTTGGGTAAGGGAAAATCATCTTTTGGACAAGCTTTATTAAGATCTCTAAAATTAGTGTAGATTCTGATGTCACTAGAAGGCTTAGTGATGGGGACCATGTTGGATATCCACTTCGAGTAGTTAATAGGTCAGATAACCTTAGCAGCTAACATTCTTTCTAATTCAACTTTGACTAGTAATGCCACCTTGGGGTGCATTTTTCTAAGCTTTTGTCTGACGGGCCTGATCTTTGGATCGACTGCAAGATGATGAACTAAAAGCTTTGGATCAAGTCCTGGCATGTCCTGATATGACCATGCAAATTGGCCAATGTTCTCTCTTAAGACCTCAAAGAGGAGATCAGCTTGGTCTTGCGATAGGAATGCAGCAATGTGAACAAGTTTGGGGATCTCTAAAGAACCGATGTTGACTTCTCTAGTATCCTCAATTAGAATAGAAGACACCTCTAGTCGATTATCTTGAGGAGGCAATGCTAAATCCTCATGTTCTTCTTGTGACTCTAGATTTTCTTGCTGAGGGGCTCTCTTCGCTGCCTGAGCTAATCTCAGATTCGCCTTAGTTCCAGTTTTGGGTGTATCGAAACTAGGTTGGGGATTTTCTCCAAAATACCCCTTGAGATCTAGCTTATAGATATAGGCAGAATCTGGCTTTGTTTTCTTGTGAGGAGTTTTGGCTCCCTTGAATCTTAGAAGCACTTCCTTTGATGTGAACTCATCAATGTGTATAACGCTTGGTTGGTCCCAATCTATGAGTTAAGGGTGAGCGAGTGGTAGGTCGATGAAATGGATGGATAGTTCTTGGAGAACAGAGTCTCCTAGGGAGATTTGGTCTAGGATATCATCGTAGGCTATCTTTTCAACTTCCTTCGAAATGTCTTCTATTTCTACAAGGTCACGGTGGATGTTCAAAAAAGCATGACCGTCCGTATTGGTGCCCCCAGTTGTGGGTATGCCAAAGCCTAGACCTAACTTCTTTTTCCATTTGTGTGCTTTGATGGAACACTACATGCCGCTTTCCTCCGGTCCTAGACCACCACCTTGATAGTTCCATTTTTCAGTGATGATCTTATGTGCTTGGGGATACTTCTGGCTGAAGTGATCAAGGCGTGCTTGATTTCTTGGAGGTGCATCCTTATGTAACCAATTGTTAATATCCGGAGTGAGCTCCTCATGAAGAGGGATTCTTGGGGATACAAAGGTTGTTGGGCCAAGCTGTGTGTATTGAGGAGGTGGAGTCTCCTTGGCTCTATGATATGTGGGTCGTCCATGGGTGTGTGGATCAAGTGGCAATGAACCAACTGCAAATGCATCGGACAAGCTATACTCTCCACAACCTTTGTTGTTGATGTTTAGGGTAGATAGGGTGGAGGTGAGGATGGTTTCTGGGTCATTATAGGTGTTGGATGAACTAGCGATGGATTGGCTGATTTTGATGCTAGGGAAATGGTTTGCATATGAGGCTTCAACTGCATTGCAATAAGCAAAGGATTCTAGATCGGCATGGATGGTCACTTCAGTGCCTTGATGCAAAAATTTGAGGCACTGATGATATGTGGATGGAACGGCCTTCATGGCATGGATCCATAGGCATCCAAGGAGGATGTTAAATGGTAGGTTTAGATCAACAACAATGCAAATTATTTCTTGGATGATCGACCCAACCTAATGGGTAGCAAAACTGTTCCCTCTGTGGTTCTCTCTAGATTATCATAAGCTTTAATGGTGATAACCTCATTGATGATATCTGCCTCAATATACCTAGCTTGTTTTATGAATTTTAGGGTGCAAATATTCAAGGCTTATCCATTATCTATCATTACTCTTTTTACGGTGAAATTGGATACCATAATGGCTATGCGAAGTGCAAGGGTGTGATCTGGCTCGACCACGGGTATGTCAGTGGGCTTGAATGATAAGCCACATGAGGATGAAAGATGTCCAACAAGATTATGAAAATCAGTCGCATTGATATCCAAAGGGACACGAGATTCTATGAGAGCACTATCAAGGATGTCTTTGTACACAGGACTAGTGCGGAGAAGGTCTAAAATGGAGATTTGGACTAGCATGTTCCCAAGGTGTTCCAAGATATTGTACTAAATTTTTGATGGAGCTGATGATGTTGCTAGGGTTGATAGTGCTTATGGGACTGATGGGGTTGCGATGTTCAATCATGCTCTTCGAGTGGTGACTGCACACTCATTGTTTGGGCCTTGGATATTGATAACATTGACAGAAGGCTCTTTCTTAGATATACAACCTATGAGGCTACCATAGTCTATGTAGGATGAAGTGTGGTCATTGTTCTTCCCATGCTGTTGGTTTGGCTGGCGGTTGTTGGTGTTGTTGTTGTTGGTTTGAATGGGTGCTTTTCTAGTATTTTGGTTGCTGTGAGGAGGAAAAGCATTTTGATAGATCTGCAAGCCTGCATTGGGAGAGGTTTGTGCTCCAATTGTGATTTCTTTCCGATCAATGAGGTCCTACACATAATCTTTCAGCTTCATGCATCTGAGGGTGGTGTGCCCTTTCACCCTATGAAACTTGCAATACTAATTGTCTCTATACCATGCAACTTTGGATTGGCTTGGGTCGATTTGCTGGGTAGGAGGAAATTTGATGAGGTTTTCCTTGACTAATTTCTCAAAAATGACATCCAATGGCTCACCAAGGGGTGTATAGTTTCCAGGTGTAGGTTGGAACTTGGGCTTTGGTCCTACAGCTACATTGATGGCATTATCTTGATTGTTAGACCCTTGAAAGTTGGGCTTTAGATTGTGGCTTTGAAAGCTTTGCTGATTCTGTTGTTGGTTGTTGATAGCTTGTTGATTGTTTGGTTGATAAGGTGGGTTGGACTAATTTTGGGAAGGACCAACAATATTCACATGTCTGGTGTCAATGACCCCATCTGTTACAACATGCTTTTTTTTGTTCCAATACCTAGACTTGTTATTTGAATGTGTTTGATTTTGGTTGGCTTCCTTGTAAATCTTGACCACACCATCTTTAATGAGTCCTTGCTCAAGGATCATTCCTTTTTCTTTGATATCTTTATAGGTTTACAAACAGGTCATGGTCATGTGGTGAGCTAAGCCGGGATGGGCATTATCAATAAACATTTTCACCAAATGGCACTCTGGTAGGGTGCAAGATATGTGGGTGCTAAGGGTTTGCCATCTTTGCAGATATTCACCAAGACTTTCTCTACCTTTTTGCTTGGTGTGGACAAGATCAACCACTGATAATTTTGTCTCAACAAGATGGGCATATTGGGCTACAAATGCCTCAGACAATTCAGCAAAGTTTTTGATTGTGCCATATGGGATTCTATTAAACCATTCAAGAGCTGGTCCAGCCAAACTTTTGGGGAAGAGGCACAAAAGGAAGATGTCACTGTATGCCACTTCTTGGTAGTGCATGTAAAATTCTTTGATATGTGTGACAGGGTCTCCTTTTCCTCTAAATTTGTCAAACTTGGGTATCTCAAAGTGTTTGGGAAATGGTGTCATGGTAATGGCTCTGTCAAATGGGTAAGGACACACATTCTCAAACTTGAAGGTTTTTGGATCATTTCCCTCATGGATGTTCTTCAAAGCTATCTTCATGGCTTCCCATTCTGAATTAATGGGTGATGGCTATGGTGCCTCCACTGTAGGAGCACTCTGAGGGAGATATGTGTTGAACGGTGTAATTGAATGTGGATGGTTTTGAGGTATGGGCTGGTAGGGATTGTACATGGATTGGGCAACTAAATGGTGGATGATGGGTTGCTAAGGTGGAGGTGGCACATATTGCTGCATGTGTTGCGAGGCTTGTTGTTGATATTGGATTTGAGGTTGGGATTGAGGAACATAAGCTGGCTGTGGGATAAATGGATTGCTTTGTGGAGGTAAGGTATAAGATGGTTGTGAAGCTTGGGGAAAGGATCGGGGAGCTTGTGGAACTTGAATTTGATTTGAGGAGTTTGACCAATATATGTGGGTTGTGCCCCCATTTGGGAGGGTATCTGCATGGCAAAAGAGGCCAAGTAATTGGTGGTTGGTGGTGGTGGATTTCCTCCTAGAAGTGGCATAGAAAAATAGTTAGTAATAGGAGGTAATGGATTAGTTGGTGATGGAGGTGGCGGGAATTGAAAGCTTGGAAATGGAACTAATGGGGTTTGATAGCTTGGTGGTTGGATTTGAAAGCTTGGTAGAGTGGTGGCAAGAGCTTGGGTCACTTAAGAGCTTGGCAGAACATTGGTAGTATCTTGTGGGGTTTGATAGCTTTGTGTAGTGAGGGCAGTAGCTTATGGATTTGTGGCTGATGGCACTAAGCTCCAAGGACCTAGTGGAAATGATGGAATTGTGCTCTGAGCTGAGGTAAACAAGTTAGGGGTGATGAAAGGTTGATTACTTGGACCCATGGGTGGCATCCCAATTGTATATTACTGAGGTTGGCCAAAGATGCTAGCACTGATTTGGGAGATGGGTGGATTTGGAAGGCTGGGTTGGAGAGCAGCAGTAGCAATAGTGAAGGGAGTGAATGATGAGGTGTTTTGGGCAAAGGGGGTTTGGGATGGAGCGGTATGGACCAATGGTGGAGTGGTGGTAGCTGGATTGGCTTGCGGAATGGAGATTTCAACTTGAGTGGATGCTGGTATGTTTGGGTCTATTGGATCATATGAGGTGGGTTGAGGCTCTTCTTTTGGTATATACAAAGGATGATTTGGATCCTAAGAGCCTATGGGTGGTGGCAGCTGCCCAAACAGAGGGTGAGAAGGATCTAATAAGGGAGGAGGTCTTCCAAAATTGAAGGCTCCTATGTTGTCCCTCTAAAAGTTTGTCATGATTGTTTCTTTGTTCTTGTCTATAATGTCGTTCACCAATACTACATTTCCTAGTTGGTTCATGAAAGCTTCAATGTTAGTAGGTGATGGTATAGCATTCTCTGGGCTGAAGGATGGTTGAGTGCTCAAGGGGAGCGATGCTATCTGATCAAAATTATAGTGCTCCATTGTTTCCTTCTTCTTCTTGGCTAAGTGAGTGACGGGTGGCATGAAAATGTTCCTAGGGATGAGGTGCAACAATGTTGATTGATGCAAAGGGGGGAGGCTTTTCTATGCAAATGATTTCCTAGGCTGAGGCAAAGCTATATGAAAAACCTAAGGAAGACTGGGTTGGGGATTCTAACTTCAAAGATATGTTTCCAAAGCACGAAAGGTCTGCTTTCCTATGTGCAAGCTTGGTGGTGATTGTGTCAACTTAAGGATAGACTGATGATCCCTTAGGAAAAACATGAGATTGACTACTTGTGGATCCCAACCTTTAGCTCAAGGTGATTAGGGATGACAAGTGACAAGTCTAGATTACCCTAGACAAATCTCTATCAGAGGGATAACCTTGGTGAGACTAGTGGATTTGCAAGATGATAGGAAAAGCAAGTTTTGGCAATGTGACAACAATTTTAAAGGCTTGGATGTGAACTTTTTGATTGCTAGCTAGATGATTTGGTTCTAAGGCAAGGAACTAGATGAGATGGATGAGCTAAAATGCTTAAAGGGATAACCTAGAATGGCTAGATTTCCTACAAAGATGACTCTAAAGTGAAACTTATGCAAGAAGATGTGGAGAAATAAGGGGGCCTAATTATAGAAATCATGCCTAGTTGGTAAGACATAAGCAGGGTTAACTCCTAGATGTTTGCTAAATCTGATAGTGCGATCTAACTAGGCGTCTTGAAGGGCTCTGTCGACAGCTTTGTCTTCTGATTTGTGGAGTTTGGTAATTTGAGGGCTTGGTGTTACTTCCTTTCTCTTGGCTAAAATTTCTTGGTATACTTGAGATGGCTTGAGTTTGGCTTTGTGAAACTTCTATCTGGGTTTGGGTTGTTCTGACATAAATTTCTGAATCTATTTGGCTTTGAGAGATTGTGGTTGTTTTGCTTCAACTTTGTTCAACTTCTGAAACAGGCAGTGACTATGCTAAGTGTGCCCTAAGCTAGGATTGACTGAGTTTGGTAAACATTCATTCAACAAGTAAAAGATCAAGCAATAGATAGGAACAACCAGATAGAAGTTTTGATTCTCAGAAGACAATATCTACGCCGTGGAGTGTGTATATTCTACAAATGTTTCGATCAATCACTTCAAACACATTAACATCCTAGATGGTTGTCTACAAGGCTGACAGTTGGTTTAGCTAGGGAGTCCTCAATATACCCAAGGTACGTGAGGCCCAAATCCATAGATGAAACCAAAACAATGTCACACAGCCAAGAGGAGCGGTAACCCACTTCTCCTCTTTCACTTCTCAAGGGTATAAAGTTCCTTGAGGCTTAGCCCGAGTGACAGAATTTTGATTCCAAGAGAGGTGTCTTTGGATTCACCTCCTAATCTTTATACTCCGCCAAAAAGTTGGAGTTGAGGTCGTCCCAAGGGGTGATGAAATCCCCAAGCAGGCCTCCTAAAAGCTAAGACAAGATTCTAGATCCTAATCTTATGCACCCAAGATGGCCTCGAAAGATGACAAGGGGAGAGTAGACTTG
The DNA here is from genome assembly GCA_028749045.1 of Cupressus sempervirens. Classification (NCBI taxonomy): domain Eukaryota; kingdom Viridiplantae; phylum Streptophyta; class Pinopsida; order Cupressales; family Cupressaceae; genus Cupressus; species Cupressus sempervirens. Next base: position 33,595,774 of record CM053790.1, read on the forward strand.
GATGATCTTGGGCTAAAAGACAAAGTTCTTTTCCAACTGACACTTTAAGTTTTCTAATCTAGACCTTTTGAAAACACACGTGATTTAAGATGCAAAGGTTCAATTCCAAGTTGAAAGGCACCAACAAAAGAGAAGTGATCGAAGAATGAATATACCAAGAAGATTTAGGGTCAACAAAAAGTAAGCTCGCACACCCGAAGGCCCTCCATGTCAAGTATCGATTGATTTTGTTTAAGGCATTCAAGATTGTGTGTGAGTTTGTTTTAAGCCCAAAACAAAGATGTGTGTAAAGCTCGATTTCAAGTGTGCGCCCGGAGGCCCTCCACGTCAAGATTTGTTCAATTTTTATGCCCAAATGAAGTGTTAGCGAGACTAATGTGCATTCAAAAAAATTTCTATCTTAGAAAAACCAATAAAAAATCGAGTGAGTGGAATTTGATTTTTGTGGAGCACTTAACACCTTCTTAGGTAGACCCATCCCCATATATGGTGCTGATATTGCAACCAATGGTTAGAATGATGGGTGATTAAAGAGGGTGATTCCAACAACAAATTCACTCAAAGTGTCTTTATTTGTTTTTATAACTTAGAAAGTTTCTAAAATGTGGATTCTTTTTATGCCCCAAAAGATGATTATTTAATCTATGGAATTCAAGATTGGATTTGTTGTTTTAATCATGCATTCATATAAAAAAAAAAACTTGATTTTAATCCATGGCACTCAAGAGTGATTTTAGCAACATGCATTCAAAGACAAGTGATTAAATATTCAAGTTTTTTCCTTTGAGTATTCAAGATTGAGATTTTGCGTGTTGTTTTAAGAACTTTGAAGTGCTTTGTTTTAACCTTAGATCATTCAAGATTGTTTTGGACTCAAAAGTGAAAATGACTCTTTGGACTTTGGTTTTCATTCAAGATTTTGTGTTCTAGTTTGCATGTTTTAAGCCTAAAAAAATGATATTTCTAGATTGTTTTGATGCATGAAAAACCTAGGAAACAGTCAAGATTTTGCAACAAGACATTTGTTTGGAACAAATAACAAAGCTTTTAGGACAATTTTGGCAACCATTTAGGACTCTTAGTTTTCATGATATTTTTAAAAGAACCTTAAAATATTTGCAAATGAGGTTTATTTTATCCTTGATTGATGCTTTGAGTTTGATTTAGATTTTAGTGTGCAATTAGTGTTGATTTTGAACCTTTTGAAATGGAAACTTGAAGTTCTTTTTAAATTTCCAAAAATGAAGTGTTCCTAACTTTGCATGAATGCATCTAAAACCTTGATGCTGTAAAGATGCAAATGATTGGATTGGTTTAGTTTCACTTGTTAAAAGATTTTTTATTTTTTTTTCAAATTTTTAGTTTTTAATGGATTTAAGTATGATTTGGGGGTTCATTTTAAGCACTTAAAACAAAGTGTGTATGATTTTGCTTCCTTGAAAAAAAAGGCCAAGATCTCTCAAGAAGAAGAAGAAGAAGTAGATGGAATAGAAGAAGAATATAGACAAGAAGAGGAAGAAGAATTCCAAGTGCTCCATCTACCTATAAGCTTGAAAAATCTGCAAACACTATGAGATAGACTATGAGTTCCTTTGTCTTCTTCATGCTCATGTGGACCTGCAAAACCAATTTATACAATCCTCCCAATCACAAAAACAAGAAAAATTAACCAAAATTAGCAAATGACATACAAAACTTGACTAAGAAAGCTAATGAAGATGACCCATGCGGGGTCCCACCGGATGTGCCAAAATGTATATGCTACTTTAGTATGTTAGAAACACTAAATTAAAACAATCAAAAAGCATTTGCATACTAATTTAACATAACTTCATGAGACACAAAGTGAAGTCCTCAAATGAGAATATGAGCCATGGATAGGCTCTCTCAATGAGGATGATCACTTGATGTAGAGGTGTGTCTAATAGCTAAGATGGCTTGATTATGTATGTATGCTCAAATGCTCAAATGGGCTTCAATGGAGGATTTTTGATAGATTTTGGTGAATGGATTTGATGTAAAAATGGCTTCTCAAAATGGCATTATGGCTTTACTTTCTAGATTGTGTTGTTTTTGCAAAGGATAAGGATCCAATTTATAGGCAAGAGGCTTGAGGGATGGAGGGCTAAGATGTTAGGAAAGGAGAAAGCTTATGGAGGGCTCAGATTGAATGAGAGGAGAGCACATGGATTGTGCTTCCTTACAACCAATTAGGGAGTGACACATGTCATAAGGTGAGAGGATGGAGGAAAGGGCAAGGATGAGTCAACAAAGGAGGTTCAAGGGATAATATCTTCATAAAGATCCTTCATAAGTGCTTTGTAAGAGCATTGAAGGAGAGTGTAAGAGATATTTGAAGGTCATTTATCTTGGAGGGTGAGGAATTTCAACTTGGGTTGGATTATGAAGGTTTTAAGCTTGCTTAGGATTGTGCAAATGATTAGAGGATGGATTAGGATGATTTAGGATTAGCTTAGGGATAGGCAAGTGGATGGCAATAAATGAGGGTGGGTGAAGGAGGAGATATTTGTTAACTTTGGCTTGGGTTAGCAAGTCTTAACCCATGTTTAGGGAATGTGACAAAGTTAGGAGGGGATTAGGATTAAGATTAAAGATAAGGATTGACATCTTCTAGAAGAGTCTAGGCTTTGGATAAGGATGAAGACTTTCTAGAAGAGTCTAGAACTTCCTAGGATGAAGATAAAAAAGATTTTTTAGAAAATAAATAAAGTTTTATTTATTTCAAGGGTTTGGGTTGAGGAGATATTTATTAAAACATTTTTAATAAACAAAAGGATTAATATTTAATCTTAATTAAATATTTTGAGTTGGGATTAGGGATAGGAAATGATGGGATTAGCCTTTAATCAAAATTAAAGAACAATTAGAAGATTTTGGAAGAGGTTAGTGGTCTTAGGGAAATTGGCCAAGTTTTGGGCAAAAAATAAATTATTTATTTATCTTGGGATTTTTGGTTAATTTATTAATTAAATAATTAATAAATAAGGAAATAATTTTTAAATAAGATTTGAACATTTTTGGGAGGGATTCCTTAATTAAATATTTTTAATTAAGATAAAGGGATTTAATGGCATAAAAATAAATAAATTAATTAACTAATTAATTAATTAATTAATGATGATGTCATCAGAGACTTTTTTAGAAAATAAAAATACTTTATTTTCTAAAGAATTTTTTAGGTGTCTACATTATGCCCCTCTTTGATGTGATGCCGCAAGTGGCATGGCATCAAAGATAAGAAAATAAGATGCCCAAGGCTAGAGCAGAAGAGGAGAGAATGGACTGCAAGATGCCCCCTCAAGAAGGTGGCGGGGAGAGAAAGCGAGGCTCGACAGCTTCTTAAAAAGTACAAGAATCTTGACGGGTGGGAGGACGAAGAGTGGCTTAAGAGAAGAGGTTTAGTTAGCTCAAACTCTCACTATGGGAGAATGATAAAGGGGAAAATCAACGGGACAAGAGTAAATAAGCTTAAGACTTTCAGGATTGGGGGGAGGATGAAGGAACAAAGTGCTATAAAAAGGAATCCAAGATAGGGAGATGGATGATGGGATGATAAAGCTGATGCAACAGGATTTCAAAGAGCTAGATTGGCGATAGATGGGTTTCGAAGATCCCTAGGACTATGATTGTGGATCCCTAAAGCTAAGAGTGATCATTGATTCAAAGAGATACTAATGCATAAGCTGGGGTAGGAGAGACAGATGCTGGATATGGATGGGGAATAATGGAGATGAAGGGATTCCATTGAAGCTTTTTGAGCAGGGGGATACTTCAAAGAGAAGTGCCACCATGTAGTTGAGCACTAGATTTGCTATAGGACTGTTGGTTAATTGCCAAGGTTACCAAGAACATCAAGGTCTTTTCACCAATGATCCAGAGGACTGACGAACTTGACTCAAAACAAACACACAAGGATTGCCCCAGTAGCACACATGAATCCCAGAAGAAGCAGCATGGAACTGACACTGGGTAACCCACAAGCAGAAAAGAAAAACAAACAAAAGACCTGATCAAAAACTTACACTCAGATTGCCCCATTCACAGTATACCATGATATGGAAGATCATGGCAACCTTGAGGAGGGAACAAAAAGATTGCTTGGAAAAGATACTTCAATACCCAAAAGGAAGATTCCAAATCAAAAGAAAGCAAAAATCCAAACGAGAACCGTTTACCAATGAGATGGGTAGGACGAGGTACTAATGGACCAAAATTAGATATGAGGAAAGCTATATCCTACAAGGATCTATCGGAGAGCACCTAAGCTGATGGATTTGGATGAGTGATGCATCTAGCAAGCTAAACTAAGTAGGATAACACTTTGGTGACAGAAGATCTAGCTAAAGGATGCATTGGAATAGCTAACCGAGGGTTGTGCAATGTGTGCAAGATGCTGATCAAGGATGAACTAACATGAAAGCTGGATAGATACAATGGTACTAAGCTAAAGAGGATGTACAAGCTGACATACCAAGATATGTTACAAATGTACAAGGTTGTTCATGTTTGGGTTTTGTGAGATGGAAATGTTTTAGAGTGTGTTGGATGGATAGTGTGTTGAGTGTATATGAATATATCTATATATACATATATATGCATATTTACTTCGTGGACCTAAATTACACTTGACAAGTTTATGTGCACACATATGTCTAAAACCTTTGAACATTCAATCTAACTTCTAGAAATATAACTTGCACACATAGTTCTTAAAAGGTCCTTGAGTTACAAACATTATATATAACAACATGTGTGTTTTAATTTTATTTTCTTAAGGTACATGTTCATTTATGTTTTAGGTTTTATATATATGTACACATGTACACATGTTTAATTTTATTAAAACAATTTAGATTGTTTTTTAAGTTTGTCAAATTGTACATGCATGTTAATATAAAATTCAAGTTTTTTAAATGTCGTACATTTTTATTTTTATTTTCAGGTTTACACATTATACACACACCTATATACATTGACACATGGCTGATCAAAAACCTTCTATCCCCCTCGAGCAGCCTATCCTGGGCCCTGAGCCGCAGCCTATCCCCCCTAAGGAGCATCATGTCCCCCGTGATCAGCTACCTATCCCACCTTAGGAGCTCTTTAATTGCACTAACCAAGAGATTCATAGACTTTAGGAATCCCTGACTAGTGGCACATGCTCTAGTGTCTATAGTGGTACATGCCAGAGTATCTTACATAGCTTGACATTTATTCGAGATGAGATTCATGGCACTACGCCATATTCTGCACATACTATACAGACTGTCCTTGACAGTAAGAGACAAGAGGTCTTCTCTGGTCTTTCACTCTAGCAACTGTAGGGCTTAGTGCCCAAAGATGTCCTAAAAAGGGAATGTTTTCCTCATTATCTTTCACAAAATTATGTGAAGGGGTATTCTCCCCTTAAGTGTACAGATCCATAGATGGCTGCATTGATATACCCACACTTCCTTGCTACCCATGGTTGTTATCCAAATAATGACCAAATTCCACTCTATTTTTCCTGGAAGCTTTATGCAAAGGTTCGCTTAGGCAAGGTGGTGAACTACAAAAATTTACCAGGATATTTAGGATAGAGGCATGGTAGATTGGTTGATAGGCGGTTGGGTTGTCCCCCACTGGCACATAGATCGATTGTCAAAGAGAGGGCACCTATTATTTCCCCTATGTTAGGTCCATCAGCTGATGAGGCCATGTGTAGCACTCAGTTTTTTGGGGTCATTCAGGGAGTTGGAGAGATTACAACAACTGTCAGATCTATTTCGAGTGATGAGGTTGGTCAGTATTTGATGTCTCGTCGACGTTCCATATCATCATCCTATACTTCATCTTCAAGAGACTTGTATAGTGCAGCAGGCATCCCTTCAGTGGCTAGCTTGGAGGGTCTCACTAGAGTGTTGGCACAAGATACTATGATTGGTCTGGCTGAGGATCTATTAGATACATATAGATTTGTATCAGAGCATCTTGGCATACCCATATCAAATGTTCAAGATTGTGTCCATGGTAGTACTAGGACACATCCTCAGCCATATTCCTCTCATCGATCAGGTAGTGGTCATGGTAGTAGTGCACATGATGATCCACCTACTAACCACTCTTTTGCTCTAGAGAGACATATACATACCACAGACCCTTCAGCCAGTGTTACAGGGTAGGCTCAGAGTTCAAATGTGGGCCTTGATAATGTTGATTTGAGCTTGTTGACCACAGGATGGACGGATTTATTGACATGTGATGATTCTACTTCTATGCCATCTCATCTACATAGTCCACTTGGCTTGTCATTATTAGGATGTGTGCCAATCACCAGTCATGGGGCTCGCGTAGATGTAGAGGTGGACCTTGATGCGACACAACGAAATTTGGATGCATTAGTGGACACGATCGATGCTAGGCAGTCTGAGTATTTTTAGATGCCACCATCTACATAGGTAAAAAAAAAAGTTGTTCATGTTAAAATTTCAATCATTTGAAACTAATTTAATTTACACATGTTCATGCGTGCACATGTATGGATATCATGCACATAGATTTGTAATCATAGAGAAATTTTAATTTGATGCGTTGCATGCGCACATGTAATGTAGGGGGACATGCCTATTTTTACTCTAGCTTTAATGCCAGATCATGTATGTTGTCGAGACTCATTGGATGATGTCAGTAGTGGACAGGTAATGTTTATTTATGTTTTGATTATGTGTACATGTATTTCAATATCACTTTCTCTTGATTAAATGTATGTATGTATTGATATTACTTTCTCTTGAATTTATATATAGGGGTCAGCACATCCTAGTGAGCATCTTGATAGTCAATCTTTAGACCATGATGTGAGGAGGCGTGGCGATGATAGTCTTGCACTTGATGATCTATAGTTTTTTTATCTAGATGATTTGTTCTAGACTTTCATCTAGAGAGACATTCATATATTAGATAGACACTTTATATACACACATGCATGTTATACTTATATTTGATTTGATATAGATGTACCTAGATCTACATGTCTACATGTGTGCACACTATTTATATTTGATATTATCTTCTGATAGATCTCTAGATAGATACATTATTAATTGTTATTTGTTCTCGAGATGATTGATACATGTTACATTATGTTGTGGAATCTAATACATTATAGATCTAGATCTAGTATATTATAAATTTTTTCTAGAAGATATGTAAGTAATTTATTTAGATATGTACATATGTAATATATTGATTAAATTTAGATATATATATATATATATATATAGTTCATGTAATTTAAATGTCTGGTAATATATCATGTATTAAATGTTCAAGTATCAGGTAATTAGTTGTACATAATTCCTAACTTGAGTAAATCTATAGAACTCATCCCTTTTATTTGTACACATATCCTAGAATTTTATCCCCTTAAGCCCAATGTTCTAATTCAAGTCCAACTTAAAACATGTACATGTTCAAAATTTAGTTAAACAAATCACAATTTGAACTTGAAAGTTCACATGTTAGGTAATTAGTTAAATCGAAAGCTCACATGTCCTAAAATTGAAAGCACATGTCGTAATTAGTTAAATTGAAAGCGTACATGTCTCCTAAAAGTGACAAGTTAAATGAAATAGAAAGTTCAATATAATTAATTTTACAAACCCCTAATTTCATCCCCTTAAGACAAGTGGTGTTCGAATTTCTTTCCCTCAAGACCTGCACATGTCAAGTAATTAGTGTACACACATACATATAAGTTCATAATTTCTATAATTAGTTACTTTATGACAATTTGAATTCAAGACATTGAGTTAAAAATGAAAGAGTAAAAGTTCAATTTAGAAAATTAGTTATTCCACCAAATTTCAAATTGATCAAATGATTGTTCAACCAAATTTCAAATTGTTCTTGAGTTACATTTCAAATTAGGAGTTGTTTCTATCTCATATCAAGTGGATCAGCTTGTTCTTGGATAACATTTAATATTTTCTCATGATCATCAATATGGAGCCTCCACTTATGTATTCCAGGTCCTTTGACTGGATGAAGAGTTAGACTAGTGGCAATAACATGGTTACTATATTGATATACCTTATTGTTAGGTTGATAATCAGTGAAATGAATCCCATTTTTAAGTACTTTTCTTTGCTTCAAATATGTTCCCTGTACAACAACAGAACCTGCACATGTACACATTTAAAAAATACATCAATCTTGAATTTAAGTCAAAGAATTTGAATTCATAAAAAACATAGATACTTTACATACATATACATAATTCAACTATAAACTAACCTGTGGGAAAAATAATTTCATCACTTATTTCAGTCTTTGTTAGCTTCTCTCTTTCCATGGTGCAACGTAATAAATAATAGCTAACACCTTCTACATTTTCTGATTCTGCCATGACTGCAAAAACATTTCCTACACAAACTTATATATGTCAAAATTCTGGATACATGTCATGTACATAAGTACATATATATAATAAAAATTAACCAAAATTATGAAAAATTTATACATGTACATGATCCAGGTATATATATAGTTCATACATACCAACTCCGATCAATCCTGAAATATGGTTATAATCACTAGAAATCAATGGAATATCATCAAATTTTTTGTCCTCAAACTCATTCATATTAATAACATCTAGTGGCACCAAAGTCCATTCACCCACATATCCACATTCTTGATTAATGCAACCATCATAGTCTTCATCAATACAATTAGGATAAAAACATGAGTATTCTCTTGTGTACAATGACCACACATTACTATTTGTACTCATAACTGAATGCAAAGATTATGTCTTCTCTACCCTCTTGCATGCATGCATTGATCTTCTATCAACACCTAAATGTACACAAGGTCCATAATTTAGTTAGAGATCACCTAAGGTAACATATTAAATATAAATTCAAGATTCAATTTAAAAATATGAACAAATTAATTTATATATACTTGATACCTCTCAAAATAGTCTAAATGGTATGACTCGATCTGCTTGTGATGATGTGTTATCTATATTTGTTGGCATCAAAAAATGTGGTTTGCACCACTCAACCACATCATGAGCATTATTAATGTGATATCCTTTATAGTCCATTTGATACTTTCTTAAAGCACGTTTGATACAAGCTCCTACACCATCATGCTCACCCTTTCCATGTCCACTCTAAAAAAAATTCCAAATGTGTGGTATATTAAGGTATCAATGATATCTACATAATGCATAAAATGGTCTAGCTAATTTAAATTGTGTTGCACATCCATCTGACCATACAAAATGTTTTTCTATTTTAATGTTTTTATCTTTCAAATATTCAAAAAATGTCTTAAAACAATGTTCAACAAAATGTGTGTCATGTTCTTTGTCATCACTAATGTAAAAGTGATACTCTTTTTTAATCACTCATGCTTGATCTATACTTTCCACACCATCCAGATCAATTTGTGCATGTCGATAGGACACTTGAACCATAATAGTAACCTACTATGTATAGTAGTATTATGCTTGAAGTTGTTTTTGAGATACGAAAGAGTAATTCTCTGCAAAGTCAACAACAAATAGAATTGTTCCGAGTGGGAAAGTTTCTCTCAATGTTTGAAATTGTTCTACTTGCCACTTAGCAAAAAATGCATGGCATATATATGGTTGAATCAATTTATGAAAATTTGACATAAACTCTCCAGCTGATATCTCATCCTCTACATATTCTAACCTTGTTGATTCTTTTCCAGCTTTTGTTTCTAACTTTATGTACTTATATCTCTTACATTTTACCATCCTTTTCATATTAGTATCTTGTTCTCTCAAAGGAAATTTAGTCAAGTTACCACATGTTTCACAAGTTCCTCTTATGCAATCTATTTCACCTATTGCACAATCATTTGGTTTGTCACATAAGATTGATGTTATGAATTGACTCAGTCATTTAGGAAAAGTATTTTGAGAAGTTCCGCCACTTTCTTCTATCATCTTTCAAAACCATTCATAGTATAGATCAAATTCAACATGATATCGACAACAACATGTTTCAAAAGATTTATTTATCTTCACAAAATAGGGCTTCAATCTTTCAAACATTGTTTGTCCAATCTTTATGTTAGGATTTAAATTACAAAATGAGAGATACAATTCATGTTGAGTGACATCCAACCAATGTTTTGCGTGTTGAATATATTCCTTAGGCCCAATCCTCTACTTGATGATATCTCTTCTATTTGGTGAAGGATCAGTATTAGCAATCCAAAATTGAATAACTAAGTTCTTAATTGTTTCCCCAATCCTGTCAGATTGATGAGCTCTACACATTAGTGCCCAATTGCCTTCTAATGTACTATCATTCAAATTGTTTCTCCTTTTCATATAATGTAGTACTGTCTTCTGACTATATCCAAAATGAGATGACAATGAAGAAATCTATCTATTTTGGGATGTTTTCTTATTTAAAATAGATGTCAGTATCACTCTTTGTGCAATGGATTTATCTGCAGATCTAGTTTTTTCCCCAATGGAATGTAACCCTTCATTAACACTTTCAACAATATCTTTTTCTAGTTTAGAAGTCCTCCTCTTTTTAATACTTGTATCTATACCCAATAGTCTTAGTGGCTCTTTTAATTCATCTTTAAGAAGTGAAATTGATAATAGTTGAGTTTTCTCCACTGTTGATAGATTCTCAAATTGTGCAATTATGTCTTTAGACTTTTTATTCAATTTGCTCTTTGTAGTATCTGTAGGTTGATTAGCATATTCTCTCAATTTTTCCACATCCATTTCAATTAAATGATCTATGTTTCTACGATTAATTTTTCTCTTCAATCTTTGGGCTAAATTAACATTCTCATTTGTTGTTTGATCTCGAACTGGACAAGAAAAAATGAAACAAAGTCTTAAGATACAATCTCTTTAGGGGACATATATGTATACATATATACATGTTCAACTTGAGTGAAATATTATGTACTTGATTAAATTAGCTAACCTTCAGATGGTCCTTCTTTAATATACATTGCTTCATCTTCAATTTCCTCATGTCCAACATTTTCATCTTCTACTAGAGTTGCACATGCACGATATAAAAAATAAAATTAAGTAAGTTTATAAGGGGAAATATTGCTCGCTAAATTTAAAAATTAAAGATATAAAGTTTGATAGAGACCTAGAAATCTAGAGAGATCTATATTATATACTTTCAAGAGATGCACATGTACCTATTTGAACTTGGGATGAACCTTCTCCAATGTCGGTAGGTTGTCTTGGTTGACTACGTCCTAAATAAATTCATTTATTTAAATTTAATCATAATCTAATAAACCTTAATGGACTATAAATTATTAACATAATTGAATAAACAAGGCAATTCCTGTGCTAGATAAATTCATAATTTAAATTTATTCATAATGTAATAGTTACCCTAAGGACTAAACATGGACATAATTGAATAAACCCTAATGGCCTAAATATGAACATAATTTTAAATAAACTCTTAATATTAAGTTAATAGTAATGCTAATTTAAGATAAATATCATATTCCTAATTTGATTTAAACCCTAATCCTAACTAAATAAACTAATTAAATACATTGAAAAAAAGATTATGCATGTGTACTTGATCTAAGATAGTATCTTGCTAGCATTTTTTGACAATTTTCATCTTCTTGTTCCTTAGTTCTTCATCGTGCATATTTACTTGCTCTTTTATCTTTATTGCCCACATCGTAAATACTTCCTCCAAAATTTGAAAATAGGTTGAAGTTTGTCAAATATTTCTTTCTTCCCAATTCAAAGGCCAATAACTTGATTTCACATGAATGTAAATTGAAAAAAATGAAACTCATATTTATATAAGTTTTTTTTTCTTTTAAAAAAAAACCCTATTAGCCGACTAGGGAAAAACCCCTAGGGGCCGACTAGAGAAACACCCCTAGGGGTGGACTCAACATCAACATGATCAAATCTAACATCTAGGTTCAAGGAATCACCTGAAAGCAATCTAACTCAAAGCTACCAAGACACAAGTATCAACTAATCCCAGAGGCAACATATACACGTAGGAAATCTACTATGCAAACAGGTAAGTGCCATCGCACGAATCAATGCTAGAGTTACCCTAGTAGTCTAACTTGACCCCGACCCCCTAGTGACTCTATGTTGCACTAGTATCCTTTTGTACTGACAAGGCATGCTAACGATGCATGGTCGCAACCAAGCATTCTCTCTACTCCCATCTTAGTCTGTACTAGCACTCAAGGCATGGGCGAGAAAATACAAAGACTCTTATTAGGTTCATTTTATTTCCATTTAGTGTAATGTTTTCACTTATTAAATAACTTACAATGGGCTACCCTGGCAGCCACTTTGGGCCTCAGCCTCCATTGCAAACCACTTCCTGACATGACATATAGATAACCTCCCTAAGCTTAGTAAAATCAAAAGATCACAAAAGACCACATACCATACATCAATTCTTAAACAAGCAACTGACAAGTATTGAAAAACACTAATCATAATCACAGATTCCACCAATACGATCATCCTAATAGGACTGATCCCAAAATCAAGTATACATAAATCAATCCATGTCATAACATGATATTACCAAGAAAAAATCATACAAACACCTCAATCCTATAAAAGCGATTAGAAAGCAATTCAAATACAACTGATCAGAGACTCAAAGGTTATATCAGATAGGTCACACCATTCACTTCAGTTTCACACAAGAACACTAGAAAGCAATAACAATCAATGCATCAAAACATCTCATAGCGCATACAAAACACATTACCATGGTTGAGTATAAAAGATCATATACAAACATCATCATAACATCATAGAACAAACCCCAAAGTCTCTAGTAAACATCTTGACTAGCCAAAGCTAAAACAAACCCAAAAACCCAACACCAATAAATCACATGTTACATAAAGTGCATACAAAAGTGAATTTCATAATTCATTAGGTTTTGAAAACCCTAAAGTTCAATATTTACTAAAAGTTTTCAGATTAAATCATAGATAATTCTATAATGGAAATCAATTTTCTCAAACAAGAGTTTCAACCTAGAGAACTTCTGAAAATAGAAACACAACAGACATGAAGAAGATAAGAATTCAAAAAATGAGCAACTACTACACAAACCCACAAGATCCTACTTGGATTTGATGCTAAAACAATGAACGCACAAACACGCAAGAATCTTCTTTTTCCTTCAAAAACCCTCTTTTCGAAAATTGGCTCCTCCAAACCCGTGAATCTAGAAATGAGCTCTAATTTCCTTAATAAAGAGTTTTTCCCCCAAATCAAGACTTTGATCATGCAATAATGTGAAAACTATTTATCTTTAATTATTATATTTTAATTTTCATGCACAAACTTTATGCAATTTAATTAAAACAAACATTATTAAATTAAAGCTTTCTCTCCCGTATTAAATCATGCGACGTTTTTAATATAATATTTATTAATTTAACTAATAATATTATTTAGAGTTTATTAAAAATAAAACTCTTAAATAAATTATTATTAAATTAAATAAATATAAATACGCCTAAATTAGAACTTTAATCAAATCTTTTAAATTTAATTCTTTCATGCACATTCAAAGAAATTTTTAATTAAAATATTCTTTTATATTTTCTTTTCCTCCACTTAATAATTAGTGCAAACATTATTTAAAGCACAGTTTATTATTTAAATTAATAAGAATAACTAAAGCTCATTATTTAAATGCAACTCTAATTTAACAATTATTAATTAAATAATCATAATAAAACAATATTAAATCTTTAATCTTTTAATATTTTAATTCTATTTTTATCCAACTTCTTAAATTAGACTTTTAAACTAAATATTTTAAACTGAAGTACATATTTAACTAATTTCTAATTAATTAAATAACATCATATTCTAATCTTTCTTTAACCAATTTTCTAAATTTGGACCTCTAATTTAGACTTTTTATTTAAAGCATAAATTTAATTGATTTTTAATTAATCAAATATTCACATATTTTAATATTTTCTTTTTAATCAAATAATATTTATTACTTAACTAATAATATTATTTGGAGTTTATTATTAAAATAAAACTCTTAAATAATTATTATTAAATTAAATAAATATAAATATGCTAAAATTAGAACTTTAATTTAATCTTTTAAATTTAATTCTTTTATTTAATTAATTTTTCAATTAATTAAATATAATTAAATATTGAATTTTCTATATACAATTTTCATTCAACAAATTTATACAATTTAAATTAAAATATCTTTATTAAATTAATTTTCTTTCTCACTTTAATTAATCATGAGACATTTTTTATATAATATTTATTAATTTAACTAACAATATTATTTAGAGTTTATTAATTAAAATAGAACTCCTAAATACATTATTATTAAATTAAATAATTATAGATATGTCAAAATTAGAACTATAACTTTATCTTTAAATTTTATTCCTCTATTTAAGTAATTCACAAGATATTTTTAATAATATATTTATTAACTTAATTAATAACATTATTTAGAGTTTATTATTAAAATAAAACTTCCAAAAACTATCATTAAATTAAATAAGTATAAATACGTCAATAATAGAACTTTAATAAAATATTTAAATTTAATTATTTTATTTAATTAATTTCTCAAATAATTAAATATAAATTTTCTTTATAAAATTTCTATTAAATTAAATCATTAAATTATCTTTTAATTTGAGTTAATTATAATAGAAAATCACCACATACCCTCAAAACCAAAAAATGGCAACTCAACTGAAGGCAAAGAACATAATCAAACTCCAGGTTCAAAATCACAAATTCATGTCACTTGACGAATTCAGATGGGTAAACCAACTCAAATACTTGTCCTATTTTTTAGGACAATTGGCTTAGGGTTTAGGATTTGGACTCAAGAGTTATCTTCCCACTTATACCATTCAAATACTACAATAGGTTACACTCATCCTAGCAATTCAAGGAAGTCGATACCCGATACTTGCAATCTACATAAAATCCATGCATGTACAAACACAATATTCTAAACTAAACATACAATGGCAGGAAGTGGTTCATCGTGTAGATCCCGACTAGCAGGTGACTATGACTCCCTTCCTCAACCACATCAGACACGTCAAACATAAAGAAAACATACACGCACACCATACACATGCAAGTATAGGGTAAGTATCTATAGAAATCGCATAAAAATTATTTACCTAACTAACATCATTAAATAACTAAAAGTCACTACATGAACATATATATCATCTTCAAACAATCATGCATACATAAAATAACTAGGTAACTTAATAAATAATCAACTAAGTATGAAATGACATATAATCAAATACGGTGACTAAGTATTGACAATCATAAAACACAATCAAAAAGCTGGCCTAAAAGAATCTAACAATACAATCAAAAAAGTCAAGTAGGGGTAGGCATTACATTTTGCATAAAAAACTTCTAGTCAATCATATCCTATGTTTTCTAAATATCCAACTTCATGAACATGCTTGTCATTTTATTTTTATTGGCCAAGTGTAATGTTTCCTATACAATGAGTATCCCATCTAGTATTGATCTTCCTGGTACAAAACCTATTTGTTCTTCTGATATAAGCTTAGGAAGAAATGCTTTCATTCGATTAGCTAAAATTTTGGATATGATTTTATAGATGGTGTTGCAAAGAGCTATAGGTCTAAAATCCCCTAAGTTTTTAGGATCAACTTTTTTGGTTATCAAAGTAAGAAAGTTATTATTAATTTATGATAATAATGATCCACCATTTCTTGATGCCTCAATGGCTTTTCAAAGATCAATTCCGATAATATCCTAACACTTTTGGTAGAAGAAAGCCTGGAATCCATATGGTCCTAGAGAGCTATCTGGATTCATGTTGAATAACACAAATTTGATTTCTTCCAAAGATGTGGGTGAGTTTAATACTTGATTATCTTCTATAGAAATCACTTTTGGTATAGTTTCAAGCATATTTGCTTGAGCTATCATGTTCGAACTTGCAAAATTATTTAATAAATTATTAAAATAATCTACAAAAATCCTTGATATACTATCAGTGTTCTTAGTGATAGCACCTAAAGCATCTTTAATTTTAATAATTTTGCTTTTAGCTCTGTTGTATAGCATGCTATTATGAAATAATTTTGTGTTACGATCTCCCTCTTCTAGCCATTTTTCTCTTGATTTTTGCCTCCAAAAGACTTCTTCCTTTGCTAGAATGTTTTCCTATCTAGCGAGGAGTTATTTTTTTAGAAAGAAGTTTTCATTATTTATACCTTCTTTAATTACTTCTATGTTTAATTTTTTTAAACTTTCATCTATGTCTATTTTTTCTTTAAATATATTGTTGAAATGTTCTTTGTTCCACTTCAGTATATTTTCTTTAATCATTTTCATCTTAGATACAAATATATACGTTTTGGAACCTTTAAAATTGCCTTAATTCCATTATTCTCTAATGAGATCAATAAAAAAATTATCTAAAAACCATTTTTTTTGCATTTAAAAAGATTTCTGATAGGTTTATGAGGTTTAGTAAATTCAATCCTAACCGGATAATGGTCTGATCCTATTATAGTTAGGATTAAGGCTTAAATATCAAAATCTAGTTGACTTAGTTCTCCTTTGAGGAAGAACCTATCCAATTTCTTAGTGATATAGGAGAAATCTTTCCTTCTATTATTCCATGTGTACTTACCATTATTAATAGGGATATCAACTAGATTATTAAGGTCTATCCATTTTTCAAATTCCAAAGATGCTTGAGAAATTTGTTGGATGCCTCCAAATTTTTCATCTATATTTGTGATAGTACTGAAATCTCCACCTATAAGAATGAGTTCATTGTTGTGATTTTTAATAAATAGACTTATTTCTTCCCATAGCAATTTTTTTTATCTCTGTTATGGATCAGACCATATATGTTTATTAGAATTAACTGTAAGTTAGTCTTTATGCTTTTAATTCTACTGCTCATCCATGAATTGTTTGAATTTATTATATTTATATTTTCTTTTCCTAGGATTCCAAATCATTCCTAATCACCCTTATGCTCCTCTAGATTCATGTAAGTTAATATTCCAGCTACCTAATTTTTTTTCTAGCTTAATTCCTTCGTCCTTATTTAGTTTTGTTTCTTGTAACATTATAATTTCATAATCAAATTGTTTTAAATTATGTTTTGATAAATGTTTCTTGCTAAGTGCATTTAAGCCCCTAACATTCTAGGTAGTAATATTCATGTTGCTATGGGAAGGTTCTTCCCCTTCCCAGTTTAAGTAGTTGACTTATCTTTTGTTGTTATTTTGCCTACCCATCTACTTCTCTTAGTTCTTTCAAAGACTGCCTTCC
This sequence comes from Cupressus sempervirens, assembly GCA_028749045.1. Classification (NCBI taxonomy): domain Eukaryota; kingdom Viridiplantae; phylum Streptophyta; class Pinopsida; order Cupressales; family Cupressaceae; genus Cupressus; species Cupressus sempervirens. The sequence goes on from CM053790.1 coordinate 33,613,166, forward strand.
TTAGCTTTTCAACTACCATATTTGGGAGTATTTGTAGAAGTTGATGAAAGCCAACTTCACAGCTCGCCAAGATCACTTGCATGCAAATAACCTACTGAAGAGAAACCAAAGAAGGAAGGGTGGAGCTTGGAGAAACTAAACGAACTAAGAGAGAAGATATTGCAACAATGAAAAATAAAATTGTTGTACAATATGATATGAAAAGATACAAAATTACAATAGGAGAGCCAAAATATAAAGGCCTCTAGGAAGCTTGTAGAACAAGCTAGAAAGTGCTAGGAGATAAGGTTGACAACTAAGCATACGTCCACAAAAGGTGGGATATCCTCGATCAAGGTGAGAAGATAAGTATGACTTAGATAGGAAGAAACTTCTGTGTTGTCAACAACTTCTAAACTACAACTATTAAATAAATGCATTAACCTAAGTAAACTTAAGTAAAATTGTAAATAATTATTATTTACTCTAACACCCCCCCTTAAGTGCAACTTAGGGGAATGCACTTAAGCTTACAACAACTAAGATGAAATGCAAAATGGGTCCCAATAACTAGGCCATGTTAGGTACCCATGTACAATGCAAATAAATGCAACCTTTGAAAATGAGGAAAGAAAGAAAATCGCATGAGAAAAATTCTCCCCCAAAAAGAGGTAAGTGAAAATCTAGTGAAGGACTAAAGAAGCCTCCAACTAGAGGAATGTCCCAGAAAATAGGAACAAAGAGAAAGAAACTGTTGACCTAAAGAACCTCCATGGAAATAGAAGGCACAAATTGAGAGTGTTTATATGGTAGATGATCCATTTCACTGAAATGCATAGGTAGCCAGCCATTGCAATCGCCTAGTATATAGGATCAAATATTGAATACATAGCTCACACTATCAACCATCAAACCAAGGAAGCATTAGGAACAATAGAATAACCCCCCCCCCCCCCCCCCCTTAATGCAGACAAGGTGAGGTGACAAAAAACTGAAAAAGTGGGCCAAAATCCTTAGCAGAAAGAAGCAAGAACATCGAGAGAGAGGAAGAGGTATAAACACCTATAAAGGCATGTGTCACCAACACATCATGGGGCCAATGTCATGGAAGGGACACTCACTTGAAAAAGGAAGAGGGCACAAAAATGGCAACAACTAACCCCCCCATGGTGCTTTATAAAATAGTGTGAGTACAACTATCTCAAAACAACATTCATGAACCCGAAATGCAAGAGTGGCACTTTATCTTAGTGCATTTGCATTAAAATACTTACAAATGATATTAGCAATGATCAGAAAGGGAAAAAAGTTGATATAAAAGATACTACAACCCAAAAAAAAAAGATCCCATGCCATGAAAACAATCCTCAGACCTGGAACAACCAAGTTATCCACCATAGAGCAAAAATGCCAAAAATATGATAGAAATAGCATGGGGTATAATCTAAAGGAAAAAATAACATTTATGAAAAGATGACAGAACCAACTTTCCAAAAATATAATGTTTTCAAAAAATGGAGATGGGATGTACAAAATAAGCTTGCCAAAGTGAAAAATAGAACATCCAACTTTAGTTGCAAAAATAGGCAACAAAACTGCATCAAAACCACAAAATACCTACACCAATGTCTCCATCTCAGAACCAACTTTTTGATACTTCTTTCAAATTGAAAAAATACCTCCGTATGCTCAAGTTATGGCTAAAAAATTGTAAGTAGGTCAAAAAGGGACCTGGAGTGCTTACAGGAAGGCTAATGATGCAGTGCTAACATTAGCAAGTCACTAGCTTAAAATTGATGGCTAGGGGGTTGTCGTAGCACAAAAAGTGCCATGTGGTAGGTGAGTTTTCCTAGCAATGATGTGGTACGTGTTGACTGGTACACGTGTCAACAAGAGTGTTGAGAACAACTGTGGCCGCAAGGGCAACTCTCGCTGGCAGAGGTGACAGCGAGGCCACAAAATAGGGGGAAGGTGAGCTAGTAGAGTAGAGTCAAGGTGACACTATGTAGGTAGAGCTAAGTAGAGGGCGGTGCGACTGTCGAGAAAAGACAGAGACTCAGCAGTGAACATGTCCGAAGGTACAATGGCAGACATGGTTGAAGTATAAAAAAATTGTTGTGAAAGCACTGCACCACCGAAAAATATGTTGCACGGCTGAAAAAACAACTGCCTGACCAAAAAAATTGGTCTGCTGGCCTTTTTTTATTATTATTTTTAAATTTTTTTGTAGCATCATCCGTACAGCCTTTAGATAAAAAAAAATTTCCTCCTAGAGCAACTTTGTCTAAAATGGACAAATTTTATATGGATCCTAACTATAATAGGCCTTTTTAACTTAATGGTAGCGTCTGTTTAGGCCCAAAGTGCTCCAAAAAAATGCTCTTCCTCTCGATTGAAGAAAAAAATCACAAACAAACTAGGGTTTGTGTCTCTAAATCGTGACTTCAAAAATCCTTCAAACTGGAAGCAGTAGGGAGGCTCTAATACCATGTAGAAGTTGATGAAAGCCAACTTCACAGCTCACCAAGATCACCTGCATGCAAATAATCTATTGAAGAGAAACCAAAGAAGGAAGGATGCAGCTTGGAGAAACTAAATGGATTGAGAGAGAAGATATTGTAACAATGAAAAATGAAATTGTTGTACAATATGATATGAAAAGATATGAAATTACAATAGGAGAGCCCGAATATAAAGACCTCTAGGAAGCTTGTAGAACAAGCTAAAAGGTGCTAGGAGATAAGGTTGACAACTAAGCATATGTTCACTAAAGGTGGGATATCCTCGATCAAGGTGAGAAGATAAATATGACTTAGATAAGAAAAAACTCTTGTGTTGTCAACAACTCCTAAACTATAACTATTAAATAAATGCATTAACCTAAGTAAACTTAAGTAAAAGCGTAAATAATAATTATTTACTCTAATAGTACTTATCCCTTCTTGATGCATCAGAATACCTAATTACTCTATGTTCTTCTATGCATTTACTGCACTTTTAGATTGCTTACCTTCTTTCAATTTTTTTCTTCATTTTCTAAATCTTTCATTATCTAATCAACAAGATTTATTTGATCATTTGTAAGCATATTAACTGTTAAATCTGATGTATTCCATGTTCTTACCAAATCTATAACATCTCCTTGTCCTATAAATGTTTTATCTTCAATTGGTTGTTCAACTTTACTACTCTTATCTTCATCCTCAATGATTAACAAATCTCTTCTTAAATCTTCAAAAGTGTATTTATCTCCTTCTAGTTTCAAAACTCACTGAATTAGTTCCTCTTTCTATAAATAAGTAAATTTATCAATATTGTCATGGTTAAAAACTTGTATCAACTCATCTGTCTAGCGTTCCAAGTTTTCTTTCTCAGCTTCATCTGACATTGACATTTCCAAATCATAAATCTATGACAACTCATTATTCAAGAAGTCATGAAAATCTTGTATTGATATTCCTTTTATGTTACTTTGTTCCGTCTTTCATACAATGTCCCCACTGAGGTTATTAATTGGAGTTTCTTGTGTTGTATTTGGTGTCTGCCAAAATTTGATGCACTCCTTGACTATCTCTTTATTGGAGTCTACCATCTCCTTTATAGACTCTTCTTTCTGTTGCAACAGGGTCTATAATGCTTCTTTTGTGTGTTTATCCTTACTTCTCTTAGGAGATGGAATATAGAAGAGACCTTTGTTTTCAATTTCTTCCAGAGTGCTAATAAAGTTATCCAATATATTTTTTTCCTGAGACCTAGGTTCTTTTTCTTATGCTTTTTCTTTCCAACCAATTTCTTTTGTAACCTTCACTTTCTGTGCTTTTTTTTGTTTCTTGTTATTCCTTCTACATTTGTTTATTGTCTTTTGCATCCTAATATAAGTTGTCTTAAGTTCTATTTTTTCTCCTTCTCTTCTATTGATACCTTTATTACTTTGATCTTTAGAGGTAGGTTCACTTCCCAACAGTGGATTAGTGCCTTTATATTATTTCATATCTAACAATTCAGTTATTTCTTTACTAATATTTGATATTGAAGACTTTCCCTTTTCTTTGTTTTGTGCTTCATTTTTAATTTTACTTCTTGTAGTGTTTCTGTAATTTTCTTTTGATCTTTATATCTAAAATCTGTGAATGGAGTTATGACTATTATTTTTCCTTTATTTATTTCACCATCTCCAAATCTGAAACTACTTTCCCTATTGTAAAATGATTCCATTTCCCCTGGAATTCTTTTTTGTTTCTTATACTCATCATAGGGAAGGTATCTTTAAGATCCAAAGTTGGTTGCATAGTTTTAAATGAGATCTTTCTTTCATTATTTAATCTTATTATTTCAAATATTTTTCCTTCAAATCTATAAGAATTTAAGTTTTAAATAGATCTGTTGGTTATTACCTTAATACGTTGGAGTTCAGGAGTATTAATATGAAAGTTAATCAAAAATTTAACGTTATTACAGTATTTATAAGAAGCATTTATTCCTATTAGGTTCCCAATTGATGAACCTATATTCTTGAGAATCTCTAAATGTAAAGTTATGGGAGGATAGATTGAATTGAAACCCAAGTTGGAATGGAAAAGTTTAACAATTCTTCCTTAAAATCTAGTATCCATTCCAAGAATCTAATAACATGACCCTTAAAATAACAAACAGAGATAAAGAGGAAATCATTTTTGACATGTTCATCACTACACTAAATGTACATTACTCTATCTAAATGGTGAGATATACTTACTTGGTTTTGACAAAAATCCTTGAGCCAATTAATGAGATTGATCATATATGGTTTTGGTCTATTTCACACTACAAATACACCGACATTCTTACATTCATGCCACTGCTCTTCACTGTCCTAATTGTTGATGATCAATATCTGCTCTTTAGCTTTAACATTGGGTTGAGAAACCTTTTGTGGTTGACTAGGATAATGAGAGGGGGAATTGGGCACAATATTCCTATGGTGAGGGGGGATATTTGTTTTAGGAGGGTTATGTGTGGGTTTGACATTTGAAGAATAAGGATTACAAAGATGTGCTTCATGGATTTTGAGGGAATTCACATAAGGTTTATCTATAAAACCTATCTACTGGGAATGTAGAGACAATCTCTTATGGGTAGCATATTTAATGTGATTAAAAAAATGAAATTGATTGTCAAGGCTATCAATAGAAAAAATGATATTAGGTCAATAGGTTTTTCGTTGAGAAGGGTTGCCAAATTTATGGAAATCACTACTATTAGTTGTTTGATGATTAAATAGAATCTTACTTGCCTTATTCAAAACAAGGGCATTTGGGTTGAAAAGATTTGATCCATGTTGATATACCCATTTGGATTTTCCATTGGTCGTACCCCTAACCTCTCTAAGTATTTCTCTGGAAAATATTGATTAATGGCACCATATGTATTATTGATGATCTTGTGATTGAGATTTGTGTCATGTACATTCTCATGTTCTAGATCATTTGGCTCAGTTAGAGCCGAAAAAGCATTAGTTGTCTTTGTTGCATATCTCAAATTTGCAAATGGAGAGCAGATGAAGGAAGGGTTCCTGATGTAAAGTCTCCCATACTTATTTGTTCCCCCATTATTGCTTTGATGCACTGGCAAGGAAGATCTATCAGTTTCTTGTATTGCAAATTTGATCTAGGTTTTTGGAAATTCACCCGATAACTTGGTTTGGATTGCCTACCTTTGAAACTATGTCGATTGTTTTTAAGTGCATAATTCGTATGCTTTACATTATTATACTCTACTCTGCTTTCCATATTCATCATTTCATAATTATTGTAATGCTAAATATTATTATTACTTAATAAATATTTTTATCAAAAATGCTTCAAAAATTAATTAAAGAGAGAAAGAGAAATTAATTTAATAAAGGTATTTTAAATTGCAAAAAAGTGTGCATGAATATTTAAAAAGTACTAAAATATTAAAAATAATTTGATTTACAAGTTCCCTCACATGATTGCATAATAAGAGCCCCAAATTAGGGGAGAACTTTTTATCAAAGATTGAGAGCTCATTTTTCAAGGACTGGGTTTTGAGGGAGGAATTTATGGGAAGAAGGGTTTTAGAAGAAAGAGGATTTCTCATGTGCTTCTTGTGTTTGCATATTAGCATCAAATTTAGGTAGAATCTTGTGGTTTATTTACACAGTGATTTTTGTTCTTCAAATTCTTGTCTTCTTCATGTCTAATAAATTTGTTTTCAAAGTTTTATTTAAGATGAATCTTTCATTGTATATTTTTAATGATATTCATATTGAATTTATCTATATTCGAGAAATTGATTTTTTAGAACCCTTGTTCTGTGAATTTTAATAGTTGGGTATTTGTAACCAGGAAGGGTTTTCGAAAGAAAATGAATTATATTATGCAAATTCGATTGCATTAGGTTTTCCCTATCAAATTAAATCTGAAATTTTTATTAAATAAAATTATAAAATAAAAATTATATTGAGGGGATGCGTTTTGTTTTGTTTTTGTAAAACAAACAAAAATATATTTTAAAAAATATATAAAATATTTGGTGGGCGGAGCCACCAAACCCCCACCCACCTGCCACCTTGCCTTATGGTAGTTGGTAGCAAAATCTGCTGCATATGCAATAGGTACTATCACTGTTGCAGCAGTACCCTATTGTGGTCACAACAGGCTTCCCATTTTGCATGCTGGCGAGCCTTTACACATGTCGATTTTATTTTATTAAACTTTTAAATAAAAAAATTATTAATGCTTATTTTATAATAGTTTCTATTAATTATTAAATTTATTAATAATTAATAATTTTATTTAATTTCGTTTAGTATTTAGTAATTAACTTAATTAATTTAGTTTAATTAAGTTTTATCAATAAGTAAATATGTTTTTTTACGATTAAATTAATATGATTATTATTTAATGATTTTTCATTATAAACAATCTTATGATTATTTTATTAAAATAATTTATTATTATTATTTAATAATTTAATAATAATTATTTAAATTACTTTATGATATTTAATTGAGACGTGATTTTGTGAGTTAAGGGTAATTGTGTAATCAATTATTAAAAGGTGAAAATGGGTTCTATTATATGGGGATTTTGTAAACTTTATCAAATGAAAAACTTACATTGAAATGAAAACTTGAACTCTATTGTAAACTCAAACTGTATTTTTTTAAATCAAACAAAACTATGAAACTACATTGTTAATTGTATGTTTTCTTATGTTTTGGGTTTGGGGTTGACTTAGAGTGTTGACCACTTTAGGACATCTATCAAAGGTTGGGAGTTATTGTTTTGATGATTATATATGATGTCATGATTTGGTTTATGTATACTTTCTTGGATCAGTCCTGTTAGGATGATCGTATTAGTGATGTTTGTACTTTGACTAGTGATTTCAGTACTTGTCAATAGCTTGTTTAAGAACTAATGTATGGTATGTCTTCTTTTGAGATATTTTTTCTTTACTAAGCTTAGGGTAGGTTATCTATATATAATTTCAAGAAGTGGTTACAATGGAGGTTGGAGCCCAAAGAGGTTGCTTGGGTAAGCCATTGTAGGTTGTTTAAATAAGTGATGACATTACATTAAATGAGAGTAAAATTAATTAACAAGAGGCATTGTTTTTCCTTGCCCATGCCTCAAGCGCTAGTACAGACTAGGATGGGAGTAGAGAGGATGCTTGGTTGTGACCTTGCTTCATTAGTATGCCTTGTCAGTACTAAAGGATATTAGTGCCGCATAGAGTCACTAGGGAGCCAAAGTCCAATCATGCTACTAGGGTAACCTTATAGTTGACTCATGCGATACACTTGCCCACTTACATAGTAGATATCCTACAAGTCATTGTTTCCTCTAGGTTTAGATGTCACATGTGTCTTGGTACCTTGAGTTAGATTGCTTTCAGATTTTCCTTGACCTAGTTTTACTTTTGACTTTTGGGATTGTTATCCTGTTTGGGAGTTGAGACTATCTCCTTAGCATGGTGGGAGTGGACCTTTTTGAATTTCACAAGGCCAATTGGTAGTGCTTTTTACTTTTACCATTAAGATCCATTAGTTTGATGTGGTGGATGGAGTTCCTTGTTATACATTTCCTTTCATTCTATCTTTGTGTACCATGATGGATGGTTATACCTGTTGTATGTATTTTATTTCATGGATCATATAGAGATGATGTAATCTATTTTATGATGTATATTCTTTCAACCTTTCATACCTTGTGACCTATACAATGGATGATTGTGTATTCTAATTATTTGCAAGTGAAATTTGAGACAATTGTATATTATTCAAATGGATTTAAACTTGTAGTTAATCTTAAATATGAATGTGTTATATATATATATATATATATATATATATATATATATATATATATATATATATATATATATATATATATATATATATATATATATATATATATATATATATATATATATATATTGGTTTTAGTATTAATTAAAATTAAATGAGATTCAACATTATGGGATCCTTAAAGAATGTAATATATATTTTGTGTTGCTTATGATTGAGTGTATGTTATTCCTTTCATTGTTTTATAGTTGTTGTTATATGTTATCTTTATATAAAAAAATGTTTGGCAAACTTAGTGAAACTTTAAATTAGTTCTTTTGGATCCCTTGGCGAGGTGTTACATCTAATATCAAATCCTGAGTTTCTACATTGGGAGCTCTAGGTATATTGGAATGCCACTAGTTGTCAACTAGTTGAACTAAAACAAAACTTAAATTGTTATGTGTATCTATTACAAACTTGAAAACTTGAACTAGTTGAACTGAAACTTAAACTATGATTTGTATATTCTCAAACTTGGACACTTGAACTTCAAAATTGAAATATAATTAAACCTAAGATAGGCAAAGATTTTAAATTGAACTTGTACTATTTTCAAAACATGTATCTTATGTGTATGCCTTTTAGTAGTATGTTTTTATGGTTATTAGAGCATCTTTTTTTATCTTGGATATTATTATAGGATGGTATCTGGGACAAGATCTTTAGTGAGAGATCATAGCTTAGGCCATGGTAAAGGTCATGGATGAGGCAGAGACATCAGTATACATGATTTTGTCCATGAAGGCCCTATTCAGGAAGAGAATAGGGAAGAGTGCCTTAGTGAGCATTAGGAAGAGAACCATAGAGAGTAGCAGGATGACTCAGATGAGGTTGACCTGAGGCAGATGATGAGAACCATTATGGATTGCCTACCTCCTCTTCAAGGTGTTGGTTAGGAAGGAGCACTCCAGGCAGGAAATGAGGAGAGACCTAGGTCTAGGAGTCCTCAGAGGGATCACCATAGGGACCGACAAAAATCAATTGTAGCTACTTAGATGAAGGACCTTTAGAGGTTTGAGGTCAAACCCTTCAATGGGCTAGGTTCAGGTTATGTGGTTGAGAAGTGGCTTATTACTCTAGATAGGGTTTTTTCTATATAGGACTTTGACTCTAATGTTAAAGCGAGGTTTTCTATCACCAAATTGGAACTCTTTGGAGCCACATGGTGGACTATCAAAGAGAAGAAGCTAGGTATAGACATGAACACTATCACATGGGAGTGATTTCTGGATATCTTCCATGAGCAATTCCTACTAGAGGAATGGAATCAATAGAGAGAAAATAAATTCCACAACTTGAGATAGTTCACTATGACTATAGTAGAGTATGAGCATAAATTCTATGAACTCATGCCCTATGCAGGGATTAGTGATAACCCACCATAGTTGGCATATCATTTTATCAAAGGTTTGAATAACCATCTAGTTGGGGGTGTTAAGGTATTTGAACCTAAAACCCTCAAAGATGTGGTACATTGAGCCATACTTATAGAGCAGAGTGTTAATCTAGGACATGGTAACATCAGTATCCAAGGTTAACCACAACTCAAGTGGGAATAGGAAACCCCCTTATCTTAAGGGAGATCGAAACCAACAACAACTTCAACAACAACAACAAAAGGGATCATACCCTCTAGCATAGAGTGGTGTTGGTGGTTCTAACTCTAAAAATTATTGTAATGCATAGTGCAATAAGTGAAATCAGAACACTCAACCTATGCAGAGCAACCAATCTTTTTCTAGTAGGGATAGCCACCAGTAATCGAGTGCACCTCTAGCAAGGAGGGGATCTAGCAAAGGCATAGGATGTTATTCTTTTGGATAGTTTGGACACATTGTATCCAACTATCCACAATGTACATCTCACTATTTAGGTTCTAGGCTAGTTGCATTTGAGCCTAGGGTTGGAGATGCAGGTAGAGCTCATAGGGTATTTGCGGTGGTGGAACACCGTCAAGCAGATCATCAAGGAACTATGGTTGAGATTTCAAGAGTTGTCCAAAGTATACCTCTCTCCATCTTGTTTGATTTGGGTGCTACAAACTCTTTCATTTCACCATCCATAGTTGCTAAAATGTAAGCTAGAGGTGGTAAAGCAGGGCTTGGGTTGGCAAGTGGAACTAGCCTCAGGTGCTAGGGTTCCCACATATTCCTTAGTACAATAGTATGAACTAAACCTAAGAGGGTTTGTTAAGTTAGTAGACCTTCAAGTCATTCCTCTTGGCTCTTATAACGTGGTTTTAGGTATGGATTGGCTTGGCTCTCATAAAGTTAGTATTGATTGTAGAAAGAATACCATTTTGTGTAAAGATGATCAGGGGAAGGACTTAGAGATTGTGGGTATCTAGAGACCTATACCTCTACTAATGACATCTGCTATGCAATTAAAGTAAAGCTTTCATAAGGGATGTCAGGTGTTTACCATTATGGTGAGTGAACTAGAGGAAGAAGACCCTGTAGGGATGAATTTAGACCATCCTATTCTATAGGAATATGTAAATGTCTTTCCTAGTGAGATTCTAGGTATGCCTTTGAAGAGGTATATTGACTTCAGCATTGATCTTATTCCAAGAGCGGAGCCTATTTCTAAAGCTCCTTATTGGATGTCCACTCAAGATTTGAGTAATTTGCACCTACAGCTTGAGGACCTTTTGGCCAAGGGTAGTATTCAACCGAGTGTATCTCTGTGGGGAGCACCAGTGCTCTTTGTGAAGAAGAAGGATGGTTTGTTGCACTTGTGTATTGACTATAGATAGTTGAGCAAGGTGATGATAAAGAACAAGTATCCTTTACCAAGGATTGACAATTTATTTGATCAGATCAAGGGAGTCACAGTGTTCTCCAAGATTGATCTAGATTCAGGATACCATTAGCTTCACATTTAGGATGCTGGCATTTTCAAGACTGCCTTCTGAGCTCACTATGGGCACTACAACTTCACAGTAGTCCCATTTGGGTTAACGAACACTCCATCAATTCTCATGTGTCTGATGAATGAGGTATTCTATTCCTATCTTGATTGATTTTTCCTTGTGTTCCTAGATGATATTTTGATATATTATAGATCCCAAAAGGAACATGAGGAGCATCTATGATTGGTTTTGTGGTGCTTGAGAGATAAGCAACCTTATGCCAACTTGTTGAAGTGTGATTTCTTTCAATCTAAGATACAATATTTAGTGCATATCATATCAAATGATGGTATCTCTATAGATCGTGTGAAGACCCAAGAAATGGTAGATTGACCTGCACCCACTACTATTTCATAAATTTATAGCTTCATGGGTCTAGTTGATTATTATCACAAGTTCATCTAGAACTTTTCCAAAGTAGCATATCATATCTCTTCCCTTCAAAGGAAAGGAAAGAAGTTTATATGGATGGAGAAATATGAGGAAGCATTTCAGAAGCTCAAGGACATTTTGACCAGTGCACCAATATTAGTAGTACCTGATCTAGCATGTGACTTCATGGTGTGTACAGATGCTTCCCTAGAGGGGATTGGAGTAGTATTGATGTAGGATGGATGGGTGATTGTTTATGAATCATGCAAACTCAAGGATTACGAGTTGAATTACCCTATGCATGATCTTGAGTTAGTTGTGGTAGTTCATGCCCTAGTGAGATGGAGACACTTCTTGCTAGGACACCGATTTGAACTTCATAGTGATCATTGCACTCTACCGTACATTTTCATGTAGCCTAATCTGAATGTTAGGAAAAGACATTGGATGGAGTTCCTTTGTGAGTTTGACTTCAAGGTGAAGTATATTCAAGGAAAGGAGAATGTGGTAGCTGACACTTTGAGTCATAGGAGACATGTGACACTATCTTTGACTCTTAGTGTAGATTTGAGGAGCCATATACTTCAGGCACTTGCTACAAATACTTGGTATCAGGAGGTGAACATGGAGATAGATTCAAGGAGACCATTGGAGGGCAGGTTTTTAGGTTATGTTTTGGAGTTAGATGACCTTTTGCACTATTCAAGAAGGATCTATGTACCACTACTAGATGAGCTTCATACATTGATCCTATCAAAGGCTCATCGTGCACTTTACTTGGCACATCCAGGTGTCAAGAAGATGCATGCAACTTTGCAACATCTATACTTTTGGATAGGGATGAAGTGTGATATCCCTAATTTTGTGGCTAGGTGTCTTGAGTGTCAGAGAGTCAAAGTAAAACACCAACATTCAGCAGGGCTTTTACAGCCTAATCTCATTCCTTCATGGAAATAGGATATCATCTCTTTGGATTTCATTGTAGGATTACCTTTAACTACTCGTCGTCATGATGTTATCATAGTCAGCATTGATTGGTTGACTAAGATGGCACACTTTTCACTGATGAGATCATCCTACACAACAACTTCAATATCTAATGCCTTTATGCATGATATCGTGAGATTGCATGCTATTCCCAAGAAGATCATTTCAGATAGGGATCCTACATTCACATATGCATTTTGGACATCCTTGTAGCATGATCTTGGAGTGCAATTGAACTTTAGATCAACTTATCACCTAGAGATAGATGGTTAGACTGAGAGAGTGAATCAAGTTCTAGAGGATATGTTGATGATGTATATGATGGATAGACAGACTCTTTGGGAGGACTATATTTAGATAGTAGAGTTTGTTTATAATAATGGGTATCACAATTCTATTGGGATGACACTGTATTAGGCTTTGTATGGTCATCCTTGTCATACACCTTTGAGTTGGGACAATTTTGAGGATCACATCCTATTGGGTCCTAAGATACTTCAAGATATGGAGCAATAGGTAGTGTGCATTCATGAACACATGTATACAACATAGGATAGATAGAAGAAGTATGTTGATGCTCATAGGACAGATAAGTAGTTTGTAGTGGGTGAGAAAGTTTTCTTGAGAGTGTGTCTACAAAAGAGTTTGATTCATTATGGAAAGGGTTCAAAGCTAGCACCTCATTTTGTGGGACCATTTGAGATTCTTGAGAGGATAGGTCCAGTTTCCTACTATCTTGCATTGCTGCCCAGCCTAGCTCATATTCATGATGTTTTCCATGTTTCTTGACTTAGACAGTGTATTCCTAATGTGATACATGTTCTTGATTAGAATGCATTAGAGGTAGAGGATGAATAGTTGGCTTTGGAGCCTGTTCGCATTTTGCAGCAGCAAGATTTGACCCTTAGGGGTCAAACCATAGAGTAGGTAAGGGTCTAATGGGACCTTACTGATGAGTCATTAACTACATGGGAGGATGCATCTGGTTTACAAGATTTATACCCCTACTTCTTTATAGTCTTCCAAGAATAATCCTAAGTCTGGGGGTGGATGTAGTGCCTACCCCTAGTTTACTTTTTAGTTATTATTGTCGAACTCTTTTAGGCTAGCTTTATGATTATGTTTGATGATTAGTGGTATTTGTTTTCCAAATTGTTGGATATTATTTCTTGATCAGTTGATTATATGATGAGATTACTTGGTACTAGTTATTTTAGTTATTTCATGATGTTAGTTAGATGGATTATTTATACATGTTTTCTATGGATACTTACCCCATACTTGCATGTGTATGGTGTACCTGTATGTTTTATTTTATGTATGATGTTTTTGATATAGTTGAGGAAGGGAGTCATAGTCACCTGCTAGTTGGGATCTGTTGAGATAATGGGTGTTGCACACATTGTATAATATTGTTATTTTATTATTTTATTTTGTTATGTAATGTTGTGCCTAGATGGACGTGCAACATGTAAAGATTCCCATGGAATATTTTTTGATGAGTTGTATTGTAACATTGTGATAATATTTCATGTAATTATTTAATATTGGGGAAAAGAATTAAATGCCCAATATTAAATGTGGGGTCAGTGGGTTAGGTAGCACATGGTTTTAGCACATGGTTTATGTAATACCACTTAGTGGTTTTGTGGGACTTGCTACTATATAAGCAGCCACAAGGGTAGTTGTTGTAGAAGAGAGAGATAGAGTAAGAGTGACAAGGAGAAGACAAAAGACAAGAGTCGAGCGGGACAAGGCTTGACAGGTTAGCCAAGGGAGCATTTGTGAAGGTTGAAAGCATGGCATGGGATGTGTGGATTCATGCTTATTCACATAGTTTGCTCGGTTGTGGCTATGGACATGAAGGCTTCCATGGTTGTATGGAAATGGTATTTTTTGCTGAATAATACATGATGATGGATGCTTTTGGAAGCTAGGTTTTTTCCCTCAATGAGGGTTTCCCAAGGTATATCTTGTGTCACAATTTTGTGGGTATGTTGTCTATTCTCTTGCATGTGGATTTTAATTTCGTGTTTATTTTAGATCCATTATGGGTTATGTGGAAACGGTTATATTTTTTATTGCCAAGTTTCCTTACAAGTGGTATCAGAGCTATGGTTTTATTATTGTAACACTAGATTGAATCCATGGGAATGCATGCGAGGATAAAAGAAAGGGGCAAGATATATGAATGATTTATTGCAGGTCTAAGGGTTTTGGATTTGCTGTTATGATGGGATGTTAAAAGATTTGGGCATGTGAAATTGTTGGAGAAAAGGATTTTTTCGGATGTTTCATTTAAATGAGGGTTTTGGGGGGTAGTTTGCAGAAATGACCTGGGTAAAAACAGACCTCACCATTGGATCCGGGTCGACATTTCCATAAATTTTGATATATAATATGCCCTAGTTTGGCCATGTTCAGAGGAAATGAAAGAGTTTTTTGGTTTCAGTCCATGATGGCCGTCAAATTTAATCCCGTCGGAATTTTCGTCACTGAAAAAAAATAAAAAATGAAAAATCGTACTGAAAATGGTAAAAAGACTGTCTTAGTAAAACGACCATAACTTTCTCTCAAAATATCAGATTTTAGACTTCTTACAGACGTTGGAAAGCTAATTCAGAGCACTACAAGATGGTGTAGGTTTGGTTCTATGATTTTGAAATTTTTTAGGATTTCAGAGCCCTAAAGTCAGATGTTGTTTATTTTGAGCATGGATTAGGGCATAACTTGGGCATACGGAGTCAGATTTTGGACTACGAGTAGTCAATGGAAAGCTCTTGGAGAGCTCTACACATTGGTTCAGATTTGGTGCAGTTTTGGCATGATTTATTTATTGATATATTGATCTGAACAGTTTATAGGTATATTTTGACTATGGTAACATTGTGAGTTTATGGCATTGGAAATTTAAGATTTGATGTCATTATATACTCAGTTCATATTTCAGATTGGTCTCATGATGATATAGTTATCAGTGTTTGGTTTGGATATGCATGATGACTTGTTGGATCTACAAGTTGTGTAGTGTTGTAAGCGGTCTATACTTACAAGTTGCATTTATAGCTTGGTTATGGGTTGTCTTTGCCCATTGATCTTTCATTATTGATGCATATTCAGATTGGTGGCTTGGATTTGGGTTGTCTATGCCCTAAGTCACATGATTTTATCTTCATGTAGAAGGGATGAGATGTTGTTACCAGGTACAGTCATGGTGGAGGATTGTGGTTGACTATTTTATGCTGACAGGTTGGACACTTTGAGAGCCAGATGCTTGGTTCATGGATGTGATCATGGTGTCATGGATTTTGGCATGACATGATTGGATATACAGGTACATCCTTGATGTTCATTAGCTTGGATTTTTGATTCAGTTATGGTGGTATATCTTCTTGGTTAAGGATCATGGTTATTTGGTTTCTTTTGAGGAGCTCATGATGTGCACTTTGAGTTCTTTGATAGTTTGATGCCTTGGTTGATTCTCATGGTTAGAGGATGGGTTTTCATCATGATGTCATGGATAGCTTGGATACACGGTTTAGTGGGAGCTTGTGACAATGATGGGGTGACAGTGCAGGATTAGTTCCTGGTTTGGTTTATATCTTCTTGGTTTGGAGAGGATGGATTTTATGATGCCATAGGTGACTTGGTACCATGGTTGAGTGGGAGTTGTTGGCATTGATATATTTATTGAGTGTTTGCAGATGTTGGAGGTTTGTCTTAGATCCTATTGCTGCAGAAGCGTCTTTGACATTTGCATGGTGCACTTGTTATCTTCATGGTGTATGAAGATGGTTAGATCTTGAGGACTCATGGAGTTCTTAGTTATCTTCATGGTGTGTGGAGATGGTTCTTCATGGTATGTGGAGATGGTTTTCTTCATGGTGTATGGAGATGGTTGCATCTTGAGGACTCACAGGGTTCTTGGAAAAGGTGTGGTTTATGCTTTTATTTGGCATGTTATCCTTGGTGTGAGGATGGTTTCATTATTATGTCATGGTATACTCTTGATACGCGTTTGGAGTTGTGACATGTTATGGTGTGTTCATATGGAGCATGTTATCTCTTTAGTTGAGATGGTAAGATCATGTTGTCATGTTTATGTTCCTGAGGCCATGGTTGGAACTTTGACATTGATCTTGGTTTAGTTTCTTGGTATTGAGTACACTGATCATAAGCTGGATACTTCATGATATTGCTATGTTGCATTTGGAGTTGGCATGGATTGATTGGTTACAGGTGCTCATGGATACTTAGAGATGGTGGTGACGTTGTTTTCTCTTGGATTAGAGAAGTATTTGTTGGGACAGTTGATGGTTTCAGCAGGAAGTCCGAGGGGCAATCACCTGATATGGACTTGAGAGGAGATTGTTCTTAGATGAGTCTTGGTTGGAGACTTGGGTATCTTGATGAGCATTCTCATTCCCCACTCTTGGTCTACTCGGCAGTTTGCTACTTGAGAGGTATAGCCCATTGTTTTCTCTCAGTTGCATTATATTTATGCTTGACTTTCATGGATATGGATCTTGAGCTATGGTACATGAGTTAGTTCTAGAGGGTTCATTTGAGAGATGGTTTTAGCATTGGTTATCTCCATGTGCATATGTTGTTATGCTGGTTGAGTTTGGGAGATGGTTTTATATTGGGCATATTCCTTGGATTAGGAATGGTTTTATTGAGTTTGATCTTCTTGTGAGAGGCTTACATCCATGATTAGTTATATGGTATGGTTTGAGTGTTGTTGAGGCTTCTTGTTGGGGTTTTATGGAGGAGATCATACTTGCATAGTTTACATCTAGAGGTGTGTGTAGAAGGACATGATACAGGTTATGATTTGCATGGTTTCTTTGGTCTTGGTTATTTTCCTAGATGTTTAGTTTTTCTTACATTGGATTTGAGATTGGTTGGAGATTGTGATCACTGGTTTGTGCTCATGTATGTCATGTGAGAGATGACATGGTTATTTCTTTATCTCTTTCCTTTGTTGGTTGTGGAGAACTTGGAGACTATTGGAGACTTGTTATGAGAGTTATTCTTGTAGGATATTGGATTATGTATTGTGGATGTCCTTGATACTACATGGATTCACTTCTTTGAGATGTTGTGAGTGGATTGGTTATAGATTTGACATTATCTTTTGTAGTGGGAGCTTCTTGGTATATATGTGGCATGTATTGCTCTTGAGGCTTGTGATTGCAGGTTATAGATTGGATATGTCGGTGATATGAGATTCACTTGTTATACCTTTGAGGTATGGATAGTTGGATGGGTTTGGCACTTTGTTGTGGGTGCTATTTCAGGTATGGATATTTTGACAACTACAGATACATGTGATTACCTTTGGATCAAGTTTTTTGTGCTTGGAATTTTAGTTGGTACAGGATTTTATGATCTTCTAATGCGACAGATTGGATGGCTTTCTCTTTGGATGGCTTCTATGTATGTCCAGTGGGAGTTGCATAATAGGAGGTGAGATCATTCATGTTCGAGATGCTGGATACTTTGATTTTTTTGCGGGTACCAGGATGGAGCACTCGGTGTATTTTGATCCATGATGGTGGATGTGCTGGGACGGATTGTTTCCTTGTTCATTTTTTTTTATGTGGCTACGGATTGACCCTATGCAATGTATACAACAAGTGGGAGATTGTTGAGATAATGGGTGTTGCACACATTGTATAATATTGTTATTTTATTATTTTATTTTGTTATGTAATGTTGTGCCTAGATTGATGTGCAACATGTAAAGATTCCCATGGAATATTTTTTGATGAGTTGTATTGTAACATTGTGATAATATTTCATGTAATTATTTAATATTGGGGAAAAGAATTAAATGCCCAATATTAAATATGGGGTCAGTGGGTTAGGTAGCACATGGTTTTAGCACATGGTTTATGTAATACCACTTAGTGGTTTTGTGGGACTTGCTACTATATAAGCAGCCACAAGGGTAGTTGTTGTAGAAGAGAGAGATAGAGTAAGAGTGACAAGGAGAAGACAAAAGGCAAGAGTCGAGCGAGACAAGGCTTGACAGGTTAGCCAAGGGAGCATTTGTGAAGGTTGAAAGCATGGCATGGGATGTGTGGATTCATGCTTGTTCACATAGTTTGCTCGGTTGTGGCTATGGACATGAAGGCTTCCATGGTTGTATGGCAATGGTATTTTTTGCTGAATAATACATGATGATGGATGCTTTTGGAGGCTAGGTTTTTTCCCTCAATGAGGGTTTCCCAGGGTATATCTTGTGTCACAATTTTGTGGGTATGTTGTCTATTCTCTTGCATGTGGATTTTAATTCCGTGTTTATTTTAGATCCATTATGGGTTATGTGGAAACGGTTATATTTTTTATTGCCAAGTTTCCTTACAGGATCTACACAATGTACCACTTCTTGCCATTGCTTGTTTAGTTTAGAATATATGTGTATGTACATGCATGGATTTTATGCATATTGCAGGTACCAAGTATTGACTTCCCTAAATTGCTAGGATGAGTGTACCCTATCGCAATATGTCAATGGTAAGAGAGGGGAGATAAATTCTTGAGTCCAAATCTTGACCTTAAGCCAATTGTCCTAGAAAGTAGAACAAGTATCCTAGATGTTTACCCTTCCAAATTTGTCATATGATATAAATTTGTGATTATAACCCTTGAGTTTGATCTACTATGTTGTATTTTATGATGGTTTGTGTAGTTCATACTAAGGGTCTATGGTGTTTTTCTGTTAATCAAATCAAATTAAAAGGATATTTAATGATTTAATTTAATGGAAAATTATAAACATAATTCAATATTTAATCATATTTAATTAATTAAGAAATTAATTAAATAAAAGAATTAAATTTAAAGATAAAGTTATAGTTCTCATTTTAGGGCGTAATAATATTTATTTAGTTTGATAATAATAATATATTTAGGAGATCATTTTTAAATAAATGCTAAATATTATTATTACTTAAGTTAATAAATATTTTTATCAAATATGCTTTGAAAATTAATTAAAGAGAGAAAGAAAAATTAATTTAATAAAGATATTTTAAATTGCAAAAAGCGTGCATGAATATTTAAAAAGTAATAAAATATTAAAAATAATTTGATCAACAAGTTCCCTCGCATGATTGCACAATCAGAGCTCCAAATTATGGGAGAACTCTTTATCAAAGATCGAGAGCTCATTTTTCAAGGACCAGATTTTGAGGGAGGAATTTTTGGGAGGAAGGGTTTCAGAAGAAAGAGGATTTCTCGTGTGCTTCATGCATTTGCGTATTAGCATCAAATTTAGGTATATTAGCCCAACGATTTATGTTCTTCAAATTCATGTCTTCTTTGTGTTTGATAAATTTGTTTTCAGAGTTTTATTTAAGATGAATCTTTTGTTGCATATTTTTATTGATATTCGTATCAAATTTATCTGTATTCGAGAAATTGAGTTTTTAGAACCCTCGTTCTGTGAATTTTAATAGTTGGGTATTTGTAACTGAGAAGGGTTTCGGAAGAAATTGAATTATAGTATGCAAATTTGATTGACTCATTGGATTCCCTATCACATTAAATCCAAAAAAAATATTTTAAAAAAATTATAAAATAAAAATTATATTGAGAGGACGCATTTTTTATTTATTTTATAAAACTATATATATATATATATATATATATATATATATATATATATATATATATATATATATATATATATATATATATATATATATATGTACCAAACCCCCATCCACTTACCACCTTTCCTTACAACGACCAACAGTAGAATCTGTTGCATACACAATAGGTATTGTCGTTGTCATAGGAGTACCCTGGTGCTGTCGAAACAGGCTTTGCTATGACAACCTTGTCATCTTGTAGGTCGGTGGGCCTTTAAACACGTCAACTTAATTTTATTAATTTTTTTTTAAAGTATGAAATTTAAATTTTATTAATGTTTAATTTATAATAGTTTTTATTAATTATTAAATTTACGAATAATTAATAATTTTATTTAATTTAGTAATTAACTTAATTAATTTAGTTTAATTAAGTTTTATTAATAAGTAAATATGATGTCTTTTACAGTTGAATTAAAATAATTATTATTTAATGATTTTTTATTATAAATAATCTTATGATTATTTTATTAAAATAATTGATAATTATTATTTAATAATTTAGTAATAATTATTTAAATGATTTTATGATATTTAATTGAGACATGATTTAGTGAGTTAAGGGTAATTGTGTAATCGATTATTAAAATGTGAAAATGGATTCTATTGTATGGGGATTTTATAAACTTTATCAAATCAAAAACTTACATTGAAACGAAAACTTGAACCTTAATGTAAACTCAAACTATGTGTTTTCAAAATCAAACAAAACTATGAAACTACACTGTTAATTGTATGTTTTCTTATGTTTTGGGTTTGGGGTTGACTTAGAGTGTTGACCACTTTAGGACGTCTACCAGAGGCTAGGAGTTATTGTTTTGATGATTACATATGATGTCATGATTTGGTTTATGTATACTTTCTTGGATTAGTCCTATTAGGATGATCGTATTAGTGATGCTTGTACTTTGACCAATTATTTCAGTACTTGACAGTTACTTGTTTAAGAACTAATGTATGGTATGTGGTCTTTTGAGATCTTTTAGCTTTATTGAGCTTAGGGTAGGTCATTTGTATGTAATGTGGAGAAATGTCTTGCAATGGAGGTTAGAGCCCAAAGAGGCTACCTAGGTAACCCATTGTAGGTTGTTTAAATAAGTGATAACATTACATTAAATGGGAGTAAAATGAATTAGCAAGAGTCATTATTTTTCCTCGCCCATGCGTCAAGTGCTAGTACAGACTAGGATGGGAGTAGAGAGGATGCTTGGTTGTGACCTTGCTTCGTTAGTATGCCTTGTTAGTACGAAAGGATACTAGTGCCACATAGAGTCACTATGGGTAGGAGTCAAGTTAGGCTGCCAAGGTAATCTTAGAGTTGACTCATGCGATAACACTTGCCCACTTAAATAGTAGATATCCTATGAGTCATTGTTGCCTCTGGGTTTAGATGTCACATGTGTCTTGGTACTTTTAGTTAGATTGCATTTAAGTTTTCCTTGACCTACTTTTACTTTTGACTTTTGGGATTCTTATCCTATTTGGGACTTGAGACTATCTCCTCAGCATGGTGGGAGTGGACCTTTTTGGGTTTCATGAGGTTGGGTGGTAGTTTTTTTTACTTTAACCATTGAGATCCATCATGTTAATGTCATGGCTAGAGTTCCTTGTTCTAAATTTCCTTTCATCTAGCTTTGTGTGCTATGATGGATGGTTATACCTATTGTATGTATTTTATTTCATGGATCTTATAGAGATGATGTAATCTATTTTATTATGTATACTCTTTGAGCCTTTCATACCCTATGACCTGTACAGTGGATGATTGTGCATTTTGATTATTGCCAAGTGGCATTCAAGACAATTGTATATTATTTAAATTGATTTGAACTTGTAGTTAGTCTTAAAATGTGGATGTTTTATATATATTAGTTTTAGTATTAATTAAACTTAAATGTGATTCAACATCATGGGATCCTTAAGGAATGTAATATATTTTTGTGTTGCTTATGTATGAGTGTATGTTATTGCTTCCATTGTTTTATAACTCTTGTTATATTTTGTCTTTAAAAGAAATTTTTTTGGCAAACTTAGTGAAACTTTAGTTTAGTTCTTTTGGATCCCTTAGTGGGGCTTTACAGAAACTATATTTGTACATATCAAGGAATTTATTTAGTAAGCTTTATTGGGAAAAGTAATTTGATTGTTTATGATTCCAATCAAAATAGAGGTCAATGAAATAAAATAAGCAAAGGAAGAGATATGAAGAGATAAGGATGATTCTAGATCATTGATTTCTATGTGGTGTATTCCAAAGGATTCCTAAACCCTAATTAAGTTAAGGATCGAAGAGGAAAAAATATTAGTAAATAGGGAGCTTTAAGGAATAGTTTTTAAGTTGTTGTTGAAGTTGCTAATTGAAGGGGATATGCTAGAGGGATGAAGAGATAAATCTACTGCTAAGAGGATTATCAAGCAACAAGGGACAAGATAAGACACATTAGCCATAGAAGGTGGTCTATTATTGAGCAGAAGAGGGATCTAAACATCAAAGTAATTTGCATAAAAGCATATCATATTCACTACTATTCTCTAATCATTGTAGCAAATAAATCCTTTGGCAAGGTAGACTTAGTAGTCTTATTGTAAATATCTTAATTGAGTACACACATTGTATTGTATTGTAGATCCTTGAAAAAGGTAGATCCTTACAAAACTCTTGTATGCAAGTCATCAAAAGAGACACAACATTTTAGCCCTAACAAGGAAACCTTTTACTGCATTACTAATGGATTTGTGGGTATCATCCCCACCACAATTTTCCCACTTATCAAGGATTTGTACATGACCAAATTCTTTTGGACATGGTTTATGGTATAATTATTTATGGTTACATGTTCATGATGAGTTTGAATAGTTATGTTTACTTTCATTTCAATATTGATGTTAAGTATATGCATAGTTATCGAGTTGAGAAATGACAAAAGCATAATTTTTGATTAAGCATAAAAAAAAATTGAGGATATTGATTCACCCTTCACCCCCCTCACTCTCAGCATCTTGTCTTTCATAATTATTTCAACAATTGGTATTGGAGCTATTTCTATTATTAAGGGGTTTCATCAGCTCAAAGCAAAGATCCAAACTATGGAAAGGTATTGAATTGATAAGACTATTGAGAATCAAAAGTTCAAACTAAGGATGACACTGAATCTAGTCAACAAAATGAAAGAGATAAAGTTGAAGCAGTAATTGAATAGAAGGAAGGAACTTGCACATCTAATGAATGACGCAACATATCACGAAGAGATTATTGAAGAACTATCTAATGGAAACATGTATGATGAGTTAGAAGCTACAATATAAAATCTCATGGAGAAGAACCAAAATCTAACTAGGCATATGAAATCATTGAAAAGAGAAAAAGAAGTACAATCTACAAGGATGTGTGAAATCTTGAAAAAGAAGAGACAAGTTGAGGATGAGAAAAAAATGATTTGAGATGACAAGAGGCATATCACTTTAAGACTGGATGCAAAGGATGATGAAATCATGAGGTTGACTTAGACCCACTATGATTTAGTGAATTGGTTACTCCGTGCAAACAATGAAAGAAGGAAGAAAAAGTTAAGTTAAGATCTAAGAATGAAAAGATGAAGAATGGGCTAAATATTGAAAAGGACACAAATGACAAGTTGAAGATATCAAAAGAAAGTATATATAATTGGATGAATAGTTAAAAGGACAGAGAAGACTAAGAGATACTACTGGATTAGGCTTTATTGAGTCATCTACAACTAAGCAAGGTTCCTCAAAGAAAGAAGAACAAGGAAATGTCTATACAAATCCTAAGCCAAAGAAGCCTACATGCTACTATTGTGGAAAGCTTGGACATATAGGAAACATCTATAGAAGCAAAGTTGGTGACTGATGTTACTCCTAATTTGATGGTTAATTTGATAGTTATTTTTATAATTGTAATAAGTATGGTCATCAAGCATATGAATGTAGATCCAAGTTTAGTCAATCCCCATGTTGGTACTAAAAATCGCATGGTCAAGTTTGAGCACCATTGAGAAAATTTGGTCCTATGAACGCTTTTTAATGCTTATGTACTCAGTTGTCCTTTTAAGCCCTCTAAGGTGTTTAATGTTTCTAACACCCTACATTCAGCCTATCTAAGCATTCCATGAAGAAAAACTGACATTCTGAGCCATTTCGTGAAGTCTTGTTTTGAGCATTTGTCAAATTTGCAATTCAGCTTAACTGTCAAATAGTGACAGGAGGCCCAGTTTGTCTTTGAATATATTTTATCCAGGAATGTTTCATGACCCACTACTTTAGGGATGTTTAGTATGCATACCTGAGAACCTATGTTTCAGATTTTGAGTCATTTTGATCTGTTTGACTAGGTTTTGAATCGCTCAAAGTTGGTCTTTTAATTTTGTCATGCTAATGCAATTAGTTCAAAATTCTGGGAAGCCCTGTTTGATGTGTTATAACTTTGACCCAGCTGACCAAAATGTTGAACTTCCTTTCACGTTGCATTATAAAAGTAAGAGACTTGTTATGTTTCAAGTTTCAACTTATGATAAATCCGTTTGCTCAATTTTCAAATGTGATTCCATATGCAATTTCTATCTTTTTACTAGTGTCAGCATTTGCAAATTGTTTGGTACTCCTGTTTGAGACGTTATAACTTGAGATCCGTGATTGATGAGATCAAATGGATTATACCACTATGTAGTACATTGGAAATACTCCAAGTGCGTTAGTTTGCAAGTTATGACGAATTTGTTTGTACACTTTTTTTAGGTCAATTCCATTTGCAAAAATTGATTTCCTGCCATTGTTTCATTTTGAAAAATCTAAGTAGCCTACTTTGACCGTTCGCCATTTGGGCCCTGTTATTCCTCATGAGCCCAAATCACAGATTCATAATGTCCTCATGACAGAGAACCAATGCCCCGATTTTCATTTCCCCATGTGCTCATTTGCCCAATTTTCAAAGCCAAATCCGAACCCAGTCTGTTGTTTTCTGACTTGTTTACTTGCAAGTAATTTTGAGAAGGCAACTTTGATGGCGAATATCTTTTGACTGGGAATTCGTCATAAGATGAGATCTGACAGGGTGAAAGTATGCAGAACAAAGAACTAGTGGGTTAGATTTCAAAGCCTTGTTAGGTGTTTGGGTTAGTTTTTAAGGTCAGGAAAAGGACCTCCTGATATCAAAAGTGACAGCTTGCAAAAAGGGGATAAAATGAGTTTTAAATGTTGCTTCAGTGATGGATTTTAGTTTCAATTAGTTCGAGATGCCAAATGGATTAATTGGAAGGATTAGTTGTCTGGAAATAAAAAAATTTAGTCAGACCCGCCTTGGGGTCCAACTAATCTTCATCAGATTAACCTATGAGTGTTATGCATGATTAAAATTGTCCATTTAGCCCTTTTCCAGTTGAGTTAAAAGGTTAACAAGTGCTGATGAAACTAGTTTGGCAGATCAATAATAATCCCAAAACTCCTGTCCGTAAAGAAGAGATTGGTAAATTTTATGTTGGAGATTGTTATATCATTTTATGTACTTAACATTTGTGTGAAGAAATGAGGTCCACATATTGTAACCTTGCCATTTTGAGTAATGTGTTAAGGAAAAAATTATGATTCTTCTGAGCACTGTGGCAAATCAAATTAAATGTGGAAGGAAATTATTTTTTACATATCCAAGATTAAAGGGGAGTGAGATTATTTTGAACGTCTTGTAACAAATGATGAAGCCTTTTATTAAGACTGTCAAATGCGTCTACCACCATTCAATTTTGTCAACTGTTTTGGTATCCAAGGTTCTTGTAAGTACAAAGAGGAGCAGGGGCTGGAGTTAAAGAGAATACACGCCCTTAAAAAATAGAGGCCCATACATAAAATGAAGTCTCATGTATCTAGAGGCCATTGCTCAAGATAAACTGTCATCTCACGCAATAAAAGAAGGGGAAATTGGTAGGATAAGTTGTGGCATGAAGGTTGAAAGCCCATGCAGGGGTAGTGTAAAAGGGAGGCGACAGTGCATAGGAAAAATGCCCATGCACAGGCAGTCAGTGCATGAGGAAGAAATGTAGCCCACGAGTGAAGAAGCCACTCATAGCAAAATTCCAAACCACAAAGGTCTTCACAGCCTGCAGAATCTCTATGCAAAAGGAAGAAAACATCATTTTGGAGTCACTACTTATGGAAGAGAGATGTTTAGTGTAGGGGATGACATCAACAATGTGGCATCCACATTTTGCAAAATCACCATGGGCGGTAGGTATGCAAGCAGCATATAGCGGCAGGAGGCCCACAATATGTATAGAGGTTGTTGCATAGTGGAGATGCCTATAGCGTGCGTGGGCTCTAGAAACGTTTAGAACTGCAAGCGCTCATGGATATTTATCCCATATTGCCCGTGGGAGAAGCCTTTTGTACCTTTAAATATAATCGCACTCACATTGACCTGTGTCATAAAGACATAGCCTTTTGAAAAGGCAAGGGCGAGCTCTATGTGGTGGGTCTCGAAATGACGTCAGATGGGAGGAAATAAAAGCTAAAGTTTTGAACAAAAATGTAAGCATAAACCAAGGACGCCGAAAAATGCAAACAAGTGTCAGGAAAGTCAAAGTTTTTGGTGGTCTCTATGTCGCCACCGGAAAACAAGGAGGACTCGCCGTTAGCGACATAGCGACTTCTTGGGAAAAGGAGTTTTCGGCTAGCAACCCATTGAAAAATTTGAAATTTTGGCGAAGAGAAAAGTGTTGTGATGGAGATGCTGACGTGGATTCCAAGCACCAGGATTTGTGACACGTGGACGATCCAACGATCGTCTCTAAGTCTCTATACAAAAGGTGCACGAAAATTAACATAGCAAGATAGCGATACTGACATGGCAGCGAGCAAGATGATGATGTGGCACCTAGCTATATAAAGCCCGAACCAGTCAAAAGATGACACGTGGCAAGTGGTCAAAGGAAGTTTGACCTGAGTAGAAAAATATGGGGAAATTTGAGAATTTTCAAATTTTAATATTTTATTATTATCTTTTCTCAAGTCTCACGTACAGGGCATTTAAATAAAGTTTGAAATTTTGTATAGTCCAAACTTTATACAAGGAATAATTTTTTGCATTTTTAAATGGAGCCATGAGTAGAGGCCTGGTTTTCAAATGACCATAACCTGGGTGTTTTTTATCGAAAATAGATGCTCCAATATACCATCAAAATTGGGAAGAGTTGAATTTTTCATTTCTGGAGGCAAATTATGCACAGGTATTCATCAATTCACTTTGTAGGTCAATTTGTGAAATCAAGGGCATTGGTAGTAGAATGAGTAGTTTACATCATGGATCATCAGAACTAGTAAAAGGACAGATATGAAAGCTTGGTGAAAGGTGAAAATGAAGAAAAACAATTCTATGCTATTTTCTTGGCTTCTAAAGGTCATATAACTAATTTTCACTTTTTACTTCGAGTTCAAATGCGACATCAGAAATCAGTTATATTTTTTACCAAATATTTGATATTCTTTATGCTTCTAAGAGCCAGAATCATGGGACTTGATTTTTAGTTAAAGAGAGAAGGTGGAGAGAGGTTTTTGATCTTCTTGGGAGGGAATTATGAAGGGACACATGTCAGTTGCAAAATGAATTCGGGAATTGCTTCCTCCCTTTTTATGCTTTTTTCTTCTCTTTTGTAAGGGTTGGCATTTTGGAAAGTTTCTCTGATATGAAGATAGTTAGTAGGACTAGCCCTATTATTGGTGTATTTTGAATGGAAGACCTGGGATGTGCTGGTTCCAGACCATGAAGCTTTGCTTTGGTTGTGATACCCCCTTCCCAGTCCATCAGTTTCTCATTCCCACCATTTTCTCTCTTGTATGATAGCATATGTTATTGTATATTCTGGTTTATTAGGTGATTTGTGAGTCATTTCATGTATTTTCATGTGTTATTTCAAGGAAATTAATACAGTGAGTAGCAGGTGTTTAGTTTCAGTCTAAATCTTGTCTCCTTTCTCAGTTGAGCTATGATGTTTTATGGTCTTTGAACAAAGAGCCTAGATCATAAGTGTAGTCCCTTAAGGTTGTATTTTGCTTTATTGTTGCTTGTAATTCAAGGAATTATGTAAATGCTTCAGAGATTTAACAAGGTTGCAATTTTATTGAGGGGGATATCATGTAAGAATGAGATTTAGATCGAACATTAATGTCTATTTACAGGGTGAATGGATAGAACATATATCTGAATATATAAATAAGTATCATATATCCAAAATACATGGGGGAGATTCATGAATTTTCCTAATAGATCAGGCACTAATCAGCTATAGGGTTATTAAGTTGTCTATACATGGTTTTCATCCACTTTCCCCACCCACATAAAATCAAATCAAATTCAAATCATCTTTACAATTTTATGTTAAAGAGCTAGAACAGTTTAACACTCACTCAGCTTGTGCATTCCATAGATTTGTAATTTGCTACTGCATTTCTTTGTTACCGCATAAGTCTTTAGGAGATATAAGGGGTTTCATCTGCTTAATAGATTCAGGGATATGTTTTTTGCACTAGTACGATATCATTTGAATCTGAGGTCTACTCGCCTAAGTTTAGCAAAGCCTGAAGTAGAAGAAGGGTCATGCCTTATAGTTGGCCTGTTGTTAGAAATGGCATGTTGAAAATGGGAGTTAGCTGCCCCTAGACATGTCAGTTTCTCAATGGGATAATTGAAAACCCTCTAGCATTTTCAAACACCAACACCCCAAAGAAATGTGATTTTAATGGTTATGTCTATACTTGTAATATGTTTGGACACAAGTCATAGAATTTTAGATCTCAGAAGAAGTCCAACTAGATATAGAGCAAGCAAGGTAATACATTCAATTGGAACTATAGCATATGGATTACCTTCACTACGCGTGGAAAATATGGTCACATTGCAACCAATTGTATAAGATTACACTTTGGAGGAAGATCTAGAAATTGGAAGAATACTAGAATGGAATGTTATCATTGTCATAAGGTTGGACACTTGAGAAAAAATTGTAGATATCA
The DNA here is from genome assembly GCA_028749045.1 of Cupressus sempervirens. Taxonomy (NCBI): domain Eukaryota; kingdom Viridiplantae; phylum Streptophyta; class Pinopsida; order Cupressales; family Cupressaceae; genus Cupressus; species Cupressus sempervirens. Next base: position 33,642,450 of record CM053790.1, read on the forward strand.
AACTTCAACACCTAAGGAAGAAGATACAAAAGGCAAAAGAAAAGTTGATATTGATGAAATTTGTAACTAGGTGGTTAAGACATAGAGGAAGAAGACTGGAGAGAGTGAAATATCAAACACCATAGTTGGTGACACCTCATCCAATGGATTAGGAAAATCCACTACCTCTAATTGAATAATGCAAATAGGCATGGAGCTGCAGTTGAATTTATATATCTTACATCAATTCCTAGTATATGGTGAAATGACGTCCATATCTGCATAAAGTAAGATGCACAAGAAAAACTCATGAAGTGTTGGAAGTTAGTGTAGTCGATGAGTCTTACCGAGCAAAACAATCAGTAAAAGCATAGAGTCTGAGTGTAAAGTTGTTGGTATGATTACTATGTTAAGTAAGCTAGTGATGAAAGTGTTGATTGATCAAGCATCACATATTAACTGAGAGAATATTGGAAAGAGGATGTGGTAACTGAGGATGTGGTACATAGCATTTATTATACCCTACCTAACATTAAAAACAAGTTTTTCATACAAATTAGAGTTTGAAATGTTTATTTGTTCACCCTGCATTTTTTAGTGTACAAAGAAAGTTTGTCTAAAGTTGAGCTGCTAGTGTGTGTGATTGAAATTGGAGCTTGAGCAAGAGATTTCAACCAATATTTTCACTAAGAAAATAAATTTGGTTTGAAAAGGGAGCATACAAAGCTAATTTCTAAAGTAGTTATTGAAACTCTAACCTTTACATTTGTGAAATACTATCAAGCTCTGCAACTATGAAGATAAACAAGGTTGGTAAGGTCAAGTTGATTCAGAGTGAAGATTGTGAAGATCCCAAATACAAATTAAACCTTGAATTGGCTACACAAATTGATGAAACAAGAGCATTGTCTTCAATTCCACCTAAGATTTTATTGGTTTGTGATATCCATGTGTTTTATCACTGCAAGATTGGAGAAGTGGGAGATTATGAGTAGCAGGACACATACAAACAACTATGTGTTAATGAGAAATTCAAGAATGAACATAAATAGTGAGAAACTAAGGGATTGACACATGTTTTACATTTTTCTAAGGTATTCAAAATAGAATGGATATGTAGTGTGTTGAGAAGAGTTCACAACATGAAATTATGGATGGACAGGCTAGTAAAAATTACTAAAGATGTTGTGCATATGGTCATTGGATACCCTATCACCAAAAAGGCCAAAGCCATTAGGGTTGTGTTGAAGAAGAAGATTGGGGAACATATTGGAGTAGTATGGGATGGAAGAGGAATGAAGGTGGCTACCATTACTTATCTAGAGACAAGATTTGGGACTTATGTTATTGTGTACAAGACATTTCAATCTAGCAGGCCAAACAATGTAGCATGTGGTGCAGTTGACCTAGCTTACAAAATTGAGCTAGACCTCACCGAGCTGTTATTGAAGTAAATGGGTGAAAACATGAAGACCATCCAAATTGTTAAAACAAAAACTTGCAAATATGATTCAATACTGGTATGCACATTATTTTAATTGTAAAATTATTTCCCCACAATTGGAAATTTCAATTGGGATGTTAAAAGGCCAGTCATTTACTAGATTAATGAATACAATATAAGGTTAGGATACAATTTTTATAGTTTTATGTTTGCATACTTCTAAGATTTTAAGGCCAAAATGCATCAAAGACATAGGATTCCCATTCCACTTGTTGAAAAATACAAGGATGATATTTGTTTCTTAGTTGATACTGATAATACTTTGATTCAAGTTGTTAAACAAAGATTTGCATGGTTAGATCCCATGGGATACGAGATTAATATTGATCAAATTATAGAGGCCATAGAGGCATTATTGAAGGAACCAGTAAACATGAAGGCTTTACCCCTTTGCTACCTATCAGGAGGCAAAACAAAAGATAAAACTAGATATCACTACTCCTAAGATTGAGAAAAAAAGATAGAAAATAATTACCAATCTGGAGGGGACATTTGGAGAAGAGAAGAAGAAACTAGCCCTAATGCTAACCGAGGGAAAAGGTGAAGATGAATTATTGTTTCTGGATTTGATTGTGTAGCATTTTTTTACTATCAACGTTTCAGATCATACTACATGATCCATAATCAAGATGCAAGAGAATCAAGGAAACCAAAAAGGTGAAGTATGATGATGGATCATGTAGTATGATCCAAAACATTGATGGTAAAAAATTGGTACACAGTTGAATCCACAAACAAGAATTCATTGTCATGGATTGTGGAAGTCTAATATCACTGAAAGGTGAAGATGTTAAATGAGAAGAGAACAAATAAAAAGTACTTGTTTCGGTAGATCCCAGGGAGAAGAAGGGAAAGAGGAAAACACATGTCACTCCATCAAGCCCTAAAGTTACAAGGTCAAGGACCAAAGTTGTTATTGTTGCCACCCCTCCTATGAGGTGTTGAAAAGAGATTGTTTTGAAGTATGGAACCTATCATGGAACAATCATTATTTTTTCAATGATGTCAAACCTACTACTTGTTGGTGAGCTTTTTGGTCTGAATGCTATCATTTGTTTGATTGATGAAGAGGATTTGAAAAAGAAAAGATAACAAGAGCACCTAGAGAAAAGTTGAGATATATGGTATATAAAAGGAGCACTAAGACCAAGTAAGACATGGATGATATGATGTATTATTGATCTACTTAAGGCTAAAGTGAATGGTTACTTGAGCTAAGAAAAGAAGAACTATTTTCATAAAAAGTATCTACTAAGCCTTGTTGAGCATATAGTGTAAGTCGAGCAAATTCAATGTAGCCTAAGCAGAATTCAATATGTGTCAAGAATTAGTAAAATAAAAGTAGTGGCCAAGCAAAGAAGACTTAGTAGATTCCCAACAACATAATGTTGGTTGAGCATCAGAAGACCGTTATTGCCGAGTGAATAGTGTGGATGTCAAGTGACAGTAAAATGTGTTAAATCAAAGATTTGACGAATATGAGCCGACAAAGTTGATTTGTTGAATTTTTTGAAGTATATGCAAGATGAGCTTGATGAGATAGAGGCATATAATTCAAGGTAAACTATTTTAAGGCAAAATCAAAGAGAATTGGAGAGGAAGTTTCTAGAAGGGAATAAAATCGAAAAGTGGATAGATTCATTGAATCTTACCTAACCCTAAAATGGACAATTGTGGTTAAGCGAAAAAAAGACTTAATTTCTCTTTATAAGAGGATACTAGGCTGGAAGCAACTTATCATAGGCAACAACCTAAGGAATACAAGAAGTCTAAGGTGTTGCTTCATATGGTGGCCAAATAGATGAGTCTACAATTGACATGCAAAGAAAGAAAGCTTAAGAGGATGAATGCTTGAATGGTAAACAAGTTGTTAGAGATGAAGTGTATGAATGCCAAGCAGAATGGAGGACTAATATAGAGTTCTATAATCTACAAGTGAGTTGTATTTTGTTACCAGATCAAGCCATGTTGTTACTTTCTTATCATTGTTAAGTTTGGATATATTCTTTGGATTAAGGTTGACCTAACAATGATTTGTAATAATTTTAACCAAGTGACATTATAATGGATTGTTCTAAAGTCCTTTAACAAGGCTAACTCCTAATAGGGTTATTAAAATCCTTTAACTAGGTCACATTTAATAGTGTATATTGTAACCTTTAATAGAGTTGGCATTTCATATGGCATCACTTTAGAAGAGTGAAAATTGTAACATGTTACTAGTGGTTTTTCTCAAATTGGGTTTCCACATAAAATCCTTGTGTCAAAATGTGTGAATGAGTTTGTGGTGTTTTATGTTTACATTTTTGCAAAGTTATTTTGACCTAGGACAACAATATGCAAATGTTTAAGGCATTGGATGAACTAATGGATGCATGCATGATATGTGTATATGGATATGAATTTATTGAGTGTTGAAAAGTTATATTTGTACCTTTGGACCTTGGATAACTTCACCCCCCCTCTCAGTTATTCTAAATATTCCAAAAATTGGTATCAGAGCCACAAGTACTTGTGAGTGGATAGTTTGAAGTTACTAAAAGCTAAAGATCATGATGTACAAAAAGGAGGTGCCTAAACTCAATAGAGGCAACTCTCCTACATGGAAAAGTTTGATGAATATACTATTGGACTAACTGCCAACGCTCCTCTTTGGTATTCATGACATGGCTTAACCACCTCTTGTGTTCTATAAGTCTAGTGGTTGTATCAGGCATTGACAGGTTGATCTTTTGGTGCAATGGCAACTCTAGCTTGTAACAAGTGGTATCAGAGCTTGGTCACAGGTTTGAATCTCCTTGGGTAACACTGAAGGGGTATTGTTGGACTAACCACCAATGTTCCCCTTCAAGATTCATGACATGACTTAACCGCCTACTTTGTTCTATAATTCTAGTGGTTGTATTGAGCATTGATAGGTTGATCTTTTGGTACAACGACAAATCTAGCTTATAAAAGATACATCTAGGAGGACTTGGATATCATGCACAATCTACCATCATTGTTGAACATATTGATCATGCTAGAGCCCCCACTGTTGATGATCTAAAACAGAAGAAAGAACACAATCAGGCAATGTTAGAGATTGCATCTGCCCTAAGCTACTCAGAATTTGATGGCATCAAAGGATGTGATATTGCCAAGAAGATGTGGGATGCTATACAAACAATTTATGGAGGAGATACAAATGTTTTGAGAGCCAAAGCTGAAAGTTTGAGAGGAAAGTTTGATGAAATGAGAACGCAAGAAGGCGAGACTATAATCTAGTATTATACAAGAGTCAAGGACATTATTAATGAAATCAGAGAAGTAAATGGAACCATTGATGATGAGACTATGATAAGCAAAGTGTTGAAAACCCAGCTACCTATCTAGTCTATTAGAGTCTCTATAATTCAACAGCTGAGATGTGCCCATGGTAGTAATCTAACTCTTGAAGATTTGGTTGGTAGACTCGCTACTTTTGAACTTTCTAACTTTGGTGATTTCAAATCTAAGAGTATTGATTTTGCTTTCAAAGCTAAACTGACACTGAAAGAACCTAAAGATAGGAAGAAGAAAAAATTTAAGCATGTTTCTAGTGATAGTGATACAGATGAAGATGATGCAGAAGATCTTGAAGCATCACTGGCTAGGAGATTTCATAGAGGCAAAGGAAAATACAAAGATAAGCTACCTATCATGTGTTTCAATTGTAATGAGGTTGGTCATATTGTTGCAAGGTGTCCAGAGAAGAAGAACAAAAGAAGTGGAGACAAATATAGAGGTAAAAGAGATGAGAAGAAAAATGAATATAAAGACAAAGGAAAGAAATCCTTCTACATTGTTGAAGAGGAATCAAATGGTGGATCTAATGACCATGATGATGAAGTTGTGTATGTTACTATGAAAGATGATTGTGATGAAGATGACGCAACTAAATTAGTGTCTTATGTAAACAAGAGTGACAAATGGATCTTTGATATTGGATGGTCACATCACATGACTGGAGACAAAAGTAAGTTCATTACTCTTGAATATTACAATGGAAATAGTGTTAGATTTGGTAATGATGCACCCTGTCTAATAAAAGGAAAAGGATTAATAAAATTCACAGAAAAGATCATGTGTGACAATGCATACTATGTAGAAGGAATTAACTATAAATTTTTGAGTGTGTCACCATTGAATAGCTTAGGGTGTAAAGTTGAAATTGATAACAAGAAGGCAAAGATCTATGATAGTGATGGAAAACTAATTGGAAATGGAGATCATACTAGAGGTAATATGTTCTATCTTGACATGAATGATGCTACTTATCTTGTTGTAGAATTTGATGATGTATGGCTATGGCACAAGAGGTCATGTCATGTTAACTTTGATAACTTAGTCAATATCAGTAACATGAAAAGAGTCAGGGGTTTGCCAAAATTGAAGAAACCTAATAATGTGATTTGCAAACAATGTTAGTTAGGCAAGATGACAAAATCTAGTTTTAAAAGTAAGACTTATACCTCAAAAGAAACTTTGGAATTAGTTCATATTGATTTATGTGGACCAATTGATGTGCATAGCTACAAAGGTGACATGTACATTATCCTATCTGTTGATGATTATTCTAGGATGATCATAGTTATGTTTTTGAAACAAAAATATGATGTTTTTCAAATGTTTAAGTGGTACTTAGCTAGAGTTGAAAAGGAGATTGGTAAAAGCCTAAAAAGTCTAAGATCAAATAGAGGTGGAGAATTTACATCAAATGAGTTTGAAATATTTTGTAATGATAGAAGAATCAAAAGACATACTTCTACACCTAGGACCCCTCCGCAAAATGGGATTGCTAAAAGGAGGAACATAATAGTAATGGATTGTGCTAGAACATTGATGATGGAGAAGAATGTTGCTTTGAAATACTAGAGATAAGATTTAAGTATAGGTGTCTATACATTGAATCGAGTACAAGTCAAGAAATTTACAAATTCCACACCTTTTGAACTATGGTATGGATACTCACCCAATGTAAAATATTTTAAGGTATTTGGAAGTAAGTGTTACATTCTTAAGGCTAACAGAAATGGTAAATTTGATGCAAAAAGTAAAGAATGTATATTCCTTGGTTATTCCATAAGAAGCAAGGCTAAGCGTTTAAATACTAACACTAACAAAGGTGTGGAAAGTGAAAATGTAAAATTTGATGAATATACAAAGGTACATGAAGCTGAACCAAAGAAGGAAATTGAAAAGTGAAATACATTTGTGTACTACTATGAAGACATGAATGTTGATGAAGCTGAGAACCAAGTTATAAATCAATAAAAACAAGTGTTAGTGGTTGTCGAGTCACATACAATGGATGTCAAGTTGCATTTAGGAGCCTAACTATCCTCAGGAGCTGAGTTACAATGAAAAGTTGAGGTACACTCTAATAGAGAGATCAGTTTGCATGAAAGGAATGTCAAGTTATGTGATAGAGAAGTGCACAATGATCCTAAGATTTAACTAAATGAAAGATCTATTGCTAAAGGAAGAAGAATAGATCCAAGACTATCAGAGTATGTAAGAAGACATCACCCTACTAAAAAACTCATTGGAGATAAAGAAGAGAGGCCAATGACAAGGAATAGGTTGAGAAATGAAACATGTGTGTTAAGCATGCATGAATCTAAATCAATGAAGGATGCGTTGGAGAATAAAGACTAGAATCAAGCCATCAAAGAGGAAATTGATCAGATTGAGAACAAAACTTAGACATTGGTACCCAAACTAGAGAACAAGAATGTTATTGTAACCAAGTGGGTGTTTAGAAATAAATTAGATGAGAATGGTGAAGTCACAAGGAAAAAGGAAAGATTAGTTTGCAACGGATATGCACAAGAAGATGGAATTGAATATGGAGAAATATTTGCCCCTATTGCAAGATTGGAAGGAGTGAAAACTCTACTTGCTTATTCTACATACAAAGGTTTCAAAGTTTATCAAATAGATGTGAAGTAAACATTTCTAAATGGCATATTAGAAGAAGAGGTTTACATAGAACAACCTGAGGGATTTGTCGATCCAAACAAAAAGAATATGGTATGTAGATTGCACAAAGCTTTATATGTTTTAAAGAAAGCTCCAAGAGCATGGTATGAGATGCTTCACAAGTACCTTGTGAAGATTGGTTTTGAGAAGATTGATGACAACAAAAACAACTTATACTTGAAGATTGAAGGAGGTAAAAGAATTTTACTAGCTGAAATATTTTTTGATGATATCATATTTGGATGACCAAATGCATTATGTAAGACATCTGCAAATGAAATGAAGAAAGAGTTTGAGATGTCTATGTTTGGTGAGATAAAATTATTTGTTGGATTGGAAGTATATCAAATGAAGTATGGTATCTATATTACTCAATCCAAGTATGTAAAAGAAATCTTGAAGACATTTGGTATGGAAGTTTCAAAACCAATAAGTACTCCTATGGTCATAGGATACAAACTTTCAAAGACTAATGATTCTAGTGAAGTGAATCAAACATTGTATAGGTCTATGATTGGCAAGTTACAATATGTAGTGTATAGAAGACTTGATATTGCACTAGTTGTTGGGATTTTTCCAAGATTTTCTAAAAATCCTAAGGAGAATCATTTTATGGTTGTTAAAAGAATTATAAGATATCTGAAAGGAACAATAGATTATGGTCTATACTACAAGAAGAATGATAAATTTGATTTGAGAGCCTATACAGATGTTGATGGGGCTGGAAATATTGATGATAGACAAAGTACAAGTGGTGGAGCATTTTTCTTGGGAAAGAGATTAGTCTTGTGGACTAGTAATAAATAGAATTGTATATCACAATCTACTACTAAAGTTGAATATGTGGCTACTGCAGTGAATTGTACCAATATGGTATGGATCAAACAACTACTCAAAGGAATGAAGGAAGAAATTACTGAGCCTATGGTACTTTACTATGATAATACAAGTGATATAAACATATTTAAGAACCATGTAATGCATACAAAGACAAAGCATATTGCAATCAAGTATCATTACTTGAGAGAACTGGTTCAAGACAAAGAAGTGAGAATGGAATATGTGAATACAAAAGAATAGATAGTTGATATATTCACAAAGGCTTTACATAAGGATGCACATGAATATCTTAGAGGTAAGCAAGGGGCGATGCCCCTATCCAAGGCTAATTGAGAAGCAAGAGTAGTTCCCTACATCAATTGAATTGAATGTTGTACTTTAACATTTGATGTAATGGATCTTACTTTGGGAGCTACCTAAAGTCATGAAAGAGTTGAATTAGAAGATTTATAGTCACACACAAGGTGACAGAGGGAGAACCTAAATTGATTATATCTACATGCATGGATGACAAGTCTTTGGCATTGTTGTCAAAGAGGGAGATAGGAGAACTCAACAAAAGAGGGAGATAGACACTGAGAAATTAGAAATAGAGATAGACACTGAGATATTAGAGAAGGAAACTATTGATAGAGGGAGAAATTTCAAAGGTATTAATTTTTTTTTTGGCATTGTTTTTGGTATTAGTTTGCCATCAATGTCAAAGAGGGAGATTGTTGAAGAGAGATTGTTTTGAAATATGGAACCTATCATGGAACAATCATTATTTTGTCAATGATGTCAAACCTGCTACTCGCTAGTGAGACAATTTCTTTTTTGTCTAAATGTTATCATTTGTTTGATTGATGAAGAAGATTTCAAAAAGAAAAGATAACAAGACCACCTAGAGAAAGGTTGACTTATATGGTATATGAAAGGAGTACTAAGACCAAGTAAGACATGGATGATATGATGTATTGTTGATCTACATAAGGCTAAAGTGAATGGTTACTTAAGCTAAGAAAAGAAGAAGTATTTTTATAAAAAGTTTCTATTAAGCCTTGCCGAGCATATAGTGTAAGCTGAGTGAATTCAGTGTAGGTCGAGCAGAACTCAATATGTGTTAAGCATTAGTAAAATAATAGTAGTGACCAAGCAAGGAAGAATTACTAGATGCTAAGAAACCCAATGTTGGTTGAGCATCAGAAGACTATTATTGCTAAGTGAACAATGTGGATGTTGAATGATAGTAAAATGTGTTAAATTGAAGATTTGACGAGTCTAAGCCGACAAAGTTGATTTCTTGAATTTTGTGAAGTGTGTGGAAGATAAGCTTGATGAGATGGAGGCACAAAATTCAAGGTAAACTATTTTGAGGCAAATTCAAAGAGAATTGGAGAGGAAGTTTCTAGAAGGGAATAAAATGGAAAAGTGGGTAGATTCATTGAATCCTACCTAACCCTAAAATGGATTATTGTAGTTAAGTGGTAAAACACCTCATTTCTCTTTATAAGAGGATAACAAGCCAAAAGTAACTCTTCATTGGCAAGAGCTTAAGGAAGACACGAAGTCTAAGGTGTTGCTTCATATGGTGGTTGAATAAAAGAGTTTGCGATTGACATGCAAAGGAAGAAGGCTTAAGAGGATGAATGCTTGAATGGTGAACAATCTGTCAGAGATGAAGTGTATGAATGCCAAGAAGACTTCTTGTCTTCCTTAAGTTCTCGCCAATGAAGAGTTACTTCTGGCTTGTGCTTCATATGGTGGTTGAATAAAATAGTTTGTGATTGGCATGCAAAGGAAGAAGGCTTAAGAGGATGAATGCTTGAATGGTGAACAAGCTGTCAGAGATGAAGTGTATGAATGCCAAGTAGAATGGAGGATTGAAATAGAGATATGTAATCTGCAAGTGAGTTGTATTTTGTTATCAGATCAAGTCTTGCAATTACTTTCTTATAATTTTAGCAGTTTGGATAAATCCTTTCGATTAAGGTTGACCTAATAGTCATTGTGAATATTTTAATTTGGTGACATTCTAATGGAATGTTCTAAAGTCCTCTAACAAGGCTCACGCCTAATAGGATGATTGAAATCCTTTAACCAAGTCACATTTAATAGCATATATTGTAACCTTTAACAGGGCATCACTTCAAAAGAGTGAAAATTGGTAGCATGTTACTGGTGGTTTTTTCCAAATTGGGTTTCCACTTTAAATACTTGTGTCAAAATGTGTGAATGAGTTTGTGGTGTTTTATGTTTACATTTCTACAAATTTATTTTGACCTAGGACAACAATATGCTTATGTTTAAGGTATTGGATGAACTAATGGATGCATGCATGATATGAGTATATGGATATGAATTTTTTGAAGGTTGAAAAGTTGTATTTGTACATTTGGACCTTGGATAATTGATTAACCCCCCTCTCAGTTATTTTAAACATTCCAACATGAAGAAGGGAGTTTTAAAAATAATACAGGCCACACAATCATGTGTTAGAACATATCAGAAGAGGGAGGGTGTACCTTCATCCTCTAGCATCTAGTCAAGGATAAGGAGAAGAAAATTGGTAGTAGAAGAAGATAGTGATAAGACTAGATCTGATGATGTCATACAATTTAGAATTGTTGTAAATAAGAAGCCTTAGACTATTGATGAAATGGGTACATCCCTGAGGCAACATGCAAGATTGGCAACTTTCAAATATATTAAGTATCACAAAATGAATGATGATGATGATAAGACAAAGATTGAGGATGCTTTAATTTCTATGATGGAAAAATTGAAACACACACCTATAGAGACTAGGAATATGATCCTTGAAGAATTGTATGAGAAGATTGATAAGAGATGGAAACATGCATTTATTACCAAGAAATGACTGAGAGAAAGAAACCTTGCAACTATAATTCCTAAATTATATTTTAGAGAAATAGGTGATCTAATGAAAAAGCACAAGTGAAGATTTTTGCAAAAATGGAGGGCATTATATGTTTAACATGTAAACTTAAAGAGGTTGATATAGATGGACAAAGAATATGGAAATAAATTTTTAATATCAAGGATGTCAAGGAGGTGGCACAAGAAGAAATCACCAAGCCAAACCAGTATAATGACCTTCACAATAAAGAAGATGATTATGAACATAAGTCCATTCAAGATATTACTGATGATGTTCATGACATGGTTAAAGATATACTTGACAAGAAGGATAATGTAATGATTGCAGATATTACTGGTGAAGACCCTACCGAAGAAGTAAAGAAAGATGAAGACGTGATGGCTAACAACAATCCTAATACAGAAGGTCAAACACTTACCGAGTCAATAGTTCCACAAATACCAAGCTATGTACATGTTCTTCAGCTAATCAAGGAAACCAAGAAGCCTAAAACACATAATGAACCATCTAATGTAAATAGCAATATTGATTCTTTAAATTATTTTATTGTAATTATTCATATGGATACAAACACTGCTCAAATTGATAAACATAGCCAAACCACTCAAGGAGGAGATATAGATATAGAGGAACTAATTGGGGATTTTAATGATGGAAATACATAGATTGTAGGAGACACAACAGATAATAAATTATATGACTCTACTACTAACAATAGGCCACAATCCTAGAGACCTCCTAATGAAGGAATTAAAGGACAAGGATAGGTTGCTCAACACAAGAAAAGTTCACTCAGTGATCAAAACAAGGATACATTGAAACAATCAAGGGACAAGACTCATGTGCCACAAATACATTAAATTCGATGGGTAACAATTGATCAAGGATAGAAGAAAGATAGTGAACTCAAATAGACAGATCGAGAGAAAAAGGCTCCATTTCCACCAAAGCCTTTCCTAAGTACCAACACAATTTGTTTCAAAGGTAATAAGTTGAAGAAGAAAAATGCAACATCATTAAGGTCCAATCCTACCACACATGATGGGGATATTGTTATACCTGATTGGGGCCCAAAACCACTATATCTAGATGCTCTAGCTAAATATGGTGAAATACGTTGCAGAAAGGAAAATAAAGATAGATTGAGGAAGGAGCATAAGAAAAAGAAATGTTTATTTGATAATAAGGTTATCTTGTTAGATTTTGTACCATATGTTACATTTGATAAAAAGACCCTCATGTTAGAACAAATCATACAATTAAATGATAAGGTAAATGAGCTTGATGTGGATGCATAGGACAAACTAATGGATGGATTAGAAAAGAAGTTTGAAAATAAAGTCTTGGAAAAAGTTGCACAAATGATTGCAATACAACAAGTTTAACTTTCCACTCTGGTTACTAATCTAGAGGCTACTGTACAAAATGTTCTTACATTGTTTAAGAAATTATGCAACATTCCCCAACTAACCTAGGACATTAAAGACAAATTGAACAAAGTAAGTGAGGACATGAAATCAAGTGAGATGCACTAAAAGATGATCTAGGATCTTACATGGTCCACTAATCAAAGGTGAATTGCAGACCATATGATTGATCTTGCAACAAAAGTAAAAGTTGAGAACCAAACTCTAATAATTTTGAAGGCAAACTGGGACACAATTGTGATAGTCATGATGAAGAATCATTAGAAGTTTCTTGACCAATCAGGTGTCTATTTTAGGTAAGAATTATAGATTTTTGAAGATTTTTGGCACAAGTGTCAAAAAGGGAGATAATGTATATAGGTTATGTGATGTATGTATAAAGGTGAATGTGAATGTATATGTATATAATGTAGGGGGGTTATGGTATATGTTATGAGTCTACATTCTAATGGAGGAATAAGGATTGAAAATGTACAATAAGACTTTTGAAAAAGATTTTGCAAAATACATGTTATATTGAATTTGGGTTTGTGAAGAGAAGGAAGAATGTATGTAGGGGGAGTTACACATGTTAGAGAAAAAGGATAATTTAATTTCATTTATTAAATTACCTTTCTCCCTTCCTAAGATTTCACTTTATGCATTTTTTAGCGTTCTCTATTTAATAATTATTAAATAGCTTTCACCTTTAGGTTACCCTTTGTAACTTATTAGGTTACCCTTTTCGGGCTTTGATCTCCTTTTATAAGGATTGATCTCTTTGTAATTATTATCTCTTAAATTTTCTTCTTCATCTAAATATACAATTTGCATGTTTTTAAATCAAATCCTTGCCTCGTCTTGTCTTTTTCTTCTTCGTGGCAGGTTTTCTACATGCAGGTATTCTTGGGCTTCATGGATTTAATTTGCATATTTTCTCAAATCCTACAACACAATTTTCACTAAGTCATTTTTTGAGCTATTTTGTGCAAACATTTTGTCACTAATGCTAAAGGGGGAGGATGTTACTCCTACACTACATCCATGTTATCATTAGTACCAAACAATTAGTCAATGAAAGGAGAATGTATTGATCGATGAACATTTTTATCGAGACATAATGTGTTGCCCGAGCCAAGATAAGACAGTAGTATAAGTATGAGACAGTTATGCCCGAGCACAATATACACTAAGCAGTTATATACACATTGATTACAGACTTCACCGATAAAGATAATTTTATCTTAGCTAGAAAGACATCAAGCTACATCACATGTACCATGTGTGAAAAATGCATTCCCCAAGATATAAAGGGAACATCTAAAAGTTTGGAATGACAAAAAAATAATGAAATTTGATTCCACTAAGCAGGAAAATATATTTGCACATATCAAGGAAAGTATTTGGTAAGCTTCATTAGGAAAAGTAATTTGATTATTTATGATTCCAATGCAAAATAGAGGCCAATGAAATAAAAGAAAGGAAAGGAAGACATATGAAGAGATAAGGATGATTCTAGATCATTTATTTTGATCTATGGCATCTTCCAAAGGATTCCTAAACCCTAATTAGGTTAATAATCAAAGAGGCAAAAGTATTACTATATTAAGAGCAATAAGGAATAGTTTTAAGTTGTTTTTGAAGATGCTAATTGAAGGGGATATACTAGAGGGATGAAGAGATAAATCTACTATGGAGAAAATTATCAAGCAACAAGGGACGAGATAAGACACATTAGCCATAGAAGGTGATCTAGTATTGAGTAGAAGAGGGATCTGAACAACAAAGTAAGTTACATAAAGGCAAATCATATTCATTTCTATTCTCTAATAAGTATAGAAGATAAATCCTTTGACAAGGTAGACTTAAAAATCTTATTGTAAATCTCTTAACCAAGTACACATATTGCATTATGTTGCAAAATCCTTGGAAAAGGTAGATCCTTGCAGATCTATTGTATTACTCCTAATAGAGTAAGTCACTAGAAGTGACAAAACATTGTAGCCCTAATAATACAACCTCTTACTACAATAGTGATGGATTTGAGGGTATCCTCCCCACCATAGTTTTCCCTCTTACCAAGGGTTTCTACATGACCAAATTCTTGAGTCATGAGTTATGGTATTATTGTTTATGGTTTCATGTTTATGACGAGTTAGAATAGTAAAATTTGCTTTCATTTCAATATTGATGTTAAGTATATGCATAGTTAACAAGTTGAGAAATGTCAAATGCATAATCAGATTTGATTAAGTGTTAAATTTTTTGAGGATATTGATTCACTCCCCTCCCCCCCTCTCAACATCATGTCTTTCCTAATTAATCCTACAACATCCACGACAAAGAAGACCCAACATGCTTGAACTTCAATAACTTTGTCAAAATCCAATGCACCAATTCCGATTAATTGAATTTCAACTGTAATTCCATTTTTAGTTTTGTCAAACCAAATGAGTCTGGAATTACAATTCTCAATTCTCATTCCAAATCCCAATTCCTATGCTAGCAACCAAATGGGCCCTAAGAGATTAAGAGGGTTCACCCTCTTACTAATTTTATTTTACAATTGATCTATTATAAGTCCTTAATAGACCTACTTTGTATTAGAGTTTTGTTTTAACATAAAAAATTTATATTTATGCCAAGAAAACTTGATCAATGCAATCATCTCTAAACAAAATGTATTCATTAACTTTTTTAAAGTGTCATTGTAAACCAATGTTAAAATTTAAATCTTCAAAATTAATGTTTTCATTAACTTCACCTCACCTAATAATTTTTACAATAAAAAAATTGACATTCTAATTTTTTTTAAATTTTAAATATATTTTTATATACTAACCAAGAAAAAATTATAAATTATTGTATACAAATACACACACACACACACACACACACACACACACACACACACACACACACACACACACACACACATTGAGAGTAATCATTCTCGAGGCATCTATTTTTATTAAATCTCAAGGATATTTTTTAAGTTAGGATTGATGAAAATAGGTGCCTCAAGAATGATTACTCTCGACACGTGTGTGTGTGTGTGTGTGTGTGTGTGTGTAAGCTAGTGATAGTCGCACCACAACAGGAAAAGAATTTGATTATTTATTTTATTTTGATAATATTAGTATAAGTTTATTAATTAATTTTTAATAATAATTGTATTTTTTTTTAAGTTAGAATACAATTATTCTTCATTTTTTTAAATTCTATACATAGTGTTTAATTTGTGTAATTTTAAGAGTTGTTATTATTTTAAGGATATTATTATAAAAATTGTTAGAGTTAGGAGTAGAGTTGTGGAAAGGTTTATGATTAGACATAGTATTAGAAATATGATGAGGGTTATATTTAGACTTGGGTTTAGGGACAAGGATAGGGTGAGGCTTATGATAAGAGTCAGACATATAATAAGTTAATTGTTTTGGTGATAAGTAGGCTTGTATTTAAAATTAGGGTTTTGCTTATGGTTAGAAGTAGGGCTATAGAAAGCATTCCAATTAGAGCCAACATTATGAATATGGTTAGGCTTACAATCAGGATTAGTGTTAGGGTTATGATTAAGTTTTTGAGTCAACAATATAGTTAGGCTTAGGAATTATTATTGAGGAAAGGGTTACATTTACGAGAGTGTTTTTAGAGTTAGAGTAAGACTTATGATTAGGAGTAGGGTTAGGGATATGATTAGGATAATACATTGGATAAGTGAAGGGTTAGACATAGGATGAGGGTTAGGATCGAGATTTCTCATTGAGTTAGGGTTAGATATAGAGTTATAGTTAGGGACACACTACTGATAAGGCAACAATTAAGATTATAATTAATGTTACACTTAGGAGTAGACATAGGGTTAGGGTTTTGGACATAGGATTAGTGAAGGGTTAGGCATAAGATTAGGGTTAGGACCAAGAAATACTCATCAAGTTAGAGTCAAATTTATGGCTTAAGAACTATGACTAGGGAAAGAGTTGCATTTAGTAGTAGGGTTAGGGTTAGAGTTGGACTTATGATTAGGAGTAGGGTTAGGGTTATGTTTAGGATTAGACTTATGATTTGGAGTAGGGTTAGGGTTATATTTAAGGCTTAGGAACTTTGATTGGCGAAAGGGTTACATTTAGTAGTATGGTTAGGGTTAGGGTTAGAATTATGATTAGGATTATGGTGAGGGTGAGGGTTAGCATTAGGGATATGGCTATGGTTAGGGTTATGATTAGGATTAGGGTCAAACATAAGATAAGTGAAGGGTTTGGCATAAGATTATGATTAGGACCAGGATTATACATTGAGTTGGGTTTAGATATAGAGTTATGGTTAGGGGCACAACTATGATGGGAAAATTGTTAGTGTTATGATAACACTTAATATACTCTTGTGACACCTATAATTATTGTTACTACTATTGTTACACCTAAGGTTAGTCTTAGTGGAGCTATTATGTTACATTAAAGAAGTTTGTTATGGCATGTTCTATTATTATGGTTAAGGTTATTGCTAGGTTACTACCCCTCTTATGGTTAATGTTAGTGCTACTATTAAAATAAGGTTAGTGTTAGTGTAAAATTGCTAGGTTTATTTTTATGTGGGTTAATGTTATTATGATGCCTACAATCAGTATTAGTGTTATTTTTACAACTAATGTTAGTGAGCTAGGGGAACTATTACGTTACATTCAATAAGTTTGTTATGATCCATGTCATTGTTATGTTAAGGTTATTTGTTCTATTACAGTTAGTGTTAGTTATTTTATATGGGTTGGTTATATTGTGTGTAATTAAATAACTTGCACAATAGAAGAAATAATATGAAATATTATATAAATACTTGATAATAGTTGAGAGTTATAGTCCACTTCAAGGGGGCAACCTCCAAATATCTCCAATGAGAATACACTTCACAATTTGATGCTGAAATAAGACTCACAACCTCCTATATATACCTAATTATGCTTAGGTTTAATAGACACAACCCTTCATAACACCTAGGCCGACCTACCTACCTAAATTATAATATAATAATGATAAAATGACTTAATTAAGGATTAAGATAGCCACAAGTTGACTATTCATAACCCTATATACAATAATATTAAGGGCGTAGCATGCCCCCTCTCTTGAAAGAAGCATTTTCCTCAATGCTAACCAAGTGTGGATTCTTTTGAATGAAATCCTCATCCTCCCATGTGGCCTCTTCCACTGGATGAGATATTGAGTCAAGGTTTTGTTCCTTAGCTTCTTCGTGCGTGTTTGAAGAATGCACTCTGGTTCCAAAAGTATTCTTCCTTCTTCATCAAGTTTTCGTAGTACTATTTGAGTAGGAATATTCTAGCCAATTACCTTCTTCAAACAAGAAACATGAAAAACTAGATGTATCTTTGTTGTTGGTGGAAACTCAAGCTTGTGGGCAACACTACCAATCTTTTGCACAATTTGGTATGGTCCATAATATCTTGGAGACAACTTATTATTCTTTTTTTGTTGCTTCATTGAGATTTGTTTATAAGACTACAATCTCAAGAAGAGCCAGTCCCCAACTTCAAAATTTCTTTCACTACGATGTTGGTCCACTTGTTGTTTCATTCAATTTTGTGCCACAACTAAATTATCCCTGAGTTCTAAAAGTACCTGTTGTTGATGAAGCAAGTGATCCTCTACTGCTTGAACTCTTGGTGACACCTTTAATGATGATGTGATGGAAGGAGGATGATATCCATAAAGTCCCAAAAATGGAGACATTTTTGATGAGCTATGAAAAGAAGTATTGTACTACCATTTTGCAAGAGGTAGCCAATCTACCCATTGAGACTGTTTCTCTGAAGTGAAACAATGTAGATATCCCTCCAAACATTTATTAACCACCTCAGTTTTCCAATTTGATTACGGATGGTATGAAGAACTATGAGCCAATTGAGTATCCAAACATGAGAATAAATCTTTCCAAAAGTGACTAGTAAAGATAGGATCACGATCACTAATAATAACCTTAGGTGTATCATGTAGCTTTTGGATATTATCCAAGAAAACTTTTTCCACTATACTTGTTGTAAAAGGATGTGATAATGCAATAAAATGTGCATATTTAGTGAAGCAGTCAACTACTACCATGATGGCATTATGGCCTTTAGATTTGGGGAGCCTTGTGATGAATTCCATGGATACCTCTTCCAAACATTAGCAAGGAATAGATAAAGGCTGCAAGAGACCTAGTGTCTTAATTGTTTCCCCCTTATTTCTTTAGCAAACCAAACATTCAACCACAAACTTTTGAACATCAGCTTTTAGCCCTTCCCAAAAAAAATCTCGCTTGACCCTATAATATGTCTTCAAAAATCCTGAATGGCCACCAATTGGGGACTCATGTATTTCTTTGAGAATCTTGTGTTTAAGAGTGAAATTCTTGCAAAGATACAAGTGCTTTTTATACCAAAATATATCCCCCTTTAAACAAAACTTATATGAACTACTAGGGTCACTTTTTATTTGCTGGATGATATTACTTGTTGTAACATCATTTTTCCACTCTTCTTTGGCTTCTACCACCCAATTTTCTTGTAAAATTGAAAGATTACACAATAAGGCTTCGTCTTTTTCATCCTTCCTGGAAAGTGCATCAGCCACAATATTTTCCTTCCCTTTCTTTTATACAATTTCAAAGTCATATCCCAACATCTTAGTGACCCATTTTGGTTGCTCTTCTGATGATAGTCTTTGTTCCAAAAAATATTTTAGGCTATCATGATCTATCTTAACCTTGAACTATTGACCCATTAAATAAGGCCTCCATTTTTTAATTGCATGAAGGATTGCTAACATTTCCTTCTCATAAATAGGCTTGAGTTGATTTTTACCTTTTAATTGATGACTCTCAAAAGCAATTGGTCGGCCTTCTTGCATGATAATTGCTCCTATCCCATTTCCAAAAGCATCACATTCCATAATGAATTCCTTGGTGAAGTCTGAAGTGGCAAGCACCAAAGTTGTACACATAGCCTTCTTCAATTGCTCAAATGATATATTAGCAGATTCATTCCATTCAAAAGAATCCTTCTTCAATAGAGTTGTAAGGGGTACTACTATATGACCATAATTCTTCACAAAACTTCTATAGTATCTTGTCAATCCCAAGAAACCCCTCAACTTCTTAATAGTTTTTGGAATAGGCCATTCCATGATAGCCTTAATTTTGTTAGGGTCCACCTTTACTCCTTCATGTGAAACTATGTGTCCCAAATACTCCACCTCCTTAAGACCAAAAGCATAGTTGGATGACTTAGCATAGAGTTGATGATCTTCAAGTAATTGTAAAGCCTGATCTACATGCTACAAATGTTCCTCCCAAGTCTTTCTATAAATTAATACATCATCAAAGAACACTAACACAAACTTTCTCAAGAACTTCTTAAAAATGGAATTCATCAAACTTTGGAATGTAGATGGTGCATTTGTAAGACCAAATGGCATCACCAAAAATTCATAATGACCTTCATGAGTTTGAAATGTTGTCTTTCAAATATCTTCTTCCTTAATCTGAATTTGATGATAACCTAATCTAAGATCTAACTTGGTAAAATACATAGCTCCATTTAATTCATCTAGAAGGTCATCAATTACTAGAATAGGAAACTTATCTTTAATGGTATACTGGTTGAGCACTCTATAATCTGGACACATGTGCCAAGTATTATCCTTCTTACGCACTAGCACAAAAGGTGAGGAGTAAGCACTTTGGTTATGCTTGATAACTCCTACCTCTAGCATTTCCTCAACATTTTTTTCTATCTCAATTTTTTGTATGTGTGGGTACCTGTAAGGCCTAATGTTTGGTGGCTAGCTCCTTGGAACTAGTTGTATGGCATGGTCATGATCCCTCTTAAGAGGAAGTCCTTTAGGCATATCTCCAAAAATTACTGAGTGACGATCGCTTATTGCTTGTAAATCTAGATGAATAAGAGCATTAGATTGAGAGACTTCTAATGAACATAGCTGGGCCACAAATCCATTTGCACCTTTCTTAAGAAGTTTTTGCATTTGATGAGAGCTTACCATATGTGGGGATTTTTCCTTCAATCCCCTTAGCTCCACTACCTTTCCTTGTGATTGAAATTGCATGAATAGTTCTTGGAAGTTCATCTCAGTTGTTCCCAATGTAGTAAGTCGTTGTACTCCCAAAACAATATCTGTTGCACCTATGGATATCGCATACATTGGGGTATCAAGTTGATAATCTCCCATGGATAATTTGATGCTATGACACTTTCCAAAACAACTAACTATGCCCCCATCTACAATCAAAACCTGAAACTTTGGGGCTAGATATATAAAACAATTTAGAAGAGTTGCCAACTTTTTGTTGATGAAATTATGAGCACTACCTGAGTCGATCAACATTGTTACTTTCTACTTCTTTAAGAAACCCACTACCTTGAGAGTTTGTGGTGCACTAAAACCTGAAAGTGCATGACAAGAAATGATTTGTTGAGAATCATGTGATCCATCACCTAACTCCCTATCATCCTTTGATATGGGCTCATCCTCTTCTTCCTCACTTGGATCTTCAATATAGAACAAAAAAAAATCGCTACATTTATGTCCTCGACTATATTTTCTATCACAATTGAAACACAACCCTTTTGTCTTTTCTCCTCAATTTGTTGTGGAGTCAACTTAGTAGGTTGAGGAAGATAAGGTGTTGAATATCCTTTGTCTCTTGTCACATTAGCCCCCTACTTTCTAGAAATCAAGAACTTCTCCTCTACCCTGCGTGCCAATATAAAAGACTCATTTACATAACTGGGACAAAACATGTGTACCTCATGTTGAATGTGATCCTTGAGACCACCCAAGAATAAATCATTCAAGTTCTCCTCTGTAATTGTTTCCACTCTTAAGGACAGATTTTGGAATTGTTGAATATAATCCTTAACTGACCATGTTTGTTGAAGCTTAGCAAGTTGGCTAAAGAATTTTTTTGTCACACTATTGCTATATTGTGCTTGGAGTTCTTCTGTAAAAATTGACCATGATACAGTGAGACCCTTTTTCCTCCTATGAGTACAAAGCCAATGATACCAAATGAATTGATCTAGTTCTAGATATAAGGAAGCCATCGTAACCTTTTGTCCATATGGGATTTGATGTATTTCAAAAAAAATTCTCCATTTGATTTATCCACGTTAGAGGATCCTTGCCATCAAATTTGCGCATATCCACCTTTGGAAAAAAATTCCTAGATCCCGTAGGATTAATAAAATTTGTGTTATCATTAGTCGACTTGAAGGTTTCACCTTGATTTCTTGAGAGCTCCTTCCTTGTTTCATTCATATAGGTGCTTAACATGCTTCATATCTCTGATATATCTCCTCATAGGTCACACATATCCTTCTTAACCTCTTCCTTGAACTTACTAAGTTCCTCATTGGGCTTACTATCCTCTGTTCCTTCCCAATCTTGATCAAAGGATTTCCCCGGTGTGGTAGAATTCTTTTTACCTCTTGTAGGAGGCCCCATCATGATGAAAACCAATATTTTCAAAAAAAAAATCCCCAAAAAATTAGCAAATTTGCTGCCTTGAGAGAGATTTTTCCTAATTTTACAATATCTTTCTTATTTTTGTTTTTCAATTTCCCAAGCTTTGAATTTAGGCTCCTCTACTATGTATTGAAAAACCCAATACAAGTTATACTCCAATCCGACAGGATGTGAGAGATATGAAGATCTCAAAAAAATGTGTAGAAATAGTAATTCTACAATAATTTCCTCAAATATTCTCCAATTTCTCTAAATTTTGGACTATAGCTTATTTAATATTTTCTTCAAAAACCCTTTAAAAATATTTGAAAATTTTGCTAAAATTTGAAAGTTATGCTCTTCCCAAAATTGCCTCAATGTTGAGAAAAAAAATCTTGCCACTATGGTGCCAAGATCATGCTTTGATACCACTTGTAATAAAAAAACTTGCACAATAGAAGAAATAATATGAAATATTATATAAATACTTGATAATAGCTTAAAGTTATAGGCCACTTCAAGGGGGCAACCTCCAAATATCTCCAATGAGAACACACTTCACAATCTGATGCTGAAATAAGTCTCACAACCTCCTATATATACCTAATTATGCTTAGGTTGAATAGACACAACCCTTCACAACACCTAGGCTAACTGACCTACCTAACTTATAATATAATAATGATAAAATGACTTAATTAAGGATTAAGATAGCCACAAGTTGACTATTCATAACCCTATATACAATAATATTAAGGGCATAGCATTGTGACACCTATGGTTAGTGTAAGTGATGTTATTGTTAGGGCCTAACATTATTGTTAGGGGAATTGCTAGGGTTTGTGTTATTATTATGGTTAACATTATTTTTAGGGTTATTTCTCTTATTATGATTAACATTAGTGTGATTATTACACTTTAGGCTAGTGTTGGGCTAATTGTCAAGATAATTTTTTATCTGGGTTAACTCTTTTATAACACTTATGATTGGTGTTATTGTAATACCTATGATTATTATTTTTATAATGAACTTTGTCCCTCCCTCTCTCATCCCTTCCCACTCTCTAGAAATTCCCCAAATCTCTCTCTCTCTCTCTCTCTCTCTCTCTATATATATATATATATATATATATATATGTATATATTGAAAATATAATATTATTGCTAGTTAGTAGTACTATTTTATATATATTGAAAATATAATATTATTGCTAGATAGTAGTACTATTATAGATAGGGTCAATGTTAGGTATATATTTTACCAAATGATTACTATAGCTACATATAGAGATAGGGTTAGATTTAGAAGCAAGATTTACAATTTGATTTATGCGATACTTAGTGTTACGGTTAGGGTTAATAAGTGGCTAAGTTTACACTAAAATAAGGGGTGTGGTTAAGGGAAGTATGAGATTAGGTGTAGTGTAGGAGTATTTCGAGTATAATTATGGTCAAAATTGAGATATAAGTTTAAGTGTGACTAAAAATAATTTAATTTTATCTTGTTCATGAAAGGGAAATTATAATTTCCAGCACAACTATTTAAATGATGTAGAATTGTGAAATAAAATATAAGAATCAATTGTATGGAAAATATTTCTCCATAATGATGTGACAATATTATATATTATTGAATGTTTAATAATGATAATGCAAGTTTTATTACAATGATTAAGAATTGTGTTCAATAAATTTGCCTATCATGAAGGGTATCAACATAGAGTTACAACTTTTCATCATTGTTAGTGAAATAAGGGTTACACTTAGAATAAACATGTTGCTTAGAATTAGAATATGGGGTTTGTACTAAATTTAGTTTGTAAGATGATTTGTAATATGTATATGCAAGATATCCTTTTTAATTAATATATTTAGTAGGAATGTCCATTGAAGGCATCTTTTGTAAAAGCAAATTATTTTTCTCTCGTTCTCTTCTTCATGAAAGTTGCATAGAACAATAGGGAAACATAACTCCTAATACAACTAATTAGAAGAAGTAAAAGTCTGAAACCAAAGACAAGAATGAGCTATATAGAAAACATTTCTCGGTAATATTGTAAATACATGACATATACTTTAATGATTAGGATTGCAGTGTGACCTTTATTTGAATAGTGATCATGAAAAGCTTCATTCATCATTGAGGGAATCCCATCTACTTTTGCAAATATGTCACGTAGGAATTTCACAGCATCTTTCATATGCATTATTTATTTTTCTGCAACATAGTCAATTAACAATGTTGTGTTCTTCACAACTTTAATTATAATTATGCACAACTCTTTAATTATTTGTATACACTTGTCAAACTCATTCTTTAAAAAAATCATTTGAGGCCACTAAAGTGGTTGGGGTAGTATCAATAATGTTTGATTCTCTGTTATAGGCATCCATAGCTCAAATAGTAACTTGCAAACTTATAAACAAATATCAATATATAGAAATAATTAGAATAAAAAAGTATTAGTAATTAGGATAATGTTTTTGAAATGAATAATGCTCAAAGTAATATAATAAAAATCAAAACGAGTTTAAATGAAATATTTTGATTGTAATGTTTGAAATATGGTGGCATTTCCTTCCACTTTTCAAATATTACAAATGTAAACATTACAAATATAAACATTGTGTGTGTGTGTGTGTGTGTTATGAAAAAATATAAACTAAATATATGGTTAGTCTATTTTAAACAAAACATTAACTTCAATAAAATAAAAATATAATTAATATTGCAACATTGTCATCCATATCAATGATAAAATTTAATTATGAAACATAAAAATATAAATATTTTAAAATATGCAAATGTCAACTACTATGACACATGCATGCAAACCAAAACTATTTTGAAATATAGAAATTTAAAACTAATATGAAACATGCGAATCTAAACGTAATTTGAAACATGCAAATGAAAATTATTATCAAATATAAAAATCAAATAGATTTTGAATGCAATTCTAAATCTAAATAAAACATGCAAGGCTAAACTATTATATGCAAATCTAAATAATTTTGAATGCAATTCTAAATCTAAATGAAACTCATTGAAATTGAAATCAAAAGAAAAGTACAACATTGCAACTAATTTTGAAACTAAAACTACATCTAAATCTAAATATACAACTCAATCTAAATCCAAATGAATAACTAAATCTAAATACAAAAATAAATAAAAAGTGAAAAAATACAAATCTCACTTGTAAAAAATTTGCTCCAAATCTTCAAAACCTCCAACCTACTATAAAACTTTGGAGCTCTTCCTCCCTACAAAAACACAAAATAAATATGAAATTTTATAACTTGTGGGACACTCCTCATATCCCTAATGGACTTCCACAAATTTGTTTCAAATTACCCCATGCCCTTAAAAAATATTAACATCATTATGCATGTAAAAATATATTTAACAAAAAAAAAAAGCTTTCATATTTGAAATGTTTTCAACTAAAATAGGAGTAAAATTTTATTAAGACAAAATGAGAAACAAAAAGGAGAGCTCAACAAGGAGCTATATCCTAAGAAAGAAGGTCATCTAACTGAAGAGACAAATCTAAGGGAAGTTGCCCCCTATCCACAATATTCCAATCTTGAGCATTAACATATGCCCATTTGGCCAAACAATCAGCAACTCTGTTCAATATTCTAGGAATGTAATTAAAACTAAAAGACTCTAAAGAAGTATGAAAGAGAAGAGTTTGATTAACAACTGAAGCCAATTGCCAACTAATGTCCTCAAGCAATTGTGAAGTAAGAAAATTCATCACCACTTGAGAGTCAGCTTCATAGATAACTTTGTGCCATCCCCTCAAACAATATTGCTCTACGGAATGTAAAATGGCCAAAGCCTCCATGAGATTATTAGTATGACAACCCTTATGCACTGAAAAAAGAAATTGAACTTCTCTAGAGTTGCATCGGGCCACACCCCCAATGCCAGCAGGATCTAGATTCCCCCAAAAAGAACCATCAGTGTTGATTTAGAGAACTCCAAGTGGAGGAGGTGACCAATGACCCACATGGTTCAACGTTCTCTTCCCTTGACATCTAGGATGGTTTGGAACTTTATGATACCAACGGCCTGTAGCCCCTGAGAACCCATTGTGAGAATGTAAATTAAGGTGTATGAAAATAGCAAGATTACCAGGATCCGTACCTCCATCTAACTCATACTTTTCCTGAATAGTTTCCTGAAGAGAGTGGGAAATTTTCCACCAAAGATGCATGACACCAATCTGGACATCTTAAAAGATTCACCGGTTCTTATCTAAGAAGATATGCCAAAGACTAAAAGAGGGGCCAACAATCCATCCAGCTCAAAGAGGTGAAGCCTTGGAGGGGGCACTCCTCAAGCGATCTCAAAACTCAGGCAAGGAGGAAGCATGTCGACAAGAGAAACCCTAAACACTCCACCAAAGATGTCATAACTGGGTAGAAAAGGAACAATGGAAGAAGAGATGAGAGATAGACTCCTCTCCATTACCACATAACACACTAAAAGATGGGCCCTGGAACCCATGTTCACAAAGATGATCCCATGTAAGACACTGGTTGTGAGCCACCAACCACATGAAGCAATTAGATTTGGACCAAGAAAAATTATTCCAAACTTGTTTCCACCAAAGAACCTCAGCATGCCCAAAAAGTTGTCTAGTAATCTCTTGGTACCCAGCAAAAATAGGATATTTACTAGATAGTGTATTGCCCCAAGCCAAAACATTTGGCCCCAATAAAGAACAACACTCCCCAGAAGCCGAAATCCTAGAAAGATCCTAACGGTCCACCTCTAAGCCCCCATGAGGCTAATCTGAAAAGCACTTCCATCTATATTAGACAACAGACCCAGTTGATAAGGAGTCTTATAATGAGCCACTTTATCCTGTCTAGCATCAATGAAAGAATCACACAGAGTTTGATGATGAGGGCAAACATATAAGATGGGAGGGTTGTCATCCCAAGCATCAGACCACAACAAATCCTTAAAGCCTCCCTTACATATCCAGAAAAGGCCCCTCTTAACCAATTAAGGACCAATCTTTTGAGTATTCCACAGCATAGAACCACGAACTTCAAGAGGAAGTGTGGAAACAAACCAAGGGTCAATGCCTCTAAAATAATTATGAGTAATTATATGAGCCCAGAGATGATTTTTTCTAGAGCACCATCACCAATAAAGCTTAGCAAGCAAACCTTTACAACTCAAGATAGCAGATTAGAGGCGAAGACCACCCTCCTTCTTAGGCCTACATACAGTCTCCCAACTAATAAAACTCCATTTAGAGTTACACAAATTATCACCCCAAAGGAATTTTCATGAAAGAGCATCAAATCCCTTGAGAAAGTAAACAAGAGCAACTTGAACCATGCTTCTATAAATAGGGAGAGCCTATATAACAGATTGAAGAAGAGTAACATGAGCAGTTGTAGAGAGTCATCTATGGGTCCAATTATTTACCTTCTCCCAAAGCTTGTTAATCGAATTCTACTAGAAGAGTTGTGGTTGCCTAGAAAAAACAATAGGAATGCCAAGATAAGTCAAAGGGAGTGAACCAATCTAAAACCTAAGGTCATTAGCAATTCTCCACTAAATAGGATCAAGAGTGTTAAAGAAATATATAGAAGATTTATTTTTATTAACTTTTTGGCCTATCATTGCCAAATAAATATCCAAAGTGTGTTAGAAGACTTCAACTTCCTTGACTCAATAAATTCCAGCAAGAGGAGCCATCAACAAATTGAAGATGAGAAAGAGAAGGTAAATCATTCCCCTAGTGCCTCCCTTAGATAAAGTTTTGGGACACCTAATACTTAATGAACTTTCCCAAACCCTCAGCCATAATAATGAAAGATAAGGGGAAAGAGGATCACCCTAGTGGAGACCCCTAGAAGCACCAAATAACTAGGAAGGTTGGTCATTAAGAAGAACAAAGAAAGAAAAATAAGTGACACAGCTCATAGTCCAACTCACCCACTCTGAGATAAGCCAAAGACAAGAAGAATATTCCTAAGAAAGCTCCATTTGACACTATCATAGGCCTTAGCCATATCCAACTTAATAAACATATATCACTCCCTTGAGGTAGCCATAGAGTGGATAGATTTAGTAGCGATAAGCACCCCATCTAAGATTTGTCTTCCTGCAACAAAACCTCCTTGTTCTTTTGAGATAATAGTAGGCAACCACTCTTCCAGTCTCTGATAAATCAACTTAATAATAACTTTGTAAGCCACATTAAATAGAGTAATAGGTTGAAAAATATCCAATTGATTAGCCTAATCTTTTTTTGAAATAAGAACCAAGAAAGTAGAATTCAGTGCTCAAAGCATCTGCTTGCTAGAATAAGATTCTTTAACAACTTCTAACAAATCATGGATAATGATGTCCCAAAATTCCTGAAAGAATTCAATAGGAAAGCCATCAAGGCCAGGAGCTTTTCCTTTAGGCGTACCAAAGACCACTTCCTCCAACTCAGCAAAAGAGATTGGGCACATAAGATAATCATTCATTTCATGAGAAATAAGGGTGGGAATACAACACAAAATAATATGCTCTTCATTATTAGTAGGAGAAGAATCCTTAGAGAAGAGGTTAGAAAAGTATCAAGTAGCTCCTGAAACACAACTAGCAAGGAAGATAATTGGATACCTTCAGAATTAACGACAAAAGAAATATAGCTAGATTGCATATTTTTGTGGAAAAAGGCAGTGCTCCTATCATGTTTCTAGAGCCAATAAACCCTGGCTTTTTGCTTCTAGAATATTTCCTCTCGAAGTTCCCATTCTTCTGTATCTCTAGAAGCAAGGGATTTGGCCTTACCTAGCTAGATCCTCAAAGAAACCAAGATCCTAAATTTGTCTAGTAATGACATCCAAATGCTCCTAAGCGAGCCTCTTCATGGAATGAAGGTTCCCAAAATAATATTTTTTCTATCTCTTGAGCTTCCTTTTGACATATTGAAGTTTTTTAGAAACAGAAAACATAGTAGTACCAAAAACAGGGGCACCATCACTCCACCACTAGAAATAAGATCATGAAGAGAGGAGTCTCGAAGCCACATGAGCTAAAACTTAAAAGAGGGATTCTTAGGAATAATCACCCCATTAGCAAAAAAAATAATTGGCCAATGATCATAACCCCTTTAGTCCAAAATTCTAGAAGAGAGAGTGAGGGCACCACTAACTCAAAAGCAAGAAACTAGAAATCTATCAAGACATTCTAAGATAGCATCAACTCCAATCCTTCTATTATTCCAAGTAAAGAGACCATTAGAGGGCTTAATATCAGAAAGATACAAGACATCTATATTCTAACAAAAAAGATCAGATGAAGGCCCTAACTGAGTCAACCCACCCCGCTTCTCTTCAAGACTTAAAACTAAATTAAAATCTCCTGCTAACACCCAAGGATGGTAAGGATGAAAGTTTCTAACATGCCAAATATGCATCTAGAGTTTCACCTTTCCCATAAAATCAATAGGTGCATACACATTAGTAATTAAGATCACCTCACTAGAATCCATAGAAGAAGCCACCATAGATAGAGTTGAACAAGAAGACACCCAGCCAAGGGGAGAATGATCAATCACCGAATCATGAAGAACCTTTTGTCTAGGGATGCTATTCAACCCCCTAACATTCCATGAGAGGATGATCATCACTGAGTAGGATGGGGATGTAAGGAAACTTGGCAACAAAGAATATAACTATTTCCACATAACCCATAATGGATCTGAAATAAATACAGAATTAAAATCCACATGCAAGAGAATAGACAACATACCCACAAAATGTGACACAAGATATACCCTGGGAAACCCTCATTGAGGGAAAAACCCAGCCTCCAAAAGCATCCATCACCATATATTATTTCGCAAAAAATACCATTACCATACAACCATGGAAGCCTTCATGGCCATAGCCACAACTGAGCAAACTATGTGAACAAGTATGAATCCACACATCCCATGCCATGCTTCCAACCTTCACAAATGTTCCCTTGGCTAACTTTTCAAGCCTTGTCCCGCTTGACTATTGCCTTTCCCACTCTTTCTCCTTACACTACAACAACTACCCTTGTGGCTGCTTATATAGTAGCAAGTCCCACAAAACCACCAAGTAGTATTACATAAACCATGTGCTAAAACCATGTGCTACCTATCCCACTGACCCCACATTTAATATTGGGCATTTAATTCTTTTCTCCAATATTAAATAATTACATGAAATATTTTCAGAATGTTACAATACAACTCATCAAGAATATTTCATGAGAATTTTTACATGTTGCACGTACATCTAGGCACAACATTACATAATAAAATAAAATAATAAAATATAACAATATTATGCAATGTGTGCAACACCCATTATCTCAACAATCTCCCACTTGTTGTATACATTGCATAGGGTCAATCCGTAGCCACATAAATGAACAAGGGAACAATCCCTCCCAGCACATCCATCATCATGGATAAAAATATATCAAGTGCTCCATCCTGGTACCCCCAACAAAATCACAGTATCTAGCATCTCAAACATGAATGATCTCATCTCCTATTATGCCACTGCCACTAGACATTCATAGAAGCCATCCAAAGAGAAAGCCACCCAACCTGTCACATTAGAAGATCATAAAATCCTGTACCAACTAAAATTCTAAGCACAAAAACCTGATCCAAAGGTAATCACATGTATCTGTAGTTGTCAAAATATCCATAGCTGAAATAGCACCCACAGCAAGTGCCAAACCCATCCAACTATCCATACTTCAAAGGTATAACAAGTGAATCTCATATCACTGACATATCCAATCTATAACCTGCAATCACAAGCCTCAAGAGCAATACCTGCCACATATATACCAAGAAGCTCCCACTGCAAAAGATAATGTCAAATCTATAACCAATCCACTCACAAAATCTCAAAGAAGTGAATCCATGTAGTATCAAGGACATCCATAATACATAAACCAATATCCTACAAGAAAAACTCTCATAACAAGTCTCCAATAGTCTCTCAAATTCTCCACAACCAACAGAGGAAAGAGATAAAAGAATAACCGTGTCATCTCTCACATGACATACATGAGCACAAACTAGTGATCACAATCTCTAACCAATCTCAAATCCAATGTAGGCAAAACTGAACATCCAAGAAGATAACCAAGACTGAAGCAACCATGCAAATCATAACCTATATCATGTCCTTCTACACACACCTCTAGATGTAAACTGTGCAAGTATGATCTCCTCCATTAAACCCCAACAAAAAGCCTCAAAAACACCCAAACCATACCATATAACTAATCATGGATGTAAGCCTCTCACAAGAAGATCAAACTCATAAAACCATTCCTAATCCAAGGAAAATGCCCCATATAAAACCATCTCCCAAAATCAACCAACATAACAACATATGCACATGGAGATAACCAATGTTAAACCATCTCTCAAGTGAACCCTCCAGAACTAACTCATGTACCATAGCTTAAGATCCATATCCATGAAAGACAAGCATAAATATAATGCAACTAAGAGAAACAATAGGCTATACCTCTCAAGTAGCAAACCACCGAGTAGACCAAGAGTGGGGAATGAGGATGCTCATCAAGATACCCAAGTCTCCAACCAAGACTCATCTAAGAACAATCTCCTCTCAAGTCCATATCAGGTGACTGCCCCTTGGACTTCTTGTTAAAACCATCAACCATCCTGAAAAATACTTCTCTAATCCAAGAGAAATCAGCATCACCACCGTCTCTAAGTATCCATGAGCATCTGTAACCAATCAATCCATGCCAACTCCAAATGCAACACAGCAATATCATGAAGTATCCAGCTTATGATCAGTGTGCTCAATACCAAGAAACTAAATAAAGATCAATGTTAAAGTTCCAACCATGGCCTTAGGAACATAAACATGACAACATGATCTAAACCATCTCAACTAAAGAGATAACATGCTCCACATGAACATACTATAACATGTCACAACTCTAAATGAGTATCAAGAGCACACCATGACATAATAATGAAACCATCCTCACACCAAGGATAACATGTCAAATAAAAGCATAAACCACACCTGTGCCAAGAACTCTATGAGTCCTCAAGATGCAACCATCTCCACATACCATGAAGATAACCAAGTGCACCATGCAAATGTCAAAGATGCTTCTGCAGCAACAGGATCTAAGACAAACCTCCAACATCTGCAAACACTCAATAAATATATCAATGCCAACAACTCCCACTCAACGATGGTACCAAGTCACCCATGGCATCACAAAATCCATCTCCTACATGAAGATCCAAACCAAACCAGGAACTAATCCTACACTGTTACCCCATCACTGTCACAAGCTCCCACTAAACCATGTATCCAAGCTATCCATGACATATGATGAACAAACCATCCTCTAACCATGAGAATCAACCGAGGCATCAAACCATCAAAGAACTCAAAGTGCACATCATGAGCTCCTCAAAAGAAACTAAATAACCATGATCCTGAACCAAGAAGATATACCACCATAACCAAATCAAAAATTCAAACTAATGAACATCAAGGATGTACCTATATATCCAATCATGTCATGCCAAAATTCATGGCACCATGATCACATCCATGAACCGAGCATCTATCTCTCAATATGTCCAATCTGTCAGCATAAAATAGTCAACCACAATTCTCCACCATGACTGTACCTGGTAACAACATCTCATCCCTTCTGCATGAAGAAATCAGAAAATCATGTGACTTAGGGCATAAACAACCCAAATCCAAGTCACCAATCTGAATATGTATCAATAATGAAAGATCAATGGGCAAAGACAACCCATAACCAAGCCATAAATGCAACCTGTAAGTATAGACCACTTACAACACTGCATAACTTGTAGATCCAATAAGTCATATTCAAGTCAAACACTGATAACCATATCATCATGAGACCAATTTGAATAATGAATTGAGTATACAATGACATCAAATCTTAAATCTCCAATGCCATAAACTCACAATGTTACCATAGTCAAAATATACCATAAACTATTCAGATCAATATATCACCAAATAAATCATGCCAAACCTGCACCAAATCTAAACCAATGTATAGAGCTCTCCAAGAGCTTTTAATTGACTACTTGAAGTCCAAAATTTGACTCCGTATGCCCAAGTTATGCTCTAATCCGTGCTCAAAATAAAAAACATCTAACTTTAGGGCTCTTAAAAACTAAAAAAATCTAAAAATCACATAACCAAACCTATACCATGTTGTAGTGCTTTGAATTAGCTTTCCAACGCCTGTAAGAACTCTGAAATTTGATATTCTGAGAGAAAGTTATGGCCGTTTTACTAAGACAATCTTTTTACCATTTTAAGTGCGATTTTTCATTTTTAATTTTTTTCTGTGACGAAAATTCTGACGGGATTAAATTTGACAGCCATCATGCGCTGAAACCAAAAAACTCTTTCATTTCCTCTGAACATGGCCAAACTAGGGCATATTATATATCAAAATTTATAGAAATGTTGACCCGGAAACAATGGTGAGGTCTGTTTTTACCCAGGAGGTCATTTCTACAAGCTACCCCCCAAAACCCTCATTTAAATGAAACATCCGAAAAATCTTTTTTTTCCAACAAATTTCACATGTCCAAATCTTTTAACATCTCATCATAATAGCAAACCCAAAACCCTCAGATCTGCAATAAATCATTCATATATCTTGCCCTTTCTTTTATCCTCTCATGCATTCCCATGGATTCAATCTAGGGTTACAAACAATAAAACAATAGCTCTGATACCATTTGTAAAGAAACTTGGCAACAAAGAATATAACTATTTCCACATAACCCATAATAGATATGAAATAAATACAGAATTAAAATCCACATGCAAGAGAATAGACAACATACCCACAAAATGTGACACAAGATATACCCTGGGAAACCCTCATTGAGGGAAAAACCCAGCCTCCAAAAGCATCCATCACCATATATTATTTCGCAAAAAATACCATTGCCATACAACCATGGAAGCCTTCATGGCCATAGCCACAACTGAGCAAACTATGTGAACAAGCATGAATCCACACATCCCATGCCATGCTTCCAACCTTCACAAATGCTCCCTTGGCTAACCTGTCAAGCCTTGTCCCGCTCGACTCTTGCCTTTCTCACTCTTTCTCCTTACACTACAACAACTACCCTTGTGGCTACTTATATAGTAGCAAGTCCTACAAAACCACCAAGTGGTATTACATAAACCATGTGCTAAAACCATGTGCTACCTAACCCACTAACCCCACATTTAATATTGGACATTTAATTCTTTTCTCCAATATTAAATAATTACATAAAATATTTTCACAATGTTACAATACAACTCATCAAGAATATTCCATGAGAATCTTTACATGTTGCACATCCATCTAGGCACAACATTACATAATAAAATAAAATAATAAAATATAACAATATTATGCAATGTGTGCAACACCCATTATCTCAATAGGGGGAAATGAGCATCCAAGGGTTTCACATCCTCATACTCCATCAACATATCTCCTATAAATATGAGCTTCTCTTGGTCTTTCTTATGCCCACTCTTTAGAGGAGGAGTAAATGAAACCCTCTTAAAAGGTCTTTGTAGCAAACCCAAAGGGAGGGGAGACCCCTTACCCTTACCAGATGCTAGCACATCCTAAGCTAAGTCCGCTAGAACACCAACATTATCTCAAGGCACCATAGGAGTCACCAAAGCTCCAAACTCAAGAGTAATAGGGAGCTCATTTGGATGACAAACCACAACTTGAGATGATGCACATGAATCATGAGGTAGAGCTTTCCCATCACAAGTCAGATTAGCTGAGATACTAGGAGAAATGCCCTCCTCTAAAACCATACTTTCTAGCACCTTAAATCAATAAAAACCAAAATTTGACTCTTAGTCTTTGAAGGGCCTTTTATGACCATGCCCATTAGCTCATGAGCGAACAAGAATAAAGCCATCTTTATCTAGACCAATATCATTCAATTGAGTCAAGTCCCTTTTCCCACATTATGTGCTTGTGTATGCCCCTTAGCTATGTTATCAATATGAGCTTTACCTTTTCCTATAGTGTTCAATTGACCATCATCAATAGTAGAGCCATATGTCCCTTTAGAAGCTAAAACCTAAGGGCATTAACATTGCAAATGACCATACTCATGACATATCCGACATAAAAAAGGAAGGGATTCATAATCCAATTGTTGCACCCAGAAAGAAGACCCAAGACAAATTTCCATAGAATCTGGTAATGAGTTATTCAAATCAATTTCAACATAGATTTTGACATAAGAGAGAACCTTTTTATCGAGCGATTGATGCACAATCGTAGTCAGCTTTCCAAGAAAAGCAACAATTTGACGAAGAATTTCTTCTCTCCAGAATTCAAAAGGAAGATGTGGCATGTGAACCCACACGGACACATTTGAGGGGAGATCCTCAACAAAATTAAATCCTGAATGCCAGGGTTTAACAAATAACCCCACATGGTTGTAAAAATAAGGACCCCCTGTTAGATTGTGGTGACTGATCAAGAAAGTACTGTACATACTTCATAAATAGTGGGGTTCGGGGCATCGCCCCGAAAAATTTTTTTTTTGGAAGTAGCCGACATATTATGGCCGACATATGGCCGACATGTTATAACCCTAAAATGGTTTAATACTTGTATAAAAAGGGCTTAGGGTTGGGTATTTTTTGATATGTGGTGATACGAAATTGGTTCTTGTGGGAGTATTGAGCTGTAAGGGATTACGGATTGTAATCAGGTTGTAATCACTGGATTGTAATAAGATCGGACTTGTTGTTTGGTGGACGTAGCCCAAGGATTGGGTGAACCACGTTAAATCTTGGTGCCTTGTGTTCATTTCTGTGTGTTCTATTATTTTCTGTTATTGGTTATATTTGCATGTAGTTTTTATTTCTGTCCGTGGTTTATCCTAACAAGTGGTATCAGAGCCTAGTTTTTTTTCAGTTATCCTCTGCAGGAAAGTCTCACGGTTAAGTGGGAGTCTCACGGTTGAGTGGGAGCAATGGTAGATGAGGGTAAGCTGAGGGTTGATAGGTTTAATGGGTAGAACTTCTAGTTATGGAAGATGCAAATGGAAGACTATTTATATCAGAAGGATTTATGGAAGCCGTTGGAAGAAAAAGCCAAGAATCAGGGAACTATGTCAGAGGCTGAATGGGATCTTTTGGACAGAAAGGCACTCGGAAGCATTCGGTTATGCTTGGCACCATCGGTGGCATTTAATATTACAAAAGCAAAGATGACAGAAGATTTGATGAAAACCCTAGCGACACTGTATGAAAAGCCCTCCGCTTCAAATAAGGTATTTCTCATGAAGCGTTTATTTAATATGAAAATGGCAGAAGGTGGATCTGTTGCAGATCATTTAAATGAGTTTAATACTATTACTAGTCAATTATCTTTTGTGGGTATCAATTTTGATGAAGAAATTAGGGCTCTCTTGATTTTGTGTTCTTTGCCTGAAAGCTGGAATGGCTTGGTAATGGCGGTGAGTAATTCTGTTCCTGGATCAAGTACCCTAAAATATGATGATGTGATCGGTGTTATTTTAAGTGAGGAAACTCGTAGAAAATCCTCAGGTGGATCTACATCAGGAAGTGCTTTAAATGCACAAAGCAGGGGCAGAACGACTGAAAGAGGAAGTAACTCTAGAAATCGTGGGAAATCAAGAGGAAAGTCAAAGGGGAGGAGGTCTCAATCGAGAGGACCAAATGATTGCTGGTACTGTGGGAAACCAGGGCACAAAAAGAAAGATTGCTAGACTCGAAAGAAAAATGAAGGAGATAAATTAGATGGAGACAAAGAGGCAAATGTGGTAAGTAACAAATCTGAAGAGGATGCTTTGCTTCTGTCTTTAGAGAGTGTTGATGATTCATGGGTTTTAGATTCTGGTGCTTCTTTTCATGCTACACCTCATAGAGGTTATTTCATTGATTATGTCCAAGGGGATTTTGGGCTTGTTTATTTGGGGGATAATGAACCCTGTCAGATTGTTGGAAAGGGAAAAATTAAGATTAAGTTGCAGAATGGGAATCATTGGCTACTACATGAGGTAAGACATGTTCCAAAGCTGAGTAGGAATTTAATTTCAGCAAGGCAACTCGGTGATGAGGGTTGTGTAGTTACTTTTAATGATAAAAATTGGAAGGTTTCAAAAGGTTCCCTTGTAGTAGCAAAAGGTGTGAAAGTAGGCACCTTATATCTTTGTACAGGTCATATTGTTCCTTCTACTTTGATTGTTTCAGAGAAAAATGAATATTCAGGAACAATTACTGCAGTTGAGCAGGGAGAACAAATAGCTGCTGTCGATTCTGATACAGCGCTGTGGCACAATAGACTTGGGCACATGAGTGAGAAAGGTATGAAAGTACTTCATTCAAAGAAAGTTTTACCAGGTCTAAAATGTGTGAATATGGATTTCTGTGAAAGTTGTGTGTATGGAAAACAAAAGAGAGTGAGTTTTGTAAAGACAGGGAAGGAAAACAAAAAGGAGAAATTAGAGCTTGTGCATACAGATGTATGGGGACCGGCTCAGGTATCTTCCCTTGGTGGCTCTCATTATTATGTTACATTTATTGATGATGCAACTAGAAAAGTATGGGTTTATTTCCTTAGACAGAAATCTGATGTATTTCAAACTTTTAAAAAATGGAAATGCTTGGTTGAAAATGAGACTGGTAAGAAATTAAAATGTCTCAGATCTGATAATGGTGGTGAGTATTGCAGTCATGAATTTGAAGATTATTGCTCCACTAATGGTATTCGTAGACAAAAAACTGTTCCAAGGACTCCACAGGAAAATGGAGTGGCTGAACGCATGAACAGGACTATAATGGAGCGCGCAAGGAGCATGAGGTTGCATGTTGGGTTGCCCTTACACATGTGGGCGGAGGCTGTCAATACTGCAGTATATTTGATTAATAAAGGTCCCTCTACTCCTTTGGGCTGTGGTATTCCAGAGGAAGCATGGACTGGTAAGAAGGTGAGTTATTCTTTTCTCAAGACCTTCGGTTGTGAAGCTTTTGCTCATATAGACTCTGAAAATAGAACCAAGCTAGAAGCTAAATCAAAGAAATGTGTCTTTGTTGGATATGGCATTAATGAATTTGGTTATAGGCTTTGGGATTTTGAAAATCTTAAAATTATTAGAAGCCGGGATGTCATATTCAATGAGAAAGTGTTGTACAAAGATCTGTTGCAGCAACATGAGAAGAAAGAAGATGATTATGTAGTGTTGGATGATACTCCAAAAGTTGATGTTCCAGCCATTCCTCATGATGTGCAACAACTGCAACAACAAATACCACACACACCAGTGAATGTTAGACGGTCAACAAGGCCAATTAGACCTCCACAAAGGTTTTCTCCCTCTTTGTATTCTATTTTACTTACTGATGCTGGTGAACCTGAAAGTTATGATGAAGCTGTGCAGGTGGATACTAAGATTCAGTGGGAGTCTGCAATGAAAGATGAAATGGACTCTTTGCTGAAAAATAAGACATGGGATTTGTGCAAGTTGCCTGCAGGTAAAAAGGCTTTACAGAATAAGTGGGTTTACAGGTTGAAAGAAGAGGAAGGAGGTAAGAAAAGATTTAAGGCCAGGTTAGTTGTAAAAGGATTTGCACAAAAAAAGGGAATTGATTTTGATGAGATATTTTCTCCTGTTGTTAAAATGACTTCTATTTGTACTGTTTTACGTCTTGTGGCTACTGAAGATTTGCATTTAGAGCAGATGGATGTTAAAACAGCCTTTCTTCATGGTGATTTGGATGAAGAAATATATATGGCTCAGCCACAGGGTTTTGAGGTCAAAGGTAAGGAGAACTTAGTGTGCAAATTGAAGAAAAGTTTATATGGCCTGAAGCAAGCACCTCGGCAATGGTATCTGAAATTTGACAGTTTTATGCATGAGCATGGATATAACAGGTGTCATTCAGATTACTGTGTTTATTTTAAGAGGTTGGATGATGATAGCTACATTATTTTATGTCTATATGTTGATAATATGCTTATAGCTGGGTCTAACATGCATCATATTAAGGGGCTAAAATGCCAGTTAGCACATGCATTTGCTATGAAGGATTTGGGGGCAGCAAAACAAATCCTTGGTATGAAGATTTGCAGAGATAGGAAGAACAGAACATTGACGCTATCTCAAGCTGATTATGTTGAGAAGGTGTTGCAACGTTTCTCTATGGAGAATGCTAAAGCTGTTAGCACACCTTTACCTGGTCATTTGAAATTGACTAAGGAGATGTGTCCCAAGACACAGGAAGAGGAGGATAAGATGTCCAAGGTACCCTATGGTTCAGCTGTAGGAAGTTTGATGTATGCTATGGTATGCACTAGGCCAGATATTGCACATGCAGTGGGAGTCGTTAGCAGGTATATGAGTCATCCAGGTTTTGAGCATTGGAATGCTGTCAAGTGGATTCTCAGATATTTGAGAGGAACATCCAATAAGTGTTTACACTTTGGGGGCTCTACTACTGATTTACAGGGCTATGTTGTCTCAGATTTGGCTGGGGATATTGATACCAGGCGGAGTACTACAGGTTATGTCTTTACTGTTGGTGGGGCAGCCATGAGCTGGGTTTCTAGGCTACAGAAGATTAATGCTCTCTCCACTACAGAGGCAGAGTATGTTGCTGCTACAGAGGCAGCCAAAGAGATGATATGGCTTCAGTTCTTCTTGGAAGAATTGGAACATCCTCAGAAGGATAATTATTTGTTCACAGATAGTCAGAGTGCCATTCATCTTGCTAAGAATTCAGCTCTGCATTCTAAGACCAAACACATATAGTTGCGGTACCATTTCATTCGGTCAGTTTTGGAGGATGGACAGTTAAAGCTGGAGAAGATACATACCAATGAAAATCCAGCAGATATGTTGACAAAGGTTGTCACAAGGGAGAAGCTGAACTCCTCTTCAGCTTCAGTTGGTCTTTTAGACTAACTGTGAATAAAAGAACAGCAGAGTCCAGGGTGGTTTGATCCAGTGGGAGCCCCATGCGGTAGTTGTATTGCTACAGGATCAATCTCCAAGTGGGAGATTGTTGTTTAGTGTGGAGCATGATCAGTCCCCAAGTGGGAGATTGTTAGATTGTGGTGACTGATTAGGAAAGTACTGTACATACTTCATAAATAGTGGGGTTCGAGGCATCGCCCCGAAAAAATTTTTTTTTGGAAGTAGCCGACATGGTAGCCGACATATTATGGCCGACATATGGCCGACATGTTATAACCCTAAAATGGTTTAATACTTGTATAAAAAGGGCTTAGGGTTGGGTATTTTTTGATATGTGGTGATACAAAATTGGTTCTTGCGGAAGTATTGAGCTGTAAGGGATTACGGATTGTAATCAGGTTGTAATCACTGGATTGTAATAAGATCAGACTTGTTGTTTGGTGGACGTAGCCCAGGGATTGGGTGAACCACGTTAAATCTTGGTGCCTTGTGTTCATTTCTATGTGTTCTATTATTTTCTGTTATTGGTTATATTTGCATGTAGTTTTTATTTCTGTCCGTGGTTTATCCTAACACCCCCTTCAAAAACATGACCTCAATCAAACATGCAATAGAAAACAACAAAGAAATAACTATTCCTAGCGAACATGATCTTTATATCTCCTTCCACTTGCCATGAATGACGAATCCATGCCTCAAGACTCGATAAGGATATCTGAATACCAAGAAATTCACATATCAAAGCGTGCTTTGTCCAGTACTCAATGTCCTCCATCACTGCCTCTTGAAGAATAACCAGAATAGGGCGATCATGGCTTCGTGGGAGATAGTGGTTAACTTTTTTAAGCGTAGAGCTCTCCCCCGCATAAAATGAGTCAAATCCCATTGCATGCATGTGTATATGAGAAATATGTTAGCAAGTAATACTAATCTATTCAAAAACAAAAGCATTAACTAGCATATAAACCATAACATAAATGAGAGACTAAAGAGGAAACCCCAATTGGAAATGTGAGCCAAATGAATGGACTCTCCCAATAGGATTTAGCTCCTTGCTTGGTAGATGGGTCTAAGGATTGGGATGTATGCTCAAGGTTCCCAAAAACTAGC
The DNA here is from genome assembly GCA_028749045.1 of Cupressus sempervirens. Taxonomy (NCBI): domain Eukaryota; kingdom Viridiplantae; phylum Streptophyta; class Pinopsida; order Cupressales; family Cupressaceae; genus Cupressus; species Cupressus sempervirens. Next base: position 33,683,738 of record CM053790.1, read on the forward strand.
TTCAATGGAGATGGAAAATGGCAAATTGGTAGCTTTGTGAGCTCTCAATTTGGCATCATAAGGGTATGGTTGATGGCTTTTGGCTCTCAAAAGGTCATTATAACTTTAGCTCCAAGATTTGTGATGAAATGGCTTGGGAGGGGATTCAATTTATAGGCTAAGGGCTTGAGGGATGGAGGGCTAAGATGGAAGGAAAGATGAAAGCTTAAGGAGGGCTAGGATGCACTCAAAAGGGAGCACATGGATTGTGCTAGTTTAGCACCAATTAGGGAGTGACACATGTCACAAAGTGAGTGGATGGAGGAAAGGGGAAGGATGAGTCAACAAAGGAGGCTCAAGGGATAATATCTTCATAAAGACCCTTCATTATGGCTTGTAAGAGCTTGTGAGATCTTGTAAGAGTCTTTATGGCTTTTGTAAGAACATTCAAAGCTTAGTGGTTGGGATATTTTGAGGGGAGTTGAGATTGTTGACTTTCCTTGGCTTAGGAAAGTCTTAAGCTTGCTTAGGGAATGTGACAACATTAGGGGGTGGATTAGGCTTGGGTTTAGGATTAGAGTAGGGATGTTAGAGATTTGCAAGTGGATGGCATTCATGAGAGTGGGTGAGTTAGTGGCTAAGCTTGGTTAGTATGGGTGGATGGGGTGGATTAGGCTAAAAAGAGGGTTTAGGGATAAGTTAGGGGCTTATTAGATTTGGGGGCTTTATTTATCAAATAGATTTATTTAATAAATGGGGATTTTGGAATTAGATAGAGGAATAAGATTTAATAGATAAATGATAGGTTATTTGATTTATCAATTAGGACTATAGATGATTAATTAAATTAATCAGCTAGGGGATAGCAAAGGATTAATTAAATAGAAATTTAATTAATGATGCCTTTAAAGATAACTAAATAGGATTACCAAAGCGATGTAATCAAATTTAGGTGTCTACATTTTGCCCCTCTTTGACATAGTGTTGAGACAACATTATTTCAAAGAAGTTCGAATGAAGATGACACGAGGAAGATGTTTTAGCAACAAGGTTGCCCTAGTCTCGGATAAGAAGAGGAGAGACTAGACTTAGATGATGCCCCCTCAAGAAGGTGGCGAAGAGAGAAATGAGGCTCGATGGCTTCTTGAAAAGTAGAAGAATCCGAGATGAGCAAGGAGACTCAGATTGGCTAAGAGAAGGGGCTGAATTAGCTCAAACTCTCACTACGGGAGAACGATAAAGGGAAATCAGAGGCACAATACTAAAGCAAGCTTAAAACTTTCTAGGATTGGGGGGAGGATGGAGGAGTGGAGCACTATAAAAAGGAATCCAGGATAGGGACATGCATGAGGGGTATATAAAGCTGATGCAATAGGATTTCAAAGAGTCAGATTCGCGGAAGATGGGTTTCGGAGATCCCTAGGACTAGGATTGTGGATCTCAAAAAATGAGGCTTGGTGGGTTGATTTGATTGGTGGATCCCTAAGACTAGGATTGTGGATCCCTAAAGCTAAGCATGAGGAGTGATCCAAAGAGATACTGATGCATATGCTGGGGTAGGAGCAACAAATGCAGGATATGGATGGGGGATAATGGAGATGAAAGGATTCCATTGAAGCTTTTTGAGCAGGGGGATACTTCAAAGAGAAGTACCACCATGTAGTTGAGCACTAGATTTGCTATAGGACTATTGGTTAATTGCCAAGGTTACCACGAACATCAAGGCCTTTTCACCAACCGTCCAGAGGACTAACGAACTGACTCGAAACAAACATGCAAGGATTGCCCTAGTATCACACATGAATCCCAAAGGAAGCAGCGTGGAAATGAAACCGGGTAACCCACAAGAAGAAAAAGAAAACAAGCAAAAGACATGATCAAGACCTTACGCTCTGATTGCCCCATTCGCAGCATACCATGATATAGAAGATTGTGGCAACCTTGAGGAGGGAATAAGGAGATTGCTTGAAAAAGATATTTTCAAGACCCAAAAGGGAAGATCCCCAAATCAAAAGAAAGTGAAAATCTAAAAGAGAACCGTTTGCCAACGAGATGGGTAGGACGAGGTACTAACGGACCAAGATCAAACATGAGGAAAGCTATATCCTACAAGGACCTATCGGAGAGCACCTAAGCTGGTGGATTTGGATGAGTAATGCGTCTGGCAAGCTGAACTAAGAAGGATAACACTTTGGTGATAGGAGATCTAGCTAAAGGATGCATTGGAATAGCTAACCAAGATGTGCGATGTGTGCAAGATGTTGATCAAGGAAGAACTGACATGAAAGCTAGATAGATACAATGGTACTAAGCTAAAGAGGATGTACAAGCTGACGGACCAAGATATGTTACAAATGTACAAGTTTGTTGATGTTCTATTTTTTGTGAGATGGAAATGTTTGTGAAGGATGGGATGTCTATAATAGTTGATAGGTGGATAGGTAGATGGTTTGCAAAAAGCTTAAGGAAAATGGGATTCTTTGTGTGCACGTGATAGGATACAAGCTAGGATATAAGATTATCTACAAGCTGGAATATGGTAGAAACTTTGGACAAGATTCGGATATACAAGGTATGGTACAAGATTTACAAGGTATAATACAAGCTTTGGTACAAGATTTACAAGGTGAGGTACAAGCTTTGGTACAAGATTTTACAAGGTGTACAGGAGGTATTTACAAGCTCCATTAGATTTTGGATATGTGGTTGGAACACCAAGGGAACAATCAGGTATTTTATGGGATGGTGGGTGAATGGATGAGGGATAGCTGGAATATGGTAGAAACTTTGGACAAGATTCGGATATACAAGGTATGGTACAAGATTTACAAGGTATAATACAAGATTTGGTACAAGATTTACAAGGTGAGGTACAAGCTTTGGTACAAGATTTTACAAGGTGTATAGGAGGTATTTACAAGCTCCATTAAATTTTGGATATGTGGTTGGAACACCAAGGGAACAATCAGGTATTTTATGGGATGGTGGGTGAATGTTAGGAACCTGTGTGTTCCTTCTGTTTATTTTGTTAGAGTAGTGTTGTTGGACGCATATGCTTTGTAAGTCGTCCCGTGAGTATATTTTATTATCCCACATGCATAGGTAGTATTACTTTTCTAGATCGTACCCAGTATATAAGAATAGGTTGAGGCCCTTGATGGGCACGGACGAATTTATTGTATTGAGCTTGCTCAAAGGAGGTTACCCCCTCGAAGTGGCCTGCGATCAGTAGATTCATTCTGAGTTCTGCTATCACTTTGTATTCTGTTATTTCGAGCATTCTCACGATATTGCTATAAGGAGGTTCTTCACATCTGGTATCAGAGCACTCTCTTGGGCTCGCTGGGTGGAAATTACATCAAAAAAAAATTTTTCTGTCGTGGCCTTCAGGTTCCTCTCACTTCTAATATCTCTTGTTATTGCAATAACTCTTTTCAGTTGTTCTGTCTGTGAGTGAATTTTTCTAAGTCGACTGTTCAAAAAAAAAAAAAAAAAAAAAAAAAAGAGTAAAATTTTTTCTGTTTTTTAGTCGTAGCTTCCTTGTTTGCTTTCTGTTTCTGCTCATACTTCCGCAGAACGTCTGCAATATCATTTCGCATACTTCCTTCCTTGGCGATCCAACCCCAAATTTTACATATCAAAGCCCTAAATCCCTCATTTATCTAATTTTAGGGTTTGCCTTATCTTTTTCACCTCTCATCCAATCGCCACCAAACTGAGCCACAAGATTCAATTCCTCATTTTGCTCCCTTATCCCTCTTGGACTGTTCGCCTCATTTCGCCTCCCTACCCTTGAAACCCTCATTTTTCTTTTTCCCTTGTCCCCAGATAGTCTCCCACCACCCGTCGAACACCCATTTCCTATATGAGTTTTACCCAAATCCAAGTTTGCCGTAACTAAAAAAGTTTTTGTTTCTCATCTTCTACCCATTCCAAAAAAAAAAAAAAACCTTGTTTTATGATTGTTACGCGTACAGGAGCAAAAATCATGGAAGAGGAAATTGCATCCCTCAAAACCAAACTTCAAGATCTCTAAAATGACTCCATATGAAGCAGTCTATGGTCAGGCACCTCCAGTGCTCCTTCCCTACACTCCCAACAGCTCACCAGTCCAGGCAGTTAACATAGTTCTCCGCAGCAGGGATCAGATTCTTCGTACCTTACAGGATAATCTTCACATGGCCCGTAATCGGATGAAACAGCAAGCAGATCAACACCGTTCTGAGCGCTCATTTCAAGTTGGGGATATGGTTTTTCTTCGTCTACAGCCATACAAACAATCCTCCCTAAAGCTGAAAGGGCGTCATAAGCTGGCCCCAAAATTTTATGGGCCTTATAAGGTTTTGCAGAAGATTGGTTCAGTTGCTTATAAACTGAAACTTCCTCCTTCTTCCCGCATTCATCCAGTCTTTCATGTTTCTTGTCTAAAGAAAGTTCTGGGTACCACTGTCAGAGCACAAACTACTCTCCCTGAAATGGATACGGAAGGATCCATTATCCTGGAGCCGGTGGCAATCATTGACCAGCGCACTCGCCAGCTTCGCTCTCGCTCCATCTCTGAGGTCTTGATTCAGTGGCATGGCATGCAACCAGAGGATGCTACCTGGGAACCCCTTCTTCAGATTCAACAACAATTTCCACACCTTAAGCTTTGAGGACAAAGCTTTTTTCTAAGGGAGAGGGGATGTTAGGAACCTGTGTGTTCCTTCTGTTTATTTTGTTAGAGTAGTGTTGTTGGACGCATATGCTTTGTAAGTCGTCCCGTGAGTATATTTTATTATCCCACATGCATAGGTAGTATTACTTTTCTAGATCGTACCCAGTATATAAGAATAGGTTGAGGCCCTTGATGGGCACGGACGAATTTATTGTATTGAGCTTGCTCAAAGGAGGTTACCCCCTCGAAGTGGCCTGCGATCAGTAGATTCATTCTGAGTTCTGCTATCACTTTGTATTCTGTTATTTCGAGCATTCTCACGATATTGCTATAAGGAGGTTCTTCACAGTGAATGGATGAGGGATAGGATAGTGATAGATAATGGATTAGTCTTAGTACACAAGGCGCCTGAATTACCAAGTTTTTACCAAGGTACCTATCCAAGGCGCTTGAATTGCCAAGTTTTCACCATTGGACACTTATTTCTCTTTACTATTTTTTTGTATTTTTCAAAAGCTAGGTATACCAAGGATCTTCAAGCATAGAACTTCTTGAGATGAATGATGTTAGTAGGATCATTCAAGAGTTCCCCTTCTGGTGTAGATAACTAATAGGCTTCAGAGCCAAAGGATGCAGTGACAACATAAGGACCGAGCCATGCGGGTTCAAACTTGCCTTTCTTTTCTCGATCTTCTTGGACTTTCATGTTTTCTTTGAGGACCATGTCACCTGGTTGAAAGTGTTGTGGAAGCACCTTCTTGTTGAAATTCCTTTTGAGATGAGTCTGATAGACTGTGAGATGATCATAGGCTTGTTGTCGCTTCTCGTCTAAGAGATCTAGCTGGGTGAGCCGAGCTACTCTGTATTCTTCATCTGGTATTTTTCCTTGCAAAGATATGCGCAAGGAGGGAAGTTCGACCTCTATAGGTAGTACCGCTTCAGCACCATAGACTAGGGAGTATGGAGTTGTGCCTGTGGATGTACGAAAGGAAGTTCGATAGGCCCATAGGGCTGGATTTATTTGTAGGTGCCAATCACGGTCGAAATCATTGACAACTTTCTTTAGGATTTAGAGGAGGGTTTTGTTAGTTGCCTCTGCCTGGTCGTTACCTTGTGAGAAATATGGGCTAGAAAAGCGGTGATGGATGCGGAGGGAAGTGCATAATTCTTCCATGTTGAGATTTTCAAAATTACCTCCGTGGTCAGTGAAGATGGTGGATGGGATGCCAAAGTGGCAAACAATGTGAGAATATAACCATTTCCACAAAACCCATAATAGATCTGAAAATAAACACGAAATTAAAATCCACATGCAAGAGAATAGATGACATACCCACAAAATTGTGACACAAGATATACCCTAGGAAACCCTCAGTGAGGGAAAAAAACCCAGCCTCCAAAAGCATCCATCATCATGTATTATTCAGCAAAAATACCATTGCCATACAACCATGAAAGCCTTCATGTCCATAGCCACAACCGAGCAAACTATGTGAACAAGCATGAATCCACACATCCCATGCCATGCTTTCAACTTTCACAAATGCTCCCTTGGCTAACCTATCAAGCCTTGTCCCGCTCAACTCTTGCCTTTTGTCTTCTCCTTGTCACTCTCTCTCTCTACAACAACTACCCTTGTGGCTGCTTATATAGTAGCAAGTCCCACAAAACCACCAAGTGGTATTACATAAACCATGTGCTAAAACCATATGCTACCTAACCCACTGACCCCACATTTAATATTGGGCATTTAATTCTTTTCCCCAATATTAAATAATTACATAAAATATTTTCACAATATTACAATACAACTCATCAAGAATATTCCATGAGAATCTTTACATGTTGCACATCCATCTAGGTGGAACATTAAATAATAAAATAAAATAATAAAATAATAATATTATGCAATGTGTGCAACGCCCATTATCTCAACAATCTCCCACTTGTTGTATACATTGCATAGGGTCAATTCGTAGCCACATAAATGAACAAGGGAACAATCCCTCCCAGCACATCCACCATCATGGATCAAAATACACCAAGTGCTCCATCTTGGTACCCGCAACAAAATCAAAGTATCCAGCATCTCAAACATGAATGATCTCACCTCCTATTATGCCACTCCCACTGGACATACATAGAAGCCATCCAAAGAGAAAGCCACCCAACTTGTCGCATTAGAAGATCATAAAATCTTGTACCAACTGAAATTCCAAGCACAAAAAACCTGATCCAAAGGTAATCACATGTATACGTAGTTGTCAAAATATATCCATAGCTGAAATAACACCCACAGCAAAGTGCCAAACCCATCCAACTATCCATACCTCAAAGGTATAACAAGTGAATCTCATATCACCGACATATCCAATCTACAACCTGCAATCACAAGCCTCAAGAGCAATACCTGCCACATATATACCAAGAAGCTCCCACTGCAAAAGATAATGCCAAATCTATAACCAATCCACTCACAACATCTCAAAGAAGTGAATCCATGTAGTATCAAGGACATCCACAATATATAAACTAATATCCTGCAAGAACAACTCTCATAACAAGTCTTCAATAGTCTCCCAAATTCTCCACACCTAACAGAGGAAAGAGATAAAGTAATAACCATGTCATCTCTCACATGACATACATGAGCACAAACCAGTGATCACAATCTCTAACCAATCTCAAATCCAATGTAAGCAAAATTGAACATCCAGGAAGACAACCAAGACTAGAGAAACCATGCAAATCATAACCTGTATCATGTCCTTCTATACACACCTCTAGATGTAAACTGTGCAAGTATGATCTCCTCCATTAAACCCCAACAAGAAGCCTCAACAACACCCAAACCATACCATATAGCTACCTCTCACAAGAAGATCAAACTCATAAACCCATTTCTAAACCGAGGAATAACCATTCCTAATCCAAGGAAAATGCCCAATATAAAACCATCTCCCAAACTCAACCAGCATAACAACATATGCACATGGAGATAACCAATGCTAAACCATCTCTCAAATGAACCCTCCATAACTAACTCATGTACCATAGCTCAAGATCCATATCCATGAAAGACAAGCATAAATATAATGCAACTGAGAGAAACAATGGGCTATACCTCTCAAGTAGCAAACCGCCGAGTAGACCAAGAGTCGGGAATGAGAATGCTCATCAAGATACCCAAGTCTCCAACCAAGACTCATCTAAGAACAATCTCCTCTCAAGTCCATATCAGGTGACTGCCCCTCGGACTTGCTGCTGAAACCATCAACCGTCCCAACAAATACTTCTCTAATCCAAGAGAAATTAGCATCACCACCATCTCTAAGTATCCATGAGCACCTCTAACCAATCAATCCATGCCAACTCCAAATGCAACATAGCAATATCATGAAGTATCCAGCTTATGATCAGTGTACTCAATACCAAGAAACTAAACCAAGATCAATGTCAAAGTTCCAACCATGGCCTCAGGAACATAAACATGACAACATGATCTAACCATCTCAACTAAAGAGATAACATGCTACACATGAACATATCATAACATGTCACAACTCTAAACATGTATCAAGAGTATACCATGACATAATAATGAAACCATCCTCATACCAAGGATAACATGCCAAATAAAAGCATAAATCACACCTTTGCCAAGAACCCTGTGAGTCCTTAAGATGCAACCATCTCCACACACCATGAAGAAAACCATCTCCACATACCATGAAGAACCATCTTCACATACCATGAAGATAACCAAGAACTCCATGAGTCCTCAAGATCTAACCATCTTCACACACCATGAAGATAACAAGTGCACCATGCAAATGTCAAAGATGCTTCTGCAGCAACAGGATCTAAGACAAACCTCCAACATCTGCAAACACTCAATAAATATATCAATGCCAACAACTCCCACTCAACCGTGGTACCAAGTCACCTGTGGCATCATAAAATCCATCTCCTACATGAAGATCCAAACTAAACTAGGAACTAATCCTGCACTGTCACCCCATCACTGTCACAAGCTCCCACTAAACTGTGTATCCAAGCTATCCATGACATCATGATGAAAACCCATCCTCTAACCATGAGAATCAACCAAGGCATCAAACTATCAAAGAACTCAAAGTGCACATCATGAGCTCCTCAAAAGAAACCAAATAACCATGATCCTCAACCAAGAAGATATACCACCATAACCAAATCAAAAAATCCAAGCTAATGAACATCAAGGATGTACCTGTATATCCAATCATGTCATGCCAAAATCCATGACACCATGATCACATCCATGAACTGAACATCTGGCTCTCAATATGTCCAACCTGTCAGCATAGTCAACCACAATCCTCCACCATGACTGTCCCTGGTAACAACATCTCATCCCTTCTACATGAAGAAAATAGTAAATCATGTGACTTAGGGCATAGACAACTCAAATCCAAGCCACCAATCTGAATATGCATCAATAATGAAAGATCAATGGGCAAAGACAACCCATAACCAAGCTATAAATGCAACCTGTAAGTATAGACCGCTTACGAAACTGCACAACTTGTAGATCCAACAAGTCATCACACATATCCAAATCAAACACTGATAACCATATCATCATGAGACCAATCTGAAATATGAACTGAGTATACAATGACATCAAATCTTAAATCTCCAATGCCATAAACTCACAATGTTACCATAGTCAAAATATATCTATAAACTATTCAGATCAATATATCAACAAATAAATCATGCCAAACCTGCACCAAATCTGAACCAATGTGTAGAGCTCTCCAAGAGCTTTTCGTTGACTACTCGAAGTCCAAAATCTGACTCCGTATGCCCAAGTTATGCCCTAATCAGTGCTCAAAATAAATAACATCTGACTTTAGGGATCTCAAAACCTAACAAAATATCAAAATCATAGGACCAAACCTACACCTTCTTATAGTGCTCTGAATTAGCTTTCCAACGCCTGTAAGAACTTTAAAATCCGATATTCTGAGAGAAAGTTATGGTCGTTTTACTAAGACAGTCTTTTTACCATTTTCAGTACGATTTTTCATTTTTTATTTTTTCAGTGACGAAAATTTCGACGGGATTAAATTTGACGGCCATCATGGGCTGAAACTAAAAAACTCTTTCATTTTCTCTAAACATGGCCAAACTAGGGCATATTATATATCAAATTTTATGGAAATGTTGACCCGGATCCAATGGTGAGGTTTGTTTTTACCCAGGAGGTCATTTCTGCAAGCTACCCCCCAAAACCCTCATTTAAAATGAGACATCCAAAAAACTCTTTTGTCCAACAATTTCCCATGCCCAAATCTTTTAACATCCCATCATAACAGCAAATCCAAAGCCCTCAGATCTGCAATAAATCATTCATATATCTTACCCTTTCTTTTATCCTCTCATGCATTCCCATGGATTCAATCTAGGGTTACAATAATAAAACCATAGCTCTGATACCACTTGTAAGGAAACTTGGTAACAAAGAATATAACCATTTCCACATAACCCATAATAGATCTGAAAATAAATACGGAATTAAAATCCACATGCAAGAGAATAGATGACATACCCACAAAATTGTGACACAAGATATACCCTGGGAAACCCTCAGTGAGGGAAAAAACCCAGCCTCCAAAAGCATCCATCATCATGTATTATTCAGCAAAAATACCATTGCCATACAACCATGGAAGCCTTCATGGCCATAGCCACAACCGAGCAAACTATGTGAACAAGTATGAATCCACACATCCCATGCCATGCTTTCAACCTTCACAAATGCTCCCTTGGCTAACCTATCAAGCCTTGTCCCGCTCGACTCTTGCCTTTTGTCTTCTCCTTGTCACTCTCTCTCTCTACAAAAACTACCCTTGTGGCTGCTTATATAGTAGCAAGTCCCACAAAATCACCAAGTGGTATTACATAAACCATGTGCTAAAACCATGTGCTACCTAACCCACTGACCCCACATTTAATATTGGGCATTTAATTCTTTTCCCCATTATTAAATAATTACATAAAATATTTTCACAATGTTACAATACAACTCATCAAGAATATTCTATGGGAATCTTTACATGTTGCACATCCATCTAGGTGGAACATTAAATAATAAAATAAAATAATAAAATAATAATATTATGCAATGTGTGCAACACCCATTATCTCAACACGTTAAGGTAAGCGTGAATCTCATGGTACCAAGGGGATTGGGGACCAACCAAGATACAAACACGATTTGAATCCTCATTCGCATAGGCAGGTGTGAGGAGCTGCTCGACTAAAAACTCATACTGTGTAGCTGCTTGGGGAATTTCCAAGAGCGAGCTGATAGTAGCCATAGCATCTACTACTTTGTTCTGTATTTGAGGCACTTGTGTAAACTGAAGCTTTGTAAAATGTTGGGTTAGCTTATCAACTAGCTCTTTGTAGGGTAATAGCTTTTCATCTTTGGTTTGATATTCATTTAGGGCTTGCTTGATGATGAGCTGAGAATTGCCAAAGATTTGTAACTCAGTGATATTCCATTCTACAGCTATCTTTAATCCTGCTACAAGAGCTTCATACTCAGCTATATTGTTGGTGCTAGGGAATTGTAGCTTGAAGGCTTTTGGAATGTAATCCCCTTGAGGTGTGACCAACAATATTCTTGCCCCTGATCCACGAGATGTGTATGAACCATCAAAATAAAGCTTCCATGGGGGTTGTTCTTCAATTAGGCAGATATGCTCATCTGGAAATTCTGTGATCAGAGGATATGCATCTATTAGAGGTGCATCAGCTAGGTGATCTGTTATAGCTTGCCCTTTGATTGCCTTTTTGTCCACATACTGGATGTCAAATTCACTAAGGAGCATAACCCATTTGGCCAAACGGCCTGTAAGTGTTGTTCTAGAGAGCATATACTTGAGAGGGTTGATCTTGGAGACTAGTTGGATGGTATGAGTTAGCATGTAGTGGCGAAGCTTTTGAGTTGAGAAAACAACTGCCAAACAAGCTTTTTCCATAGGAGTGTAATTGAGTTCATAACCAACTAGGGTTCTACTGATGTAGTAGATGGCTCTTTCTCTGCTGTAGTCATCGAGCTGTGCTAGAAGTGCCCCTAGAGTAGTAGGTGTTGCTGATATGTACAAAATTAGGGGACGACCAGGAACTAGTGGAACCAAGATAGGGGGATTGATGAGATACTTCTTGAGATGGTCGAAGTTGCGCTGACATAAAGGATCCCACTTGAATTTCTCATCTTTCTTCAGTAAATGTGAAAATGGTGTACACTTATCTGCAAGCTAGGAGATGAAGCGCCAAATAGATTGAAGCTTTCCCTGAAGAGAGTGAAGCTGTCGCAGTGTCTCGGGAGGAGGCATGTCTAAGATAGCCTTGACCTTCTTGGGGTCGATCTCTATACCTCATTTAGAAACTATGAAGCCTAGAAGCTTGCCAGATGTGACCCCAAAGACACACTTCTTGGGATTTAGCATGAGATGATATTGGGCTAACCTATCAAAGACTTTCTCCAGGTCAGCAAGATGATCCATGAAGGTATGAGACTTGACCAAGATATCATCCACATAATCCTCCAAAATGCTATGGATGAGATCATGAAAAATGGTTGTCATAGCTCTTTGATAGGTAGCCCCAGCATTCTTTAGGCCAAAAGGCATCATGTTGTAGCAAAAGGTTCCCCAAGGCGTAGTGAATGATGTCTTATGTTGATCCTCTTCTGCAATCTTGATTTGATTATACCCAAAAAATCCATCCACGAGGGACAAAATTTCATGTCCAGCTATAAGATCTACAATCATATCTATGTTGGGCAAGGGAAAATCATCTTTTGGACAAGCTTTGTTAAGATCTCTAAAATCAGTGTAGATTCTGATGTCATCGGAAGGTTTAGTGACGGGGACCATGTTGGAGATCCACTCTGAGTAGTCGATAGGTCGGATAACCTTAGCAGCTAACATTCTTTCTAATTTAGCTTTGACCAATAATGCCACCTTGGGGTGCATTTTTCTAAGCTTTTGTCCAACGGGCTTGATCTTTGGATCGACTACAAGATGATGAACTACAAGCTTTGGATCAAGTCCTGGCATATCCTGATATGACCATGCAAATCGGCCAATGTTCTCTCTTAAGACCTCAAAGAGGAGGTCAACTCGGTCTTGTGATAGGGATGCAGCAATGTGAACAAGTCTGGGGATCTCTGAAGAACTAATGTTGACTTCTCTAGTATCCTCAATTAGAATAGAAGATATCTCTGGTCGATTATCTTGAGGAGGTAATGCTAAATCCTCATGTTTTGCTTGTGGCTCTAGATGTTCTTGCTAAGGGGTTCTCTTCACTGCCTTAGCTAGTCTCAGATTCACCTTTGTTCTAGTTTTGGGTGTATCGGAACTAGGTTGGGGATTTTCTCCAAAATACCCCTTGGGATCTAGCTTGTAGATATAGGTAGAATCTGGCTTTTTTTTCTTGTGAGGTGTTTCAGCTCCCATGAATCTCAGAAGTGCTTCCTTTGATGTGAACTCATCAATGTGTATGACGCTTGGTTGGTCCCAATCTATGAGTTGTGGATGGACGAGTGGTAGGTCAATGAGGTGGATGGATAGTTCTTGGAGAACAGAGTCTCCGAGGGAGATTTGGTCTAGGATATCGTCGTAGGCTCTCTTTTCAACTTCCTCAGGAATGTCTTCGATTTTGACAAGGTCGCGGTGAATGTTCGAAAAAGCGTGACCGTTCTCATTGGTGCCCCCAGTTGTGGGTATGCCAAAGCCAAGACCTGACTTCGATTCCCACTTGTGTGCATCGATGGGGCATTGTATGCCTCTTTCTTCTGGTCCTAGACCACCACCTTGATAGTTCCATTTGTCAGTGATGAGCTTATGTTCTTAGGGATACTTCTGGCTAAAGTGATCAAGGCCTGCTTGATTTCTTTGAGGTGCATCCTTATGTAACCATTTGTTGATATTTGGAGTGAGCTCCTCATGAAGAGGGATTTTCGAGGATACAAAGGTTGTTGGGCCAAACTATTTGTATCGAGGAGGTGGAATCTCCTTAGCTTTGTGATATGTCGGTCGTCCATGGGCATGTGGATCAAGTGGAGTGCCCCGATAGCAAATGCATCTGATAGACTATACTCTCCACAACCTTTGTTATTGATCTTCACAGTAGATAAGGTGGAGGCGAGGATGGTTTCTGGGTCATTACAAGTGTGGGATGAGCTAGCGATGGCTATGCCAATATCAATTCCAGGGCAATGGTTTGTATATGAAGCTTCAACCGCATTGCAATAAGCAAAGGGTTCTGGATCGGCATGGATGGTTACCTCAGTGCCTTGATGCAAAAATTTGACGCACTGATGGTAAGTGGATGGAACGGCTTTCATGGCATGAATCCATGGGTGACTGAGGAGGATGTTAAATGGTAGGTTTAGATCAATAACATGGCAGAGTGTTTCTTGGATGACTGGCCCAACCTTGATTGGCAGTAAAATAGTTCCTTCTGTGGTTCTTTCCAAGTTGTCATAAGCTTTGATGGTGATAACCTCACTGATGATATCTGCCTCAGTATACCCAGCTTGTTTTATAAATTTTAGGGTGCAAATATTCAAGGCTGATCCATTATCTATCATTACTCTTTTCACGGAAAAGTTCAATACCATGATGGCTATGCGAAGCGGAAGGGTGTGATCTAGCTCGACCATGGGTATGTCGGTGGGTTTGAATGATAGGGTGCATGAGCAGGATAGGTGTCCAACAAGATTACGAAAATCAGTAGCGTTGATATCTGAAGGGACACAGGATTCTATGAGAGCACTATCAAGGATGTTTTTGTACACAGGACTAGTACGGAGAAGGTCTAAAATGGAGATTTGGGCTGGCATGTTCCCAAGGTGTTCCAAGATATTGTACTGGCTTTTTGATGGAGCTGATGGTGCTGGTGAAACTGTTGGGCCTGCGATATTAAATTGAGCTCTTCGAGTGGTGACTGCACACTCATTGTTTGGTCCTTGGATATTGATAACATTGACAGAAGGCTCTTTCTCAGATATACAACCTATAAGGCTACCATAGTCTATATAGGATGAAGTGTGGTCATTGTTCTTCCCATGCTGTTGGTTTGGCTAACGGTTGTTGGTGTTGTTTTTGTTGGTTTGGATAGGTGCTTTTCCAGGATTTTGATTGTTGTGGGGAGGAAAAGCATTTTAATAGATCTGTAAGCCTGCATTGGGAGAAGTTTGGGCACCAACAGTGATTTCCTTCCGATCAATGAGGTCCTGCACATAGTCTTTTAGTTTCATGCATCTGAGGGTAGTGTGACCTTTTACCCTATGAAATCTGCAACACTCATTGTCTTTGTCCCATGCAGCTTTGGATTGGCTTGGGTCAATTTGCTAGGTAGGAGGAAATTTGATGAGGTTTTCCTCGACTAATTTTTCAAAAATGACATCCAATGGCTCACCAAGGGGTGTATAGTTTCTAGGGGTAGGTTGGAATCTGGGCTTTTGTCCTGCAGCTACATTGATGGCATTAGCTTGATTGTTAGACCCTTGAAAGTTGGGTCTTGGATTGTGGTTTTGATAGCTGTGGTTATTCTGTTGTTGGTAGTTGATAGCTTGCTAATTGTTTGGTTGATATGGTGGGTTGGACTGGTTGTGAGAAGGACCAACAATATTCACATGTCTGGTGTCAGTGACGCCATCTATTGCAACATGCTTGCTTTTGTTCCAATACCTAGACTTGTCATTGGAATGTGATTGATTTTGGTTGGCTTCCTTGTAAATATTGACCACACCATCTTTAATGAGTCCTTGCTCAAGGATCATTCCTTTCTCTTTGATATCTTTGTAGGTCTGCAAACAATTCATGGTCATGTGGTGAGCCAAGCTAGGATGGGCATTATCAATAAACATTTTCACCACATGGCGCTCTGGCAAGGTGCAGGATATGCGGGTGGTAAGGGTTTTCCATCTTTGCAAGTATTCAGCAAGGCTTTCTCCACCTTTTTGCTTAGTGTGGACAAGGTCAACTATTGATAGCTCTGTTTCAACAAGATGGGCATATTGGGCTACGAATGCCTTAGATAATTTAGCAAAGCTTTTAATTGTGCCATAGGGGATTCTGTAAAACCATTCAAGAGCTGGTCCAGCCAAGCTTTTGGGAAAAAGGCGCAAGAGGAAGACATCATTGTATGCCACGTCCTGGCAGTGCATGTAAAATTCTTTGATATATGTGACAGGGTCTCCTTTTCCTCTAAATTTGTCAAATTTGGGTACCTCAAAGTGTTTGGGAAATGGTGTCATGGTAATGGCTCTGTCAAATGGGTAAGGACACACATTCTCAAACTTGAATGTCTTCAGATCATTCCCTTCTTGGATGGCTTTCAGAGCTATCTTCATTTGCTCCCATTCTGAATTGATAGGTGATGGCTGGGGTTCCCCCAATGTAGGAGTGCCTTGAGGTAGGTATGCGCTAGAGGGGGCCACTGAATATGGATGGTTGTGAGGGATTTACTGATAGGGATTGTACATTGTTTTGGCAGCTACATGGTGGATGACGGGTTGTTGAGGGGGAGGTGGCGCATATTGTTGCATGTGCTGCGAGGCTTGCTGTTGATATGGGATTTGAGGTTGGGATTGAGGAACATAAGCTGGCTGTGAAATAAATGAATGACTTTGTAGAGGTAAGGTGTAAGATGGTTGTGAAGCTTTGGGAAAGGATCGGGGGGCTTGTGGGATTTGACCAAGGTATGTGGGTTGTGCCGCCATTTGGGATGGTACTTGCAAATAATTGGTGGTTGGCTGGATTGGTGGATTACCTCCTAGAAGTGGCATTGAAAAGTAGTTGGTAATAGGAGGTAATGGATTAGTTGGTGGTGGAGGTGGTGGGAATTGAAAGCTTGGGAATGGAACTGATGGGGTTTGATAGCTTGGTGGTTGGATTTGAAAGCTTGGTAGAGTGGTGGCGGGAGCTGGGGTTACTTGGGAGCTTGGTAGAAAATTGGTAGTAGCTTGTGGGGTTTGATAGCTTTGTGGAGTGAGGGTAGTAGCTTGTGGATTTGTGGCTGATGGCACTGAGCTCCCAAGACCTAATGGAAATGATGGGATTGTGCTTTGGGATGTAGTGAACAAGCTAGGGGTGATGAAAGGTTGATTACTTGGCCCCATGGGTGGCATCCCTGTTTTATATTGCTGAGGTTGGCCAAAGATGCTAGCACTGATTTGGGAGATGGGTGGATTTGGAAGGCTGGGTTGGGGAGCAGTAGCAGCAATAGTGAAGGGGGTGAACAGTGAGGTGTTTTGGGTAAAGGGGTTTTGGAGCAGAGAGGTATGAACCAAGGATGGAGTGGTGGTGGCTGGGTTGGCTTGCGGCATGGAAATTTCAACTTGGGTGGATGATGGTATGTTTGGGTCTGTTGGATCATATGGATTGGCTGGAGGCTCTTCTTTTGGCATATATTGAGGATAATTTGGATCATAAGAGCCTATGGGTGGTGGCAGCTGCCCAAACAACGGGTGAGATGGATCTGATAATGGAGGGGGTCTTCCAAAGTCAAAGGTTCCTACATTGTCCCTTCGAAAATTAGCCATGATTGTCTCTTTGTTCTTGTCTATAATGGCATTTACCAATACTGCATTTCCTGGTTGGTTCATGAAAGCTTCAATGTCAGTAGGTGATGGCATAGCTTTCTCTGGGCTAAAGGATGGCTGAGTGTTCAAGGGGGGTGAGGCTGTTCGATCCAAATGATAGGGCTCCATTGTTTCTTTCTTCTTGGCTAAGCGAGTGACAGGTGGCATGAAAAATGCTCCTAGGGATGGGATGCAACAAATGCTGGTGGATGCAAAGAGGGGGGAAGGCTTTTCTATGCAAATGATTTCCTAGGTTGAGGCAAAGCTATATGACAAAACCTAAGGAGAATTGGGTTTGGGATTCTAACTTCAAAGATATGTTGCCAAAGCACAAAAGGTTTGCTTTCCTGTGTGCAAGCTTGGTGGTGATTGTGTCAACTTAAGGATAGACTGATGATCCTTTAGGAAGAACACGAGATTGACCACTTGTGGATCCCAACCTTTAGCTCAAGGTGATGAGGGATAACAAGTGACAAAGCTGGATTACCCTAGACAAAGCTCTGTCAAAGGGATAACCTTGGTGAGATTGATGGATTTGGAAGATTTTAGGAATGGCAAACTTTTGGCAAGGTGACAACAATTTTGAAAGCTTAGATGTGAAGATTTTGGATTGCTGGCTAAATGGTTTGGTCCTAAATGAGATGAATGAGCTAATAATGCTTAAGGGGATAACCTAAAATGGTTGGCTTTTCTACAAAGATGACTCTAAAGTGAAGCTTATCCAAGAAGATGTGGAGAAACAAGAGGGTCTAATCATAGAAATCATGCCTAGTTGGTAAGGCATAAGCAGGATTAACTCTTGGATTTTGGCTAAATTTGATAGTGCGCTCTAACGAGGCCTCTTGAAGGGCTTCGTCAGCAATTTTGTCCTCTGTTTTGTGGAGTTTGGCAATTCAAGGACTTGGTGTTAGTTCTTTTCTCTTGGCTGAAAGTTCTTGGTATGCCTAAGATGGCTTGAGTTTAACTTTGTGAAACTTCTGTTTGGGTTTAGGTTGCTCTGACATGAATTCTTGAATCTGCTTGGCTTTGAGAGACCTCGGTTACTTTGCTTCAACTTGTTCAACTTCTGGAATAGGCAGTGACTACGCTAAGTGTGCCCTAAGCTAGGATTAACCAAGTTTGGCAAATATGCATTCAATAAGTAAAAGACCAAGCAATAGATAGAAACAACCAGATAGAAGTTTTGATTCCCAGAATGTGATACTTGCGCCAAGGAGTGTGTGTGTTCTACAAATGTTTCGATCAGTAACTTCAAACACATTAACATCCTAGATGGTTGTCTACAAGGCTGATAGTTGGTTTAGCTAGGGAGTCCTCGATATACCCAAAGGTACGTGAGGCCCAAATCCGTAGATGAAACCAAAAATATGTCACACAGCCGAGAGGAGCGGTAACCCACTTCTCCTCTTTCACTTCTCAAGGGTATAAAGTTCCTTGAGGCTTAGCCCGAGTGACAAAAATCTTGATTCCAAGAGAGGTGTCTTTGGATTCACCTCCCGATCTTTATACTCTGCCAGATTGCTGGAGTTGAGGTCGTCCCAAGGGGTGATGAAATCTCCAAGCAGGCCTCCTAAAAAGAAACAAGGTTTTGGATCCTAATCTTATGCACCCAAGATGGCCTCGAAAGACGACAAGGGGAGAGAAGACTTGGATGACCTTGGGCTAAAAAACATGCTTGTTCTTTTACCAACTGACTCTTATGTGTGCTGATCTAGACTTTGCAAGCACTCATGTTTAAGAGACAATGTTCAATTCCAATTTGAAGCGCCAACAAAACAAAATCGAGCGAAGAATGAATACAAGAAGAAGAGTTAGGGTCAACAAAAAAGTAAACTCGCGCGCCCGGAGGCCCTCCATGTCAAGTATCGATTAATTTCCTTTTAAAGCATTCAAGAGTTGGTGTGATTTTGTTTTAAAGCCCAAAGCAAATATGTGTGAGACTCGATTTGTCAAGCGCGCGCCCGGAGGCCCTCCACGTCAATAGTTGTTCAATTTTAGTGCCCAAACTTGAAGTGTGATCGATTTAATCTAGAGTTTTGATCATTTAAGAATTTTGATAAAGTTAAAGCAAACGTTCAAAGACCAAGTGAGTGAGTTAGATTGTGGAACAATTAACACCTTTTTCAAGTAGACCCATCCCCATAAATGACGCTGAGATTGCAACCAATGGTTGAATTGATGGGTGATTAGAAAAGAGGTGAGTCCAAGGAACTACTCAAATTGATTTTTGCAAATTTGTATTTAACTTAACAAAGTTTCTTAAATGTCCAAAAAATCAAACTTTACCTAAATTGCATGTGGAAAAGAGATTTGTTTTGTTCAATTTTAGAAGCTCCAAATGAAGTGTTTGATATTGCAATAGTTAATTGATCCTTGGCATTCAAGATTGGATTGTTTGTTTTAAACATGCATTCCAAGAGAAATGTGTTTAACCATTCAAGTTCATTCCATGAAAAAGCTAAAAAACATGATTAAATCCTGTTGCTCCAACCTGCAATAAGACAAAAAAAAAGAAAATCGATTAGTCACCCAAAATCTTAAAAAACGAAAGCCTAACTATGGAAAAAAAATTTTTAACTTTTTTTGTTGTTTTTCCTATGCGTAAAAATGCTTAAAATGGTCTAAATCCTACGGAACCACTAAAAGTCAAATTTTGATTTATACCTTTTTTTTAAAAAAACTACAAAGTGCAGAAATAAAGATTTTAAAGCAAAAGTGCAACAGTGACAGGCGAAGACAACAGTTCATCAGGCGCACACGCTAGACTGCGGAGACATTGATCTGCGAAGACGATAGAGGAAGAGGCGGAGACGACAGATTAAGTTGGCGACGACGGAGATGACAGTTTGTTTACTGGCGGCAGCGGAGACGACAGTTTGACTGATGGTGGCAGCTGAGATGACAGAGTGGATTTTGAATAAGAAAATGGCCAGGTGGAAATGATGGTTAGAGGCGGAGACGACGATAAAAGCCAGGCGAAGACGCTGATCTGCACAGACGACAGAATTCACTTCGGAGACGACAGTTTCAGATTCAGAGATGACAGTCAACCAGTCGGAGACGCTGATCTACGGAGACGACACTGCGCAGAATTTGGTTTAAAACACGCGGATTTTCTTCAGAAAAATTTTGGAATTTGATTTTTGAAGCTTCATTTTTTCTCCCTAATGCTTCCTTTAACCTGCAAGAACAAGATCCTACAACTCACTCAAATGACAAGAAACATTAGATTATTAGCAAAAAACAATATATAGATAGAAATAGAGGATTAAATGACCCATAGTGGGGTCCCACCGGGCATGCCAAAATGTATATGAGAAATATGTTAGCAAGTAATACAAATCTATTCAAAAACAAAAGCATTAACTAGCATATAAACCATAACATAAATGAGAGACTAAAGAGGAAACCCCAATTGGAAATGTGAGCCAAATGAATGGACTCTCCCAATAGGATTTAACTCCTTGCTTGGTAGATGGGTCTAAGGATTGGGATGTATGCTCAAGGTTCCCAAAAACTAGCTTCAATGGAGATGGAAAATGGCAAATTGGTAGCTTTGTGAGCTCTCAATTTGGCATCATAAGGGTATGGTTGATAGCTTTTGGCTCTCAAAAGGTCATTATAACTTTAGCTCCAAGATTTGTGATGAAATGGCTTGGGAGGGGATTCAATTTATAGGCTAAGGGCTTGAGGGATGGAGGGCTAAGATGGAAGGAAAGATGAAAGCTTAAAGAGGGCTAGGATGCACTCAAAAGGGAGCACATGGATTGTGCTAGTTTAGCACCAATTAGGGAGTGACACATGTCACAAAGTGAGTGGATGGAGGAAAGGGGAAGGATGAGTCAACAAAGGAGGCTCAAGGGATAATATCTTCATAAAGACCCTTCATTATGGCTTGTAAGAGCTTGTAAGAGTCTTTATGGCTTTTGTAAGAGCATTCAAAGCTTAATGGTTGGGATATTTTGAGGGGAGTTGAGATTGTTGACTTTCCTTGGCTTAGGAAAGTCTTAAGCTTGCTTAGGGAATGTGACAACATTAGGGGGTGGATTAGGCTTGGGTTTAGGATTAGATTAGGGATGTTAGAGATTTGCAAGTGGATGGCATTCATGAGAGTGGGTGAGTTAGTGGCTAAGCTTGGTTAGTATGGGTGGATGGGGTGGATTAGGCTAAAAAGAGGGTTTAGGGATAAGTTAGGGGCTTATTAGATTTGGGGGCTT
Source organism: Cupressus sempervirens (assembly GCA_028749045.1). Lineage (NCBI taxonomy): Eukaryota > Viridiplantae > Streptophyta > Pinopsida > Cupressales > Cupressaceae > Cupressus > Cupressus sempervirens. Next base: position 33,705,237 of record CM053790.1, read on the forward strand.
TATTTATCAAATAGATTTATTTAATAAATGGGGATTTTGGAATTAGATAGAGGAATAGGATTTAATTGATAAATGATAGGTTATTTGATTTATCAATTAGGACTATAGATGATTAATTAAATTAATCAGCTAGGGGATGGCAAAGGATTAATTAAATAGAAATTTAATTAATGATGCCTTTAGAGATAACTAAATAGGATTACCAAAGCGATGTAATCAAATTTAGGTGTCTACAGCATGTTCGGAAGAGAGCCCTGCATGTGCAAAAAAGAGCCATGCATGTTCGATAAAGAACCATCTGTTACCACCAACGCAAAAGAAATTCCAGACCCAAGATTTTGATTAGATTGCTTATCCATGTTGTTTGGCAGAGTCGCAATCACCGCGGTAGCATTGGTACCATCAAATTCCATAGTTTTCCCAAATGCTTGTAGTTGATCCATCAACACTCCCTACTTGGCTAAATCTGGCTCAGAACTACCTCGTTCTCTAGCTTGTTTCTTCAAGTTATTCGAACCTGCAACCATGTTTTCATTCTTCGTTCTTCCAGCTATTCTCCTCTTCTTTTCCAAGAGTCGTTTAAAAAAAAAGAGGTCATATTTGAAATGTTTTAAAGAAATTATTTCAGTCCTTTTCTTTAGCTCCTATTATTTTGACCCTATTTTTCTCTAGGTTCGGCATATTATTTTTGGTTTTCCATTTGGTTTTCTATTATTTCAACCAGGCTTGAAATTTGATGGTCATAATGATCATTTTTGGACTTTTGAACCGTGTATGACAGTCTAAAATTTCTTTAGACTGTATATATTGACTTGTAATATTTATCTAAAACTGTAAAATTATTAATAAACCGTTAAAAAAAATCATAGACAATATAGTATTTTACATCATAATATAAATATATGCTATCATTTTATTTATGTATTTTAAAGTGATAGATATGAAAGTCTTTAAATTTTAAAATATTTTAATATGAATTTAGAAACTTGCTATGATTAATAAATTTTATATACAAGCTTAAAATTTGTCTACTTAAGTTGAGATTTTTGCATGTATTATTAATATAAATTTTTTTTTTCTTAAAAAATAAAGTTTCTATTTAATTTATTATATATTATTATTAATTTATAATTTGTTGAACTTTAAAATTTTGGTATTGGTTATTTAAAGATTGAAGAATGACAATTAATTTTTTTTCATAGAATGTAAAATGAAAGACATTAAAATGAGTATAGCGTAAAAAATCATATGACAAGTAGGGATGATCGTCAAATTCCCTAATTTCCACCCGCTACCTATTATTGTATTTGTCGTAGATTGCAATCGCTCATATTTATCTGATTAATTCTTTTTATTTCAACCAGTTAAATTTGAGTATTTTTATTTTAAATTTTGATGTTATGTTTTTCTAATGTATATATGAAAAAAAAAAAAAAATTAAAGGCAATAAAATCATTTTACTTCAAGGTGTTATAGGAGCAAATTTAGGCAATGTATTCGAATTTTGAATTTAAGATTGAAGTAACTTTTAATCTTATAATTTTTTAATCTTGGAAAATATCAAAATATTGATTAAATTATGTTAAATACTATCACCAAATTATAATTATAAGAATTACTTTATAAATTTATATTGAACTAAATTGTTTGTAACTTATATATTCTGATATATTCTGAGATGAATTTGCTATAAATGAAATACATTAAAGAAGAAAAATTACTATTGTAAAAATTGGCTATAAATTTTGTTTTGGAAAATTTCACCATTTGATCTTCATGAACTACATATTTTTGATAAAAAAATTTGAAAAAAAACAAAAATCACAACATTTGACTTTTTTTGTTTATTTGTTTTTGGTACATTTTGTCAAAGATTAGCCAGCACCAAATTGAATAGATAAGATCTAATAAAACATTACTTCATCCTGAGTAATAAATATGAAGCAGTTTAGAGGTTCTTGGCAGGACTGGTTGTAAAAACTCTGTTGAAATGATAACCTGCTGAAAAGCATTGTTGACACATTGCGCGAAGGAGTTTTTAGGTTATCAGCAGGCCTGAATGTACAAATTAATCGGTAAGATTATTAGCGTGACTTATCCTAGAAGATCTGGTAGAGATGATCACGTGCTGGATGATAAATTTCTTTTAACTTATGCTATGACATCAAACCTGCTTTTCAACATTTCGTATTTTGTATGACCTTAAATATCAGTTTAGTTACATTTACACTCGGATAATACAGTCAATTGAACAGGAAGGGGAGAATACATTCTTTTTAAAATTATATATTCTAATATGCATATAGAATAAACTTTTTCCTAATAGTATTTTTCATTCAACGCTTTAAGCTGAAGAGGAAATTCTCTGAAATTAATATCCGAACACTGAGCGGTTTATTATTATTAATTTATTTTGCCCTGAATGATATGAGTTTGAAAATGGTAAAAATTTGTGTACATGAATATCTTGTTCATTAATATTTTTCAATCATAGAAACATTTCAAGACAGTTTTTTAATAGCAATGTCTTAGAAGTTTTTGTGCACATAAGTCCAAGGGCACGCAGAGGAAGATAGTGAAATTGTCTAATTCACTCCATTCTCCAAAGCCGTTCCCAATTCTATTCTATTCAATGCTTCCAGCGCATAAAAAATTGACTTATAGCTCTTTGTTGGGAAGATATATAGAGAATGTCATTCAAGAGACGAGGAAATTGCAGAAACCGACGCATTACAATCTAGTTCTTTAATTATTCGTCTTTGTTGAAAAATCTCATGATCAGAAATGTAGAACTAAAATTTTGAAATTTCATTATTTTACAGGTTTTTACCAGGGTTCCTCAATAACAACAATTATGGAATTATAAATAGCAAAATTGGGAAAACGAAAAATGTGTAGATCATCGAAGGAACCAGGATCTGAACATTAGAAATGATCTAACATTTTGGGAAACTTGGAATCATACGAGAGCAAATATTTACTATTGAAGAAAATCTCATTGTCCAATAAAAAATTTAGAAGAAACCTTTCCTTCACTATTTTTACAAACTTCTGCATGTAAAATAGGAAAATATTTTTCCATAGCTTGGGATTACAGCAATGGATCCCCAATTGATTCCAGATTTGAATTTCAGTTAGCTTTCTTGTAACTAAACCTATGTACACAAGCAATATACACCAACATATTCAAGAAGCTGAGACAAGCTAAAACCCAAAAGAAGTAATCCAAGTGACCTTCGTTTAGATTGTCTGGTATCCATCCCAGCTTTCCCCCTTTTGTAGTGACCGAAGTCACAATGGTAAGAATTAGAGTACTCAAGTAATTTCCTAACGATGTTGTAAGAAGAGAAAGTGCACTGCACAAACTACGCATGGCATCAGGTGACTGCTCATAGAAAAACTCCAGCTGTCCTATAAAGTAAAAGACTTCTGCAGCACCTATCAAGAAGTATTGGGGAATCTGCCACAAGATGCTCATTGGAACCGGTGTGTCTGTGTCATGTTCCAAGTGATGAGTTCTTACTATATCCAGACGCTTGATTTCAACCAAAGCAGCTGCCACCATGGACAATATTGATACAACCAATCCAATGCCCATGCGCTGCAGCTGAGTAAACCCCCTTTCATTACCACTGTACTTACGAACAATGGGCACAATTAGGCGATCATAAATGGGAACCCATATAATGACACTCAGTATATCAAATACAGACAATGATGCTGGAGGAATTTTGAAAGAACCAATTTTGGTGTCCATTGTCATGCCCTGTTCCACAAACATTGTGGACATTTGAGCATAAACAGCCGAAAACACAATACCAGTAACCCAGACAGGAAACATTCGGACCAAAATCTTCAGCTCCTCCACTTGGGTCACAGTGCATAGTTTCCAAGGGTTTGAAAAACCACCCCTCTGAACATCTTCATCTGTAATGGTAGCCGCTTTGTCCAGAAAACTGCAAATATTTTATGCCAACTATCAATCAAGGTATACTTTTCAATTTCTGCCAACATTTTAACACTTAAGTTCATGCTCTGTAAATAACCAACATATCCAGCTAACCTCTTTGTTCTGAGCAAAAGAAAATATAAATTATTGGATGGCCAGTACCAAAAAGTTATACGGAGATATACAGATGTACCATTTGTGGATATATCAGAGGGTTTATCTGAGGATGCATGATGAAAAGAATCAGAGGGTTTATCTGAGGATGCATGATGAAAAGACTTATCTGGTGACTGAAATTAAGGGAAAGGCTAAAATCTTAATAGCACATTAAAGGACTGGGCTCCATCATCTTAGATGTGAAACAGGTTCTATGAATAACTTAAAAGGAAGAGTGGGAAGAAAGAAGTTGCATCTTTTGTAGTAAAGGAGCATTGAAATGGAATGACACTTCATCATGGAGTGCAGGCTTATAAGGATATTCAAAAACAATTTGAAGGTATTCAATCGTAGCGAGTTGTGTCAGGAAGCAAGACTTCACAAAACTCCAAATTTCATAGTCAACATTCATAACAAACGAGCTGACATAGAGAAAATCCAAAATACTGTTGAATTTTGGATCTCTTGGTCCCTTAGATTGATTGGTCTTGTAGACATTATTAAAATCCCTTCGTTAACCTTGAAAGCAATGTAGGAAGAAAACTAACTGAATTTAAAATAAGAAACAACTTTTGTATATAGCAAATCATAAACCTTACTATTTGTTGTAGAAAATGTGATTTTAACCAAGAGGACAGGTTCGACGAGTTGAGCCCCATAAACAACATATACAGAAAATCCAGAAAACTCTTGACAATTTGTTTTGCTTAAATTCGTAATACAGTGTTAACTGAGAAAATAATGAAGTAGAAAGATATATTAATTAGCTCTTCCAATTTCACAAACACAAAACAACTGTGGTAACATGGATGAGAAACGTACTGGAATTCGTTTGTGTGTTCCAGCTTTCGACTTCCTTGAATTGCAGAATACCTGTCTTTTACCTCGTAAAGAAGTGTGCTTTCTTGAGGAACTTTTGTTTGCAATTTGTGAAAAGATGCCACCAGAACTTGGCATACACGTGTCAAGGGACTGCCTCCAGGTTTTTGGAATCGATACAATGGTGTCCCAGAAAAGAAACTCCCTATCGCTAATGCCATAAATGCTGTAGGAATCCCAAATCCCCATCCCCATCCAACATTGTCTTGGACCCATACAAGAATGCTGCTTGAAGCGAGTGCACCAACATTGATCGAGAAATAGAACCAATTGAAGAAAGACCCCTTTTTCTTCCTCTCTGTTGGATTTGTGTCATCAAATTGGTCTGCCCCAAAAGAAGAAACGCAGGGCTTAATGCCTCCTGTTCCTAGTGCAATCAGATAAAGCCCAAGAAAAAACACAGCATATTGAAGTGTAGTCGCTGTTGGGCATACATCGCCTGTACATGAGGAAGGTTGTAAGGCAGAAATGGATGCTGAAACAGTTAAAGTAGCCATTCCCTGCAAAAAATATCTTATAGTTGTAAGTGGCTTATTCTGAATGATAGTTTGAGCAGTAAGAAATGGCCAAGTAGATGAAAATAGCCATTTAAAGTTTTGAAAATGCTGAATTAATAGAGTCAGACTTCTTAAAAAATTAAAATTTGCCTTTGGTTCAGTTGTAACTTGTGGACAACTGTGTTTGATGTTATCCACCAATGAGCCTATTCTATACATAGTTTGCATACCACAAGATAAATTGATGAGAAAACAGCAATAGTCCAATATCGTCCCCAGTATGCATCAGCTAAAACTGCTCCCAAAAGTGGTGTCAGATAGCATGTGCCTGCCCAGGTAGTGACATTTTTTGCTGCCGTTGCATTCCCCTGATGCAAAATTGTTGTCAAATAAGTCACCAAATTTGTATTGATTCCATAGTATGCCAGTCGCTCACAACACTCATTTCCTGTAAATTATTCAAATTAAATCTTAGTGTTAAAAATAGGCAGCCCAAAACACTGGCACCCAAAAACCAAATTTAAATACAATCTAAAGTTGATAGCAGCATGCTTAAGATTCAGAGGTTGGTGCTCATTGGCAATCAGCCATTTGGTTCCCTCCTCCATCTTCTGTCCTAAATAGGTCTGCATTTTTCATTTCCTTTAATGCATTTCTTGATCTTTTACATGTGAGAAGTTTAGGCCAGAAAGATCTGTTTGTATTCCTCTAAGTTCCTCGCCATGTTCTGAGTTAGGTCCTTGCAGGCCAGAGTTATTTGATTCAATTAGGCTATTTGTGGATTCTCTTGTTCAATTATGTTCATTTAAATACATTTGAATTAATTATCTTGCAAAGGGACAATGCAGCCATTGGGTATTCATATAACCAATCAACTTACTCTTGCTTTGATATTACTATGTGACGAACTGTTCTCTTATTTTCCAGATGTCCTGAATACAAATAGATGCTTCATTCATCAGTGCTCTGCTATTGTGTGTGATCCTATTCATATTATCTAAATGCATTTCTAATTAACAGGGAACTAGGGAAACAACTCTGAATGTATTTCCTTAACAATGATGGTGGTGCTGATTTTCTGAATTAATAAATTGTTGGCAGCTTCATTACTGATAAGCCTCATGGAGGATGGTATCGCTAAACCTTGGCTAAGCAGGTTCAATGCAGTTGGGTTAGGCCACTGTTGCTTTCTGCTCTCTTTCTATCCATCATTTGACCAAAGGGACATTTATGATCGGTCAAGCTCTCCGCTCACAAACTTGCAAAATGAATATGGGTGTACATTCTATATCAAGTGATGGATAGCTTTTGGGCATTATTTCTTATAATAGTCTCTTTTTGGGTAATTTCAATTGTTTCACACCATACAATTCTATATTATAAGTCCATCTGTACTAGGAAAGTAGGTACCTTGCTGAAGACTTCAATTTATTCTATTTGTAAAGGGGCTATATTCACAAGTACATTGTTATATTTTCTATATGTAACAGATATACTACCATCTACCATGTTTTAAATAGGGAACTGCAGTCTTCGAGAGTAAAAGAGAAAAGATCAACTGATGCCATGATTCCAAAGATTCAGGCCACAAGCATTCTATTATTATCAAAAACCAGATACGCATTTAAATTTTCACATGGGCACGAAAACAAACCTAAAATAAAGGGACAAGCTCTCCATCCCCCTGTATTTTGCCTTACAGAAGGATTTCCATGACTATCTGTAGATCCATCTCCAGTGTTCAGACTCTCCTGAAAAACACCATAAATATCATAGTCCCCTTAAATGAAAAGCTCCACGAGATCAAGAAGGTTCCTAACTAGTTAGAAGGTATATAGAATCCCCTCATATCATTTCAAAAATTAAAATACTCTGCAATGCAATATACATTTATTCTTTAACATTGTAACATGAAACCTACTTATATAAAGATCTGATCTTGCTTAGCAGATATTGATGCAGGAGCATCTTGCCTGCCTGTGCCAGAATGGGAGCATGAAAACAGGGTATGCACGTCCATCAAAGCATAACAGAGGGGATTTTTGTCAGATATTCAAAATGAGGAATTAAAGCCAGCTCTTCATAATTGTTTGCCACAATGCCTCAGTGAAATGTGATTTATGTACAAAATGGATTTGTAGAAGAGGTTTGGACACCTGGTAGTTGTAACAACAGATTCCACAACTGTCACTAGCATCCTATGCATGAGCTTTGTAACAGCAGGGATACTAAAATAGGGTGGCGGCCATGTGTAGACAAGGTGATCAACCCAAGTCAAGGTGTTGTAGGGGGGCCGTGAAAATGTGTCGGACATTTTGAATCAATGGTGAAAAAAATGCCATAGGGAGGCGATGAGAAGTCGTAGTGGAGGATAGAAAATTAGTGGTGGGATCAACCAAAAAAGAGAAGAAGTGGCACATTAAATAAGAAAGGGCAGTTTGAGGCAGCTTGGGGAGAATGAAAGTTGTGTGTGTTGGGAAAGAGAAAAGTGGGATGATTAGATTAATGATTGAATAAAAACCAAAAAAAAAGGGAAGCACAGTCAATGAAGTATGGAAGGCATAGATTGTGCAGCAGCGAAGGCTGGCAGAATTAGGAGACAGAGTGTAGACAACTCATGTTAATATGTTAATTTGAAATTTGTTACGCAATCAGTGTTTTAGAGATATAGATTTGAATCTACTAACAGTTATTTGTGATAATTCCCAATAATGGGAGAAACCTATGTATTTGAATTTATCTGATTTATCAAATCAATTGCCTTTCATTGTTACCTTATGTGCTTGTGAGCGTGTGAAGTATCAAATAAGTGCTTTTGTCTTTACATCAGAGGTATCAAAGCTAGTTTGTAGGCAGAGCACCAAAAGTGAGGTAATTTGCACCAGGACTTGAGGGTGGAATATAGGTGAGTTTGTTGCATATGGATGTACAATTTGCAAGAGGAGCTTCTTAGAGGATTGTGTGAGCAGAGTTTCCAAGTTCGTAAACAAATCGCTGAATGTGAGGCAACCTAAAGTGTTGATTAGAGGATATGTGTTGAGGCTTTTGTGAGGTTTTCAATGGAAAAGAGAAAGAGGGAAAGAATTTTTGTAATTGATGGATTTTTAGGATTCTTGGACTCGAGAAAATCAAAGAGAAACTTTGGAAATTTACTGAGAGTTAAGGAGAGGGAGAGAGAGAGAGAGAGAGAGAGAGAGAGAGAGATGAGTTGGAATGATAGAATTGAGGAAACAAGTGAAATAAATAGATGCAGAGTTGGAAAGGAGGAGAGTCATTCATCAAAAAAGAGGCAATGGTAATTCTATTTATCTTTCTTCAATGCAAGAAAGTAAAAAGTTACAATGGAGTGTCATACATGTGGCATAGAAGAAGAGGAAGAGGATGGATATGAAGAATTTGATAAACCACAGTTGAGGAATGTCTGTTAGAAGACATGGAGGATGACAATATTGAGGTTGCAGCAGCAAAAAAAGAGTTGGGTGAAATGGAAGACATTAAAGGTCAAAACAACCAAGTTGCAGCTGTAAAAGAAAAGGTGAAACTTACAAATGTGAGTTTATCGTTGATTTAGATTTGCATGCAGATGGTGTGAATAGGATAGAATATGACGAGGCTGAAAATTAGGTTTCAGCAGTAAGGAAAGGAGTGATATCAAATTTTGATGGGGTTAGTATTAGACTTATTGATTTGTTGCTAGCATTGATCGTCATTAATGTCAAAACCTTCATACAAACACTCTGGCAGTATCAGTTTATGGTTGGCGATTTTGGTTATGTACTTGTTGGCTGGCAGTTATAGGTGTTTTGGTTATGCACAAGATAGGTGTTATATGTGCAATTTTGGTATTTACTATTTAGTGACATTCCATAGCAGGTGTGCATCACTCTACTCATGGCTTAGTGGTTTTCACACACTTTTATGCTTTCAATGTTCAGTATTACATGGAATGTTTTATCAATTAAGATGATTGCTATGGCTACAATGTTCCTCCGGTATTCTTGATATTTGGACAGTGGTGTAGCTCATTAGATGGTTTTGGTTTATCAGCTACATTGTATTCTGGACAAGTTCTATCAAGTTTCATCCATCAAAAGTTTTGGTTATTTCACAGTTCATCTTTTGGACTTGGTTGTGGTATTCTGATATTCTCAGCAATTGTAATATGCATTGTAATATCTTACGAGTGACCTATCTATGGGTCATGATGTAACATGTTGATAAGTGTTCTTATGTGTATCCTAGATTTAGGATCAGTGTTATGCATTAAACGTAATCGTAATATCTTTTGCTTTGGGGCCATTACACACATTTGGTGTGAGCCAACACATGCATGCTTGGATAGCCATATAAATAAAAGAACCCTTTTGTATTGGAGCAGAGGTATTGATGTATGGATTTTGGATGCGAAAGTTAGATTTACGAAAGCTACAATTGCATATTGTGTGTAAACTTGTGGCAGTGATGTATGTGAGAAGAGTTTTGTGCTCAGTATAATTGAAGATTAAGAAGAGACTTACATGTCAGTAACAGTGGATCAGACAGATGCATACAAAGAAGAGTATATCATTCAGATGTACTGGTGGTTGTGGTAGCAGAGTTTGATTGTTGAACATGCCAATAACAGTGGATCAGACAGATGCATACAAAGAAGAGTATATCATTCAGATGTACTGGTGGTTGTGGTAGCAGAGTTTGATTGTTGAACTGCTCATGCATTTTCAGATGCAATTCTATCAGTTCATGTTTCTGTTGTATCTATTTTGATATCTCTATTGTATAAGGGCAGCTAGCCTGACAAGCAGTGATGCAAATCGCAGTGAGCAAAACCAACAGTGTATCACTTCTAAAAATCACCTTAACAGGTGTTCCTTTAATGAGAATCAGTTTCTCCTTGGCTTTTCCCAGTTTGGGTTTCCAGATAAACCCTAGTGTTATCTATGTTGGTGTGTTTGCATTTTCATGTTTATATCTACCATGAAATTTTCTCGTGTTTATTGTTAGATCAGAAGTTGCTGTTGATTAACTGACAAAGAAAAAGTTTTGAGTGTGTGGGAATAACTAATTCATCCCCCTGTCAATAATTCGGCTTGTTCAACAATTGGTATCAGAGCTTGGTTCCTTGCAGATAAAGTTTTATGGGTTGAGGAAGAGCTTGGATTTTTGAATAGATGGAAGAAAAGTACTACTTTGATGAAGATTGGCAAGTCATGATGACATTGAGAATACCGAGACAGAAAAAGAGGAATTGAGGAACCTGAAGGAAGCAAATGCTTGTATCACAAAGATGAGAGATCAGCTTTGAAAGTTCAAGGCAAGACACAAGGAAGTCGGTCAGGAATTGAAAGAATCAAAGGACAAAATTGCAGATCTAGAACAGGAACTAAAAGATTTGAAGGAATCAAAAGGCAATGATGCAGACTTTGTAGAGGAAGTAAAGGATTCAAAGGAAATGGTAGAAGATCTCGAGAAACAGCTGAATGTTGAGATACAAAGAGAAGATTTTATCAAAAATGGTTTGAGGTATAAGAAGAGAAGTGCTAAGATATAGCCAAAGAGAGCTCGAATTGGCTATAGGAAAATGGAAAGTGGCTGAAGAAAATTTCAAGGAGATAATTAGGAAGAGTTCATAACAAAATGAGAAGCTAGAATTTGAATTAAAGAAGCTAAGGTTAGAAGCCAAGGCATGTGAAAGTGGCACTATCTTGGATCAATTATTAACCATGCAGCAAGGTCACAAAAAGAAAGAAGGGTTAGGTTTTACCAGTGAATGTTCAAAACAAAAGGACAAAGGCAAGGAGAAGATGGTCGAAGTGACAATTGAGGTCAAGAACTAGAAAACACTTATAAGGATTTCAATAAGATGACCAAATGCTCAAAGGTCTTTATCTTTCAATGATTGTTCTTATATTTGCAAGAATTTTGGTCATAAGGCAGTAGATTGCAAGATGAGAAAGAAACTAAAGATTATGTGCTTTAATTGTCACAAGTTTTCTTTAAAGCAAGTCAGTGCAAAAGTCAAGTTTTAAATCAGGAAAGGAAGAATTTGTGAATAATATTTTTCACAGGAATTCCTATGTATGTCATGACTCACAACTATGTTCACAAGGCTAGTCAATGTAGATCTAATGTTCAATCAGTGAGATCTAGTAAGAAGAATGTAATGTCCCTTTTTTAGCATTCATAGCATGATGTTGTCGTTAGCCTATTTTTCCCACGGTCCCATAGGCTAACCAGGACATTAAAGGGACTTAGAGGCCATTTGGCCTAGATAGTTTCAGTTGCAGATCTTTCTGAGGGGTTTTGAGGCAACTTTGGGCATATTTACTATTTATAGTAAGTCATCTTGGATATGGTCGGACATCCAGTGGCAGCGGTATGTCGATGGTAATTGTTTAAAATCGACAAGAAGACTTGTTTATCATTGATAAGATTTGTTATGCATTGATAAAGCTATTTTATAAAGTTAAATTTAAATATTTAACTTTATTAATGCACAGACTATAGTTTGTGGGAAATATTTAAATTAAAAGAGTCCCCTTTATTTTATAACACATTGGAGACATAAGTTACATAAAGGGAGTTATCTTTTATCCCACATTGAGAAAACGAAAGATGGAGCTCTTGTGAGAACACTATAAAAGAAATGGAAGAGCTTCTTTTTAGGAGGCTTGGAAATACCAAAAAAAAAAAATTGGGAAATTTTCTGGAGATTGTCTCAATAGTTTGAAAGACGAAATTCCTTCAAGCTAGAAATCTTGACGCCATTGAAAGATATGGTCTTGAGATTCAATAGGGTAGCAGCCTGAAAAAGCAGATACGAAAAAGCAGTCCAAAAAAAGCAGAACCGAAAAAGCAAGCCGAAAAAGCGGAACCGAAAAAGCAGGCCAAAAAGGCAAATCGGAAAAGCAAAGCAGAAGGGGCAGCATAGAAAAAAATTATTACAGCCATCTACAACCAGGTTCTTTGTTAGTATTGTTTTTTAGGATGTTATAAGCTTTCAGCTGTAAGTGTGCATTATACCAGCATTATCATTTTGTAATCCATGTAAATGCCAGAGTCTTGGCCATATCTCATGAGCATTGTAATTTTCATTGCAATTAAGAATATAATAGTTGTTAGTGCCATTTAAGCAATTTAATATCATTATTTATCAGCTAGTTAGTTTGCATACCAACTGTTTGTAAAAATGTCAGTTAGCTGTAGGTGTTCATTTCTCATGCTTAGATCATATATATGCACTGAATATTGTCAAAATTAGTAGCACACTCATGTTAGGTCATTGTGTAGTCCATTGTAGTCTTCTAGCACAAGATTTTCATTGATGCAAATTGAAGAAAAAGTCATTTAAAGCTAGTTGAAATACTATATCAGTCATACGTCCCTTGCATGTGAATTGTTTGATGAAATTCCTTGAGCTTTCATCAGCATTTTTTTAGGGCAGATTTGAGGTGGGTTATTACAGTGGTATCAGAGCTATAAGTCCTGCCATCCTGTGGAGGTCTTATACGGAACTTGGAATAGCCAGATAGAGAGAAAAATGTTTGACAAAATGAATGCCTGTCCAGATCAGGGGAAGGAAAGATTCTTACAATTATTAAACACCTTAGCACAGGGACAGCGATCAGCAGAGCAAAGAGCACAAGAACAGAGTCAGAGATTTGAGCTTATGATGCAGATGATGGCTTGTCAAATGGGGTTGAATGCTAATGTGGGTGGAGGAAATAATCAGAATGGTAATAATCAGGATGGGGCACATAATGGAGGCGAACAAGTTGGGAACAATTTCGGTCATGCACCCTAGCAAACTAGGACAGTGAGTTCGCGGCCCATGATTCCCATATTTCCTCCTAGAGCTCCAGAGCAGCCCATACTAGAGCCCTAGATCACTGATATACAGAACCAGCTGATTAGAGATTGGGAAGCCGGAGGTCCAGATTTTATTGCTGCAATCACCTTTAGGGAGTATATAGATGTGCGGATGAAGCATATGCCACGTGGACATTATAGGAACCAGAGCTATGAGCTACAAAAGAAAGTAGGGAAACTTCAGTTACCATATTATGATGGCTCAGGGAAGTCTACAGCAAGAGCTTGGATTCAAAAGCTTGACACATACTTTCAAATGAACCCTATGCCTGAGGAAGAAGCTATTAAGTATGCAGCAATTCACCTGGATGGGTTAGCACACAAGTGGTGGCATCATGGTATGGTCACTATGGGTCATGCACACATTACCTCATATGTGGAGTTTACGGAGAGACTGATTGAACGCTTTGATAGGCCTAAGGATCGTACCTTCCCTATGACAGGCAGAAACTTGTATGAGGAGTTTAACAGACATGCTGATTCGATACAGGGAGACATTAGCACATCTTTAGGTAATGATTTATTTGCATCATCTTCACAGGCAGAAGGGGTTACAGATGTTGTGCAAGTTGAGCCAGTAGCATCAGAAGGTGATATCACAGGCACACTAGATTGTGTGATTGACACAGATAGTGATTCCAATACAGTTGGGCTGGATGAAGTTATAGTAGTTGAGGATACTGTCATGTTTGAGGATAGTACAGTTGATCAGAAAGTGAGCATTCAGGACTTTGCAGAAAATGAGTATCAAGCACAGTTGGATGCTTCTTCACATGAGATAGAAGCTAGTAGCTCTTCACTTGGTTTGGCAAGCCAGCTGAAGACAGGGGACAAGGATATTGTCGCAGCTTTACCTCATCATGACAGGATACATGGATTGATTGAGAATCACATTTGGATGATTCAACTGCAGGAGAGACAGAAAGGAGTCACAACAGGTTCTTCTTGTGACAACTTACAACAGATCAAGGAAGGCATGGAGGCAATGAAGATAAGTTACATACACCTACTTTCAGATCGCGATCATCTCCTTAATCTTGCAGGGATCTATTTAGATGCATTGAAGAAGGAGGAGGAGGAGGTTGACCAGCTTTCTCATGAGCTGGAGGATACTCGGAATTCCTTGGTGTGTATTCAGTTGGCTCTCTAGGATTCTGAGATACATGTGGACGAGCTTTGTCTTGAGGTGAGCTCAGTTCGGGAGTTAGCGCATATAGCAATGACTCAATTTTCTTTTACAGTCAAGTCACATGTTGATGATTTCTCAGAGATGACAGAGTTTACAGGAGAGTCCCAGGATCTAAGTATTACAGATGATAGCTATTCTGAGGTTACTCCTTTGGACAGTGTACCAGGGATAGAGTATAGGAGTTCGACCAATCGGCACAATCATGTGTCTAGTCAGCTGAGAGTTGGCAAGCGAGACATTGCTATTGCGTGCGAACATTTTGATGCTGCTCGCCAGTTGTTAGCAGTTTATGGATGGGGTTCTCCTACTAGTGATGAGCAGGGAGGCAATTATCTTTCCTTGACAGAGATCCACTCTTTATGGGAGGCTATTCGGATTCTGAGACAGAATTATATGTAGTTGGTAGCCGACAGAGATTATCTTATGGAGTGGGGGAGTATAGCATACGAAGCATTATTGGCCAAGGAAGATGAGGTGAGTGAGCTTACTCAGCAGCTCGAGGTGACTTCTGAGATTCTTGAGAGTACACAGTTGGCTTTCGAGGAGTCACAATTTCATTTGGCTAAGGTGACCGTGGAGTTAGAGCAACTACAGTCTTTACCAGATTCTGTACAGTCACAAGCTGTGGTGTCTGGTGATCCGAGGATGTCCATGGTCGAGATTGTCAAAGACAGTGGAGATGGGAATGCATCCATCCTTGATACTAACATTGGCATATCGGGTTCATTCCCACTAGAGTCAGGATCAGTTGAGTTGGGTGCTGCAGCAGATTGTTGTAGTATGCCTGACATGGTGGTGGCCTCTAGTACTGATGGCACGGAGACTAGAGATGTTGAATCAAAGATCATGTGTGATATTGGTGAGCCGGCAGTTGGCATGGTTCCTGCTAGTAATACTACTCCCTTGGTGATATCTTCGGAGGTAGTAGTCAGTTCCAACATGTTTAATGATCGATTGCAGTCTGAGCCACTGACTAAGATTGGCGCATTCTATCGGCATTACACTGTGAGGTATGCTTATCAATTTACCTTTGATGACCATGTTGATGAGATGATGATACAAAGATGTACTTTGGTTCCTAGTGCTTGTCATCAGTTATGGGACGGTTTGACGCCTCGAGATGAGAGTTGTGATGGGCATGACATGGTGATAGGTTCTGCGGTTGACAGCTTGATAATACATGACTTAGAGCAGGAGTTTGGGAGTGATGCTTCAGCGGTGGTTGTTATTGATTCTACGCCTTTGGCTATGACATCTCCTGACTTAACTGGTGATCAGTCACAATGTGTTGTATCACTTGTTCATGGTGAGCTGTTGACTGAGGTTGGTTCTTTTTATCAACATTATACTGCAGGGTATGTACATCAGTTAGCATTTGATCCTTGTGTTGAGGAGTTGATGGCAGGCAAATTTGGTTTGGGTTCCATTTCTTGCTGTTTATCTTGTGATGTCTTTTCACCATCAGCGGTGCATGGGAGTTATGGTTATGAGACAGTGGCCGGTGATCTGCAGAGTTGTGTTGACTGCAGGAGTTGTGCAGTGTGTGGATTCTCCATACTTGGTGCAGTTTCATTCGGGAGCGGTCACCATTGTTGTAGAGTTGGATTATACATTCCGTATAGGCCAGTGGGATGCGTTGATGACATTTACTGTGTTGGCAGATTGATTTGTCCACTTTACTTGGGTTCTGATGTTATAAGATTTTGTGTCTCGTGGGTTTCTGACTGTGGCAGTTGTGATTTTGGAGTTTGGTTGAGTTGTAATTGTCAATTTGATTATGGATTCCTCTTGGTTAATTTTCAGAGGTTGTTGCAGGAGCCTATGTTGACTGACAGCAGTATAGTTCATGACTACATTTGGGATCCAGGTGGATTGATTGGGTTGTTGTTCGACCATTGCTTGGGGACAAGCAATTTTGGGAAGGGCGGACTATAATGTCCCCTTTTTAGCATTCATAGCATGATGTTGTCGTTAGCCTATTTTTCCCATAGTCCCGTAGGCTAACCAAGACATTAAAGGGACTTAGAGGCCATTTGGCCTAGATAGTTTCAGTTGCAGGTCTTTCTGAGGGGTTTTGAAGCAACTTTGGGCATACTTACTATTTATAGTAAGTCATCTTGGATATGGTCGGACATCCAGTGGCAGCGGTATGTCGATAGTAATTGTTTAAAATCGACAAGAAGACTTGTTTATCATTGATAAGATTTGTTATGCATTGATAAAGCTATTTTATAAAGTTAAATTTAAATATTAACTTTATTAATGCATACACTATAGTTTGTGGGAAATATTTAAATTAAAAGAGTCCCCTTTATTTTATAACACATTGGAGACATAAGTTACATAAAGGGAGTTATCTTTTATCCTACATTGAGAAAACGAAAGATGGAGCTCTTGTGAGAACACTATAAAAGAAATGGACGAGCTTTTTAAGAGGCTTGGAAATATCAAAAAAAAAAAAATTGGAAAATTTTCTTGAGATTATGTCTCAATAGTTTGAAGGACGAAATCCCTTCAAGCTGAAAATCTTGATGCCATTGAAAGATATGGTCTTGAGATTCAATAGGGTAGCAGCCTGAAAAAGCAGATACGAAAAAGCAGTCCAAAAAAAGCAGAACCGAAAAAGCAGGCCAAAAAAGCGGAACCGAAAAAACAGGCCGAAAAAGTGGAATCGAAAAAGAAGGCCGAAAAAGCAAATCGAAAAAGCAAAGTAGAAGGGGTAGCATAGAAGAAAATTATTACAGCCATCTACAACCAAGTTCTTTGTTAGTATTGTTTTTTAAGATGTTATAAGCTTTCAGTTGTAAGTGTGCATTATACCAGCATTATCATTTTGTAATCCATGTAAATGCCAAAGTCTTGGCCATATTTCATGAGCATTGTAATTTTCATTGCAATTAAGAAAATAATAGTTGTTAGTGTCATTTAAGCAATTTAATATCATTATTTATCAGCTAGTTAGTTTGCATACCAACTGTTTGTAAAAATGCCGGTTGGCTGTAGGTGTTCATTTCTCATGCTTAGATCATATACATGCACTGAATATTGTCAAAATTAGTAGCACACTCATGTTAGGTCATTGTGTAGTCCATTGTAGTCTTCTAGCACAAGATTTTCATTGATGCAAATTGAAGAAAAAGTCATTTGAAGCTAGCTGAAATACTATATCAGTCATACGTCCCTTGCATGTGAATTGTTTGATGAAATTCCTTGAGCTTTCATCAGCATTTTTTTAGGGCAGATTTGAGGTGGGTTATTACAAAGAATGTTAATTTTTTCAAGTGTGGGCAAATTGGTCATTATGCTAAATCATGTAGATCAGGGAGTGTTGTGGTCAATACAGGTAAATATATTCATAATGCAATATCAAATGGAACACAAAATGGAGGAAGAAATATGCTAGTGTAGAAAGCTCAATGGTACGGGATTTCAGTGCTAACTGTATCAACAACTTTGGCTCAAGGGGAGTATCGACATGTCAAATCTTATACCTCCCTTGCTCCAAGGAGGAACCAGTTGCAACTAACTTGTAACTGGCAGATAGGATGAAGTATTAATGATGCAAGATGTTCAATTGATTTGTGTGAAGCACAGAGTGATTGCATCAGCAATAATTAACTTAAGCGGGAAATTTGATTATGTTTGCTTGTGGCACTATAGCTCGAATTTTTAAAATATTTGACACTAGCTCGAAGAGAAAATTTGTTTATTAGTAAAGAACTTGAGTAGATAATTTTGTAAAGAGTTTATGACATCCAAGTCAACTGTTCGATATGTCTGTGCATTTGCGAAAACGAAAATGAAGAAGAAGACTGAGCTAAAAGAGTTTGATCGCATTTGTATCAAACAACTGGAGTTTGGATTGCTATAGAGGATGTGCAAAGAATCAGGAATATGGGACTCGATATCTAGGGAGAACTTTCGTGGTGTGGTGGCAACAAATTCATCATGCTCATGCTGAGTTGGTTTTGTGGTGAAACCCTGGTGTTGGACAAACCCTATGTCGTGTCAAAGGAGGTAATCAAGGCAATTATTGGATTGTGCAGTATCATCAAATTGCCTGTGAAGAAGTCAATTAGCTATTAGAAGGTAGAAGCCCTAATGGTGATACTCTTTAGGACTTGATTGAAAGACATGTTGCCTACGACATTTCATATAAGATACAACTTTGAAAAAGAGATGGTTAAACTCCTGCTTTAGCCGTGTATGTGTCACATAAGATTGTGAAGGATAATGTACAAATGGACTTGTGCAAGATGTTGTTGGATAACCTTTTGTTGAACATAAAGACGTTGATTGAAGATAAATATGGTTTCAGTCATGGGTCTTTGGTTATGTGCTTATTATTAACATAACTGTTATAACTATCTTCCTATGAATATGAAGTATTAGTTGTATTTCCTTGATATGATATGATGTTAGTTAAGACCCGGGAAAAGTGGATGTTACATACCATTCCCCTTGTGTTTCATCGTCCGCGATGAACTTGAAATTTTAACGAACATTGTATAAAGGAGCATTTAAAATTGGACCAAAAATTGGGATGTAACAAGGTACTTGAATGTATTGGAGAACAAGGCAGATGCCTATAAGGCATATTTCTTGTCATTACAGGTTAATATTGGTTTTGGATTATTCTTGTTGGTGCTTTACCAACAAGTCATGGCATGGAAGGTCCCTCCTCAGGATAGAAAAAAATTGAAGGTGTTACTAGTGGTTTATTGCCAAAACTGAAGAAGAGGAAAATAAGTGAGAAAGGAAAAGAAATTGTTACTATCTTAAATGATGAAGAAGAAGGTGATAAGGGAGAAAGTTTGGCAAAAGAAATCGAGGAAGAAATGTAAGTTTCAGAAGAGGAAGAAGAGGATGTGGAGAAAACTATGCTTTCTCTAACAGGATTTGAGCCTGCTGATCCTAATATTGTTCAAGTTATGCTAGATGATAGTGAATATGACAGACTTGGCGGTCTCTGGACTGGTTTCTCCCCAGTGAACAAGTCTTCAGTGTTGAAGCTATTGACTGATCATTTAATCAATAAAAGGATCATGGTGTCTAATGTATTTGGTATGTTACTAGATGATCTAGTTAAAGGTGTGGAAAACAATCTATTGCAATTTAGTGCTGATTATTGGACAATTTCAAATAATTTTAAGAAATTTGCAAATGAGAAATAGAGACTCTTTAAGGGTGATCAGTGAAACAAAAGAATGTACCAAAGAAATTAAATTGCATTTACTGATATTGTCTTCAGTGGCTTGCAATAGTTGATAATTTCAAAGGCCACCGCCAAAGTGATGTGATTGAAACCGAGTTAAGTGAACTTGGGAAGAGATATTGTTACATCCCAATTTTTGACCTAATTTAAAATACAGCCATTCGGGTTCACATGAAGTCAGTTGAAAGTTAAATTTGTTATAATCTTGTGATATGGTAAGATGGTTAGTCGTTATAATTTCATGTGAAGATAACATGCTAGTTGATTATTTATCACATATTCATGGAATTGAATAGGCAATTAGCTATTATGATTAATTATAACTTGTTATGGTAATATGATATAACTGCGGAGAATTTCCTTGTAGGAAGCACGTCGAAGAGGTGGAAGCATTGTCAGTAAAATATTGGGCACAAGAGCATCACCATCACTGGGCAAATGGGTTGAGGACCTAGCTACTTGAACATCAAGATACAATCGATGGAACCGTGAGCTATTAAATAAACAATTTAAAACATAAATAAATTAGTTTAAATATAATACGTACCTTAAAGGTTTGATTGATCTTTCTCAATATTATTTTAATTTATACCTATGTACGTGCACATAGAGATAAATATAAAGTGACACCATAATATTATCTTCTTTATAATATAATGATGCCACCTCACAAATAAATCTGTGTACGTAGATAAATATAAAGAATAATAATTTCGATTTCAAACCTTCAAATTTTCTTCCAACCTTTATTCTTTTTTCCTTATTTGAAACCGATTAAACACTTGGCATTTTAAATGGACAAAATATTCTTAAGTTACGGAAGCCAAGGAGTCACGTTTTCTTTCTTTTTAATAGAAGTCATGGGTGAGAGGTGGATATCTTTTTCCAAGCACCCAACTACCTTTCTCAAGATCGGCTTCCTTTACCAATTCTGACTCCTTCATTAATTTTGTCTTTCTTTTGACCATAGTTTCCAGCGTCATTCACCAGTCAAATCTCTGCAAACTTCAATCGAAATCTCTGCAATTTTTTAGCAGCATCTTTCTTGTTACAAGTCGGCTATAAATTGTTCTTTGTTGGAGTTGATGGTTTCATATGCACACTATGATTACGCTTGGTAATCAATTTGAAGAGGAGACGAAATCCCTGCTGATACCAGTCTATAACATGGCAGTAATCCTTCCCACGACTTCATGCCCATTCAAACATTCTACCAGAAATCGTGAGTGTTATTTTGATAGGAGCTGTGACTTGATCTTTGCAAGTAAGGTGTGGCGAAGCAACTGAGGGTTCAGCAAGACAATATCATCAATTTGTCCAGGTTATGTGAAACACCCGAAAACAATATTTCCAATTTGATTTCCTTGTATAAAAGGTACAATAACATCAAATTTCATAGCAACAAGTTTCAACATTTATCATGATGATATCTTGTTTGATTTTACAGATTGAACTTCTTTTAATTTAGCTTTGTTCATGGCAAGTGATAGCCAAGTAACCATAGTATGGATCCATAAATCATTATGCCAATGGATATTTTAGAATTAAACAATAAATTCTGCAATCTTTAAGAATATAAATTCTCAAATCACAGATTGTGAAATGTTGGAAGTACATAATCTTCATGAAATCAATAAGAGCCGGTTGCTCTGAAAATTTCAAACACCTAGGACTCACTCGTTGTTTAGCCATGGAAAAGGGTCAAGAGGCAAGAGAAAGGAATTTGCAATAACATGAAATAGAATCAGTTATGATGTAACAGTATTTATCATTTTTAAAATGAATCATTTAATAGCTCATGCATGATCATGTTTATTGTATTCTCCTATTGTCAAGTCGAGTGGTGTGATTAGACACCAGGATACTCAGTGGATGACAAGATGTTTCATGTCTATTTTGGGTAAGGAGGATCTTTCTCGTTAGAGATTGTAAGGCGGTAAAGTTATGGTCCGAGTTTGTCGGAAACAGGTATTTTTACTTTATGATGTATGATTAAGTAGAAGGTAAGATTAATTGAGCTATATCATCGTTACAATTATTTCTTTAAATGAAAGCAACTCTTATTGTCAATATAATTGGCAACTGGTTAGATCAGTGGATCTTCTAACTGGATGTGGAATATATTTATTTACAAGAGATAGATTGTTGATTCAGTCGTTCATTTATAAGAATAATGATTATGAGCATATTTTTTAATCTTATGTTATTTCCACAATTAAGCAAATCGGAAGGAAAGGAATGATACAGTGGTATCTGATGCCCTAAATGATCCAGTGGTAATTGATGCTCTAAATGATACAATGGTATCTGAAGCCCTAAATGATATAGTGATATCTAATGCCCGAAATGATCCAGTGGTAATTGATGCCTTAAATGATACAGTGGTATTTGAAGCCCTAAATGATACAGTGGTATCTGATGCCCTAAATGATCCAATGGTAATTGATGCCTTAATTGATACAATGATATGTGATGCCCTAAACGATATAGTGGTATTTGATAGTAATCGTCATTTGAATTTGATATAGTGGTATTGGAAGGTAGTCGTCAATGGTTATTTAATATTGATATTTGTGGATTAACCTGGGTGGTTGCAGAAGTATCCCTAGAATGATTTGATCTCAAATTCCATGGTATGTAGATTTTAATTTCCATAGTAAATTCATTGATGGTGTTTTCAATTCTTAGTTATGAATTTTGTTTAACTGTTTTAACCGTTAATCTCATTCATATGTGATTCGGGGGATATTTTCATCAAAAATTGAAGTATCTCCAAAACTCCAATAATCAATGCCAGTTTGAAATTCTCAAAATTCTGGATCCAACGCAATTCGAACGGATGAAAAAGGAGTTCGTACGCAAAAGTTATAGCCAGTCAAAGTTTGGTCAAACCAAGTACAGAGGTCATCAAAAGGTGAAAAAATAATCATCTCGAAAGTGGTCAACAATGGGTTTCAAATTGAAGATCTTGTCGAGAGCGTTCTAGCGGCATTCGTTTCATCAAAAATGGAGCTCGTATGCAAAAGATATGCCCGATTGAAGTTCGAGATGATGAGGTGGAAAAATAAATAAATTAATTAATTAAAAATAATAAAAATAAAAATAAAATTATTATTAGTAGTGTCGGGTTTTGAACCCGTGACCACTGGCCCCTAAAATCCGGTCGATGGCCATTACATCGTCGACGGCTATGGAAAGTTAGTTATCAAATATTTTATTTATGGTTTGAACGGTGCTCATTTGAGTTAAAGCCAAAGGTCGGTGCAGGGGTTGGAACCGCCGACCTCCTTTGTGACAAAAGGTTCCGCTGCCATCACGCCACGTGAGTAGCTTTGCATATAATATGCATGGATTTTATTTAACTTTAGACTAATGCCGATTCCTCTTGCCCAATTAAGGGGATTTGTTGGAAACTAACCCTCCAAAAGAGGATAATGACAAATTTCTAAAATGACTAAGGCCTGATTTCAAAGGTGGGTGGACAGTTGTGAAGGCCTATTATTAGATTTGTTTGTTTTTGCCCTATTTTAGGCAAATATTTTGTATAAAAAGGGGGGGTTAGGAGCCTTTTGAGGGCATGGAAAATAAGGGAGAAATTATGCAAAGGATGAGAGAAATTTTTGTATCTGGAGACTTAGTGATTTTTCCTGCACATAGAGGAATTTTGCTGCGTGTGCTTGAAGGGAATTATCACAAATCACTTGTATTTGATTTATTGGAGTTAATTGGATCGGTCCCCCTATTGGAGCTGGACCTGGAGACGTAGTCCTAACCAGACGAACTCCGAAATCAAACGTGTTGTCTCCCTATCTCTCTTTCTATCATCTCATTCTATATTTTCCTATTTTCAATTCTGTTAATTTTGCTTTATTAAAGCTTTAAAATTAACTTTATGTAATTGGTTAGCATTCTCTGTAATAGTCCTAGATCTTAGAAATAAGATCAAATTTGGTATCAAAGCCTAGTTGGACTAGTATTGCAGATTTGAATGTTAACAAGATCCAGGTTGAATCAAGGCGAAGGTGATCTTGAAGAATATAATCCTGAGATCGGAAAACGAAGAGCTAATCCACCGTTTCAGATGGAAGATAAAGGTGGAGGACAAGGTTCAGAAGATCAAAATGTCCAGAGGACTCTCCAGAGTTTGCAAACAATGGTAGAAGTTTTGTTACAAGAAAGAGAAGAGAAGATGCGAAGGCATGCAGCTCGTGATGACAAAGGTAAAAAGAAAGGCGCTGATGATGATCTTGATCGTGAGCCTCCATCTCCTCCTTCTTCTCCTTCTCCCCCTTCTTCTCCTTCTTCTACACATTCTAAGTCTTCTAATATTTTTAAGGGTGGACATAAGCCTCAAATTAAGTTGGATGTAAAGTTTGACTTGCCAAAATATTGTGTGGAGTTAAATGCTGAGAAATTAGATGACTGGATTCAACAAGTAGAAGTCTACTGTAGAGTCCAAAACTTTGTAGATGGTGTTGATAGAATTCATTTAGCCACTCTTCGGTTAGGTGGTGTAGCTCTAACTTGGTGGGAGAGTAGGACCCAGCATGAAACTTCATGACATGGTAAGTTAAATATGTCTTGGTCAGAATTTGTTAGTGCTTTAAAGAAGCAATTCTATCCCCTAGGCCATATGCAGCAATTAATGATGAGCTGGCAACATTTTAGACAAGGGAAAGGTCAAACTGTCCAAGAGTACACCCATGAGTTTCGTAAAAGGGCTATTTCATTAAATGTCCCATTGTATACCCAGGACACTTTACTCAAGTATATAAGTGGTCTTCATTCTTACCTAAAGCACTCTATTCTCGTCCTAAATCCTTGTAATTTGGATGAAGTATGTGTCCAGGCAACACATTTAGAGTCAAGAGGTAAGGGTACCTTCATTGAGAAGTCTGACAAAAAGTCATCTAAGTCTAAGGAAAAGTCCAAAGGCAAAGGGAAGGGTAAAAAGACAGCTACAGTAAAGAAAGAGGGTGAGAAACCCACATGCTCGCATTGCAAGAAAGAAGGGCATGATGATTCTAAGTGCTAGAAGCTGCATCCTGAAAAGAGGCCGAAGCGATTTGGTGGAAATAAAGGCAAACAAAAGACTGTTGCTGTAGCTCAACAGGATCTTGGATCTGACTCCGGAGATGAAACAAAGATCATTGCTACCGGGATCCAAGGTAAAGGAAAAAATATTTCTCTTTCATTAGCTACGAGTTCTTCTAGCATAAGTGCAAGTACAAGTGAAGATTCTTTTCCTAAGAATGATAAGAAAAGGAATGAATTATTTCACATTCGAGTTGTCATCAAGCAAAATAAGGTTGATACATTATTTGATACGAGTTCTCAAGTTAACTTGATATCCGAGGAAATTGTTAAGAAGCTTAATCTGACTACAACACCTCATCCAAAGCCATATCCTCTTGGATGGGTTTGCAATGATGCGCAATTACAGGTAACCAAGCAATGTAAGTTAAGATTTGCTCACTGCAAACTTCGTAGATGAGGTAGAAGCTGATGTAGTCCCTCTAGATATTTGTGGTCTTGTACTTGGGAGTCCTTATTTGTATGATCGACATGCTATCTTCTATAGGGGGGAAAATAGGTATCATCTGTTTAAAGATAAAATTGAATACATTGTACAAGCACATAAGGTTAAGACTAATCTAGCACTAGTTAATGCTGGACAGATGAAAAGGTTAGTCAACTCTAGTAAGAATTTTGTGTTGATGATTGTAAAAGCCAAAGAAGATGAAACATCTGAGGCATTTAAGGAATGTGATCCAAAACATAAAGATGAAATGGTCAAAGTTGTTTCCACTTATGATGACTTGTTTCAGGAACCGAAGGGATTGCCTCCTAAAAGAGAGATACAACATGAAATTCAGTTGTAGCCAGAAGCGCCACTTCCTAATATTGGCATGTACCGCTTATCAGTCTTGCAGAATGAAGAAATCAAGAAGCAAGTTCAAGAGCTCGTTGAGAAAGGAGTTATCCATCCTAGTACTTCTCCTTGTGGTTCTCCTATTGTGTTGGTTCCAAAGAAAGACGAGACTTGGAGAATGTGCATCGACTACAGGGCTTTGAACAAGATAACAGTAAAGAACAGGTACCCTCCTCCTAGAATTGATGATTTACTTGATCAGCTGAAACATGCAATTTATTTCACTAAGCTAGACTTACGTAGCGGATATCATCAAATAAGAATAGCAGAAAATGATATTTGGAAAACTGCTTTTAAGACAAAACAAGGACTTTGAGTGGTTGGTTATGCCATTTGGGCTTTGTAATGCACCAGCTACATTCATGAGAGTCATGAATGATGTCTTTCGTCCTTTATTGATGATTTTGTCATAGTCTATTTAGATGATATTCTTGTATTTAGTAAGGCTTGGGATGATCATGTAATTCATGTAAAACAAGTACTTGATGTATTGAGAAAAGAAAAACTCTATGTAAAGATGTCAAAATGCGAATTTGCAAAGACATCCTTAGTGTACTTAGGCTATGTCGTAGGAAATGGTCAATTGAAAGTAGACCCTGCGAAGGTTGAATGTATTGTAAAATGGCCTAAGCCAAGTACAATTACAGAAGTCAAAAGCTTTTTAGGTGCAGTTCAGTATTGGAGAAAGTTCATTGCAAACTTCTCTTATATTGCATCACCGTTGCATGCATTGACTAGTATCAAGGCAACTTTTCAGTGGGGAGGTCCACAACAGAAGGCTTTCGACACTTTGAAGGAAAAGTTGAGCACCGCAGCAATTCTGGCTTTACCAGATTTACATCAACCATTTGAGATTGAGACAGATGCAAGCGGGTTTGCCATGGGAGCTGTACTCATGCAAGGAGGTAAACCAGTTTGCTACCACTCTGAAACTTTTTTAGGAGCAGTAAGTAACTATCCTACTTATGATAAGGAACTTTATGCTTTAATTCAGAGTGTTAAAAAATGGAAGCACTACTTAATGGGAAAGGAAACTGTAATCCACACTGATCACCATCCGCTACAATATTTGCACTCACAATCTAAGTTGCAACAAAGTAGGCACTTTAGGTGGATGGGTTTTCTATAACAGTTTCATTTGGTAATTAAGTATAAAAAGGGTTTCCATAACAAAGTAGCAGATATGCTCTCTAGGCCTCCTATTAAGAACACTTTGATAATCCTTCAGAATAGTTCTATGGTTCATGAAAGTTTTCAAGAACAATATGCTAATGATGAGGACTTTAAGGATATCTATGTAGCTTTAATCCAGGGTAAACATGTGGAAGAGAAAGATTACTATGTGCAGGATAATTTGTTGTACCACTTGGGCAAACTATGCATTCCTAAAGATGAACAAGCACATGTAATCCGTGAAGCACACACCTCTTTGATTGCAGGGCATTTCGGGGTAAGCAAGACATTAGCTCATTTGCAAAAATATTGTTATTGGCCTTGTATGCAGGAAACTGTCACCAAGTATATAAAAGGATGTGTAATGTGTGCAACCAGCAAACCAAGTAATAGGAAATTGGGTTTGTACACACCATTACCTGTACCATCCCATCCATGGGAAAGTGTGTCTATGGACTTTGTGGGGGGTTTACCTATGTCTAGGAAGGGTCATGATTATTTGTATGTAGTAGTTGATCAGTTCAGCAAAATGTGTATTTTAATGCCTTGTAAAAAGCAGGTCACTGCTGAACTGACTGCTCATTTGTACTTTCAAAATGTATGGGTTCATTTTGGGTTACCCACTTCTATTGTATCGGATCGAGATTCTCGATTCTTAGGGGAATTTTGGTCATCTTTGTGGGGACTCATGGATACCAAGTTGAAGAAGAGTAAAGCCTTCCATCCACAGATCGATGGACAAACAGAGGTAGTGAACAGGACAGTTCATTTGCTTAGAGGTTACTGCAGCAAGCATCTTAAGTTGTGGGATGAAAGTCTTCACTATGTGCAACACGCTTACAACCATGCAGCACACTCTTCTACAAAGAGGTCTCCTTTTGAGACTTGCTTCGGTTACTTGCCTAAGACACCAATGGATTTTTCTTTTGGGAAGGACGATGTTGTAGGTGGACACCATGATGCAAAAAGGGCTTTGAAGTTCATCCAAAAGGTCCAAGCAATCCACCAGGCAGTAGAAGCACAGTTGGAGCAGAGCCAAGCAAAATACAAGGCTCGCCATGATAAGCATCGCATCAATCATCAGTTCCAACTTGGTGATAGAGTTTGGTTACATATCAGTAAGGAAAGAATGCAAGGTGAAGGAAGGAAACTCAAGCCTATCAGGAATGGTCCTTTTGAAATCTTGGAAAAGATTGGTACTAATGCCTTTCGCCTTAATCTTCCTCCATACATGCAAATTTACTCAGTTGTCAATGTTGAGAATCTGAAGTTGTATGAGCCTCCAATGATCTTGGATGAAGACATCAGTGTTCAAGTTCCATCAGTTGATGATCTTTCACCAGAGTATATGACAGAATTGCGAGAAGATGTCATCCTTGACAGGAATGTAAGAACTTCACGAAGAGGACCAGTTGAATACCTCCGAGTGGGATTGCAGGGGATGCATCCAAGCAAGGCAAGATGGATGGAGATTGGTAAAGTGAGGGAGAAATATCCTCACCTACTTTCCAAGTAATCCAAACTTTCGGTGGTCCGAAAGCTTCGCAGTGGGGAGGCTTGATCCGAGGGATATTTTCATCAAAAATTGAAGTATCTCCAAAACTCCAATAATCAATGCCAGTTTAAAGTTCTCAAAATTCTGGATCCAACGCAATTCAAACGGATGAAAAAGGAGTTCGTACGCAAAAGTTATAGCTAGTCAAAGTTTGGTCAAACCAAGTGCAAAGGTCGTCAAAAGGTGAAAAAACAATCATCTCGAAAGTAGTCAACAATGGGTTTCAAATTGAAGATCTTGTCAAGAGCTTTCCAATGGCATTCGTTTCATCAAAAATGGAGCTCGTATGCAAAAGATATGCCCGATTAAAGTTCGAGATGATGAGGTGGAAAAATAAATAAATAAATAAATTAAAAATTAAAAAAAAAAATTATTATTATTAGCGGTGCCGAGTTTTGAACCCGTGACCACCAGCCCCTAAAATCCGGCCGGTGGCCGTTACATCGCCGGCGGCTTTGGAAAGTTAGTTATCAAATATTTTAATTATGGTTTGAACAGTGCTCATTTGAGTTAAAGCCAAAGGTCGGTGTGGGGGTTGGAACCGCCGACCTCCTTTGTGACAAAAGGCTCCGCTGCCATCACGCCACGTGAGTAGCTTTGCATATAATATGCGTGGATTTTATTTAACTTTAGACTAATGCCGATTCCTCTTGCCCAATTAAGGGGATTTGTTGGAAACTAACCCTCCAAAAGAGGATAATGACAAATTTCTAAAATGACTAAGGCCTGATTTCGAAGGTGGACAGTTGTGAAGGCCTATTATTAGATTTGTTTGTTTTTGCCCTATTTTAGGCAAATATTTTGTATAAAAAGGGGGGGTTAGGAGCCTTTTGAGGGCATGGAAAATAAGGGAGAAATTATGCAAAGGATGAGAGAGAATTTTTGTATCTGGAGACTTAGTGATTTTTCCTGCACATAGAGGAATTTTGCTGTGTGTGCTTGAAGGGAATTATCACAAATCACTTGTATTTGATTTATTGGAGTTAATTGGATCGGTCCCCCAATTGGAGCTGGACCCGGAGACATAGTCCTAACCAGACGAACTCCGAAATCAAATGTGTTGCCTCCCTATCTCTCTTTCTATCATCTCATTCTATGTTTTCTTATTTTCAATTCCGTTAATTTTGCTTTATTAAAGCTTTAAAATTAACTTTATGTAATTGGTTAGCATTCTTTGTAATAGTCCTAGATCCTAGAAATAAGATCAATATGAACACAACTGATTCAACTAACTCCCTATGAAAATGAAGTAATAACTGTATTTCTTTGAATAAGTTAGTTGTTAGTTAATACCCGAAAAAAGTGGTTGTTACAGATATGATGTCTTCAAGGACAGGGATGGGAAGCAAAGAGTTAGATTTAGTGAGCTATAGGCAGAGTTGTTGCTGCTGCAAAGACAGAGAGAAGATTTGATTAAAACTTTTGGTTGGTTAAAGACATGGTTGAGGTTCGGTTGGAATATGTCACTAGCATCCTAGTCAATGTAGAGAATTATGAGCAGCAGTTTCAGTTTTTGGACTGGACTAAATATTTTGATAAATTGGTAGAATGTGACAGTTTGTGTACTTGAATGGAAGCAGCCGTTGCTGAGTGGAAGAAGGAGCTTCCTATTAAAGTATTTTTGGTTAAAACTGTTGTACTCCTTAGACTTTCTTTGATTTGGTTTTTGACCCTTTGACATTCTAGCAAAAAGGGGAAGAGAAAAGGGAAAACAAAATGTGCTGCATCTACTTGGGGGATGTTTTTGTGTTGCGGTTGTTTGTTATTTGGTAAAGGCAGCATTTCATAAATCTTTTGTTTTGGTGTTTTGCCATCAATGCCAAAGGAGGAGATTGTTAGACTTATTAAGTTGTTGTTAGCATTGATTGTCATTGATGTAAAAACCTTCATACCAACACTCTGGTGGTATGGTTTGATTGTTGGCAATTTTGGTTATGTACCTGTTGGTTTTCAATTACACACAGAACAAGTATTGTATGCCTGATTTTGGTATTTCCTATTATTTCATGGCAGATGTACACCTCTCTACTCATGGCTTATTGGTTACAGTACACTTGTATGCTTTCAATATTCAGTATTAAATGAAATGTTATGTCAGTTCTTCTCAATGGCTATGGCTACAATGTTCTCCAGGCACTCTTGATATATGGACAATGGTGCAGTTCATCGAATGATTTTGGTTTATTGGCTACATCGTATTCTGGATAAGTTCTATCAAATTTCATCTTTCGGTAGTTTTGGCTAGTTCATGGTTCATCTTTTGGACTTGGTTATGGCATTTTGATGTTCTTGGCAATTGTAATATGCATTGTAACATCTTTAGAGTGACCTATCTGTAGGTCATGATGTAGTGTGTTGATAAGTGTTCTTAAGTGTGTCCTAGATTTAGGATTGGTCTTATGCATTAAATGTAATTGTAATACCTTTACTTTGGAGCCATCACATACGTTTTGTCTTAGCTAACAAATGTTCGCTTGGATACCCATATAAATAAAGGAGAACCTTTTCTATCCAAGACAGAGGTATGGATGTATGGATTGTGTATGCGAAAGCTAGATGTGTAGAAGCTATAGTTGCATATTGTGTGCAAACCTGTGGTGGAGATGTATGTAAGTGGAGTTTTGTGAGTTATTATAATTGAAGATCAAGAAGAGACTTACATAC
This sequence comes from Cupressus sempervirens, assembly GCA_028749045.1. Lineage (NCBI taxonomy): Eukaryota > Viridiplantae > Streptophyta > Pinopsida > Cupressales > Cupressaceae > Cupressus > Cupressus sempervirens. The sequence continues at coordinate 33,736,312 of CM053790.1, forward strand.
CAATAGAAATGGATCAGGCAGTTGCATACAAAGAAGAGTATATCATTCAGATCTATAGATGTTTGTGGTAGCATGCTTAATTGTTGAACTGTTTATGCAATTCTATCATTTCATGTTTATGTTATATTTGTTTTGATATATCTATTGTATAAGAGTAGTTACATTGACAGGCAGTAAGCAAACCCGACAATGAGCTACTTGTAAAATCACCTTAACCAGTGTCACTCTAACAGGTGTTCATTTCATTAAAATTTATTTCTCTGTGGTTTTTCCCAATTCAGGTTTCCACATAATTGGTGTTATCTATGACGGTGTTTTTATGCTTTCAAGTTTATATCTGCTCTGAATGTATGATGTGTTTACCGATAGATCAGAAGTTGTTGATTAAGTATAAATCGAAAAAGAAAAAGTTTTATAGTGTGTGGGAATAACTGATTCTGCCCCCTCTCAGTTATTCGTCTTGTTTGACAGTTCGAACCAAATTTGATATGTGTTTGAATAATATTGTGAATGTATTTAAACATCTTATCAGACTGTTATAATAGTAGCAATTGCAGAATACTAATTTCTTATTTGATTTTGCAGGTTATGATCAGACTGGTTCTTAAATGAATCTGAGTTTCAATAGTAATGAAATCTACATGTTCAAATCTGGATAATTTATTTGTCTTGAATTCTAAAACCACCAATCTGAATGTGAGAAAGCATTTGTTAATTTTCAATGCTTCTCTTGAATGATCGGGTGGGTATTAATATTGTTTCCAATAGACATGTGACCAAAAGACATGTCATGAGAGGACATGTCTCATGTCCGCTCATGACATGACTTTCTTACACAAACAAATGCTAATTATAATCCTGTTATGCCCTCCATACACGTCCCTACTTTTTGTGAGCAAAAAGTTGGGTCACCTCTTTTCGCCTTTTTCTTACCTCACTTGAGGTAAGTTCTTTTGTTTGGTTTTGGTTTTCAGTGTTTGGGTTTCCGCATCCCTGTCCAAGATATGGGACCCTTGCATGTGGAAGAAGGAAGTGAGGATTTCTAGCCTCGGGGCAGGGATTCTCGGTCTTCGCAAAAGCTACTTCCAAGATCAGGAGGAGTCCGTTCTCGTGTGTCTTCTACTGCTAGGAAAGATTTCTATGGTCCTAAGATTGGACATGTGGAAAAGTTCATTGATGGAGGACAAGTATAATTAATGCACCTTTTAACTATCATGATCGACGGGTTATTTAAGATACCTGAAGTGATTAATTGTCACTTTGTTCGATAATCACAATTCCACTCTACAAGTAGTCATTTGGGTTGTCACCCTGCCTGTAAGTGTTCATTCTGCAAGTCTGCGAGGGTGTTTTCTCGAGGTTAGGCTGGTTCTAGTTCGCATGCGGATGAGGACAGGTACCGTCATTGTGACACTTCTCCGTTGTAGTGCTCCGGGTTGGTGTTTATTCTCCCTTTTGCATTTTCTTTTGTTCGTAGGTCATGTCTTTCTAGTTTTTGTGTGGTTTGTTCCTTCCTTTTCTTTCCTTTCTTTATGTGGTTGTCTTGCTTTCCCACTGCTTTGGCATGGTTTTTGGTGGTCGCGTAGCTTCTCTTTCAGTCAAGCTTGCATATGGTTTCCTATTGTTCTAGTTGATTGTCGTCGGGCGGAGCCACTTCATCTCCACCCTCTATGTTTTGGCGAACTAGTTTGCATTCTTTTAGCGAAATGCGCTAGGTAGTCTGGATTTTTGTACCCTCATGGGGGCATTCAAAAGTCATAGTGCAAAGCACATGTCACCATAAGAAGGTAAGTCTCATTTTGTCTCTTTTCTTTGTGTTTTGTGTGGTCTGGTGGTGCAAGTTTAGCTTCTATTGATTTTCTTGGGCATTTGCCCTGTCGGGAAGTGGTTTTCACCATCTGGGTGACCTCTAGTACCCTCTTTCGATCTTGGTTTTCGCGTGAGGTAGGATCTCACCAAGCGAGTATTGTTTTGCTTGGCCAAGGGATCGCAGGCATGTCTCCATGGGTGTCTAGGTGATGGTTTTTGGCTCTAAAAGATATAGAGTACAGGTATGTAGATATAGAGTACAGGTATGTTGTCACTATTACATGCACATGTGGGACTTCAATCTTGGGAGGATGAGTGGTGGCTTGTTGGTGTAGCGCTAGCGGTTTCATGGCGTTCTAGGGTGACTGTGAGTGGTGGTTTTCCACCTTTGATTGTCTACCTAAATGCAACACTCCTCGAGTTGAGTGTCTTGTGTCACTCAGAACAAGTTTGTTGCTATTTCAAATTTAAATGGTTGTCATATCAAAAGTACCTAGCATTTATTAATCCCATGTATCACGCGAGTGAATGTTGAATAAGTGGTCTTGTCAATTGCATAAGGACAACTCAGAGTCATAAGCCATGTCATCGAAAGTCTTGTTTGGGCGACATATTTTTGGTTTCCCATAGAGAGCAAGTAATGTAATGGTAAGTTTGAAACTATCTGTTTTTGTACTTATGAGGTTTGAAATTGTAGGTTCTCGAGATTTGGAGATTTTGACCCCCACTATGGGTGAGAGACAGTTTTCATACTTCAGAGGTATGGCTTCTGGTTACCATTCTTTTACCTTTTATCAAAAGTTAATATATTTGTTTAGGATTTCGGTTTTTATGTTCCTTCTCCGTGTGGTACATTTATCCTTCATAAGGACGAGAAGACATAAGACCATAGAATTCCTGAAGTCTTGAGTTTGATGGAAGAAGTGTTTTTGAAGAGAGGATCATGGTATTAATGCATGTCTAGTCTCTGCAAGTATTGATGGGTACTAGCTTTGGAGGATCAGCAAAATTGTTCGAGCATCACAGCTAGACAAAGACCAATGTAAATTTCAAAAGATGGAGGTCATTTAATAAAAAGGGCATCTCTGGGCAAAGATGGGAAGAGGATTCCTCGAAGGTCCTAGGTCAGCTAGGTCCTGACATTCGAACCATGGAAGGATCAATTGTCAACACAGTAGTCGAGGTTTCCCAAGAAGGGAAACTCTGGAAGCAACAAATTAGCAAACGGAAGGATGCTTGCACGATCGGCACTCAACATGAGCAAGTCCGAAACGTTTATCTTTCAGGCCTGATAAGGCCTCCCCTTCTATGTTCGACCTTTCCGATGTCATGATATGGGAGGGTGCATAATGAGGAACCCCTACAAGCAAACAAAGTGCAGATCCGGGTTCAAGATTCTTTCTTCCTTGTGACTTGGTTGGTTGAGTTTGCAATACATGGTGGTCGGCATTCAAAATTTCATACCCGGGAGTCTTGGAACTCAAGTCCTTATATGCGGGTGGGTGTGCTGGGATTCCTTTTGAATCTCGCCTTCCGTCGTCATTGTCGGCCGACAAACTTATTTATGACACGATGGGCAGTTAATGATAGTAGATAAAGAATTCCTTTTGTCAACTACATGTTTCCCCGTATACCCAATGCATTTAAGACTGCCACAGAAGTGGAGTGCTCTTATCAATCCGTAGGCGCCTCGAGGAGATAACTAACAGAGATTTAATGGAAAAAGTGTGTAAAGATCAGCATTTATGGATTGGGTTTTCCTTGGGAAATCCCCTCCCTCATTCTCCACTTCTTTCCATCCTCCTTGCATAGCTTTTCAAACGCAATTTCCTCTTCTGTAGCTATTTTTGCGTGAAGAAGGTAGTAGATTTTGTAGATTTCAGAAATAAAGGTTGTAGGTGAATTAGTTAGGGTAAGAGGTTAGTTTCCCATATAAAGCTATAGATAGTTGCCTATAAATAAGAAGAATGTTGACTGTTCTAGCGTTGGTAAAATTGATGATTTTATCTTCCATTTCATTGTAACACCATCGTCATGAATGAAAGCAATACTACCTTTTCTTTTTGTAATTTGGCTTCCCAGAAGCATTGTTTGACCGAGTGCATGCTAGTATTCATAAGTTGTTATTAGAGTAGAGGAATCCTGGAGTGCTTACTGTGGGTTCATTTATCTTCGAAAGTAGTGAGATCTTTCTATTTTGTTACTATTATCTTCCTTGGCTTGGATAAATCTAAATGATCTTGTTTACTTTGTTACTATTTCATTTACAGCACTGGTTAATGTTAGATTGATTGATTGAGCATGTATTTAAATTATCCTTCCATCCAAGCATGTATTTAAGTTATCCTATCATCCAAGCATGTATTGTTGATAATAATAGTGCAAAAGTACACTATAGGTAAATTAAATCCCTAACCCTATAAGCTGTTTTATTTTCTATCATTTTCTTTTTGTAACCCCCTAGTTTCGTCCTATGACATTTGCCCAACCCAACCCAAGTGATCCATTACTAGAACCAATATGCATAAAGAACTATTGAAGTCTTTGCCTGCCTTATTATAAATTCAGTCATCTCCTTATCCAACTTGCCTATTCCTTGCACGATCGAGACTTGATCTAAAGGACCTTGGGAGTTGAGACTTCATCTCTCCGCTCTTTCAAGCGATATTGGCCGAACATTCCAGTCTGGTGACAATTGTTACTCTGTTGGTAGTGCACAAAACAAAGTTCTATCTGATGACAATTGTTACTCTGTTGGCAGGGTGTGAAACAAAGTTCTATCAACAAATCCTAATCGAATTGGTTAAGACTTAGCCAATAATTACATATTCCAAGTCGTTGATCTGCATATAATATTATAGATCATTTGCTCAATCTTAAATAGGCTCAATCATGTTTGAATATTGTTATGTTTGACCACAACTAGATTGATTGTATGCATAAATATCAGATCACTACTCAATCTGTACCAAGAGAAGATTAATCTGCAAATTCAGATTTCAGTATACTTATTGTGATATATAGAGTTCCAATTTGATGCAAGAATGATTACTTTGTTTCCAAGGTATATGAAATGATAAATCTATTGTGTAGAAGAATTGTGTATGTGTGCATATATGTCAGTTCATATAATGAACTGACATACATACATACATACACACATGCACATATATAAACAATACAAGCAATCACCCTTGTAGCTAATCGAAGCTACTGTGTATCAACACTCCCTCTTAGCTAGGGAAGATGAATTGGTATAAATCAATTTAGATATCACCTGACTTGTGATATCAAGGAATATAGAGAACATCAAGTCACATGGCATTCTTATATCTTAGTTATGGTATGTACATTGACATTACGTCTCATAATGCCTACCACAGCATACCATGACATGTAGACACATTACGAAACATAATATCCACCATGATTCTCATAAAGAACACAATGATATGCGACATATATGACGTCTCATGATATCTATCAAAATGTCAAAGAGATACTATCATGACATGTATACGAATATCGAGTCACATGATATTCATCATGATAGTGAACATTGTAAACTCGCCATATTACAATGTTAGATACAAGTGTATATTATCAGAAAGATTGTCACCTTTCAATAATGTACACAAGGGGGCCCATAAAGTCACAGCCACACATATGACAAAAGAGTTTACATGTTAAACATCTTTTACATTTCAACCATACCAAGATTCTTTCTAAAGTGTTCAACTTTAACTCTAGAGAGAGACTTGGTGGGGATGTTCGTTATTTGATCACTTGTACTAATATACTCCAACTGGATCGCATTCCTTTCTACCATATCTCTCACATAGAGCTAAGGAATCTCCATATGCTTAGATCGATCATGGAACATTGGAATCACTGAGAGCTTAATATAACTTTGATTGTCACGGTCGATATGTTGGTCCCAACCGGTACTGAGAAGGGGGGTGAATCAGTACCATTTGCAAAATTGGTTGTTCCTTTTATTGTTTCAACTATGCTTAATGCAAATCACCTAATGCCTAGAAAAAAGATAAATGTTGTAAGATAAAAACATACAAACTCACACACAAAAACACTCATCAATGAACACATAGATTTTGTATGCGGAAACCCTTGAGAGGATAAAAACTACGGTGGGGATAATGTACCCACTAGCCTTTTACTACATATAAAAAATTGTCTGGTTAAGAGCTACAACTTGTTCTTTGCGAGAACCCATCCTATTAGGGATGTCTATAAACTGTTAGGATTACAATCAACTTGTTAAGGTTACCTTGTTAAAGGATTGAACCCTCTTTCTAGGAGGCACCTCATTAAAGGATTTAATCATATGCTTACAAAAGAAGCATGCCATGTTAGAAGCTTACAACTTAATTACAATGGTTAGAAAGCAATCAAATGTGATCTATAATAAGTAGCACTTATCTACTTGGTAGATCTCCAATGAATACCTCAGAGATGTCTTGATCTCCCCTCGCTTGATTTTTGACCCTTGTGATCTCCTTTGTATCACTCTTCCTTTCACTCCTCTACATTCCTTTGCAATATGGTCAATTGCCTCTAGTTTTAAGGTGTCTCTTTTCTTTTAAGCTTTCTACTTAATGACTCCTATCTATTGTTCAAACTTTTCTTGCACTCTTAGTGAAACACTCTATCCTTCATTCATTTGCTTTTAAGCCCCTCTTTTTGCAGTCTCACTATCCCTTTTTATCCATGCACACACATACACTAAGATTAGTGAAGTTGCCTCCTTTCTATGGGTGTGGAAACCCTTGGAGAATATCCCACTCAAACCAATGAAATCAAATTTTGAACTCGAACAGTTGAGTAGATCACAAGTGACTCGTGACACCTAGGAGCTTACAACTTGATTACAATGGTTAGAGAGCAATCAAATGTAATCTATAATAAGTAGCACTTATTTGCTTGGTAGATCTCCAATGAATACCTCGGAGATGTCTTGATCTCCCCTCGCCTGATTTTCGAACCTTGTGATCTCCTTTGTATCACTCTGGCTTTATCTCCTCTACTTTCCCTTGCAGTATGGTCAACTGCCTCTAGTTTTAAGGTGTCTCTTTTCTTTAAAACTTTCTACTTAACGACTCCCATCTATCGTTAAAACTTTTCTTGCACTCTTAGTGCAACTCTTTGTCCTTCGTTCATTTGCTTTTAAGCCCCTCTTTTTGCAATCTTACTCCCCCTTTTTATCCATGCACACACATACACTAAGACTAGTGAAGTCACCTCTTTTCTATGGGTGTGGAAACCCTTGGTGAATATCCTACTCAAATTAGTGAAATCAAATTTTGAACTCGAACTATTGAGTCGATCACTAGTGACTCGTGACACCTATGTTGTAGGGTCTAGACTTGTACCTCTATTAGTCTAGCATGGGTGTCGTCTTGATTCATCTGCCCTCTCTGTATTCCATTGACCTTTTCAAAATACAAACTAAATGTGAATTCTCGCCATACCTGTTTTGTCATGCCATTGTGATGACTTGTGCTGACTAGATAGACTTGGCTTAGTCGTGTTCTTCCTTGCAAACCAGTGAAGATATCTACCATTACGTAATACTCCTCAACTAGTTGTCAATCAATGACAACACACTTATGCCACTTATCTCTTACAATGCTAATGTTGTCGGTTGGATCAACAGGATAGTAGTAGGTTTCAGTGGCTCACCAAATAGTTCCACAATCAACTTTTAAAGCCATACTACTTCTCTGGCTCCCATAGAGGCTGCAATGTATTTGGCTTTTATAGAACTTTGTGCTACTGAAGATTGTTTCTTGCTTATCCAAGAAATCATGGCTGATCCCAAACTGAAGCAACATCCTGATGTGCTTTTTCAATCAGTCACACTTCCAGCCCAATCTTAATCAAAGTATCCATGTAGATCTATGTCAACTTTCCTATATTTGTGACCCTATTCAATAGTACCCTGAATGTACCTCAATATTTGTTTTGCAGCAACGAGGTGTATCTCCCATGGTTCACACATAAACTAACTCAAAGGATTCACTGCATAGCAAATATCAGGTGGAGCGTTAACCAAGTACATCAGTGATCCAATAATCTGTTTATAAAGAGTAGGATCTTCAAATCTGGATTCTGTTGATGTCTCTTTGAACTTATATAAGTTAGTTTCCATGGGTGAGGACGTTTGTCTACAATTTAGCATCCTAAATCTTTTTAGAATATCAATAGTATATTTTCCTTGATTCAAAAGAATACCAGCAGGTTTCTACCAAACTCCCAAACTTAGGAAGTAGTGTAAAATACCTAAGTCTTTCATGTTGAATTCCAAGTCGTTACATTGAACAATAAGATGATCCTCTCTTGTAGTTAGTAGATTATCAACATATATGATTAGTATTAACATATCACCTTTAATAATTTTAAAATAGAGGTTTGGATCTGCATTATTCTTTGTAAACCCTAGACCCATAAGATAGTTGTCGATCCTTTCGTACTTGGCTCAAGGAGATTGTTTAAGTCCATATAAGGGCTTTCTTCAATTTGCATACATGAGAGTTTGCATTATAAATCACAAAACCTTCAGGTTGTTCTAAATAGACTTCTTCGATAGTCTCGTTCAAGAATGCAATTTTCACATCCATCTGGGGTATTTTCCAACCTTAAGCTGCTGCAATAGCTATGATTGCTCTAACAAAAGTATACCTGGCAACAGGTGCAAATGTCTCTTCGTAATCAATACCTTCCTTTTGAGAGAAACATCTGGCAACAAACATGCTTTCTATTTCTCTATACTACCATGTGTGGCATGGTTAATTTTGAGGAGCCATTTGGAAGAGACAACAAATTTCTCTTTAGGTCTAGGTACTATATCCCATACATCATTTTTCAAAATGGATTGATACTCTTATGTCATGACATCTTTTCGTACTTGATATTTGAGAGCTTCTGTTACACTTGTAGGTTCCAAGTTTATGAGTTCGTTCATTAAAGCCACATAGCTTGAGAACTTGTTAAGCCTCTTACTTTCTATGAAGGTTCCTTTGGGTGTTGCAAAATTTTCAGCTTCCTCAAATCATTTTTCTAGCCCAAAGTGGTCTTTTCTTTTTGCTATTGTTTTAATTTTCCTCTTGATGCTCCCTCCAATTCTTAAGATCAGTTTGGTTTTCATTTGAGGTTTCTTTTGGGTATGCCCTCTGAATCTCAGGAGTAGAGTCTTCCTCCATGTTTTTAAGTGATTCTTGAATTTCTAACTCATGTGAACTCTTTGCCCTTTTGAAGGCAATGTCTTCCTCAAATATGACATTTCTACTTAGTTCTATTTGTCTTTGTCCAAGTATGTAGATCCTATAGGCTTTTGAGATTTCACTGTAGCCTACAAAAGCTCTTTCCCTCCCAGAAGGTTCTAGTTTTAACTCTTCTCTTTAGGCACATGAATATATACATGACAATCTAATGTAGTACCCAAGTACCTAACTACAATAATGCATTCTACAGAAGGGAAACATAAAGAAAAATACGAAAGCAACAAACATTTTGAAACTCGAATATCTTTCATTAACCAACCTCCTTCTACGTCGCTTTGCTACTTCTTAAATATAACTAAAAACTCTCTAAATTTGAGAAAACAGAAAATTACCCTTTTTGGCAGATTTTAACAAATCTTCAAAAATAAAACTAGACTTTCCTTAAGCGACGACAACTTGACCTGCCAACTAATCTTCGAATTTGGGAATGTCCATTCGAAGTTATTACAAAAAACAAACTCTAAGAAATAGACAAAAAATACGAAAATTGTGTTTTGGGAGTCTAAATGGATTTTCTAGGACCTGAAAAATAAATTCTTCTAGAGATAATGGAGTAGAGCTAATTGTCGGGCCATTAAACTCCCCCTTCCGAAACTGTTGTAAAAATTTGAGAGAAAATCCAGGTCCAAGTCAAAAGTTATGACTCCCGGAAGTTGATGCATCACAATCAAATATCCTTAGATGGTTTATGTCAGGTTTTAGGCCAGTAAAAGCCTCTTCAGGAGTTTTTTGTATCTAGGTGTGAATGGGTATAGTTGTTTTGGATGTAGACGGTTGTTCTAGATGCTTCCACACAAAATGAGGTATCTATGTTTTGGTCATACATCATTGGTTTTGCAGCCTCAACAATAGCTATGTTTTTCCTCTTAACTACCCATTTTGTTGAGGATTATAGGGTACAGTAAACTCCCTCTTAATCCTGACATTAGCACAAAATTCTTTAAAGATTTCTGAGGCGTATTCTTTCTCATTGTCTATTTTCAATGTTTTAATTTTCTTTCCTAAAGAATTTTTTGTTAGGGCTTTGAACTCTTTGAACCTTTTAAAGGTCTCTTCTGACTCTTTACACTTAAGAAAATAGATCCAAGCTTTTCTGGAGAAGTCATCCATAAAAGTTACATAATATAGGAACCCTCCCACGGAAGGGGAAGACATGGGTCCACATAAATCAAAGTGGACTAATTCTAATATATTTTTGGTTTTGCTCAAACTATTTTGAAAGGTTACCTTTGTGTTTTTCCCTAAGGCTTACCCTTTCCATGTCCCATTATGATTTTGATTTAGTTTGGGCAGCCCTATTACCAATTTTTCTATGAAGGTTAAGGCGCAGAAGTAAATATGCCCTAACCTTTGATGCCATCTCTCATTTGAGTCAGAAGTTTCAAGGATGAGGGCTTGTTTTGTGTCAGAGTTTGTATAAGTATCCTTGTCTTATACCTGTGGTTTTAGCTTTCTTATATGTAGAGTTCTTTGGCCATGCTAGAACTTTCCCATCCATGAAGGTGACCCTATATCCATTATCTTCTAGGGTAGATATTGATACTAGATTTCTTTTAATTCCAAGTACAAAGAGTACATCTTTTAGTTGAATAGTGATTTCTAATTCCAATTTGATGTTACAAGTTCCCACCCCTTTCATAGGATGTGCAGAATCGTCCCAAATATTTACTTCTTTGTCAGTTTCTTCCATCATAGTGTCCAGGTGTTCTCGAAATCTAGTGATGTGGGTTGATGATCCACCATCAATCACCCAAGTGTTAAACTTATTTGATACATGATTTGATAGTGTTGAGTAGAATACAAATTTCTCAAAGTCATCTTTTGTATTTACTTTTTCAACCGTAGCAAAAGATGCTTGTTTCTTCGTTCTATCAGGGCCCTTGACAGCATAGTGTCCATATTGATCACATCTGAAACATTGAACGTACGACACATCTTTTCTCTGCTTAAATGAACCCTTTCCATGAAAATTCCTTTTCCTTTCGAAAATTTTCTTCTTAGCTTTCTTATGAGAATTTGTGTTTAAGACATGAATATCCTCATCTATAGGTTTTTGTTTATTTCCTTTTGACATATGTCTAGCACCTTCTTGTAGACAATCAGATCTTAACTGGTCCAATTTTGGAAATTTTGATCTTGCACTTACACCTTGTAGGAAATGACTCCTATGAATTCAGTAGGCCACCTAAAGCTATTAGAGATAACTTTGCTATCAATTTCATACCCAACACTTGATAGTTGATCCCTCGGCTCGGTTATTCTCATGAAGAATACATTACAGATTCTCCTTTGCTCATGCTTATGTGATTCATTTGTCAAGGGTTCTACCAGTGTTATTTATATGAAATGTACTGTCAAGAGATTTGAACATAAGGTATGCAATTTCCTGTTTTACCAATATAGGTAGTATGTGATCCCTAACTGCATCTACTATTAGTTTCATGGCATTTTCATTATTCTCAATCCACCAAGATTTTTCTGGTTCATTCTCAGGTTCTGTATTCTTATTTTTCACAAATTCATCTAAATCATTTTCATTTAATATCATCATAATCCTTAACTCCTTAACTTCCATGATGTAAAGTTATTTGCACCTCCAAGGCAATCCTCAAATCTGATCATGTTTGACATTTTGTAGAATGGAATGTGACTGCACATTCAAGGTGAGTAATCTGATTTCTAAAGTTTAATTTGGATCTTCCTTAACAAGGCTTTTATACCATGAGAATGTATTTAAACTCCTTATCAGACTGGTATAATTAGCAATTGCAGAATACTAATTTCTTATTTGACTTTGCAGGTTATGATCAGACTGATTCTTGAATGAACCTGAGTTTCAATAGTAATGAAATCTATGTGTTTAAATAATTAATTTAGTCTTCAATTCTGAAACCACCGATCTGTATGTGAGAAAGCATTTATTAATTTTCGATGCTTCTCTTGAATGATCGGGTGGGAATTAATATTGTTTCCAATAGACATGTATCCAAAAGACATGTCATGAGAGGACATGTCTCATGTCTGCTCATGACATGAGTTTCTTACATAAACAATTACTAATTATAATCCTAATCGGATTGGTTAAGACTTAGCCAATAATTACATATGCCAAGTCATTGATCAGCATATAATATTATAGATCATTTGCTCGATCTTAAACAGGCTCAATCATGTTCGAATTTTGTTATGTTCGATCAGAGTTAGATCGATTATATGCATGAATATCAGATCATTACTCGATCTGTACCAAGAGAAGATTTCTGCAACTTAAGATTTCAGTGTACTTACTGTGATATATAGAGTTTCAATTTGATTTGAGAATGATTGCTTTGTGTCCAATGTATATGAAAGGATAAATCTATTGTGTACAAGAACGTGTATGTGTGAATGCATGTCGTTCATACACACATGTACATATATAAATAATACAAGTAATCACCCTTGTATCTGACTGAAGCTATTATGTATCAACAGATATGATGAGTGACAGCAAGGAAAGAATTGCAACAGGGAAAGTAAATGATGCAAAGTTTTATTTTTCTTAATGTTGTTATGGAAATGGATGTGAGAGAATAATGAAGTTGCAGCAAGAGAGAGAATCCTTTTGAGGATATATGTGAAAGTGAAAAAGATAATATACTAATTTTGATTGAAGAAGAATGGGATGAATTGGTTGCAGGTCAAAGAGATGAAGCAGTTACATGTCTTGTTGAACAAATGAAAGAACGGAACAAAGTTGAAGGTCTAGAAAAAGTCGTTCAAGGGCCTAATGAAGACAACTCGATGCTTCGAGAAGAGATCACTTCAAGTGAAGAGAATGAGAAAGAAGATGACTTACATGCAGAAGTTGCAGTTGCAGTGAGAGGTGGTGAAGACGATGCTGCAATAGAAGAGGTATTATTTTATGAATTATGTGATGTTGAATTTTGAGATGGATGTGTATTGAAATGAGTGAGAAAGAGGATGATATAGTGACAAGGTGGAATATAGGTGTTGTGTATCTGTATGTGGAAGTTATGAAAGGTTGTGCAGGTGAAACTTGGTGAAGGTGGTCAGTTCATGGTGGATTGAATTGCGCGGAGGAAAAGAGAGGGAGCCATTGGCAAAGGACAATACATGGTGGATGCCTATCCACGAGAGGAGCAAAGAGTATGAAGCAGAATTATGGGAGAAGGATGACAATTTTTACAATGAAATGTTGGAAGGAAAAAAAAAAAGTTTCATGTGCAATTAGCAGCGATGGAATTTGCTGAATAGTGTTCACAGTCTGAAAAGACGGTACTACCACTCAACTCCATTTTGTGAATTCTTGCTCACAAAAAAACAAAAAACAAAAATAAAGTCTACCGCGATTGACTGATGCAAGAGCCTCCTGCCTACCAGCATCAAAAAAAGTAATAGACATCCATGAACACATAACAAAGAGACAATTTTTGTCAGACATTCAAAATGCCTCAGAAAAATCAAAAATGTGATTTATGCACAAAATGGTTCTGTAAAAAGGGTTTTGACACCTAGCAGTTGTAATACCAGATTCCACAACCATAGGCAACATCCTATGCATGAGCTTTGAAATGGCAAAGAGAATGAAATAGGAGGTGACGGCCAGTAGTAGAGGAAGTGATCAACCCAAGTCAAGGCATTGTAGAATGTGTCAGACATTTTGAATCAATGGTAAGAAAAATGCTATGAAACGGAAGCAATGAAGATTTGTAGTGGAGGAAAGAATTAGTGGTGAGATCAACCAGAAAAGAGAAGAATGGGCACGTTGAGTAAGAAGGGGCGATTTGAGGCAATATGGTAGAATGGTAGCTGTGTGTTGGGATAGAGAAAAGTGGGATGAGTAGATTAATGATTGAAAAGAGAACCAATAAAAAAGGAAGCGTGGTTAACTGAAGTGTGGAAGAATGTATTGCAGCAATGAAGGCAAAGTTAAGAGAGAGAGTGTAGACAACTCATGTAATAGGTTTGTTTAAAATTTGCTATGTAATCAGTGTTCTCATAGATATAGAGTTGAGTCTATTGATTGTGATTTGTAATAGTTCCCAATAGTGGGAGAATTCTATTTATTTGAATGTATTTGATATATCAAATAAATTGTTTTTCGTTGTTGCCTAATGTGCTTGTGAGCGTTGAAGTATCAGAAAAGCGTTTCTGTCTCTGAATTTCTATAGTGCATTACGAGCTCTAAAACATTTTAACATTGTAATTAGACATATAAAAAGAAGGGTGTCAGAACAAATTTAAAATAAAGTTTTGAGAGTGGAATAAATGGTGGACCTCTTCTAGTGGTTGCAGGCTCTGCTCATGTCCTCCTCCTAACAGACCCACTTCCAGTGACTGTTCCCCATCAATGCCCATTACTGCGATTTCTCAAAAATGAAAGAATAACCCGTGAAATATCGAATAAAAAATAATCAGCGAAATATTGAATCAAATCAAAACCAACAACCATCGCCTGAGAAAATAAGAAATATCTCAAGCACTGGCTGTACGTTAAGGCGTCCCATAGACCATCGGAGCATTTGGTCCTCTCTATAAATGGCAAAATGTCAAAGGAACACCCAATGAGAGGAGAGCCCCCGGGTGTATTAAAACAAGAATTCTAGCCGCTTGAATATGTACAAATTTGTTTGTTAGGATACGGATATGGAATCTATTATTTTAACCTTTTTAAATTCTATAGAAATAAAGGATTTATTATTTTAAACTTTGTAAATTTTAGAGAAACATGTAGGGTGTGTCAATGCAGTGTACGTAGGGATGGGAATTTTTTTTAAATAATTGTACAGAAATATAATTTTGCGTGTGGATATGTAGTTGTTTGTTAGGTAACAGTAAAAATAAGAATATATTATACTTTATTTTGAATTATATCTACACCCACTTCACTTTACATAATATGATTGTATTTCTTGGGAGGTCAATTACAATAGCAAGTTGTTTTATGTGCTACTTTTGGATTAAAACTTCTATACGAGATTGATAATAGCAGGTCCAAAAGTTTGTTCGAGGTACTAAGGTCAGTTTTAGGTCTTTTTTTAAAAATTATTATTTAACAAGTACCGCATAGTGGCTTGTATTTGTTAATTCAATAGATTAGTTGGTTATTTTCATTGTAAATACTATTGAAATTGATGAAAGTTTTTAATAAATATTTTAATTAATATTCTAAATAAATGATAGATAAACTTAATATTATTAAATTTTAATTATGTGCTTGAATGAATGCTTTTTAATGGTGTCCACAAGACTAGAGCAGTCTAAGGGACCGAAGAATAGTCGCACTAGATAATTTTTGAATTCCTCTCCATTTCTAATCTTTTGATATGGATCCATTTCTAATCTTTTGATATGGATCTTAACCAAAAAACCAGTAGTCTGCTTTATCTTGTCCCCTTCAAATAAGTTTTTAGATGACATCATAGAGAGATTGGATGTCGTATGTCACACATTCTGAGAGAAAATGTCATTCTATTTCAACCACTCTAGACCTACAAAATATGCAAATTCACTGCTCCCAAGCCTCTTTGGGCCTCTTTCTTCTTCCTATCTCGCACCCGAGGTGATGAGATCTCGTCCTCAATTGTGCTATTAATAACCTTGTATTTCCTTTAATAGTAACCCTAAGGTACACTTTTTCACCAAGTTCCCCAATTGGATAAAATATTTTAATATAATAGGCTTTTTTCTACTCATTATTGTTCCACATGGCATTGTGAAACTTCCCTCTAACAAACATTCTTATGTCTGCATGTGTGTTCGGGCAATCTTGTAACTTGATGTTGCATTTAGCCAACCATTTAATGTTTTTCTTCATCCATGTTTTCTTCCTTCGGTTAAGAGCCTCTCCTTTCACAGTTTTTAGCCAGCGATGATCCTGCATGTTTTCAATCTTCTTTAAGTAACTAAGTAACTGGATTACCGCTGAAGCCTCTAACGGAAAATTCTGACCTCAACCAAAAGATTTTCATAAGGCACATAACTTGACTTTGAGATTACTTGTGATTAATTGTTTATGAATTCACTCTATCCGTCAATACCCCCATTTTGGCCCACTGCCTCCACTCTGCCCCCCACCTGACAGCCATAAAGAGCCACCAGTGTGACCAACAAACCAAAGAGTCTTTTTGGTTTTCTAGTGCCATAGTTTTGTTGTCCTGCATCTATTTTTTTGTAAAAATGAAGCTTTTGTGCCCCCTTGAATCCTTTTTGCTCTACAAATCTCCCAATTGGGCTTTTAATGGAAGTCAACCCCAAGCTATTTGTATTCTTTCACTATTTCCAACAGTTTGTCTTCAAACAAGAATGTGATATGCTTTTCTTTTCTCCTTAAAGAAAAAATTAGGATTTTGGTTTTAGTAATATTCACCTGCATCCCAACTTCCTGAAAAAATTTCTCTAAGGCCGCTAAATGATCTCTTAGCCCATTCATTGTTGTTTATATCAAAATAAGATCACTAACATATAGAAGAAGCTTCACCAATCAGGTGAACACCCCCCCCCCCCCCCCCCCCTTGGTTTTGTCTAACCAAGCTTCTAGATTATTGATGTACAACCCAAACAAGGTAGGAGATAAAGGGCATTCTTGTTTAATGTCAGTGTCATTCCCAAAAGATTATGATATTCTGTCACTAGTTCTGATTTTGGCTCTAACTCTATCATATAATATATGCACTGTTGCTCTATACTCATCTGGAATCCCCAAATCTTTCAATATATTCCATAACTTGTTTCTAGGCACCATGTCAAAAGCTTTTTTGCAGTCTACAAAACAGTAGTAGGCTTCTTCTCCCTGTTTGTCCCACACTTTCTCTATTATGTGTCGAAGAGTGATGCAATGATCAAATGTGGAGTGTCTGGATATGAAACCAATGTTCCCTCTTCCTCTCTTACCTTCATTTTTTGCCCATTTGTTGATCTAACGTTCTACCATGCTTCCAAAAAGTTTGCCCAAAAGTGGGTTAACCATAATAGTGTGGTAGTTTGATGGATTGTTGATATCTCCGCTCTTAAAGAGGGGGATAACCACACTAGTTGTCCAATCTAATGGGAAACCCTCATAAGCAACACAATTGAAGATATCCTATATATGAGGTGCAAGGATTTCCACTCCCCATTTTAAAAATTTAGCTTGCAACCTGTTGACTCCTGAATTAACATCTTTTAAATAACCCAATAATAGGAACAAATACATTTAGGGGTAGCTAATTGCCATCTGCAACATACCTATTCAGACACTAGGGCCAACTATAAGGCTATAATCCTTCTTTAGGCTCTACAAGACCTAGGTGGGTGAACCTTAGATTCTTCATATAGTACTAGTTTCAAAGCATACAACTAAATCTAGACAAAGCAAATAAAACCCTTATTTCTCCTATACTTATGCAAATGACAAAGGTATGCAATAGCAAATTGCAAAGAACCTATGAAATCGATAAGTTGAGTGAGGGCATCCTTTCAGTTCTTAAACAGAAAGGGAAATGGATAATTGATTAAAATTTGATTTCAGCAGATCTCAAATATGCAACAACAAGAACATGTTGATCGTGTAGCTAATTAGTTCCTTATCTATTGGGTAGTTCCATAAATAACAAACCTACATCCATGATATGAATGGCATATCCCCTATATCAAGATATCAGGTCTATCTTATCACTTTGTGAATCAGACATCAGTGTTCATAAAGACCTCATGCTCATGAAATATCACTCTCATGTGACTTGCAACCCTGTCAAATATATCAAGCATTTACTTGGCTCTTTATTCGAACAGCAAAACACATAAGACATACAACCTTAAGGAGTTGTAAACGAGTTTAAGTTCTTTTCTCTTAAACCACAAAACATTGTAAATAACAGAGATAGGAGATGAGAATCAAAATGAAACTAAGAAATTTTTTGTTCATTGTATTCATTTCTTTGAAACTATACATTCAAGATCCACATAAATAACCCATAGAACTATTGAATAGACCAAAACTATCTATATTAGCTATATTACTATTGTTCATATAAGAGAGAATGTTGAAGAGTGGTGGAAACCTAGCTGAGAACTTGGGAACCAACCAAGTTGTATCACAGCAGTGGAAAACTTTCCAAAAGACTAGAACCAACCTTGTAGAAAGAAAGAAAAGATAAAGATATATGAGAGGAAAGAAATCTCGAATCTGATCTGGAAGTGACACGTGCCCGCTTGAATCTCTATCCCCTGCTGCTGCAAAGCATCCATCTTCTCTCTACAACTGAAATTTGAAACGAATCTCATCATTAAGCCTCAATAAACTCAAAATATCTCCTCCAACTGTTGAGAAACCTTATTCTAATAAAAACATCGAGTATGCATATGAAATGTTGATAAAATCCCTCACTAAACTGATTTGGAGTTGAAAAAACATCACCGATTGCATCCTTACCAACTTTGGTGCATGCTCAGTTCACCATTTTACCAAAAACCATGTCTAAACTACCCTACCAGAATTTAGTTGAAAAATAATCACCTGGCAACACATGGCACAAAAATTGAACTACAACTTTGCTTTATGTCATAAGCAAGGAACGCTTAGACATTGGTTATTATAACATTCCAATATAAATATACCACAAAACGCAAGCACACTGCCAATGTGGGATTAATACCTTAGATTATTGTCTCCTACTTTGACTCAAAACGTAGGTCGGATGCATCTCGTTTGTTTCCCTGGTTGAGAAAAAGACATTCTACTTTTAGAAGGTCAAAAAGACAACAGGGGAGGCTCCCAGATGGGCACTTTAAAAATGACATCTCCATCCAAAACATGAGTCTGTCGCTTTTCATTTCCTCTTTCAATGCTCAATGTCATATGTGTTTCCTAAGAACTCTAGCAAGCCTCACGCTCCTGAAAATGACTACAATACCAATTCTCTTGCCTCATTGGCTACCATAGTTGCCTTGAAACTATTCATCGACCAATTCATGCGTCTGGTTTTTTCATATCTCCTGCAGATCAAAACACTCTTCCTTCTGCTCTAGAAACAGATTTGATCCACTCTTCTTTGCGTGAGTTCCAAACTTTTGGAGGTCATATGGTACTACCTGCCCATCTTCTCTAAGGACATTGACAAACTCTCTTGCATGGGCCTTTTCTGCTTGAGTAAAAAAACATGTGAGACTCCTTTTTTTCCAGCTAACAAGTCACCACAGACGATGCCCACCTTCAGCAAATCACCACCGATTCACACCTGCGTAAGGAAAAGGACAATGCGGAGGAAAAACGGATCTGCATGACCCCACGTCACCCGCCATTTATGAAAGGTTAGAAGGAAGTCGTGCACAATTTATATACCCCGTGGATGTTCATCTTCATCTATGCCATTACTTTACCCTTTGAAACTTCATGGCACTTGCTAGAGCAAAATAAGACATTGCTTTCCTTTTCTATGATTATTTCCTCGGTATTCCTTCTTGCAAGGCAACAATTCTTTCTCCATGATGTTAACCATTAAAAATTACTAGTTGAATCACATACAAACTCGCATTTGGAATGCTCCCTCTTCTTAATTGATCTGCCTTTGCAAAACATGTTATGATGTTGTACCAGGAAGATTAAAAAGTGAGAATATTGTGTCTGGGAGTGGAGTGGACAGAGGGTCTTATGGTGAGCAGCTCTTTCTTGCACAAATAAATACCTCCCTCAAATCCCACACACAACCTGCAAATATAGCATGTTCCTTGGTTAGTGCCAAACTTTGATTTAAAGCCAAGACATAATTAAGATACAAATACCTCTTTTAGGCTTGAAATCTTCTCACATTACTAGTGACACAGACTTTAATCTTTCATTCAATTAGAAGACGAAGAAATGGAACAATCTCGACATGTATGAAACTTGTATATCCATGGTACCCAGTGTGTGAACAATCCCTCACTCTCATTGGATTTATAATGTTATATGTATATTGCAAAATTTACAATGACTTAAAACATTAAAACATTTTCCTATTTAAAACATCCACTATTCCCCCAATCCATTACTAAGCAATCAAATGATATTAGTCGGGCCCCAAAGTGGGTCCGACTAAAATTTTTTTTGAACTAAAACGCTTAACCTTTGGAATCCACTTATTTGACCTCCTAAATCTAGATTAGAATCACTTATAATTTGATCAGTCAAAACTAATTTTACCATTTATCTACAAACTAAGATTTTCTGACAAGAAGGCCTATAGGTTGGCTTTAAAAACTAACCAAAACACCTAACTGGGCCCTAAAATCAGACATGTTGATTCTTTACTCCATATTCTTGGACCTTGTCAGATTTCACCTCATGACGACCTCTGGGTGAAAAGATATTGACTATCAAGGTTGCCCCCTTAAAACTACCTACAAACAAACATGTTAGAAAACCATAAAGTGTATTCGGTTTTGGCTTTGAAAACAAGTCAAACTAACCCTTGAGGTGGGGCATTAGTTCATTGTCACGAGGAGAATATGAATCTATGATTTTGGCTCATAACAAATAACTTGGCACATCCGTTGAGCATTCAAAGTGGGGTACTCAGAATTGCAGAACTAGGAACACTAACAAAACTGTGATTTTCACAAATGGAATGGACCTGAGAAAGTGTACAAACGAAGTCATCAAGACTTGCAAATTGGCACACTTAAAGTATTTTCAGAGTAGAACACAGTGGTACAATCTGTTTGGTCTCATCAATCACATATTTAGAGTCATGACATCCCGAACAAGGGTTTCGATCAATTTGCACTTTTAGACACCAGTAAAACTTTACAAATTGCATTTGGAATCACGTTTGAAAATAAGTCAAACATATTTGGCATAGGCTTAAATCTAGAAGATAACAAGTGTCTGACCCCCTATAATGCAATGCAAAAGAAATTTTCTCATTAGGATCAACTTGGTCAAAGTTATAACTAGTCAAATAGGGCTTCCTGAAATTTTGAGAAATTTTCATCAGCATGACAATAATAAACATCCAACTTTGAGGGATTCAAAACCTAGTCAAAACATATTGAAATGACTTGAAAATTGAAACATATGTTCTTTGATATGCATACCAAGCACTCCCAAAGCGGCGAGTCATGAAACATAACCGGGTGCAAAATATTCAAATGCAAACTAGGCTTCCTATCGCTATTTGACACTTCGGCAAAAGTGCAAATATGAACATTGCTCAAAGCAAAACTTCACTGAATGACTCAGAATGACAATTTATCTTCATGGGACACATGGACATATTGAATGCAAAGTGTTAGAAACATTAAACACTTCATGGGTCTCAAAAGGACTGTCGGGTATGCATGCACAAAAAGCTTATGTAGAGGCTCAAAATGAATCAAACGTTTAAAATGGTACTCAAATCGAGGATTCAATTTTGATTCTCAACACAACCCATCAATGTTCCTAGCTTTACCATTTGCTAGATTCTTTATCCTTATTTTGATATTCTCAACTGTGAAGATTTCCTTTGTTGTATTCACAAAAGGAGGGGTGTTCTCTTCTTGTGGGCGCTCATGAAGTAGCTTAGCATACTCAAGCCATTGAGCATCTGTAATGTTGTTATTTATTTGTTTTTTTCCCTGTTGCAACTCTCTCCAAAACTTCTTGCGGTCATGTTTTCCGAGGGATATTAACTTTTTCCTTCTAGCTTTGACATACTCTTCTTTCTTTGTGTGAATCAATTCTTTATACCATTTCTTGAGTTATTTGTTTGTTTCATTCCCTTTTATAGATCTATTTGCTATTTTACACTCCTCATTGTACCATGGGTTAGCCGAATTTTTTTTAGTTGCCCTCTTTTTATTGTTTGATCTTTTACATGTGTCTAGAGTCTTATGTATAGTAAAGATTAGCACATTGCTATGAATCAGTTCACATTTCTCATTAAAATTGCCATCCACCAAAAGATTATTACTTTCACGAAGTTGCTGCTCCAGCACCGCCTTGAGAATGGCTTTTTTCTCTTGATTTAAAATGATATTGCTTTTTCCTTTGTTGGTTGTTGTCTTTTGTGCATGAGAGTCATGTTTATATTGTGGGTTGTTTGAGGCGAAGTCCATCTTAAAAAAAAGAAGCATGTGATTAGAGTTCAACTCAAAAGGGAAAACACCAATTTTAAACTCAAGCACTTTAGTTATAAGATTTGTTAACATATTACATAGTCAACCACACTTTGGCCATTATACATTTTACATGTGATACATCTTGATTTTGGCCAACTCTTCAACCCATTGTAAATCACCGTATCAAACACACTACACAACCCCCAATAATTCAACTCCAAAGTGTGAGACACCTCCCTCACCATCCTCGGAAGCTCTCTTCCAAAGCTAATCATTGTCTTCTTCTAGCCATATATGGTTATTTGCCTCTTTGTCATTGTCAGTCAACTACAAGGATTGATTGTTAGTTGTCCTAGCATTGAAGTCATCCACTAACGTTATATCTCCAATGTTGTTGAACTTTAAAATATCTTTTTTCAGTGATGCAAAACTTTTGTGGAGCAAAGTAACATGCAACTAGCTTGAAATTTATTGTGTTCCCTGATATTTGCAACCAAATATACTATTTATTTGGGTCCTTTTCAAAATTCACAATGCCACACCACTCCTCATGAATCAGCACTATAATCCCCACATGTCCTTTACATGTCTCATTCCCTTTATTCCAAACTGAATTTTTTTTGTAACCTTTAAAATCTAGTACTTTGCAACCATCATGCTCATGTGTTTCTACAAGGATGATAATATCCCTCTCTTTTGCTATGGGCCCCACCTCCGAACCTCTTCTCCATGGATAACCTTTGCATTTCCGACTTACAATACTTAAGCAGTCTTGTAGGGTCCCTAATTGTTATTTCTCCCTTGAGAAACTCTCACTTATTTGGGCTCTCCCCTTCTTCAACAATGTCCATTTCCCTTGACTTCTTGTTGTTTTCACCTTTTCCCACTCCCTTCTTTGATCTTCTTGTTGGGAAAAGGTAAGATCTTCATCCAAATAAAAATGTGTGCCTCAGAGCAGCCCTCTATTCCTAAGAATGTTATTCTTATCTTCTATATTTTTCAAGGTAACCCATATATGCCTATCCCTCCCTTTGTCTACCCATTTACCAATTTTGTTTTCTTGTTTAATGTCACATGTCCACTTCAGTTGATCTCTAAGAAAACCTCTCATTAATGTGTTTGTTTTCTCATTCACTCCAAAGTCTTTCACTCCTTTGACTATGATATTAACCACTTTTCCCTGTCTGTCTTACTTTTCTTTCATTTGTATTTTGACTTGTCGTTGAATAATCTCCTTTTGTTTGTCCATTGATCCGTTAACCACCTAAGACCAAGATCTTGCTTCTTCTATTTGTGCTTTCAATTGAGACTCTTTGACTTTCATATCTACCATTGTTCTTTGAATTTATTTTACTTGTGTTATGTCAGCTCCATTTGTTAGACTTGTCCCTTTATTTTCAACTGATCTCCATTGCTCCAATTCTTGTTTTATGGTCTCTAGCTATTGTTGTCCTATCTCTATTTTCTCCTACATGTTTGAGATCTACCTTTAAAGCTTTGTTTTCCTACTCTATCTTACTTGTGTACTCTATTACCTCATACACTTTATTCTCTTCTTCCCAATTCCTCATTTCCACAGCCTCAAGCCTCCTTTTTAAGTACATGAGCTTTGAATCTTACATAAAATAATAATAATAGAAATTATGTTAATATTTTTTAATAAAAAATAAAACTACTTTTAATTAAATATTTATAATTCATTTTCATTAAGATTTTTATTTTATTATATCAACACTATAATATAATTTAAATAATAAAAATATAAAAATAGACCAATTAAAAATAATATACTTTTAAAAATATATACTTTTATATATTTCTATTTAATAAACTCGAATTATAAAATTTAACATGTAATATGAAATGTATATTTAGCTAGCATGCATAAAATTACACATGTTTGAACAAAATCATATTCTTTCAATTATTCTTTTTAATCTAAAGAAAAAGGAAAAACAAGTTTCTTTCAATTAATCTTTTCAGATTTAGAAGGAACAAAAGTGAGGCATTTCAACTATTCTTTTTAGATGTATAAAGAACAAACTTTTAGATCTAGAAAGAATAGAAGTGAGGCATAAGAATATAGAAAAATTCTTCAATCATTTCAGAGTCAAGAAAATACAATTTCTAAATAGAAAAATATTAAATTTAATTTATAAAATTATTTATTAAAGAATATAGAATGAAATATTAAATATGTAATTAATTTGAAATACTCAATATAGTTTTCACCTAATATTGAATATTAAAAACTATTAAAATATATATTCTAAATATTTTAAATAACATCAATCAAATAAATTAAATAGTTTTAATAATTTATAACTTGAAAATCTCACATCTAAATACTTAGAAAAAAGCAATTGAATATTAAGAAAATGGTTGAACAGTGGAGAGTAGGGTTGCGAGCAAGAATGAGGGCAGTTACAATAAGCAAGGCAGAAGTTTTTAGATCTTGGAAAGTTTGAACCGTTCAGAAGGCATGAAGGTTTGAACTACTTGGGTAACAGAAATGGGAGATGGCAGGGGGGACGAAGAAACTTTCAAAATAGGGCTCAATGGAAAAAAGTGGAACAACAAAAGGAGGGGAGCTAGCAAAATGGAGGAGAAAGGAATCATTTCTATGGACACAAAGGTCATCCAATGTAGAGATTCACATCCTTTAATTTGGGGGGAAAAGTGGATTTTGGAGAGATTGCAAAACAAATGAGGAAACCACAAGCACTGGAAAACCAAGAGAAACAACTAATTAAAGACCAAAAAATGGTAAGATGCACAATGGAAAGGGTAGTTTTAGAACAAGGCCTTATGAAAGAGAAGAGGAATTTATTGGAAAGTAATGCTTTCTTTTTAAAATGGGGAGGACCATGGCCTACAATAAGGAAGCTTAAAAAATGGTGTGATGAAAAGTGGGGAAGGGTGAAAGACTTCAAAACTTTGGAGAATGGGTTTTGTATGGTAACGGTGGAGTTGGCACAAGATAGGGACTAGATTTTGAATGGGGGACCATATTTCCTAGAAGGGTTTGGCTTTTATATGAAAGCATGGGTACCAAACTTTGATCCAACAAAGGAATTAATAAAGCAATTCCCCATACGGGTGGGTTTGAGGAACCTTCCTTAAGAATACAGTAATGAACACTATTAGGAAGATAGGCAATAAATTGGGGACATTTGTGAAGGTTGTGGAAATGGTTGATAAGGAAACTTTGCAAATGTTCCCAAGAATATGTATAATGTGGAATAATTGTAATCCTATACTATAAATGATTGAGGTTTTTTTTGAAGGGGAAGTCTTGAGGCAACCTCTATAGAGAAGATACTCTAAATTTAGTTAGTAGAGAGGAACCCCAAAATATTAGAAGAGAGGGGATGGAAATGTTGTGGAGGTGCATAGGGGAAATAAGGAAGAGGAAGACTATAGGTATGTTACAGAAGGGGAAGAAGATAGGTGTGAGGTAGAGGTCTTTAAAGACATTAAAATCTCCCCAATTAGAAACTTGAAGGGGTGCTCTAGAGCCTCTTGCTCTAATGAGAGCTCAAATGAGGAAGCAATGGATAGGGCGGATATGTTAGAGGAGGATTACCTTGGTTTGGAGGAGATGATGGCTCTGAAAGAAAAAAGGACCCTAGCAAAATCAGAAAGAAAGAGTCATAAAGTTCATCTGGGGGAAAGTCAAAAGAGAGGGAGGAGAACACTCAATGCTTTAATTCAAATAGCAGGAAGTGCAAGAGTCCAAAGTAAGATGAAGACAGGAAGGGGGAAAAACCCTTCCCAAAAGGGATGAAGATCATGGAATGTTAGGGGTTGTAATGCCCCTAACAAGTTTTTCTTGATCAAGTGGGGCCTAGATCCAGCGAGACCGGAAGTGGTTCTTTTTCAGGAAATAAAGATAAAAGTGGATGATGTAGAAGGCACTAAAAGGAAATTTGAGAAGTGGCAAAGTGAGTAGCAACAGAAGGAGCTTCAAGTGGAATGTGTGTTTTATGGAAGGGAGAATCAGTGAGTGTAGTAGTGATGTAGAAGGAAAGGAATTGGTAATGGCTCAAGGTAAGTTCAAAACAAATGGGGATAGAATTTAATGCAATCAATGTGTATGGGCCGGTTCAGTGTAGGGAGAAAAGAGTGTTATAGAAATATTTAACAGAGGTAATAGAAGTTCTACAAGATGAAATCACAGTATTAGATGGTGATTACAATGCTATTCTCTATCTGGGGGAGAAAAAAAGGGGGAGAGGTTAGAGATCAGCTAAATAGGAAGACTTCTCAGCCTTTTTGACTAATAATGAGTTAGTGAATATCCCTTTTAAGCAAGGTGAATTCACATAGAATAATAGAAGACCGGGGTTTGTAAATATTGCAGAAAATTTGGATAGATTTTTCTTAGGGGGGGGACTCGACATAGGTTGAATGGATGGTGGAAGGTGAAATATTACCTATCCATGGATCTGATCATTTTCCAATTAGTTTGAGAATTCAGGAAGACTAATTCCTAGATAGATGCCCTTTCAAATTTGAAGCAATGTAGCTAACAACAAATGGCTTTAAGGAGTTAGTAGAATAGTGATGGAAAAATGCCCCAAATTATGAAGGGAATAAAGCTTTCATAATTTTTAAAAAGTTACAATATATCAAAGGGAATTTGAAGGTCAAGAATAGGGAATCCTTCCAAAATATATTTAAAAGGAAAGAAGAGTTGGAACTATCTTTCAAAGATTTAAATGAAAGAATACTTCTATAGGGAATATGGGAGGAGGACTTTTTAGATGAAAATAAGTTAAATAAGGAATATGAGGAAATCTTATTGAGAGAGGAGGTGTTTTGGAGGCAGAAATCAAGGGAGACATGGCTAAAGGAAAGAGATAGAAACACCAAGTTTTTCCATAATTTAGTCAAAGTGAGAAGAGCACATAATAAGATTTTCTCAATAGTAAATTCTAAAGAGATGCTAGTAAATGACCTAGAGATGATAAAGAGGGAGGCTATAGCCTTTTTTAAAGATAGGGGAAGGATAGAGGTAGAAGGTGGGGAAATTGAAGGTGAAGTCTTGAATTGTATTCCTCATTGTGTTTCAGAGATGCGAAAAAAAATGTTATGTATAGAAGTAACTAAAGAAGAGGTAAAAAATGCTCTGTGGGGTTTAGGAAAGTACAAAAGCCCAGGTTTAGATGATTTTATAGGAATTTTTTCAAGTTCTTATGGGACTGCTTAGGGGATGAACTGTGGGAGGTGGTGGAGGAATATAGAGAAGGGTTTTTTTTTTAAAGACATAAATAATACCTTCATAGCTTTAGTGCCAAAGAAGGAAGCATGTAGGACTTTTAAATATTTTAGGCCTATTTCATTATGTAATACTTTGTATAAAATCATCTCCAAGGTGATTACAAATAGATTAAAGCTAGTTTTAAGTGAGGTGATCTCGAAGGAACAAAGTGGGTTTGCACCAAGGAGATCTATCTTTGAAGGTGTTATAATAGCCCATGAAATGATTCATTCTATTAGAATAAAGAAACTTTGTAAAATGATGGTGAAATTAGATATAAGGAGAGCCTATGATGAAGTGAATAGGGGTTTTCTATTCAAAGTTATGAATAAGTTTGGTTTTAATGAAGTTTGGATAAGGTGGGTCAAAAGTTGTTTGAGTTTTGTTAGGTTCTCGGTATTGGTCAATGGCAGCCCTCAAGGTTTCTTTGAGTTAGAAAAAGGAATAAGAAAAGGAGATAATTTGACCCCCTTTCTCTTTATCATTTTAGCTAAAGTATTGGGGAGATTGATTAGTTTAAAGAAAAATAGAGGCCTTTGGAAAGGTGTGAAAGTGGCTAGGGGTGTGGAAGCTATTTCCCACCTCCAGTTTGTGGATGACACCTTTTTAACAAGGGAAGCCTCAGAGGAGGAAGTCAGAATGATGAAGAGGACTTTGAAGACATATGAGAAAGTTTCAGGACAAAAGATTAACTGGACAAAATCGGAGATTTTTTTCTTTAATACCCCTATAAGTAAAGAGGTGGCAATCTATAGACTTCTTGATATAAAGCAAGTGTTACTTCCAAGTAGATATTTAGGGATCCCATTTTTCCAAGGTAGAAATAAAAGTGATGTGTGGAAGTGTTTAGCAGAAAAGTGTTTTAAAAAATGGAAGGTTGGAAGGGTAAGTGGCTATCATCGACAAGGAAAATTTTAATGTTAAAATCAGTAGTGTTTGCAGTCTCAATTTTCTCAATGATATGTCTTAAAATCCCAAAAAAGGTAATTAATAGAGTGGAAAAATAGATGTGTAGGTTCTTTTGGAGTGGTGCAGCGAAATGTAAGAAAATACCTTTGTTAAAATGAGAGAAAATTTGCAAACCAAAAAAGAATGGGGGAGCTGGAATAAGATACTAGAATCTTATGAATATAGCTTTAGGAGCTAAATTAGTGTGGCAGATGGTCACTAATGCTGATCAAATATGGACAAAGATTCTAAGGGGAAAATATCTGGATTCAAATGAAGGAACAAGGATTTTAACAATCCAAAATCCCTTAAAAGGTTTGGCCATTTGGAACTTTATTATATCATGTCAACATGTCATAATAGACCACATTTGATGGATGATTGGTGATGGTAACCAAACAAAATTTTGGGAGTATTTTTGGAATGGTTTTATGGCTCTAGATGAAGAATGTCAGGATGATGATATAAAACAAAAATTATGTGGTTTGTGATGGAGGGGGGGGGGGGGAATGGGTGGGGAATGTTAGAGATTACTTAATTGAGAAGGAAGGTGTCCTAGGTAAGGTTTGGGAATGGAAGGATTGGAGGGTAGAGGGCCTTTCTTAGGGGCAACAACAATCCCTTAAAGATATTTTCACTTGAAGTAAAGTCTGTATAATTGCTAAAAGGGATAAAATTAGTTGGTGTGTTGTAGCTTTAGGAAAGTTTTCTATAAAATTAGGCTATGATTTAATGAGAGGATGTTTGTTTTGAAGTGGGTGATTTATGTTGGCATAAAGAGATTTTTCCTAAGGCAGGAACATTTTTTTGGTTAGCCATTCAAGGAAGAATTCGAACTAGGGAAAGAAGGAAGAAATTAGGATTTCAAGGCCCAACTAAATGTGTGATTTGTGGTAAAGAGGAAAAAACTATGGATCATTTGTTGTTGAACTATGAGGTAGTAGTGAAATGTTGGAGTTATATCTAAGGAAAGTTGGGATGGATAGAACCATGGAGTCCTTCTCTAATAGAGTTCTTCATTTCATGGCCAAGAATGAGTAAAAGAAATATGTTGGGAAATGTGTGGAGGATAAGCCCTTCAATTGTAATATGGGAGGTGTGGAAGGAGCGAAATAGGAGAATCTTTCAGGAGATGACTGAATCAGTGGAACAACTCTTGAGAATGATTGACCACTCTATTGAAGAAGTGGTACGTGAAACGGTTTTTAAGAAGAATTTTTTAAAGAGTGTTTTTATGAGAAAAGATAGAGATATTCAAAAGGAATGGCCATGGATCAAAATCAGACAAGTTACAACAACAAGGAGGAGCATTTCAAAGCTAGAACAGAGAAAAAAGGTAAGGTGGCAAGCTCCAAAGGAAGGATGGATAAAAGTAAATTTTGATGGGGCTAAAAGGAGTAATCCAAGCAAGTCAGGGGTTGATTGCATAGTGAGAGATCATAAAGGAGAGACTTTGGCAATAGGGGCAAATAGATTACCAGATGGCACTAATAATGAAGCTGAATTCCAAGCTGCACTCTTGACAATCCAATGTGCTAAGAAGGTTGGGGGGGGGTAAAAGTTATTGTGGAAGGAGATTCCATGGTGGTGGTGCAAGTGATAAGAAGTAATAAGATCTCAACTTGGCACTTAGAAAAAAAAAATTAATAGCTGTTAATGGGGAGCTAAAATCATTAGAGGATTTTTAATTGTGTCATGTTTTTCGAGAGGCTAATAGGGAATTAGATCAGCTTTCAAAGTGAGCGGCAGATTGTTTGGTGGTAGGTTCAACGTGTTTTGAATGGTGTAGCTGTTGGGAAGGATTTTTGGGTGATGATTGAAGGAAAAAAAAAACTAAGTTTAAAATGTTGTTTTAAATTATAAAGTGGAGGATGACGATTAAAAGGACTGTTAGAATAAAGTAAGGAAGAAAGATTTGGGCAATTTGCAATAACTACCTACATAATGAAAAGACGGGCTAAAAAGAAAAGGACAGAATGATTTAGTTTTTTGGTGAATGGAAGAAAGTGCAAAAAAGTGAGCTAATCGATATGTTATAAATAAAGTAGTCAAAAAGGTAAATTTTAACAACCTTGAATAGTAAAGTGCAGATCTGGTGAAAGTGACAGGAACGGAAATTTAGAGGGAGGAGATGGAAGCTACCTTCACCTTCAGAACGACCAAACAACAGAAGGAGCTTTATGGCCTGGTTCAAAATCAGAGACTGTGGCTACTACTTCAATGTCCATCACAAGGTGTCTTGCAGGTAGTTAAGGGGAAGGTGGGGGAATAGTTCCAAAATTCAACCCACCATTAGAAAATTAATGTGGATATTACATCAATGGTGATGGCGTGGGGACTAGAATTAACATTTTTAGAAGAAGTGGAATGGGTGATGAAGTCGCTATTCCCCAAATATATTATTGTTTGGATTAACTCTTTGTTGGAATGGGCATGGCCGGGGAAGGGCTTCAATTACAGTGAGTGCTTTGAAGATGAAGAGAAGGGGGAAGCATGAGGAAAAATTGGCTTCATGTGGTGGCCAACTTGGGTGGACAAGGAAGCTTACAAGGAAAGAATAAGAGTGGAATGGCTTAGGTTGGTGGAGGAGATCCACATTTTCAAAGAAAGGGAAGGACAGAGGGTTACTGGGTTTTTGGTCTCCCATCAAAGATGTTGGAGAACTGCAGAAAACAAGGAGAAAGAATGGTGGTGAGGGTTTTGTTCCCAGTAATGGAGGAAGAATGAATTGAAGGGGTGACCAAACATTGCCTTTTGTTTTTTGCTTTTTTTTCATCAATGAAAACTAAAGAGATGGCATTCAAATGTTAGGTTTTCAAAGTGTTTTTTGAGGGACAAGCTTGTGGTAAAGATCGATGAAGGAATTCGAAGTATAGCAAAAGGCGGGTAGCCTACAAATTATAGTAAAAAGATATGGGTTTGGTTTTGATGGCGAATTGCACAACACGAAGCAACAAAGGACTTTCAATGGAAGGTTAGCAACATAAAAGTGGTCAAGCGAGCAGAGAAAGTGTAGACTAACTAGTGCAATTTTTGGACATAGCCGAAGGAGGGCAAATAGCAAGAATTTTTAAGGATTTCATATATAATCCTGTCAATGTCAATATTGCAATGGGTAATATGTTAAGCCCGATTAAAGGGGTAATATTCGAATAGGATTGCAGGATAGGTGTGTAGAT
Organism: Cupressus sempervirens; assembly: GCA_028749045.1. Classification (NCBI taxonomy): domain Eukaryota; kingdom Viridiplantae; phylum Streptophyta; class Pinopsida; order Cupressales; family Cupressaceae; genus Cupressus; species Cupressus sempervirens. The sequence continues at coordinate 33,767,874 of CM053790.1, forward strand.
GAAGGTGGCATAAGGTGTAAAAAGACATGGAAAGGCTATTTTCTCTTGCCTATATATGTATCTATGTAAGTTTTCTAATGAATAAAGAAAAAATATTATTATCGACTAAAAAAATCTTACATAAAATATTTAAATTATTTAAATTAGAGGAGAAAAAACTTTTAAAGCTTTTAAAGAATATCCTTATTTTTTAAAATTAAAATTGTAATATATTTTGAAAATAATATAACTAATATTATTTATATATAATAAAAAATACAAATTTTGGTTATGC